>CM060245.1:11795552-12103939 GCA_030555515.1 Acutogordius australiensis
AGTTTCTGAAATTGTTTATAATACATAACACTGGACAATAAAAAAAACAACAAACGATTATGAGGGTTTTGTAGAGAAATTTCTTGCTATAACGATCCTCGGTTTAGTTTTTTTCCCAATGCCTCCAATTTTTTTTAAACCGCGTCCAAAGTTCAGAAAAAAGTTCACAAAATTTCTTTAACTATCAGTAAATCTAATGGCTTATTTAGATTTCTTATAAAAAACATGTCTAAAAAGGGTTATTACCTAAAATTATTAGCAATTTACTTTCAAGTTATTTAGGATCAAAAAACGGATTCTATGACAAAAACCACTAATTTTATGAAAATGAAAAAATAAAAAAAAGTAAAATATTGTAAAAAAAATTTAGCCCCTTAAGTTATTAATGAATGTTTCCGTTATCTAAATTTATTTTTAAACTTTTGTTGCTAGCCATAGGTTTTATGATAAAGAAGCCCAAAATACCCCCAAAATTAAAAAATCTCAACTTTGACACCGAATAACTAAAAATCTGAGGCATTGGCTAAAATTATAATTTCATATTCGTGATCAGCGCCAAAAAATTGACCAAAAACCATAGTTGCCATAAATGATGCTGAGGGTCGTCCAAATTTTGTTGTCCAGTGTAATCTAAATTGGTTTATAATGAAAATATATTAAAGTTGTGTTTACATATTTTTTTAAACGGCAAAATCCTTTCGATTTTTTAATCGTTGTAAAGTAGGTTTAGATCTTCTTACTGACACCAATTTATTAGGATTGGTTGTATCGTATTGTTTAGGTTGGGTTTAAATTTTCTAATACATAAAATTTGTTTGAACTTAGTTGAACAGTAAATGAAGATTCAGTCTAGAGACACAACAATCTTTAAATAAATATTTTTAGCTTTCAAACGGCATAGTGATGACTATATAAGATGCCATTTTGTGCTCTCTTATAAAATCTACTTCATCATGAATTAATTATTTAAAAAAGTGGCTTGATTTTAAGACGAATTGTTAAACATTTTTTTCAATTTACCATCTAATTAATAATTGTTCAGTCTTATTTTTGGTCAAATTCATTTATAACATCGTCAAGTCATATATAATTTTTAAACTTTTTATCAAATTTTTTTTTAATTTGTAGAAAATAAAATTAAATTTGCCTTTAAATACTCTGTGTATGAATAATTAATTTTTATCGCATTATAATTTACAAAATTATATGCCCCTTTAAAAATTGTAAGGTAATTTTTTGTAGAAAAATAGTAAATTTGTTTGGTAATAAAACTACAAAGATCATATATTTATTTTAAAAATTTAATTAAATACTAAATTCAACCAAAATCATCGGCATTTATTTTATACTCTTTTCGTTTAATTTCAAACTATTTAATCTGGCAATTCGGTATAAATAGCAATACATAAAAGACCAAAAGTTTTGGAAATGTGGGCATAATTTTGTTTTTTTTGGTCCTTTTTAAAAAAATATCTACATCCTTACATTGGTATTAAATCCGTCCTAGAATAAAAATTTAATGTTAACGTTGATGGACGGAAATACAATTGTTTTTGCTATTAATAGAAATCCTTTGTTCGACCTTAAAAAAATAGGGCACGTGCATGGCAATTTACTAAGTAAAATGAAAACTAATTTATTCTATATTTTATCTCCTCTTAAGGGTACGTGCAAAGTGAGTTTTAATTTTCGTAAATTATTTAGTGTTTTATTTTGTAAATAATCGTATTTTAAATAAAAATCCGCCAAATATAGTTTAAGCACACAAAATACCTTTTCTGAAATAATTTTTTTTTATATAATTATAAATTTGAATTTAAATTTAAATCGTAACAAATTATTAACTTTGCACGTGGTTGAATAAAAACTATGTTAGTTATCAACTTGCTCTTTTTATCTATGCTCTAATATTTAAACCTCAAACATGAATTAAATATTTTTAAGGTGTCATATATTGACGAAAAAAATAAAATCGGGAACATTAAATTATTTCACAGAAAAATAAAGAATACAATTTCTTTCGACATTTGGAATACATTTGGTCCAAGGGCGTTAACGGTTAAAATATAACTCTACCTTACCAGACTAGCAAAACTATTCGCTATTAAAGGAAACGAAATCTATGAGGAAAGGTGATTATAGTTTAAGCTCTAGGCTCAGCAAATAATTTTAAATGTTTTCTACTTGTACCAACCATTTTCCTCATTGTTTATATAACACAAGTCAACATATTTTAGAGAACTATGAGTTTAACTACATAGATCAATCATGCCATCTTAGAGATTTTTGAAATGGTTTACCGTTTTTTAAAATCAAACTTAGTTAGTCAGCTATAAACAATGAGAATTAAAAAAAAAGAAATTTAAAAACAAAAAAAAATAAAATTTTTGCATATTTACAACAGCTAAACCGTTAAATTAACTCAATAAAACTTAATAAAAACAGAAAATATACCGTGTGGTATTTAAGTTTTGATGCGAAATATTTTGTATTATCTAAATGCTGATGTTTTTACGATACAAATTGACATCCTATGCAAACCCCAACTGCCTAGTGTCATACCCAACTTTTTTATATTAAAAAGATTTATAAATAGGATATCTTGATTTTTACTTTATATATTAAATCTACATTAAATCTATTCCTTGATCCCTATTTATTATTGGCGAAGTGAACGGGATTTTCCAGGGATCTACCATCGATCATGAAAAATTTTAGCCCCTTTTTTAAGGTTGGCCCGATTATTCTCGCGGAGAACGCTTCTAATTGAGGAGGAATCATGTACAAGTGATTGACGCCCAAGGTCCATCTTCAGCGAAGTGCACTATAATCAATGTCACTCGGGAATTACGATATAGCTTCGTCTGAAAATCAGAAGTGTCGTAACAAGACATAAATTGATGGAAAAATTTGTCTCAAAGACAAGCACAAGACATTCAAATACGAATGCGCATTAACTAGTACGAAAATGGCCCCCTAATTAAGTATCGAATCTCATATATATATAGATTGAGATATCTGAACTACAGACAGTAAGGTCATAGACCAGAATTGATTCACCATTCTCCAAAAATGGCAAGAAATACGGTGCCTGGATGACCTGACAATTATGGTCCTCAACGACCGAACAATTAATGGTCCTAAACGACCTGACGATAATGGTCCTCAACGACCGAACAATTAATGGTCCTAAAGAACCTGCTATAATGGTCCTAAACGACTTGACAATAATGGTTTTGAACGGCCTGACAATAATAGTCCTAAACGACCTGACGATTATGGTACTAAACGACCTGACGATAATGCTCAACGACCGAACGATTAATGGTCATCGACCTGACGATGGTCCTAAACGACCTGTTGATAATGGTCCTGAACGACCTGACGATAATGAACGACCGAACAATTCAGGGTCCTCAACAACTTGGCCATTAATAATCCTTATCGACTGACTTGTAACTAGTACGCGATTAATTTAATGGATCTACAAAGCCTTAGCATATGACTATGATATCGCATATGAACCGGGTAAAACAAATCTCGCTGATTGTCTATCCCGTCTCCTGGTAAAAACCCAAATCCAATTTCGATGATGATGGAAGCATGCAACCAAGGACGCTTATTAACTTTAAACGAGTTAGAGCTGAGCCAAAATATTTTACGCGTCGAAACAAAAAAAGATGTAGTCCTAAATAAGGTTATATCCGCGTAGGGGAACAAACATTGAAAGCCGTAAAACTTAAACCGTTTGGGGTACGTAAGAATGAGATTGAAGAAGCTTATGGCATACCACCCCCGAACAAATAATCTAGTCGAACATGGGATCTGAACGCTAAAATGACATTAAGCCGCAACCCAAATAAGAGGAACGTCTCCAACCGAAGCATTAAATGATGTCTTGTGGACGTATCGCACATCAAAACATTTGTCCATGCAGGAAACTCTGCAATTTTCTTAAAAGACCTTCCAAATCCATACCTGGATAAATGTAAAACCTGCCGAATTTATAAATAGCCTAACGCCGCCTGGCACAGTTATCCCCAAATAGAGTGTGAATAAAAAACAAAACAACAATGGTATAGCGAGAGGTAGCGAAGAAAACAGATCTCTACTCCTATAGAGTTCAGGACAATGAAAAAACAATTTGTAACGTGGATCAGTTGAGATCAGCCGACGGCCTCAAAACAAGCTTAGTTTCCAAGCCCAATTGAAGTTGCGACGGATGATCGGCGCTACCTATTCCGTATACGCCATTCCCAGGATCGACTTCAGGTCGGAGATTCAAAAAAAAGTGACAAGTGATGTTACGATACAAATTGAGATCTTATGTAAATCTCAACGGCAAAGTGTTATTCCCAACTATATTGTATTATTCAGATAGGATATCTTGTTTTCACAGATCAACAATTTTTTGAGAGTTATGAGGTAACTGAGATCAAACCTGCCATCTTTAAGAATATCAAATCCGTTTACCGTTTTTCATAATCAAACTTAGTTAGTTAGTTATAAACATTGAAAATTTTAGACAAAAAGTCAAAAAACCATAGATTTAAAAACAAAAATAAATTGATGTTTTATTTTTGTATATTCACAATAGTTAAACTGTTAAATTCAAACTTCAAATAATATTTTCATTAAAAACCAATATAATATATTGTGTCGTATTTAAATTTGGACGCGAAATATTTTCTATTATTTAAATGCCGATATAAGAGCTTGATATATCAATAAAATTTATTTTCTATTATCTGTGATTAAAAATTTAAATTATAATGGATTTATATATGCAAAAAAAATTTTTAAATTTTTTTATTATAGGGTATATTTAGATCTGTCAATTTGGTCAAAAATGGCCATTTTTCCTTAGACGGATTTAAGGAGCCAAAGACGGAAGAATAAGAAAATCGAAAAATATATATGTGATTAGGCCATCTTAGTGATGCATTCTTTTATGTTTTCTTAATATTCAAGTTTCTGACATCAATATTTGTTGACCTGTGTTTTACTATATGTGTATCTTGAATCATCAGTATTAAATCCATTCTTTGATCCATGTTTATTAGTAAGAGATTGATTTATCATTAGAATTTATTTTTCATTATATGTGATGATAAATATAGGTTACAAGGAGTTTTTCATGAAAAAAGATTCTTATATAATTTCTTTTGGGGCTATTCTCGTGGTCTCAAAATTTGTTAATTTGGTCAAAAAAGGCCATTTTTTCAATAAGAATGAATCTAAAGAGCCCAAGGCCGGAGAAATTAAAAACGAAATATATATGAGATAGAACTATAATTGGGATGCATTCTTCTATGTTTTTATAAACTTATTTTTTATAACATAATTGTTGACCTGTGTTATTTGAGATAATATATTACAAAAGATTTTAATATAAAAAACTTCATTTTATTTTTTGTCTTAAAATAATTTGACCATTTTTTACATTTAAACGTAGCAAAATAGCTAAAGAACTTTAGAAAACGAACGGAAAAACACGTTAGATAAGGTCACCCATGATCATTTTATTTCAATGTCATAAACGTCTTTATGGACATGTATATTTGTTTACCTATGTTATTGTCTTAGTGACATTTACGATATAATTGGCTTGGCGCAATAATATATTTTTGTTCTAATTTTATTATAATACCCCCTCATTACTAATTACAAAATGTACCAGTAATAAATTTTAGTCGATTTAGTTAATAGTTGGCCTAATAACATGATTAATTAAGTTGCTTAGTTGAATTATTACCTAAGTTAAAATAGGAAACTGATCCAATATAGAATACAATTTTTATCGACTTTTGCTTTTACGACTTTACAATTGACATCTTGACGTTTAAACTTTTCATTACTATTAGTTTGAGTTTTGCCAAAAGGTTTATATTAAGTAGAAAATATCCCTTGCTAAGAAGTTAATGCATGATACATTATATAAACAATTAATTTTCCGATAAATTATCACAATTACACAATTATATATTTTCATACAACTTTTTACACATTTTCAAATTAATCAATACCAAAATAAAGTTGATCCTAAATATTGGTGTTCGCACCAGGATTGAAAATAAATTATTCTAACCAGGATCGAAACCAAAAATCGTGGGAGACCGAATAGCGTGTTTGATATTGAGATGGTGGAATTTTTATTAAGATAATGGACTGGTGAATTTATTGGTTACGGTTAAAAATTATTATCCATTACAGATAACATTTTTAATTTTTATTTTTAACATATTTAGTACAAATTATTTTTTTAAACCTATTTAACAGTTGAAAATTATTTTTTTTAGAGTTAATAGAGTCGTTACTTTCCTTTCGTTATTTTTCAATGTCATTTTAAAATGTAACTACCCGTTGCCAAGGTTTGATGAAATAATATCATGTTTTGCAGGTGCTAAAGTTTTTAGCAAAATTTATTTTTCGCAAGCCTATCTACAATTAGCACTAAGGGAAGAAAGTGGCAATGTTTTGACCATAAATACACACATAGGTTTATTTCAATTTTTACGATTACCCTTTGTCGCTGATATTTGTAGACCTAGAAGGTGTTTTTGCCTATCTAGATGACATACTTATCATTGGCCAAACGATGCAGGAACACAATGCAAGACTTTCTATCGCATTAGGTCGTATCAAGAAAAAGGGGTTGAGATTAGGTCAAAACAAATGCTCATTTCTTTTGGAAAAAGTTATTTAGGACATGAGATTAGTGCACAAGGCATCAGACCGTTACCTTAAAAGACCGAAGCGTTGATGAAAATGAGAGATCCTAACAATAAAGTCGAACTTCTCTCAATACTTGGTACTTTAGGTTAATACTGTATGTTTATTCCAGATTACAAAGAAATTTCGGCACCACTTTACAATCTTTGTAAAAAGGATATATTTTATCTGGACCGATTTAGATAATAAAAATTTGAGTCGGCGAAGGTTTAAGCAAAAGTTTACAGTAAGTTAACTATTCAGTACTAATAAGTTTCCAGTATATTTTTCGGAAATTTTCGAACACCCATAATTTTTGTATTCGTGAAGGTATAAACTCTTAAGAAAGATATACTAACCACATGGGCATTTTTTTTACAATAGTTGTTCATAGATAATTAAATTCGCCAAACAATTAAGTTTGACAAGTTTACAGTTTTTCAGGAAATGACGCTCGCCATGCTATTAAAGCGTTGCGTCAGGCGCTAAGATTTTTGTAAGTAGGGGAGACTGGGGCATTGCGGCCAGGTGAAATTCAAAGTCCTCTAGAAAATGCACTATTATAGCTAGGACAAAAAATTTTATACTAAATTATAGATGCAGGGCACCTTTCTTTACGATTAAGTTTTTAAAAAGAAAATTGAATCAGTTTGGAGTTATTTGAATTTTAATAAATAAAAAAATGGGGTATGGCCAGGCATGGGGCATTAAGGCCATTAGGTAGGGGCAATTCGGCCACCTCTATTTATTTCATTTAAAATACAATAAAGGTTTTTTAAAATATCTTTGGCATTCTGCCACAAGATTTTGGGTCTTTATTTTTCAAAAATCTACGCAAATTTGTTCTAAGATAATCTAAAATCCTTGATATCATAGATACACACTTTCCCTAAAAATAAAATTTTTATTACTTGATTTATTAGGTCCATGACTTTAGAATAATCACATATCTTTTTTGTCTTTTTTAATTTATAATTTCTCAACATGGAAATTTTTCAAATCACAAATATTAAATGAAAATTAAATGATAATGTGGCCGATTTGCCCCCGGCCGCAATGCCCCACTAGGAGTAAATTCTAAATTTTTAAAATTAAACATATTTTATTAAATTTTTATCATTTAAAACTTATATCATTGTAATGCTAGATGTTTTTTAAACCAAAAAATGTTAAGTTTTGTTATTTTACTATATAAAAAAAATTTAGACAAAAATCAATGACCCTAAAAATATCGTTAAAAACTCCAAAAAAACAGTTTTTGTAAAATAACTTTTTTTAAATAAATTTTTTCTTAATAAAAATTTATTGTATGCTCACTAATTACTAAAAGGAATATTTAATGAAATTTTAGACTTTTTGAATAATATTTAACTAAAATATAGCAAGTGGCCTATTTGCCCCATCGGCCGTAATGCCCCAGTCTCCCCTAATATTAAAACATAAGTTTTACCATTTAAATTTTAAAAGGTTATCACGTACAATATAAAAATTCAGAATTATTTAAGTATTGGCATGATAAATAAGAAAAATTGCTCCAATTTAAATACTGCATATATTAATAAAATACCTAATATGGTCAAAATAATTTTTAGCAGTGGAAAAAGCATAAATGTTTATATAATTAGATAGAATCCTTATGGATTAAAAATATGAATTACGCAAATTGTACGTAGTTTAAACATAAATCTTTATTTTTCAATTTTTCTTAATTATCAAGCATAAAGAACCGTGACATTTTGTCCGAAGTTGGCAGGTGGACAGTACAGAGTGTTTAGTACGATATTTTTCCTTTTAAAGGTTGCTTTAAACCAACGTGAAATTATCCCAAAGTTTTTATTTCTCGCTTGACGGTGATATACCCGCTATGACGGAAGAATTAAGTCGGCATACTAAATATTTATAATTAAACTAGCCGCATATATTATAAAACTAGGGTTACGTTGGAAGCATAATATATAAAAATATTTAAAACGTTTTAACTGAAAGCAAAGCAAAACACCTTTGTTTGATTAGAAACAGAAAGTTCTTGATAATTAAAAGTTAATGTTAATGTAAAAATTTCAAACATAAACCAAACCTTGCGATGCCCACGTATGGATAGTTATTAATCGATGCACAATCAAAACGGTAACCACAAATCTAGACTTCAATACTATGGGAATACCCGGCCATGGCTACGATAGAAACAATCATGAATAGACTTAATCGACTGCGCACATCCACACTAATTTTTATAAGTGATACAGATAGCTTACGCTATACTTTTGTATAGGGTAAGGTGTCTTAGTGACATTTACGATATAATTGGCTTGGCGCAATAATATATTTTTGTTCTAATTTTATTATATTACCCCCTCACTACTAATTACAAAATGTACCGAAAAAAATTTTAATTGATTTAGTTACTTAGAATTGGCCTAATAACATGATTAATTACGTTGCTTAGTTAAATTATTACCTAAGTTAAAATAGGAAACTGATCCAATATAGAATACAATTTGTTTTATCGAATTTTGCTTTTACGACTTTACAATTGACATCTTGACGTTAAAACTTTTCATTACTATAAGTTTGAGTTATGCCAAAAGGTTTATATTAAGTAGAAAATATCCCTTGCCAAGAAATTAATGCATGATACTTTATATAAATGTCTAGATAAGACGTGATGATGTGATTATGATTTTGATGCGTATGTTCTTTTGTTTATAATAAAGATTGATTTGTATTGGTTTTCTACTGTATAATCTACTAGGGTTAGGCATTCCCTAACCCTAGCCTCATCTAGAAGGACACAACCATGCTTACAGGAATAATCCTAGCCCTTACCCCTTATTGGCCATTTTAACATTGGTGTCAAGAAGCGGTGATCATTGAATCTCAAGAAAGTTTCAAAATATTGTACATCAGCAAATAAGAAGAAAGTATTTGTATCAAAGAAGAAATTATTTGATTAACAAAGAAGAAGTATATATATTAATTAAAGAAGAATGAATGATAAGATGCCAAATTGCAATATATGAATAAATAAATAATGTTTTGGAGAAAGTTAGAATATGGGAAGATGACCAATGAACATCATACCTTTATGTGCACACTTCAGTATTTTTAATACTTTAATTTTATTAAACAATTTTTATCTTTAAATATTTCTACACGCAAAGAACATTATATTTAGTATTACTTTAGTATTTTATTTTTATATTTAAATTTTATTAAAAATGATAACATGATGTTTAAATATATCTAATTAAATATGTATAACTCTTTTATAGTTAGCAATTATGATTTTATCTTTTAAATTAAGTATGTTGTAGGATATTGTGAAAGATTACCAAAATTTTTAGCACAAAATTTTTATTTTTGCTGCAAAGCAGAAATTAATTTATATAAAATAGTAAAAGCTGAGGTTGAAATTTGAAAGGTTTTTATACCAATTTTAAATATTTATCAATGTTTTTGATATTTTATTTTGCAAAATAACTTAGAAGACTGATTGAATTAGTTTGATGGGAATATACCTCAACCAGAATGCCCATGATTTGGTTTTTGTTTGGTGGTATGGGAAAGTTACACTTTACCTTCTTGGTCATAATGTGTACAGATGACGTTCAGAAGAGAGTCTTCTTGGTCATACTGTGTTTGACATTCAGAAGAGTGCCTTCTTGGTCATACTGTAGTTTACAGATGACATTCAGAAGAGATTATAGGTGTACGTATACTTTCAAATTCATACTTGCCGTAACCTGACATCATGGTGGGTAGATTGGGTATAACCTGGTTAGCTATACAGTTGTTTTATTTTTTTTTAATATTTGGTACCAAATTCTTTTTACAAACTCTTTTCTCTCACTAAACTCTTTTCTCCTACATTTTTTTTTCTACAAAATTTTTTTTTTAAAATTTATTTTATTCATGTATTATATTTTATTCAACTATATTGGATTGTAAACACCGAGGCTTAACATTTTTCTTGCCCATATATTTTTTTGGAAGGAAAGGGGATTGGATAAAAGAAGACGGAGATAATAGTTAGGGTTTGACATTAGGTAAGACACATAAGTCCTAGGGCTTGACGCTATTTAAGTCAAATAAGTCCCATGTCATTATGACCATTTAAAGTAATTTATTTTACTAAGGCTGTGCATTCGCATAATGCGGCCAATGGCAAACTAAAAATATTGCATTTTGTTTAAAGGACCCTTATTTGATTTGCAGGAAAAGAGAGATTTTGTTAAGGCCGATGGTGTCTAGATAAGACGTGATGATGTAATTATGATTTTGATGCGTATGTTCTTTTGTTTATAATAAAGATTGATTTGTATTAGTTTTCTACTGTTACTAGGGTTAGGCATTCCCTAACCCTAGCCTCATCTAGAAGGACACAACCATGCTTACAGGAATAATCCTAGCCCTTACCACTATTATCCATTTTAACAATAAACAATTAATTTTCCGATAAATTATTACAATTACACAATTATATTATTTCAAACAGCTTTTTACACATTTTTAAATTAATCTATACCAAAATAAAGTTGATCCTAAATAGTTATCTAAAGAAATCTGTAGCCATCAGAATATCTGTTTTTAAAACTTTTTATATGGGCTTAAAAAGCTTTAATTTATTTGCAAATTTTCCATTGCACCGCGTCTGGGTAGGTAAAAATAAGTTAAATGAATTGCATTCTGAGGAAAAAGCCTACACCAGTTTGTTTGTATATCTCAGAAAAGTATTAGAAATTAATGGTTGACAGCTACGATAAACTTAGCAACAAAAATAAAAAAATGTTGGGGTAAATGACCTAATAAATTCAAATTTAATCGTTTTTTCTAGTTAATTTCAATTTAATATTTGTCCGTGACGCTTGCAATGTGACCATTTAGTTGTTTTGAGAAAAAAAATTTAGGCATCGCAGTTTGAAGTCGAAAAAAGGATTTTAGCTAGGTACGAAACACGACCACTATTAAGGAACACCTAGCTTAGCAACGGCTCCGCCTTGAATTTGAGCACCTGAGCCAGCACAAACAAATGATAGCGTAACTGTATGACAAACTAAAACAAAGACTGCACTCAAAGAGTTTTGTAATTACATACTCAACTTGAAACACATCATAACGGTGGAAGATGGCCATTGTTTTTTTAATCAAAATAACATGTTATCTTTCATGTGGACGAAAGGATGAACGAGAAGGTTCTAAGGCTTAAAGATTAAAAGACGTAAAATAAAACCTGGCGTAACGAATTATTGGTTTATCCATCACGATTTAACGTTTAAGACAAAAGTTCTCTAATAGAAATATGACTAACAAGAAGAATATTAACTACAAATTAATTAATATCGCGCGGTGTTTATGTTTGAGTGTGCTTGGCGAATTGTCTTATAACCTAAAAAGGATTCTAAAACTACCATCATAGATAGACATTTAAATTTTAAAAATTTGCCCTTTATTAGCAGAAGATAATTTGTGACTGATAAACAATCCTCAGTGGTTTAAAATGACAGCTGCAATTATTTTCCTTTTCTTCTATTTGATTTTTTTAGTTTTTGTCAATCCCAATTATGTGTACTTATTTCTTTCTTTTACAAATCATGATAAATTTATTTTTTCCTAAAATTTCTTAAAGCTCCAATTCTTCTAATCCTATATGCGCTACCAAAAACCAGTAATTTGTTCGTATTTGCTTTAAAAATACAACATATGGAATCTTGATATAAAAAATTTTTCAGTAAGCACATTTTTGTAATTATATGTAATTTTAATGCTTAAATTTAATTTTATTTGTTGTTATTTTGCATTAAAAGTGCTCGCACGACTAAATTCATGCACAAATATTTCTTATTTATAACTTAAAATTGTAAATAGCAATATTATAGTATTAAAAAATTTATTTCAATGATATATGTAAGTTAAAAAAATTTTCACCAGTTAGTAACAATAATAATGTTGCTATTTAGAATAATTTTAGTTGTTTACTGTATTCTGCTAAACAAAATAAAAATGAAGGAAAAAAATTAAACCATTAGCAAAGCGTAAATTATTTTTCAATCATATATTTTATTTATCGTGGAAGCATCTTAAAATATAGGGTGTGCTTGTCCTAATTTTTATAATTTTTGTTACATATCTAATTAAACTATTAGTTTAGTGGCGCAATTTAAATTTGGTTGGCTTGTTAAACAAAAATGAGAAGCATGTTATATACCTAGCGGGAAGAAATAAATGCCTCATCACATATAAATTTTTTTCTCCTTGTAAAATATTTTCAAAGTTATCTCATTTTTTATAAATGGCTTCTGCTTTAGAACAATTAAAACAAAACACGATTATTGTTGCGGATACTGGAGACATTGAAAGTTTGTTTGGACTTTGATATATTAGAAATTATGAATTTTTGGTTTAATTTTTTTATTATTATTAGAAATTAAGGAGTTTAAACCTCAGGATGCCACAACAAATCCGTCACTCTTGCTTGCAGCAATGGGAAATAATAATTATAAACATTTAGTTGAAGATGCCATTGAGTATGCTAAGAAAAATGGAAAGTAGTTTTTTTAAATATTTTTTTATAAATTAGTTTTTTCAGTTTATTAATTAATAAATAATTTTACATTTTAATATAAAATTTTTACCCTTAAAAAATAGTTATAATTTAATATTTGCACTAACAGTAAATTGCAAGGAAAGTTATTTCAATGATTTATTATAACTTGAGCCATTTTAATTATTTTGTATAAGGTGTATTTTTCACTTTGTATTTTTTTTGTTTCTATAATAAATATTAATCAAGAAATGTTGATGAGCAAGTTGATGCTGGAATGGATAAACTTTACACCAACTTTGGATCAGAAATTCTAAAAATTATTCCTGGTAGAGTATCAACAGAAGTAGATGCAAGGTATATATACATTTAATTGTGTTATTGTCATCTTATTAATATGTTTAAGGTAAATGGTATAGTTAACAAATTTAATGGATGACTAAAGTTTATATATAAGACACATTGAGTTATATAAGTTGTATAACACATCAATAAATTTTGAGAGATAAGTTTGAGCTTACTTTTTAGCCAGACCTGCCATCCTTTGAAATTTTTTAACTTTTTTTTTTTAAATAAACTTTGTAAGCCAATTATAAAGATTTAATGTTTAAAAAGAGGTTAAAAAATAAGAAATCAAAATTTATATATAATTCATGAAAAACTAACTTATAATATTTTTAATTAAAACCAAAAATGTGTTATGTCCTTTTTAGTTTGGGTTGCCAAATATTCTATAATCTTAATATTGATGTAAGAGTTTGATATACAATCTAATTAGAGATATTTGTTACAAGTGATTTAATATAAATAATTTAAGTTTTTTTCTTCTTTAGAGTGTTTATGAACTTAAATCTGCGAATTGGTCAAGCTATTTTTAATAATTAAGAAAAATTAAAACAATGTTAATTACTATTTTTTATCAAGAAGTAAGGGTTCAGCTCTTTATATTTACAAATTTTTTTTAATATATTTTGCTTTTGTGTTTTAATTGTGTTTTTTGTATTTTTAATATTAATGGCAAGCTTACAAAAAGTAAATTGCAAAAATAGTTATTATAAATTTGTTGTCAGTTGTTTTTATTTGATTATTTGTAGTAGCGTTCTCAACGGGCCCTATTTTTAAGGTCCAGCCTGCCTAAAAGTTATTTTTACATGTGGTTCGGCTTGGCCCGATCCGATATAAATATTAGTTTCAAATCGGCTCGGCCTGATCTGTTTTTACAAAAGGCCCGGCTTGGCCCGAATTCATAAATATCGACCCCTAATGTTTTTGTTAATATTATTAACAATTAAACATCAAATATAACTTAGGAATTAATATTATTAAAAGCATCATTTGATATTATTCATATAAAAAAATTATATAATCTATTTTTTCTTGGCCTAAACGGTTTCTTATTTTGGTAAATATTTGACCGGCTGTCGAAAATGTAAGTTCTTCAGTGCAGGAGCTCGCAGGACTGGCAAAAATTTTGTTTGCATAAATATATAACTTAGGTAGTAGTTTTGTTTCCCGCTACTGTAAAAGAGTTTGATTATCTACGTCTTCTGGTGGGGGGTTTTTATAAGTTTTAATATCGTCCTCAATTATAATATCCTCATCTTTTTACGAAAATTGAATAGTTAAGCTGAAACCGGATTTGGCAAATCACTTCCTCTTGTTCTTACTCACTAATCCTTATCATTTTTTCTGTTCAGACGTCCATAAATCTATTTATCTAACTATTTAGCAATAATTATAGCGCAAAATATCAAATTTAAGCATCAAAAATTTTCAGCCCGGCCCGAGTCTGAATATAAATGAAACGGCCCGGCTCGCCCCTGACTGAAAACACTAATTTAAAGTGTCATTTAGTATTATTTTTGTAAAACGAGTAAGTATTTTCATCAATAATCATGTAGCGTTGTAAGTGAAGATGTAATATATTTTGAACGACTTTTTCGAAGTATTCGAAAGCCCGCCCCTTTAAAAAAGGAGTTTGGTCGGGTGCTTAAGTCAAATTTTTCACATTTTTGTCTTATTTTTTTAAGCTCTTGTTAGGGTGCGTTCAGACTCCGTTCGTTTTTTTGAACAATTCTAAAAATTTTAAATTTTTACCTTTTGACATTGAACGCCTTTTTACAAAAGTCGCCAATTTTTGTTATTAGCATTTAAATAGTTTTTTCTGAAGTAAAAGTTTAAAAAAATTTAAAAAAAAATAAAATTTCAATAAATTCGAAATTTTTAAAATTTTTCAAAAATTTGAAATGAGTCTGAATGCGCCCTTAATAAAAATTATTACACCATAAAAAACTTTATTTCCAACCCTTTTGATAATTTGTAATCAAAAAATTTATAGCTTGCAATATAAATTTTTCGGGCCATATTTGTAAATCTAGGCCGATAACAATTCAAGTATTAGCCTAGGCTAGTTTAAAAAATATTGAGTGGGCGTTGGAATATAACGGCCCCGTTTGAACACTGGTAACCCGTGACCTGGGTGTAATTTAATTAGATTAACCTAGCCGTGATATTTCGGGCCGTCCTGCCTGACACATTTTTTACTTAGGCCAAATCTCGCCCGAAATTTTAAATTTAGGCCCTGCCTAATTTTAAATTTTATATTAGAGCGCGTTCAAGTTTCATCCGTTTTTTTAATATTTGTAAAAATTTGAAAATTTTACAAACAAAAATTATTGGGTTAATATAGAAAATTTTTGGAGCGTTAGAAATTTTAAGCGGATTTTTAAATGTTAATCAGCCATGTCTTATTTATAAAAGTTTTTAAATATATTTAGTGCAATTGCGTAGTAGGATATAAGATTAAAAAAAACGATAGTTTTTTTAATGTAATAACCCATATTTAAAAAAAATAAATTTATAGAATTTTTAAAACTTTTTAAAAAGGAATAAACTTAACGCGCCCTACCAAGCTATTATATTGATTTAAATATATTTAAAATAGTTTGTAGAATTAACACCCCACATGATAAGATATTTATCATATTTAATTCTTGTTGATCATAGTTTAAACAACATAAGGCAAATGAGGTATAAATTTTTAATTCAGCACCCATTTTAAATATCAGCCTGGCCCGTTTTTTGGCGAACCGACACTAGGTTAGGCGAGCATTTAGGTTCCGACTTTTATTTATGAAAATAGGTCTTATTTAGTTTAATGATATTTCGTACTTATTTTACGTTAAGAAAAAATTCAAAAAATGCTTGGTCCATAAAGACCCCATTTTATAAGACAGGTCTACATAAATTCCGCGAGGTTTAGGAAATTGCAGCAATATAATTTACAAACTCACGACTATTAGAAATATGGCCAAATTCGGCAAAATTGATTGGGCCTTAAGATTTCCTTCTTTTTTTTTAATTTTAATATCTTTCAAAATAAAGATAGATAAAATTTAAATATTTTGAGTTTATTTACATGTAGGTTAAAAAGAATATTTTGCACTCCAACCATATAGGATTCCAATTTTTACTGGTTTATAAAAATAATACACAGGTCGACAAAATTTATAAGTGAAAAAAAAGAAAATTATGACAATGAGAGGTTATCCCCTAATAAAGTATATATTTTATATTAAATTTTTAAAATATACTATTTGGCGCCCCAATTATAATAGGACACGATATATTGTTGGTTATAAAAATATTATATGAAGTTTGAATTCAGTTTAGCTGTTGTGAATATGCAAAAAAAAATTCAATTTATTATTTTTTTTGACATTTTATCTAAAAATTTTAATGTTTATAGCTGACTAACTAAGTTTGATTAAAAAAAACGGTAAACGTAATTATCTTTAAGATAAAAGTTTGATCTCTGTACTTAACTCTTAACTCTCAAAAATTTATTGACCTGTGTATTTGAAACTCATAAATTAGCTTTTTTATATCAAGAATTTGACAAACTATCTATGTATATGCCGCTCTTTTATTCGATTAATTATTTTAAGCTGTTTACATATTTTATCTGATATTTAATAATGATAAGCCCCTTGATTGTAGCTCTAAAATTACCTGTCACTATTGGTTTATATTTTAAGTAGTTGCATAATAATTTCAAAAATTCAATGTTAAAATACTACTGTCACTCTTTTATAATCCTATACCCTAATATCTAGCTAATTAGCTATTTTACAGCATTTTATTATATAAAATTTCAATTTATTAAGATTATCTTATGACAAAGAGGCTCAAATCCAAAAGGCCCTCAGATTGATCAAATTATATGAATCTCAAGGTGTCAGCAAAGAAAGGATTCTCATTAAATTGTCTTCAACATGGGAGGGTATTCAAGCAGCAAAGTAAAATTGAAAAATAAAATGTTATTACCTTGCAATACACAATTTAAAATTAATTTATCAGTAAAATACATTACTATTGTAATTTATTTTACAAATCTTGAGCAAAAGAATTATATAAATAGGGTCTTCTTTATTTGGTCAGATAAAGCATAATTATATGTATTGAAAAATTAAAATTTTATTCGCTATTAATTGTTAAATTTATGTTAACTCAAGTAAGATTGAAAAGTTAAGTGTATAATTTTTTCGTGAATTTACATTTAGAGTACTTGAAACTGAACACGGTGTACATTGCAACATGACCTTGATATTTTCATTTGCCCAGGTTTTTTTTATAAAAATACTGTACCTCCTTTTAACTGTTTTTTTATTGATCGATTAATTTCATATATAAAATATAAAGTTTTCTTCCTAACAGACTATTTAAATAATTTGATAATCTCAAACTTAATATGGACATAGGTTTTGTTTTCGAATAAATTTACTGCATTTCTATTGCTTTTCTGTCTTTATATTAATTTGTAAGTAATATTATAGGCTAAAGCTGCCGCTGAAGCAAACGTCACCCTAATTTCACCTTTCGTGGGTCGTATTTACGATTGGTATGTCGAAAAAACAGGCAAAAAGGATTATAAACCTGAAGAAGATCCTGGTATTGTTTAGAAATCTTTTTTTTTATATATATTGAGTAAAACAATAAATTTATATTTAAACAATTATTAGAAATTTAGTTTTATATACATTTAAATTGTCTTTAGGTGTTGTGAGTGTCACTAAAATTTACAACTACTTTAAGAAATTTGGATATAAAACTGTCGTTATGGGCGCCTCCTTCCGTAACATTGGCCAAATTGAGGCTTTATGTGGGTGCGACCTTTTAACCATAAGGTTCATATATATTACATATCTGAAATACCATAATAAAATTATCTTTTTTAACTTCTATTTATAATTTAGAATATACGATTAAGCACACGGGCGTATAGAATTTATAGGGGCGGGAAATTTTTTTGGAGGAAAGGAACTACAAATTTTATTTTAACATTGATGTTTTATTTGCAAAAATATAAGGCTGTATGTTTTTTAAATAATAGCAATTTTATTGATTTCTATTCCCTTTTATAGGTTTGTTATCTAAATTCAACCGCTGGTTGCATTATAAAAATAATAAAAAATTTCTAAAGGAGGGCATTTGCCCCCTTTTGCCCCCCCCCCCCCCCCCCCCCCCTCAATACGCCCCTGATTATGCATCATTTATATTTTTTTACCTTTTTACTGGCGTGTTTAAAATCGGTTATTTGGTATATTCTTAGTAAACAATTAATTCATTAATTTTTTAAAATTATTTAGTCCAAAATTACTTGAGGAACTGTGTCACAGCAAGGATAAAGTTGAGCGACGCCTTAGCCCTGAAAAAAGTATATTTTAGATAGTGACATTTTTTAATGACTTACCAATTACACAACTAAAAAATTGCTTTAAAACCTTATGTAATAGTGCGTAAATTTTAAAACCTTTATTTTTCTAAGTGTCTATCACAACAATGTTGCTTAACATATTATTTTTCTCCTGTTGGGAAAATTTTATTGTTTTGTATTATTTAAATATTTAATTTTCTTTAATCTATAAATTATGAGTACTGTCTTAGTGACGTTGTATTTTTAATATGTTTGAAGATTTATTACTACGGCACATTCATTTTTTCCATTCAATTCTTATTATTGCTTCACATTACTTTTTATTGCTCGAATCACTTTCAATTTCTAGAGATCACCTTAAATTTCGTTCGCTTTTTATTTCTGCCTATCAAATTTTTTCTCCAGCATCCAAAATAAATTTATGATTTTTCGATTTTTAAAGATTTGTTAACAAATATTTGGGACTATGAGCTTTAATGTATTTCTATTATGTTTCAGGTAAATCAAAGGAGTGGGAAAGTCTTACTAAATCGGACAAACCTATTTCCGAGTCTGAATTTCGATTTGAGCATAATGAAGATCAAATGGCAGTTGAAAAACTGTCTGACGGTATTCGCAAATTTCACGCCGACGCTATAAAAACGAAAAATACGCTAAAGGAGATGATTCAACAATCCAAGAAATAGATTTTAATTCTTGTTAAACTAATCGTTAGAATGACCATACCAATGTGAAAATCCACATAAAATGTCAAATTCTAAGATTATTTTGTTTTGTTTCTATATTAATTTATTAGCCCTACCTTTAACTTACATTAATTTTTTTCAACCTAGTCTTTTCAAGAAATTAGACAAATGCAACTACTGCCGTAAAAAAATTTATTTGACATGATTTGATAATAATGAATGAAGCAAAATTTAAAGATCGAATAGATAACAAATTATTGTTTTAAATAATGCATAGTTTAATAACATTGTCTTTGTCATTCACATCAATTATAAAACATATTGAATATTTATATTTATTTTTTGACCTAGTTTTTTTTGTAGATATGATCTAGGACCTTCTCTTATCTCAACAATCCAAAATATATACGCCCAATAATGTCAGCTCTATTTTTTTATTTATGCTATCTTTTATAGACTAATAAAATTTTTTACAATCACGTAAATTCCACCCAAATCATTGTGATAATTTTAGTTCTTACAAAAATTTAATTCCCATTTTTCAGGCTGCGTGAAAGCTTAGGAAGTTATTATATTATCAACAATATTATGTTTAATGAACATATCTTTAGGCACCTTATTTTGATATTAAAAATCATGTCACCTTTGCGCTTTTAATTTAGAAATATAAATTGTATTTTACAATAAATTATTTATATTTTTATGTGATGCGTTTTGATTTGAAATTATTAATTTTTTATTCAATCATAAATTTGTTAAGAACATACTTTTTGAAATTTCTCCAACATGTTAAAAGATAATGTTTTTTAAAATATGTATGAAATATTGGGAGAATACGAAATGAGATATTTTTTAAATAATTTAAATATTGGGTGTGATTTAAAATATAAAGATTGTAAATTTAGTAAAATATTAGTTTTTATATTCCATTCTTAAAAATTGCATCTTAGGCTTTGATTTATTCAAGTTACAACTTTTTATTAGCTGGCGTTAGGTACAACTAAAAAATAAGATGAGTTGAATTAATAATAAGTAGCGAGTTCCCTATCCGATTACCACACATATTTTTAACAATAAAAGTGTGATAAGGCCAATATTTTTGTGTAAAAGTTCTTCACAGGTCAACAAATATTAACTTCAGAGACTAGACCTGTCAAATATTCAAATTCATTTTACACAGGTCAACAAATATCAATGTCAGAAACGTGAATTTTATAGAACATAAAAGAATGCATTTCTATAATGACCTAATCCCATATATATTTTTCGTTTTTCTTAGTTTCCGTCTTTGGCTCCTTATATCCGTCTATAACAAAACGAAAAATGACCTTTTTTGATCGAATTGACAGATCAAAATATACCCTAAAAAGAAAAATTTAAAAATCTTTTTTGCATAAAAAATTCCTTTTAACATATATTTTTAATCACAAATAATGAAAAATAAATTTTACTCTTACATCGGCATTTAGATAATACAAAATATTTCGCGTCCAACTTAAATACGACACGATATATTATTAGTAAATATTGTTATGCAAAAATAATATTTCACTTTATATTTGTTTTTAGATCTTTTTTGGCCTTTTTTCTAAAATTTTTAATGTTTTTTAATGACTAATTAAGTTTGACTAGGAAAAACGGTGTACGGATTTGATATAATCTAAGATGGCAGGTTTGATCTCTGTAGTTAACTCATAACTCTGAAAAGAACCTATGTAACTATAGCCTAACAAACATTATTGTCGGCAAATTAACCTTTACCTTAAAAAGCTTTTTAATGCGCCATTTAAAAATCTAAGTGCAATATGTATCATTAAGCTGCACTTTATATTTAGCTATTAATATATTTTCACAAAATGCATTAGTAATTGGTTGGGCCTTTGATATTAAAATTTTTACATAAAAATTGAAATTTTGTTTTTTATGCGTTAGATGCAGCGCAAAAATTCAGAGTCGTTTTTTGTTTTGAATAAAATTTTACCTCAAAATAAATGGATATAAAAAAACATATTAATAAGTAGTTACCCTAAATTGAGTTGATTATAATTTCCTGATATTTGGTTATTTATGATTCGATTAAATATTAAACATGATCTAAAATATTTTTTTTTGAAATTAAAAACTTAAAAATAGCCTAATTTATGTTTGGATCCGGCGAAAGTTGTCCTAATTTGAAAGTTGAAGAAAGCTAAATAAATCTGCAATTGTATTTTTACTGATTAAATTACAAAGTTGGAAGGGGAAACTTGATTTATCTCCTTATTTTTACATTTCACCTGTATGGTTCGTTGCACTTTTAAGATTATGGCTATCATGGTTCGATCTTAAATGTTAAAAAGGGAATGTTTAACCGATAAGCGAGAAATTATCCAATAAGATTTTCCAATATATGTACTAAAATTTTATGAAGGTTCGGGTAGAGGTTTATATTACCTTTGCCCTCTCTAAAATAAGGTTTAAATTTATAAAATTGTGAAATCGGCTGACGCCCAATCAATTAATAGAGGGGATAAATGCCGGCCCCAAAGTAGCATTCCTTAATGGGCATATTTATAAATATTTAATTAGAACAGTCATCTCAGCCTCCGTATTACTTGATTGCGCACGAATGATGAATTAGAATTTTGGCTAAGCTAAACCTCCTACAAAGGCGTTAAAGGATTTTTAGGTTGGCCGGTCAAAAGCTCTGAAATAAAGCTTATTTAGATCATGTTTCGTTGGTTGGTTGTTTATGTGTTTTAGTATGTTAGCACAAAATACCTTTTATAAATTTAGGAAATTTTATTTGAAAAATCAATTCCAGCTCATAAATAATGAGTGGGATGCCATCGTTTAAAATTTCACAAATCAAAAATTTGAACTTATTTTGAAAGCCTATCATGCTCCTATCACAAGCAACCTTAGGCATTCTTCAAAAGTCTATTACAGCAATTTTTCTAGCGAATTTTCTTTTCTGTATTTAATTAAAAAATATTTTTCTTAGTTTTTTGTGCGATTAACTAAACAAGACACCGATTGCATCTCGAGGT
This sequence comes from Acutogordius australiensis, assembly GCA_030555515.1. Classification (NCBI taxonomy): domain Eukaryota; kingdom Metazoa; phylum Nematomorpha; class Gordioida; order Gordea; family Gordiidae; genus Acutogordius; species Acutogordius australiensis. The sequence goes on from CM060245.1 coordinate 11,818,236, forward strand.
GCTTTTCAATTGGTGCTTTGTAGCATAATATGAATGTAAGCCTCTTATTTGCTTTAGTGATTGCCGCCAACTTGAATAGGAGTCGTCCTTTACAGAGGGCTGTAACAGAGAACCAAGTTGAATTTATTAAAAATTTGGATTTTTGGTTACCGACGGGTAACATGAGAAATCCAATGTTTCATTATTTTACCGAGCGTATTGGGTATTCTGAACTAAATCATCCACCCAAAAATTCCTTAAAACTCAGACGAAAGCGACAAGGAGACATCATTAAAGCAATCCCAGATCGGAGATGGATTGAGGGAAGTGGGGCCATTGTTTTAATACCTGGCCAAATATACCTAAACATTAAATTTACAGATTTTGTTGGGCGCATGATTGTTGACGACGGGATCCCACTTTTTTCTAATTGCAAAATGAGAGAGCAGCTAAACCAGTTTAATTGCACAGGAATAGAGAATTTCCACGAAATTGTCGAAAAACTTTACCAAATAACGGTCCAAGAATTTTTAAAACACCAATATGGACATTTAATTTCAAATCATTCGTATGTGACAAATAATAGTAATTTAACACCAAAGTTAGGTCTTCGAATCTTAACGGGTAATCATGAATGCTTAAAGCAAAAAATGTTACAGTTAAAATCATCAAACTTTAATTATTACAATGGCACCAAACATCATTTGGCAGAAGTTGAAATGTTTGGTTTTGAAGGCGAAGCAAAAGAACTGAATGTAATTGTAGATCGAGAACTCTTCAATAGTTATAACTTCCGCAAACATGATTCACTCAATCGAATGAAAGATACGCTTGTTTATCGCAATCACCTAAGATTCCCAAGGTTTATTGAAACGATCTTCGACTTTTTCAGAACAAACCGGGTTCAACGTTTTACGGTAATCTACGACCCTAGCTTTCCACTTACTAATGGCCTCTTGGAGGATGTTTTATTATACGTGGCTGAGAACGACATATGCCTGGATGGCAAAATTTCCATCAACCAAGGCCTAGTATTGAACAAAATTGATCAGATGGTAATTACGGATCTCATTGGTGCCCAACGAATCAAAGTTTTGCTCCTTATGGTTAATGCAGAAGATACTGTAGGACTTTTTGAGCTTTTAAGTAACCTTGGAGTTTTGTCACGTATATTGACTCTTGTGATGAACATTTGGCTCCGACCTGAAGCTTTCCTTTTCAACGAAAAACTCGGGAAGGAAAACTTTGACAGAGTATTTTTCCTTAACTTGTACCCCGCGGACAATCATTTACTGCTAGATTCCGATCAAAGAGCAGCCCAATTGGTTGGGGAGTCTCATGTGCCACGTCTGCTATTAGGTTTGAATTTAAGCAATAAATATGCGTAGGCTTTTAGCGGAGTCTTGTAATAGGTTGATTTTTTTTCTTAAATTTTAAAACAATGAAATTTTCTATCTTACAAAACACGTTTTGAACGCGTTCTATAAATGGCGCCTAAGCAACAATGCAAAATGATTTAAAATTGCTAATCATGTGTTTTTATCTTTTTTTCAGAAATCGCCCACCAATTAAAAATTTATAAAAATTAATATAAAAAAGAAAAGTGTTTTTACCATCAGCTATATATAATCTGTAAAACAAAAATCGACCTTTTTTTGAAAAATAATTTAATCAGACTTTGATTTATTTAAAATGAAACTGATGATGTTTATCGGTTATTTTAGGCTAGGATTGAAAGACATCACAACTTAAAAAATGCCTTTTTAACCTTATATGACTATGATCAAAAACAATAAAATAATAAAGATTCGCTGAAATCAAACCTACTAATTATAATCATAATAAATTGTTAGTACGCTGTATTAAATAAAATTTGTAATTACATTTTAGCTATTTTGTGTACCGCTTTGTTTGCCTTTAGTGTGATTCATTCATACTTGCCTCTATTGGTCCCTTCACTAACAATACATTTTGATAAATTTTGGTCAAATTTTGCGTCTATAGAGCGAAAAAATTTAACTCACGCACGACAGCTCTTTTTTAATTTTAATTATATAAACTTATTATTATTTATTATTATTATACCAAAATGTCTAAGGACAAATTAATGTCAAAAAAGGGATGGGCATTTTTTTGAAATGGCAAATGTTTGTTTTTGTGGAAAATGTAAAAACTAGTCAACCAAAAATACTTTGTTAAAAAAAAGTATTCATAAGTTTAATTAGTATTTATGCCAAAAAATATTTTCACTACACGAATCTATTAGGTAACGGAACTTTAAATGACTGCCGGAAGTTTTATCAGCGAATGACTATAAATGATTACGAAAACAATATTAAACAGCTATTACATCTAATTATGATTGACATCCCCAAATTTTGTGAAATCGTCATACACAGCAATCAGTCCCAAGAAATTTTGGACTATAGTACCGTTTCTCAGTGCATTTCTTCTTTCTACCCATTTAACCTGGACCGACTATCAGATTTTATATATGAATCCGTGATTGAAGATCGCCGAGGTATAGCGGACCTAACGTTATACGTGCTTTATACTATTAACTTGTTGCAAATGAGAAAAATACCACTTTATAGAAGAAATAATATAATTACCAATCAAACAGTCGATTTCGGAATTAATATTTCTGCCATACCTACTTGTTACAAGGTTCCTCAATGGCCCAATAATTTTTTATTACGCCCAAGGTCGCATTCAAATTCGGATGCCTCAAAATTAATTAAGAACCAGAAAATTTATGAATATAATAATAATATTGATAATATATCGCACCCACCCTATGATATATCTATTTACGACGAAGAGCTTTGGCATGAGGACCAAGAATGTGCGAGTACCTGTCCACCTAGATTTAAAAGATATCGCCAAGGTTTATAATATTATATAACACATATATTTTTCCGTCGTTTGGTGTTTAGAAACTAAAAACACATCTAATTAATTTTTACAAAGTAGATAAAACTACATTTTATGATATTTATTCTATCGAGGTGGTATATTTAGGTGATATAATATATATATATATATATATATATTGAATAAGAAAAGTCCACAAAATAGATTTTTGAATCACATAAAGGATGCTTCTCTTGGTATTTGAATTTCTGTTTATCTTGGTATTTAGATTTGGTATTTAAATGTTCCACTCACATTTGTGTTTTCCAAATGAAAAATATTAGAATTTAAGTACTGCCAGGTAAACAAGGTTTTTCAAATCGAATTAAATTTTGGGTATATTTAATTATAATGAAGGTAAAATCAATAAGATTGGTAAGAGCCTTTTCAAACGTAAGGAGAAAAAAAGAGTTCTCAAGACTTAATGATTTTACATCTATAAGTGATAGGAATATCTCTTTTTGCAATGGTTACAATAATAATGCAATCTATCAATTGCCGACAAATTATTTATTAGGTGCTAAACTCTTAACTATTTGGCTTAAATATTGTTTTGGTCGTATATAACTTTTAACACATTTACTTGATCGTTATTTAGGCATAAGCTGTTGCCTCCTATGCTATAGTTGTCCATTAAATTCAATACTTAATCCGCGTCCACACTATGTGCCATCGACTCATGCTCATATTCACCGAAATTATCAATACCCATACCCAAACTCGAAAAATGTTGTATCAAAGGGCTTAGTTAAGGAGCATAGACGAGGCGGAGTTTTATTGCCATCTAAGTTTTACGCTTACGAAGCTGCTGAAGATGATGATCACCCGAACGATCATTACTGGAACGATGCCCAATGCATTGAATGCTCGCCCTTTCAATGGCCCGATCCACAAGAGGGACTTCGGTGTCAAGATATTGAGATCAACTATCACGTAAACGGGAAAAATACGATTGTCCTAGAATTTTTAGCAATCGTAGGCATCGGATTTGAATGTGCCGTGCTTATTATACTTATCAAGTAACAATTCCCAAATTTTTTAATTAGAATTTTTTTTTCTAAAGAAGCTCAAAGTATATTGTTTAGAATATGTATTTTAGTTATAAACTCATATCTAATAAGATATTAATAAAAAACTTGTAAGCAAATGTGTTAAATAAGCTTTTGGCACACAATCTATAAAAATTTAAATTAAAGGTAACATTTAAATAAGTCCTACTGAATATTTCTAAGCTTAAAAACTAAAAATTATTAGAAATATGTTATTTTATGAAGATGATTTAAACTAAATTTATACAACATATACTTAACCTAATCAAATAAGATTTTACGATTATAATTAGAAACATTAAAATTTTTAAAATACTCAGGTAAAAAATATTAAATCTAGCTAAACAAGAATTAAACCAAACATAGACTATCTTTAAGCCGTTTATTTGCAAGCCAAACTCTCTCTTCTGTACGCATCAAAACTTGTCATAAAATGCCAAGTTGAAACTACTTGCGACTTCGGACTGTTGAGCAATTTATTTTACAAAATTTAATTCATCTTAAATTTTTCAATTAAAAATAATCTTTGTTTATTTTAATTGCACAGGTTAAAATTATTATATAACAAATTACGGCAAAGCTTCAAAAATGTTTGCCATTTTCTTAAAGTATTATTGCTTTAAACAGTTTTAGCTGGCTAGTAATTTTTTTAGATGTAGTTATGAGTCTCAAAGTCGTAAGGAGTTTTTTTTTGGAATTTTAAGTGTACAGAAAAAACAATTTGTTTGGTGTAAATAAAGAGGGGATAAATTGGACCTTATATTAGATTTAATTTTGCATAGATTGAATCAAATCAAGCCACTTAATAATTAATGAATTTGTAATTTTAGATTATTTTTTAAAGAAAGAGGTAGATTTAATTTAATAAAATATCTTAGAATTAAAATATAATATTTAAATCATTTAGACTAGAATTATGATTTGAAAGTTTTAGCCCATCTAATATATCACATATATATACTGATTAATCAGATCAAGGCTATATTACTAATTATTATTAATACCGTGTATTGTTTTGTAAAACTTTGTAAGCTTGTTATTGGCCATGTCTACATTTTTAATCCATAAAATGAGCATAAAAACCTTTAAATCATGATTATATAAAGGCATTTTGCATTATTGCCACGGCGCCATTGTGAAATCACATTTTTATCAATTTTAAAAGAACCAAAATATTACAAGACCCCGACCTTTAGTAAATATATAAAAATTTTTAAAAAATATAACAATAAATTGACAAACTTTTATTCACATCATTTATTTCTACGCTGTAGTAATAGCCATTATACATAGTAAAATTAATAATATAATTATAAATCTTTTGAAAAAGACATGTTTTTCTAGTAATTCTTATACATATTTTATATTAACATAAATGTACCTTTCCTTTTCAAATATTGCGTGTTAAAATTGTGATAATTTATATACAAAAACTTATTTTTACTTTGTCCCATAAAGATTTAAAGACAACTCGGTTCTAAAATCGGGTATTGTCCAACTCAATTATATACTTCTCTTTGGATTACTGCTCGGCTTTTCCTCCGTGTTCTTCCTATTAAATAAACCATCTAACTGGAAATGTAATGCCAACAATTTCATTGTAAACATGGCAATAAATGTCATCTATTCGACTGCCTTGGTGAAGTTGATCAGGATAAAGCAAGTACACAAAAGCTTCGTGAATAACAAAAAGATACCTAAAATCTATAGCTTGAGATACGTAATTATGGCTCTGTTGATAATGACTGGTCTTCAGGTTTGGATTATTTCAATGTTAAAAGTTGTGCAGTTGCAAAATATTTTTAATAACGAAGCTTCAGAAAAAATTTTAAATTTATATTTTCGTCCCTTTTGAATTAAAAACATAGCATATCAAAACGTAATTAATTTAATAATAAGTATATAGGAACACCGAAGAATAAGTTAGTTAATACTAAAGTTTTTAATAACTTTTATCTTTCGTAATGTATTTGCCCAAAAATGACTTTGTATAATTTTTTCGATCCATATTACTATGTTCAGGGAACATCATAATAAATTTAATTTAAACTCTCATTTACGGTAATAAAGTTAAATTCGACAAAATGACAAATTGTATTTGTATAGTCGCAACTTAATAGGTTTTAAAATGAGCCATGTGCTATTATACCAAGTATGCCTTAAAAAATTATTACGAAATCGATATTGTACCCACATGCTACATTCAAATTTTTGGTTTAATTTAATCTAGAGATACTTCATTATATTGTCTATTTATGGCAGTTAAATTAAAAATATTTTTCACATTAAGGAATTATTTGTCTCTAACCATCATGTACGGGGTTAAATAAAACATTGAGCATAATTAACTATCTGTTTTGACATAAGTAATTTTAATTGATATACATATAAATAAATGTTTTAATTTATTAAATTTATTCAAAATTAATTATAAAAAGGGCACATAAAATATCAATCATATTTTGAACATTTAAAATAATCCCATTCATAATTTTTTACACCCAATTTTATATTTTTCACAAAAATTCAAATGTATAACCATACAAAAAATTGTCATAGTTCTACTTATAGAGATCTAAATCATATCTAATAAGAATATACAAATAATAAACAAAAGGGGCTTGCCACGGGTATGCCATTGCTTTAAATAGATGTAAAGCAAGGGAGGACATTTTTTTATTTTGTGAATAACTCTGGCCTTAGGCTGTTACCTTGTAAAGTCTGCTTGCTGTAATATTTCAGAGAATGCAGCGTTATTTCAATGGATATAATAATGGCGGGTAAACGCACCTATTTTTATTGACAATGATTTTGAACGTGCCTACAAAGCAATCAAGCTCTCACCTAATAAAAACATATAACATTCGTTTCAAAATTTAAATGATGCAGCAAAACTTTTTATTGGCAATGATTTTTATATTATGTTATAATGGCCAAACAATTTTTTTTCACTTCTCGCTGTATAAGACATTATCAATTTGTGCATCACAATATGGTATTTTGTAAAACCTAAATACAGGGCTAGAAAAAAAAAACTTAATGGGCTTTTTTCCACAAGTTTTTGGGTTTTTTCCCCAAATGCCCACAAATTCGTAGGCATGGCAAAAGAAAAGCCAATTTTTCTTGCTTAAAGAAAAGGGGCATGTTTAAAAAAGCCCCTTTTCTTAAAAAAAAAACTCCTAGGAGTTTTAAGAAAAATAACCCACCCATCATTATTATAAAAAAAAATCAAAATTTTTCTAAATTATTATAAAGAAAACATAAAAAGGGTTTTTTGTGGCTTTTTTTAAGAACCACTTTTTTGGGTTTTTTTTGCCCCTTTTCTTTGTAAAGGCTTTTTTTGAATTCTTATTTTGACCCTTTATTTGTAGCCCCCTTTCTTTTTTATGTTTTAGGGGAAAAAATGAGCCAAAGTTTGACTCGTTGTTTTTCCAGCCCTGCCTAAATAAAGCTCGTATTTAAATATGATATTCTACTCTTGAGTTTTATTGTTTATTTGATTCTTATCAGCTTATTTATTTTTATTTCAGCTATTTATATTAAATAAAAAAATAATATTCAAATTTCCAAAATTGTAATAATTTACATTCATTTTAAAGAACTATTTAATTCATAGAAATTTGCTTGGACTATATATTTATAAGGCTTAGTATATGGCTTCACCAACTGAATTTTTTTATATTTCATAATAGTTTACAGTTAATGTCACGCAAATTGTGTTTTTCCCCGACACCGCTATCAAATTTGTTATTAAAAACACAAAGGAATCACTAATTCACGCTTCCGACCATGGCAGACTATTTTTTAAAAATACGGGCGCTTCTACGGATCTCTATATAGGTATAAATTAGAATTCAAACCAAGTCGTAATCCAATCCCCCCTCCCCTACCCCCCCCCCCCCTTCCCCCCCTCCTTCGACGTATTTTTTAAAATTAAGCCCGGTGGCCTGGAATTTGATTTTCAATTTTAGGCCCAAATCCAATTCGAAAATAAGGTCCAAAATCTCTTTTATTTAAGCTAAAAATTTATTAAATGCAAAGTTTAAAAGTAATATCCTTTATCGTGATAATATAATCATTTTTAGTTGTGGGTTAACAAATTTCTGAGACTAAGCTAACTTTAAAGACTAAAGCTGCCAACTCAGGGATTTAAAATACATTTAGCGTTTTTATTTTTAAAACTATGTACCCTTTAATAAATATTTAAATCAACAATAAAAAAACAAAAAAAGAGTTAAAAACAGAAAAATAATTAAAAAAATATTTTTACATCTAAAACAGCTGAACATTCAAATATCAGATAACATTTTTATTGTAAACCATTAATATATCGTGCCCATAAATTTTATAAAAATTGCCAACACCACGAAAAGTGAGGCAACAGTGGGCAAAGTTGTAAACCATTATTTAAATTTAAAGTTGCATTGGATGAATATAGCCACAATAGTGTTTGATTTAAGTTTTAAAAAAATTGCATTCATAAAAAAATTTTTTTTTATATTTTAACTTTTTTAAAAATACTTTATTTTTGTGTTACAAAATGGCTATAGTTACAAGTGAATGGTGGGCATTCTTGAGATCGCAAAATCTGTGACTTTTGTAAAATTTGGCTAAATTTTGATAACCCAAGGAAGTAGGTCCGAAGAAACTTTAAAAAACGGAAAATATAGATATGGACCCTCACTGTCATAATTTTTTTTTCACTCATTAATTTTTGTCGACTTATGTAATAGTCAAAAATATCAGGCAATATGAGATGAAAAATCTGGCCCGTAGTTCCTTTTTTCAAATTCAAACTACCACCACTTAAATTTTGCCAGTTCCGTTATTTGGGCAAGCCGGCTTTCGGATGTGGAATTAATCTTTAATAAGTATTCACAACATTTGGGTTTAAGGTTTCCCTCTAACCTTTCTCCATATAGGAGTGCCATACCCGTGCTAGATTGCCGGCGGCCTTGGTTTTAAGCCTAGGCTCTCACTTTTGGCACATCGTTTAGGGCCTTTTGCCCTAGTAGGCCACTCATAAGCTTCAAAGTGTTTTTCAAATGTTTTGTATTTTCCAAAAAAAAAATAATTTGCAAAAAATTGAACCTTAAATATCCTGATTGTAAGAAATGCTTGCCACACAGCTATCTGCCGATTTTATAGGTATATATAATACCAAAGGTTCAATAATTGCATATAGGAGAGATGACAACAATATTTTTTTATCTTTCTTTTATAATTTTAATTTCCCTTTGATCGCCATTTTTCATGATGACCAATTGTCTTCAAAGGTCGAACTAATTTACTAGTATTTGCAACATTTTCATTTAAATTTCAACTTTAATGATTTAAGTGTAACCGGGTCGGGCGATACTCAATTTTAACCTACTTCACAATTTAGTTAAACTCTTATCAGGCCCGATTCTAGATTTTCCATTGGAAGGGGGGGTGCAAAAAACTTTTGGGAGAGGGAAAAACTCTTGGGGGGGGGGGCAGAAATTTTTTTTTGCCGCCTTCGGCGGGAAAATTAGCCGTGACCGTCAGTCAAGGCAAAAAATATACATGTACAACAATTGAATCCATGTTCAAAATTTTTATTTTATAAATTAATAGTAATTTATAATATTTATGAAATAAAAAAAAATGATTGCGTTTATAAATTGGATATGTAAATTAAAATTAACTGTTTTTTGCTTAATAAGAAAAGATTTGGAAATTAATTGTAAGTATAATTTTATCAATTGGTCAAAGCGCATGAAAAATAAAAATATATATAAATGATAAAAATGAATTATATAAAACTTTCGATTTTAGAAAATGAATAGTTAAATAAGATTGATTATCATGAAAAAAAATTTTAAGTGTGCTAATTGTAAAGAATATATATGAAGCACTGGTTATATATAACTAGTAATTTATTAGGGTAAAAAATTAAGTAAAACATAAACATAAACGTTAAATGGGCATAAAAAAAATTTGCAACCATGTCTTAAAATAGTAAGCAATAATTAGCTGATTATGAGCAGTGTATTGTATTAATCTAACAATTTTATGCTTGAGGTTGTTTTGATTAAATTATAAAATTCATCAAAAAGTTTTCTCATTAAAAATTTGGCTACGTCAATTTCTTTAGATAATGAATTTTTATCAGTATTACTTATTTTTAAAGAGGCTCTAATTTATATCTAAAAAAAGGATAATAAAATTTATAAAGGGAATCTAAAGATTCTATAAATATTATTGGTAAAAAATCTATTATAAAAAGAAATAAATAAATTAATAATGTTAAAATAAATACTTTATATTTTATTATTAATATATAAATTATTCTCAAACTTATGGGTAAAAAATAAATAAAAATAAATTAAATCTTTAGGTTTAGTTTTTCTATTATCTATATAATTATTGTCATTTGAAAAAGTATTATATATATTAAAACAATTTAAACAAATCTGTAAATGTATTCGCATTTCTTAATTGTTTAATTCTAACACAATGGTGTATTAAATCAAAAATTTTAGAAGCATAAATTGTTTTTCATTGAAATTAACCATTAATTATTTTTAACAAATAAAATAATTTTTCAAATTATAAATACAAAAAAATAATTTGATGAATATTAATATGGTCAAAAAACTCCGACGCTTCGGCCCTGTGACCTGAAGAAATGAAATTTCTTTTATTTTTAAATTTCAAAAGAGTATTTAATATTTTTATGTAAATTTAAAAAAAAATAAAAGCGTCGTAGTGACCACACCAACGATGGGGCAACGGGGTATGGTCCAGCATTCACTAACTTCTTTGCATCATAATGAAAAAATTTATGAAGGCAAGAAAAAAAACCCGAAAAATCTCCCTTTTATTTCAAGACAATCTTTTACAACAAGCTGTGGTTAAAACAGTGAATATACGGGACATGGTGTCCAGCTATTTTGCTTAGAAACACTTGAACATCACTTTTTTCCCCGGGCATTACGTTTGCCCCATTAGCATTGTGCGATCTGGTTCTTTGGTTCTAGATTATATTCTAACAAAAGATTGTTTACAAGTGAGAAAATTTTTTAGGCATCAGATTTATAAATTGTTTTCACAAATATAAAGCTTTCTGTAACATCATATTTTTCTATATATCTAATAAAAACAAAAAAAATTTCTGTGTTAGTTTGATCTCTCTAGCGGATGACAAGTGTTTAAATAAAAACACTTTAAAAGAAAGTAGATATTTTTAAAATAATATATTTTTCAGATATTCTTGGCGGAGAAAATTTTATTATATTATGAGGAATAAAAAATTTAATTTATATATTCTTGGGGTCAATTTTGATTTTTTTGTGGGGGGGGGGGGGGGGGGGGGCAAATTCAATTGGGGGGGGGGAGGGGCAAATTCGATTTGGGGGGGGGGCAAATCCATTTTTTTTTTTGGGGGGGGGCGAGGGGGACAATCAAAGATTTTGTTTGGGGGGGGGGCAAAAGGGGTCTAGAATTGTGCCTGGTGTGTATAAGTGTTATTAATTGTTTAAAGATCTATTTTGTGCTCATACATTTGCAGGTAAGCTCATTGCAAACGGCCCGGAGTTGATAAATGTGTACGCTAATCAAATTAGTAACGAAAGTGGAAACTTCAATTATACTGATATATTTGACAGCTCGATTAACGAAGAGACATCTAATATAGTGCTAAAAAATTTTTGGAACATTGGTTGATTTTATTAGCAATTATTTCAGCTGTTAAAGTTTTAGATTTAAATCAAGTCCCAAAGCTAAACTTAAAAAATAGTTAGTATATTAATAATATATTTTATTTATTTATTGCATTAATTAGCGAGGGTAAAAACGTCACCAATTGATTATAATTTATAACACTGGACAACAAAAATCAGGAGTGATTAGGGCTATGTATTTTCGACGAAGACAATTTTTTTCTAAGTTTTTTCTCGACACCTCTTTTTCCTTTTTGAGTAAAGTTCAGAAAAAAATTCATATCTGGTTATTCTTCAACAGGTGTGTTAATAGATTTTCAGTAAAAAAATATTGTTAATAATTTAAACACTATTTTATTAGCAGTTTAATTTTAATTTTTTTAAAAAGATTATACAGCACCAATATTTATTAAAAAAATACAAAAATAATTATATTTTTTTTTAAATTTTAATATTGTAAAGCTTACCTCGAAAAGTTTCAATTTGACACCTTGACTAATGAGGCATACCAAAATTAATTTCATATCCGTAATTATATATAATCGGTAAAAAGGTCACAAAATTTTGTAGGATAATATTGCCATCATTTAATATATTTAAAATCCTTGATTTTCTTGTTTCCGGTGTATAAATGGAATTTTGAGTTTTTTGTATATAATTGCAAATAACATTAATACACTTTTTGCAATTCAATTTTATATATGTTTTTTAAAATTTATTTAAGTTTTAGCTTGTCATATCAAATTACATTGCCAATAATGTTCACACAGGCAAACCCGTTGTCCGCATGTTTTGTCGAACGACTCTGGCTGGTGGATACATATCATACCTCGGAAATGCGTATCAAGTCTTTTTGTTGCTCATGTGTGGATTGTACGCCTGGACCCTGAGACATTGCCCCAGGGAATTTGTCGAGATTCGGCTGGTGAGCTACGCCGTTTGGGGTTGTCTCGGACTTTGGGCTCTGCGTTTCGTCATCCTAACAACTTTCACGGAAGCTTCGATGACGGGGCTCATAGTTCAAATCTCGGGGACGCTTGCTCATTGCTACCTTTTTACTGTGTGTATCTTTATGCCTAAGCTTCATGCTCTCCTTCTTTTCGCTTGTTGCGGTCAGAAGGGTTCCTCAAAACGTGTAAACCCGCTTGGTCAATCCAACCAGGCACTAGGTCGAGAAGTTGGATACCAAGATGGATTACAAGCTAGACGGAATGTCCCAAAAATTAGGATTACTTTTAATAATAACAACAACCATATAGATGGATTGCCCGCTCTCGAAAGTGGAATGGTAAAATTGGAGCGGGCTAATGTGAACCGTGAGGCTGGATTTGGCGAAAGATTCAACAGTTTTTAATGAATTACACAAACATTGGCCTTATTGCAATTTAACCAAGGTTGTTATACATTTAGACATTATAATAACCAATTTTCTTTTTCTAAAAAAAATATAATAATTTAATAAAATAACATGTCCTATCGAAAATTTATTTAATCGTATCTTCTCTAATTGTACTTATAAAAAAAAGTTAATTAACACTCTCTCCTACTGCCAAATGCATCTAGAAAGTCTACGGATTTATACTAGAACTGTGTTGAAGTATGACATTCGTTGCGGCCAGTGATGAAAAAATAATGTAGTAAAAAATCAAACGCAATAAATTAACAATGAAGTGGCCAGTTTTTATAATTCTCAAAAAAATTTATTTTTTTTTTCAATAATTTTTTGTTCGGCTTATCGTAAAGGGGCATTTAACTTTTTATTTTATATTATTGGCCGTTAATTTTTGGCCATAGTTATTGATAAATATTGGGGTATGCTTTCCAATCCTAAGCAAATATATGTCTTATGAAATATAGTTATTTATTTAATCCCATTACACAAACGCACAAATTATTATTTTTATGATCCGTGTTCGTTAATTTGTTTTATTTTATATTTTAATATAAACTGGTTTAAATTTACTATTGATTGGTTAGCGACTTTAGCCCAATAATATTATAATACCTTTAATGAAAATAGTCATGTTTCTACCCAGGATTCAGGATGAGGCTTACATATTCTTCTTGCTTAAAAGTATAAATGCACATAAAAGGTTTAATTAAATGCAAACAAAAATAAAATAAATATGTAAAAAAAGTTTTTTTTGGCTGATGTTAAAAGATAGAAATAAAAAAAGTACATTTCAATCCAGAACATATTTATAATAGGCAGCATAAGAATATTTTAAAAATTGCCCCCTTTGAAACGGGGTCTTTAAGACTTTTGGTCTCTAGGGAAACCAATTGATGGTAGGAGGAGTTAGGTGGGAATTATAGTAAGAAACAAAAATGTAAAAGGACGGCGAGATTGTCCCCATATCATGGCCTAGTGAGGTAATAGAGATTTGGAAGTGAACCAAAAAATTAAATACGTAAAGTTTTGGTTAAACCAAAATTTTTGTCGAGCATGTATTAAATATTCCCGAAGTTTCTTAAGCCTGTAATTATGAATTTTATCGATTATTCAGGTAAGAATTTTTGTTATGTACTTTTATTGCTTAATTGAATTTAATTGCTATGCTTTAAAACACTCCATAACTATATAAGCCTTCGGATATATTCAGTGTTCAAAATGTTTTGTAGCTGAAAAACACCAACAATTGACATAAGCTGGCCATAAAAATAACAATGATTTAAAAATTAATTATTTTAATTCATAGTCAATCAAAAAACAATTATTAAATAGATAATTAATTATTAAAGAAAATTAACTAAATAATGATTGATACTTAAGTAATGAATAACTATAACTAAAACTTCTTTAGGTTATTAATAATTTTTTCCCCATCCTTGTGGAGTCAAAGGGTGATGTTCTTCTATTACAAGTTTTTTTATAATGCTAATTTTAATAAAAATAACTCAGTTGCCCCCCAACTTTTATCTTTATAATGATTACCCTGACAAATTTATTTATGCCTCGCACTTGCCAATGAAAGGACGACCTGTCGCTCAATTGGTCACATTCCAGCCAGCCCTCTAGGAGGGTTGATGTTCAATGCCACGCCAAGGCGATTTTTTATAAGTTTCTAACATTTGTTAATAGAACGCATACACATGTTCAATAGGCATTCTAAACGATATGCCTATTAGAGCTAAGGCTATTATGTCTGGCGTTCAAACCAATCTCACATGCTTGATGGGGTGTGAATATTAGTTTGCATGTGACCCCTAAATTTAGTCAACCCCTTTGTATAATTATATTTCTGCCGCCGATAAAATTTTATTTTAAAATAACCTCCATTCTAACCTTCACACCTGCTCTTGCCGCTGACAACGTGCTATCGGCCTTCTAGGCCATACAACTAACTCTCTTCTAAGCAGCCTTTATTTCGTTACACTAAACAACAACTAAAAAACAATATAAATTATTTACAGGGTTCGTAGAAAATTTTCTTGCGATGACAATACCCGTTTTAGTTTTCTATGCCACCAATTTTTTTAATACTGCGTTCAAGGTTCAGAAAAAAACAAATCTTATTAAACTATTAATTTTTTAATTAAACTTTTGACATAGATTTCTTATGAAAAATATATCCAAAAAGGATTATTTCTTAAAATTATTAGCAATCTACTTCTAAGTTATTTAGGATCAATAAACTGATTATATGACAAAAACCATTAATTTTACAAACACATAAAACAAATTAGATATTATAAAAAAATTAAACAGCTCGCATTAAATGAATGTTCCCTAAATCTAAATATGTTTTTAAACTTTTGTTTCTACCCATAAATTGTATAGGAGCTCATACCCCCAAAATAGGATTATTTTTGACAAAAAACTAAAAATCTGAAGCATTAGCTAAAGTTCTAATTTCATAAACCAAATATTTAACCATAAATGAAATGATGCTTATGTTAGTCCAAATTTCGTTGTCCGGTTTTATCTTTAAGTGACCTTTATTCCTTAAAAAAGGCAAAGTGCCTATAAGTATGCCATCATCTTGTCCAAATGTTATTGGTTTTCCTATTTGTTTAACTTATTATTTCAACATGCTTTATTTCAAACTTAATGAAATAAAATTTAGAATGAGGTCAGTGCCATATATGTGTAACTATTATAAACTTTTCCTTCATTCTGTCTTGGCTACCTCTTCTAAAATTTGATAAGCAATTTTAGTTTTTTTCGTAAATTGAATTAAATAAATAATGAATTTTGGTGTCTCATTGCAAAAACTTTATTTGTTGTCATAATTAAGAGGATATAATTGTCATTTTTTGGCCTATTTTGTACCATGCATAATAAAGTCGACCCAGATAAAAATTTACTTCCTTTTTTCTTAAATAATACCAAAGGGGAAACTCTAGCAGCAAGATATATATAATTAATTAACACTGTTTTTTATACTTTTTAAAAATGGTAATATAGATGAAATCATGCACTTACTAAAATTAGAAATGTAGAAACAATATGACACTAAAATCGCTGCTTATATTTTTGACATTTTTAGGACACAACCCGGGGTGATTCTGCCTTCATCTAGTTTTTGTCTTTATAAATCTTAGTGTTGGTAAAGTTAAATTGCGAATCCTATTTTCTGTTTAAGCAAACTTCAATCAAACATTAAAAATTTTTTGCAACCATAATTACGCAAAATAGTAATAATTGATTACTTGCTTAACACTTTACACAATAAAAATTCCCTGATTTTGATAATTTTTAATTACAATTAGTTTTTGTAAGTTTTTTGCCTCACTGTTCTTTTTTATTTAGGTACTTTGTTTTTAGTTTTGTTTTTTTGCCACTTTTGTTTAACGAGAAAATCAAAAATTAAAAACAATTGATCCTAAAAACAAAAAAATCATAAATTTAGAAATTAATTTATTTCATGAAGTTAGGCTTAAAATATTTTTATATTCATTAATAAATATTATTTTTGGCAAATCATGTCTTATTTAGACTTGAAAAATTTTTTCCGAAATTTTCTATGGTAAAGAGGCATAGTAAAAAAGAATGTAGGTCAAAAATACAACGACATTCATAGAATATAAAATATATTTTAGGCATAACTATATTGAAGTCATTTTATCATTATGGCTAAATATTATTCAAAGGGGCCTATGTTTTTCGCAATATTTCTGCTCATTTGCTCATCAATAGGAGTTAACGCTTACCTTAGAGGCGCGGATCTTTTCGATTCCCACAAGACAAGTATTCGATAATTATTTTTTAATGAATTTTTAATTGCCATTTTAGATTATATTAATTGTATAAAATTTTAATTATAGTAGTAGTTTTGAAAATGGTCCTTTAATTACAAGCGCCTAACCCATTACGGCATTATTCTAATAACACAGGTGTACATACGTCAGAAAATATTAGTTTATAAAAATTTAATCCCAATAACAAAGATGGCCTTATCTCATATATATATGCCGTTTTTCGTAGTTTAGGCGTACGGCTCCTTAGATCCGTCCACAAAAAAAAATGGTCTTTTTTAACCAAATTCACAGATTTTGCCCATAAAAATACACTAGAAAATATAAAAATCTCTTGTAATTTATATTTATCAAATAATGAGAGTAAATTTTTTTAGTATATTAAGCTCAGCTTTTAGATAATACTGAATATGTCTCATAAATACGACACGATATTATCGATTTATAAAATTATTATTTACAACGATTTTAACAATTTAGCTATTTTGAAATTTGTTTAATTTGTTTTTGACAATTTTTCTAAAATTTCCATGTTTTTAGCCAACTTAAAGTTTGTTTAGAATAAACGGTAAACTGAAAATCCTTAAGGGGGCAAGTTTGATTTCTGTACTTAGCTCATAACTCTCAAAAATTTGTTGACCTGTGTAAACACTAAAATTAATGTTGCCGTTAGTTTAAATCGGCATATTCGCACGCATGCCGCAGTGACCTAAGCTTTCACAATCAGGCATATCGTTAAGGGTCTTTTTAAGTCAACAGCTTTAAAAGGTGATGCAAATATTTATTTCTAAAGAAGCCGCCTAAGCAGGGCATTGAACACCATTTTTGGTTAAAAGATAAATGTTCTTTGCTAAGCTAATTAAGCTGACGTAGGTTAAAAAAGTAAAACACTGATTATCAAATTTTACCGTAATATGCCCGTTTTTTTACCCCTTTGATTAAATAAAAATTTTGACGAAATCATATTTTAAGCGATTATATGAACAGAGTTTTGAAAAAGGCAGTTTAACTAAGAGAATATGAAAAATGTTCTTTAGAAAACTTATATCAATAATTCTAACAGGGCATGTATCCCTACCTGCAATAACATAATAAGAGTAAGATCGGGAAGATAATTGTACGGATAATATTTTGATAAATTTTTTTCTCCTAAAAACCGTAAAACTCTAATTGCGCAGTTCATATTAAAAGATATGATCTTACGATGTCGACAAAAATGTGAACAATTTTACTAGCAGTGTCTGATTCAAATAATTTTCCGTTTTTCCCCCATTAAATTTTTTTACCCGGTGTGCCATAAATAAATATAAACGATGGCTAGGAGAGGTTAGAGGGCACAATTCTCATTATCATCACCATAACCGTCATTACTCGGGCCGCTACAACTATCACAAGCATCACCAGGGCACCGGTTCAGCTACTACCCAATCGACCACCCCAGCACCCCCGCCATTGACCCCATATGATCCGTTAAATCTTGCGCGTTTCCTTAAAGAGAGAAACGGACCGGCCGATATCATTATTATAATCGACGGCACGTATGACACAGCCCAAAATCAACAATACTTTTTAACTATTTTTACGGTATATTCTTATCAGGCCCGATTCTAGCTTTTCCATTTTGGGGGGTGGGGGGGGGGCAATAAAAACTCGTGGGGGGGGGGCAGAAAAAAATATTTTGCCGCTTTTGGCGGCAAAATTAGCCGTGACCTTCGGTCACGGCAAAAAATATACATGTACAACAATTGAATCCATGTTCAAAATTTTTTAAAAAATTAATATTAATTTATTATATTTAAAATAAAAAAAATTATTGCGTTTATTAATTGGATGAATTAAAATTAATTGTTTTCACTAATATCAATTGCTTAAAAAGATATGAGATTTGGAAATTAATTGTAAGTATTATTTTATCAACATGAACATAAATGTTAAATGCGCATATAAAAATTTGCCATCTCTTAAAATAGTAAATAATTAGCTGATTATGAGCAGTGTATTGTATTAATCTAACTATTTTATGCTAGAGGTTGTTTTGATTAAATTATAAAATTCTTCAAAATCCAACTCCCCATTAAATGATTTTTCGTATCCTAGAAGAACCAAATCACCTTTACGCAGGTCACTACTTGAAAGCCTACTAGAAGTTATTATCCTTCTTAAAGAGGAAAATGTGGCCTCACAACTCGACGTAAAAGAGCCAAATAACAAACTTATAGAAAAAATGTTGGATAGATTATAAAACGCATCTTTGTAATCATATCAAAATTTAACAAAATCATTAGTAACACATTTTTTGTAATTATTAAGTTTTCATATTAAAAAACTTTTGGCTACGTCAATTTCTTTAGATAAATTTTTATCAATATTAGGGGAGAGCGGGGCGAGATGGTTGTTTTTTCAATATTTGATCATAACTTTTTTTTAAATCATCTATTCAATCACGGTATATCTCAAAAGATAGGTATTTTAAAACTGTATTAACAAATAAAACTTTATTTAAACTGTTATATTTTAACAGATATTTCGAGTTAAAAAAATCATTTTTTTCTGCCACTTCGCCCCAACAACGGGGTAAAGTGGTGTATAAAGGGGGCGAGATGGTTGGTTAAAAAATTAGTTCATAATAAACAATCCATAGTAAATTCGTGCAGCTTCTAGTATATATTCTACTAGATCCTTTTGTTCTTTAGGTAAAAAATAAATTTATAGTCCTTATTTAGAGCAGACTTAAATCTTCTTCTTATAGTTGATTCGCTAATGTTATATCTTAATATAATAATATAATAGATCCTTTTTTAGATATTTGGGCAATATTTGTATTATTATTGCCAGTTTTTAATTCCTTTAAAGCTAATTGTATGGTATTTTCGTTTGGTAAACACGTTTTTCGTTTGTAGTTTCTCATAATAATAAACAGCTGATAAAAATTAAAAAAACCACCTCACCCCCAACCACATCGCCCCACACCCTCTATGATCTAAAAAATCAATATATTTTAAATAATTTAGCGTTTTTAGGAGGCTTAACATATAGATTAGTTAAATAACATTTTTTTAAGAAAAACTCTATTTTATTTATTTATTTCATTGATATTTTGACCAAGCGTGAAAACAATATAAAAGTTTTTTCAATGAAAAGTGCCCAAAAAACAGTTTATTTACCATATTTTTTTAATAAGAGGTTTTTTAGAATTTTTTTTCTCATATTCAAGTTTTGCTTATCAAAATATATTTTAGAACCCAATTTCAACCAATTGAATTTTACAGTGCCCAAAATATTTGAAAAAATTACTTCGCCCCATCCGCCCTAGCCCCGCTCTCCCCTACTTATTTTTAAAAGAGGCTCTAATTTATTTATAAAAAAAGGAGATTCAAATTTATAAAGGGATTCTAAAGATTCTAAATAAATATTATCTGTAAAAAATCTATTATCATAAAAATCAATAAATAAACTAATAATAAAATAAATACATTTAATTTCATCATTAATATTTAAAATATTCTCAGACTTATGAGTAGAAAATAAATAAAAATCAGAAAAATCTTTATGTTTAGTTTTTCTTTTATCCATAGATAAATTATTGTCATTTAAAAAAGTATTATATACATCAAAACAGTTTTTAAATAAATCTTCAAATGTATTTGTATTTCTTAATTGTATAATTTCTAACAAACAGTGGTGTATTAAATCAGAAGATTTAAAAACCAAATCGTTTTTTATTGAATTGATCTATAATTATTTTTATTAAATAAAATAATTTTTTAAATGAAAAATACAAAAAAATATGGTCAAAAACCCCCGACACTTCAGCCCTGTGACCTGAAGATATAAATTTTTTTTTTTTAATCAAAAGAGTATTTTAAATTTTTATGTTATTAAAAAAAAGAATGGCCAGGTAGTGACCACACCACCGATGGGGCAAAAGCCGGGGTATGGTCCCGCATTCACTACCTTGATTGCATCATGTTGAAAAAGTTTATGAAGGGAAGAAAAAATATCAAAAAAATCTTTCCCTTCACTTAAAATTTCAAGACATTACAACAAGATGCAATCGGTGGTTAAAGCAGTGAATATACGGGACATGATGTTCAGCTATTTTGCTTAGAAATACTTGAATACCACCTTTTCCCCGAGAATTACGTTCACCCCATCGTAGCATTGTGCCATCAGGTTCTTTGGTTCTAGATTATGTTCTAACAAAAGATTGACAAGTGAGAAAATTTCTTAGGCATCAAATTTATGAATTGCTTTCACAAATATAAAGTTTTTTGTAAAATTAAATTTTTTTATATATCTAATAACAACAGAAATAATTTCTGTGTTAGTTTGATCTCTCTAGCGGATAAGAAGTGATAATGGATAAAAAAACACTTTTTAAAAAAAGTTAATATTTTTAAAATAATATTTTTTAATATTTTTGGCGGAGCAAATTTGATTAAATTATGTGGAGGAAAAAAAAATTATACGTATTTTTTTTTGGGAAGGGGGGGGGCAAATTCAATTGGGGGGGGGGGGGGGGGGGGGGGGCAATCAAAAACCTTTTTTTTGGGGGGGGGGGGGGGGCACTTTTTATCCTCTTTTAATACGCTTATCATATTTTTCTTTGTTTTTTATTTGTCATTGGTTAAACAAAAAATTAAAGGTTGTTTTAAAAACTTATTTTTAACTCAAATTGTTCCATTATCAACTAACCCAAAATATCCCTAAAATGGTCAACGAGTATGCAATAAAGGTTTATTATAACAAGATTTTGATTGAGCATTTCCAATAATTTTTTTTGACAATTATTAAATATTTCTATCTTTAATATTAACCAAAAAACGCTTTCTTTTTACTTGTCGCTAAGGCCATAATTTAAAATGGATCCAAAAAACGAATTATGTCATTTTGAATTTAACAAAAAATGCCAAAACAATAATTGCACTATATGGTAATTCGAGAGCTTTTTTTGTGATGTTTTAATATATCAAACTTCTAAAAAATTAATGGCACGGAGATAAATATTTATAATATTTTAATATAAGCCGTGTCTTGTATATGGTTTGTTTTTTTGTAAAATATACATATTTATTAAAATGCCATCGTGCTCTAAGATTGTATGGCTTTAAATTATAGACTTGGGGAAAAACGAGTTCTTTTTAATATTAGTGCTGTTTTAGCAAGCATACGAGTTTGTGGGTATTGCAAAAAAGATCTTTCTAAAGCTTAAAAAAAGGGCATAATTAAAAAGACCCCCCCCCCTCTCTTCGAAAAAAAACTCCCTTGGAGCTTAAAAAAAACTCATTTGGCCTTTTTTTTAACCTATTTCTAGCCTTGAATAGTTTCTTTCATTTATGCGCTGTAGGTTTCAATTACTAAGTTTGCAGCTATTAAATTTGCCCCGTCATCTATTGTGATTAAATAGATATTATTGGTTTTAATACCATATTTTGTATAAACATTTAAAATGATTTCTTTTAACATGAAAGCAATTGAAAGGTGTATAATTTCTACTATTGTTTGTTTCATCTTCCTCTTCATTGATTAAATATTGACACCTAAAACGTGTCTCTCAATTCAGAGGACCCCTCTATTTTTATTAAAATAGTTTTAAATCTCTTTATTACAAGAAATCAAACGATCAATTCGGTCTGGTTTTTAAACTATTTGGTATAAATATATTTTAAATTGCTATAAAGGGGTTGGAACCTAAATTATAAATAATTTTAGAAAAAAAATTACCGGAAGACTAGAATTAAGTCGAGACCCTTAAGCCCACCCAAATACGAATTAGGCCGTCCGAAAACGAATCGGGCCGATTTTTGATAACTTTTGCCTTATTTTTTAACTATTGTTTAAAATAAAAATGATTTGTATTTAATTAATAAAATATCAAGGCAAAAAATATAAAACCTGGATATAAAATTTCCAAGCCGTATTTTTATATTTGGCTGCCTAAAATAAAACACCAGTTTATGTTAAAAATATGTCGTGCAGGCAAGGTATAGCACAAAAAAGGTGAGCCAGTTTGTAATAACATGGGCCGATATAAAAAATAGAAAAAGCTTGTCATAACTTAAAAGTCAGCATTTATTAATAACACTGGACAACAGAATTTGGACGACCCTAAGCATCATTTATGGCAACTATGGTTTTTGGTCAAGTTTTTTGGCGATCACGAATATGAAATCAGAATTTTAGCCAATGCCTGATTTTTAGTTATTCTGTGTCAAATTTGAGATTTTTCAATTTTTGGGGTATTTTGGGCTTCTATATCATAAAACCTATGGGTAGTAACAAAAGTTTAAAAATATTTTTAGATAACGAAAACATTCATTATTAACGTAAGGGGATTAAATTTTTTTTTAATATTTAATTTTTTTTATTTTTTTATTTTTGTAAAAAGTGGTGTTTGTCATAAATTCCGTTTTTTGATCTTAAATAACTTGAAAGTAAATTGCTAAAAATTTTATGTAATAACCTTTTTTATATATGTTTTTTATAAGGAATCTGAATATGCCAATAGATTCTTTGTAGAATTAATAGTAAAAGAAATTTTGTGAATTTTTTTCTGAACTTTGGACGCGGTTTAAAAAATTCTCTACAAAACCCTCAAAAAATCGTTTATGTTGTTTTTTTTTGTTGTCCAGTGTAATCTCGAATAAGGTCTTTTCCATTTAATTCATTAAGGCATTTTCTAAAAGACATTGCACTTTACTAAACAGTAGAATAAAAGATATCGCACTTTACTCCCAAAAATATTTTAAATATTCTCGGCTGCCCTTACACATATTTAAGATATAAAAGGTTTGAAATTATAAGATTTCAAAATATTATTTAAATGAAAACTTTGTTTACGAAATTTTCTTAAGGGTTTAAAATTTTATATTTGAAAAATTATAGAAATATAAGCTTTCCGGGTTTTTAAGCCATTTTTAAAGTTTTTTGTCATATTTTTTGTGGGAGTTTTTATTTTAATGATTTGGCCCTTTATTTTGCCAAAGTTATGTGGCTGACTATTTCTCCTCTGCTTATATATAAACATTTTTCACGTGTTTATACTCATTTTTCGAAAAATTAAGAACAGACATCCATAGTTTTATAAAAAATTTGTAACGCTAGATTAGGAAATTGTAACAATCGAATATAATACAAGATATTAAGTAAGTAAAATATATTGTGAATTATAAACAATAAAACAAAATTTTGAACAAAAAATAATTGCTCTCAAAGAGTGCAACTTTTACGACATCATGAAAAGGATAAAAAATACAAAGAGATTTTGGAAAAAAAATATAAATAAAAATAAAAGTTATATAAAATGGCTCGTCAGTCCAAAAAATATTTATTTGATAGGGGTAATACCTTGATTTATTTATAAATTTTATTTATGCAATATTAAATCCGAAACTTTTTGAATTTGTATTATGTATTTTAGAAAGTTTTAGGCCTACTTTCGGATAATAACCCATATGATGGTATGTCGTTGAACGTGGGACTCATAGTAAACGGTTTAGAGCCTGTGATTGGTTGGCCCATCAAGCAAGCAGGATCCGAAGCTATGATATTAAAAATTCCAAGGCCAGTGTTAACAACAGGGAGTAAGAAATTTTGTATTTGTTATTAACTTCCACAAACTTGTGTCTCAGGTATCACCTCTTGTCCTCACAATTATTTGTATAATCTCATTTGATTGGGTGTCAATAATTTTATTACCATTTAAATTAAATTATCTAGTTAGTCGCAAATAAATGCGCAAAGCCGTGGTACTGCCCATTCCAAACTTTCTCTTTTGGAAGCATAAATTTTGTTTTATATGTTAAGTGGTGGCAAGCGTAGACATGAGCAAAGCTTATGAATTAGCTTACAAAGAATTTACGGAGAACGGAAAGCCTGGCTCACAGAAAGCTGTTCTCCTTTTTACCGCATCAGCTTCAGTGAGTGATCCGACCTCTGCCGCAGCAAAATTGAAATCGATAAGTATAGTTAACATTTAATTGTAATAATTTATATAGAAATCTAAAAATAATAGATAGTCAATTCCACCTCAATCCAACAAGTCCGGGAAGGGTACCCCTTTTGATTTGGCTGAAATTTTGCATGGAGGTAGTATTTAAGGGTATCTCATAATCTGGAAATTTTTTTGACCGGAAGTGATTTTGAGATAGGGGCAAAAGGAAAAAAAATTGCTAGGTGAATTTTTACATTTAATGCAACTTTGGGAGGTTATAAGTCAAAAAGTATTATAGCTAAAGACTTAATTTTTTTTCATGTTTAAGAAGACAATACGGGCTATCTTGCATGTGTTTATTATTTTAAAAAATTTATTTTAAAATTTTACAATTTTATGAGAATATTTAGTTTAAAATAACTAAAAAAGCATTTTTTTTTAAATTTTTTAAAAAATTGCTATATACTCCTTTATTCTTTATAAATATACGAATTCAAAAGTCTGGGATCGACATGAATTTTTTTAAAAAATTCAAAAAAATAATTTTTTTTTTGATTTTCAGACAAAAATTTGCTTCCTGCACTATATTAAAATATTTAAAAGTGCCTTATTTAATTATATATAAGAATTTAGACATAGGGGCAATTATGTTAGGCTATAACAGTTTTATTTATTTGATTACTATTAATTTTGGAAAAAAGGGAACTTCAGATCCAAAAAATTGGTAATTTTCAGTATTTTACTCCTATCTTCAAAGCCGACTTTCTGGGCCACTGCCAAACCAATTTGGAAATTTAAAATTGCATTTTATACAGAAAACATCGCTATATAACATAAATTTCCCCCAACATTTTACAACGTACCCTTAGCTTTTTTTGAAATAAAAACAAAAGTTCGCCAAGTTTTTTGAAATTTGGTGTAAAAAATTAAAACTTATTTGTATGCTTATATTTGTTAACTTTTACTAGTCCTTTTTAGTTTGTCAATATTATTAGAAATTGTACATATCCTCGGCAAAATTCAAAAAATTTGTTAATTATTATATAAAAAAAAATTTGGGAGGATTTTAGAAAAAATAATGAGGTTAAAAAATTTTTAAAAATTTATTTTTTCCTTTATTTAATAGTTATTAAATAAAACAGCCTCAACAACGTTAAATCTGTTAAAAAAAAGTAAAATAGAATATATGGCCTATTTAGAATATTATGATTCAATAGATGTTTTTTTTATAATTATCAGCAACTTAAAATATACGTAAAAAGTAAATTATAACATAGTGATATGGTTTTTTGATATTATAAATACATAAAAGAGGTCGGTTTTAGGGTTAAACCACTTTAAATGATAATAACTGGCAGAATTAGCTTCAATAATGAATTTTAAGACTAAATATTAGACCCAATTTAATATAAATAAAATAGATAACTCTTTATTTACTAATTTTTATATGCCAAATATGTTTTTGAAAGGCTATTTAGAACAGGGCTTACAATATATATCTAACCGACCTCAATAAAGTTTAAAAACCATCAATTTTAGTTCCATTTATATCTTAGTATAATATAGACGCACTAGACCTATTAAAGAAAGAGAAAATATCACTGTTACTTAATTTTATAGGCATATGGATTTGGGTATTGACTTAGTTTTTTATATCTAAATGCGTTCCTAAATTTTAACATAAGAATATGTTTTAATTAATATAACAAATTACATATTTAATTAAAATAATGGAATGATATCATAATCTCCTTTTTTTGTAATTTACCTATTTCGTTCTTTAAAGATTTTTTATACATTTTTACACTTAAACAGGCAAATTATGACTGATTATATAGGTTCTATTAGTTAATTATGCAAAAATAATAAAAAAATAAGCTTGCACAGAAAATACAATCTGCGTTAGTTTTTCGATACCTGAAAATTTGCTGTTTTTTGGCAAATTTAGGTATTTTTATTGTAGAAGCGTCAAAATCGAATGAAAAAAAGCTGGGGCTATTATATGTTATTAAGCGATATTTTATCTATAAAATGAATGTTAAATATTAAAAAAAGGTAGGCTGGTTAACCAGAAAGTCGATTTTATAAACAAAAATTTTTACTTTTTTCGGTTTTAAGGTTCACATTTTCATTGTAAATTTAATAATAGTAGTAATCAATTAACTCAAACTATTATGGTCTAACATAATTGCCCATATGTCCTGCTTTTTGAATACTGTCAAATTTGGCACATTGGCATATTCTAATATAGTGCAAAGGGCATAAATGTTCCAAATTATATTGATTTTTTTAAATTTTGTAAAAAGTCATGCCGGTCCCAAACTTTTTAAATCATATATTTATTAACATTATTAAGGGCCATATATTAATTTTTTAGAAAATTCAAAGAGACGTTTTTTGAGCTATTTGTGTCTAAACTTAACTTTAATTTTGTAGTAATTTAAAAATAAATTTTAAATTTTTTTTGCGTCTAAGGTAGCCCTTATTACAATCTTCAAAATAAAACAAAAATTATGACTCTAGCTACAATACTTTTGATGATACATGCGTGCAAAATTGCCTCAATTTTTTTTTTTGCAAAAAAATGAAAAATATTTTTGCTCATATCTCAGTCAAAAATCACTTCCGGTCAAAAAAAAAAATTAAATTTTTATCAGCACCCAAGAACCCTACCAGTGTACCAATTTTCAGCCAAAACTGCGACTTCAAGGGAAAAAGTTTGTCGATTTGAGGTGGAATTGACCATATACATATTTTATTTAAAATAATAACATATCAAATTTATTGATTTAAAAGGTAATTTAGATTAGCCCCATGTGTAATATTTTTCAATTCTTTTTGAATTTTTTTACTTTTTATAATTATCTGTTATAACTTATTTAAATAGTAAAAATATGCTAAAAGTGACACTATTTGCAACCATAAGACTATTTTGAAAATATGGAAATGTTTTTAAATAATTTAATAAAACTTTGAAAGCAAGTCATATTAATTGATTTAAATATATGTAAAGTTGAAAAAATTTGTTAAATTACACATCAAATCTAGGTTGCTATATTGGAATTAAATCAAGCATGGATATCTAGTCTAATCTAATCACTACTCTTTTTTATTTTTACCAGCAATTTTTCACCTGTTGTAGGCATTGGTATATGTCATTTTAACAAAGAAATGTTACTTCGTAAGACGTCGAGGCATAAAAAAATTTTCCCTAATTTATAAACTAAATAAACTTTATTAAAGGTCAACTATCAATGTCAAATGTTTTTAACACTCAAAATGATCTCCATGATGTCCTTACATCATATATATTTTATGTGTTCCAATCGGTTTGGTACGTATATCGAAAAGTAGCCATTTTTAACCTAATAGATTTTGTCACCTCGAGATAACCCTTAGAAAAAAAAACAAGATTTTCATATTAAAATCACTTGTAACATATATTATGTTCATGGCGCACTTCAACACACACGCGTTGTGTTGTTTATTTGTTTAATTTTTACTCCTTTTTATCCGCCATTATTATTTTAATTTTTGCAATCATATTTGATTTTAATTTTATTTCAATTTTTCTCAATAATAACATTTATTTTTGCTTTCTTGTTAACTTCTGATCTATGATAAACATATATTTGTCTGAAATAATTTTAAGTATATCAATTTAAATTAACATTTGGATAATACAGAATACGTAGCATTCCAATCCTATTAAGACACTTTAATTAATCTTTTTTCAATAAAAATTATTTGAAGTTTAAATATACTAGTTTAGCTATTGTGAACTAATAATATGTTTTTTCTCCTTTTTTTTAATATTTTTAATGTTTATAGATGAATTAAAAAGTTTGATTGATCAGTAAACGGAGTTGGAAATTTTTAAGATGGCAGGTCTCATAAGACTACCAAATTTGTTGACCTAAGTAAAAAGAAAAATAATCTATTGAGCGATAAGCCAAGGCGGTATATTTAATATTTATAAAAGACACAAAAATTAAAGGAAAGCTTAGCATATATAAAAACTATAGACATTAACAAAGTTCATTGTTAGAAGTTTACCGAAACAAAATGGTGCTATAATATATATTAAAATCTAATTTCATAAAATTCTATAACATATTTTGGTTTATTTATCAGAAGGTCACAGGACCTGGCTTAAAATAGTTGGAACCCCAAGCACGCCCAGCCATCCCAAAATAGGGCTTAGAAGGGCTGAAATTTAAGAATTTGGCTAGCCAGGCCTGAATTAAAAAAACGGGCTGAGCCGTTAAATTCATATTGCCTTATTTTATTAACTATTATTTACTAAAATGAGAAATTGATCATCAGACGATAAAGGGTAATCTACACAATGTATTTTATTTTGAATTTTTAAACAAAAATTTTTTGGCTTGTAATATTAAAATTTTGCTACGTATTTGTAAAATCGGGCCGTCTTAAACTAAAACAATTCTTGGCCGAGCCTATATTGAAAAATATGTCGGGAGAGCCGGGTCGGAATATTACAGTCCAGTTTGAACTATACTGGCTGCAGTTCCATATACCCCGTTTTTATTTAATTTTGAGTTAGTAAGTTATTTCCAACGAGATTCAATAACAAAATACCCACCACTACATGTAACTCAAATCAACACTGATTGTCTTGGTTACCTTGGTGTATAAACTGAATTCATTTTGTCATTTAAAATTGTTATTTTCGGTATTAATTCTTATATATATATATATATATATATTTGAAATATAGAAAATTTAAGCCTATATTCCGCATATATATAAATAGATGCGGAAGTGTTTGTCGCACCTGTTGGAGATCTTGTAACCGCCGAGTCAATAATAAGATCGGTAAGTGGAGATTTGTCAAATATTCTAGCATTCCCGAGTTATGCTCAAGCTGCTTCGTCAATCCAATCAGAATTGGTGATTCCTGAAAACGAAGCCAACTATAACCCACGCAAATGCCATGCCCATAAAGAGCACCATTGTCATTTAAATTGCCACAAATAATGTTTTTACCCCTGTGTGCTACTAATTCCTTACAACCACGCACTCATACTAAATAAAATCTTTTTATAGCATTTATTTACTTTTTCTAAACAGATATTAAAATGTAAAGCTTGCCCTATAACTTTTTGTAATTAATGATTTTAATAGATAATTGTTATTAGATCAGTATATTATCTTTACTTAATTAATGAGTTTTTTAAAAACTAAAAGTGAACATTTGGGCAATTTTCTTCGTTATAAATCATCTCTTAGATAGATTTGTTAAGTAAAAGAACGAATCAAATAAAATGGGTAAATATATATTAGTTTGATCTAATTTTAGAAGCGGCAATATTAAAAATAACACAGGTCAACAAATATCAATGTCAGAAGGGTGATTTATATGAAATTATAAAAGAATGCATCCCCATGATAGCCTAATCTCATATATATTTTTCGTTTTTATGAGTTTCTTCCGTCTTTGGCTCCTTTGATCCGTCTATAACGAAAAATGACCTTTTTAGACCAAATTCACAGATCTAAATATACCTTAAAAAAAAATTAAAAAATCTTTTTTGCATATAAAAATCCCTTGTAACTTACATTTTTATTCACAAATAATTAAAAATAAATTTTATTAATACATCAAGCTCTTACATCGGCATTTAGATAATACAAAATATTTCGCGTCCAAACTAAATCACAACATGATAATTATCGGTTTTTAATGAAAATATTATTTAAAGTTTAAATTTAACAATTTAAATATTGTAAATATGCAAAAATAAATTTTTTTTTTGGTTTTTTGACCTTTTCTAAAATTTTCAATGTTTATAACTGACTAACTAAGTTTGATTAGGAAAAACGGTAAACGGATTTGATATTTTCTAAGATGGCAGGTTTGATCTCTGTAGTTAACTCATAACTCTCAAAAAATTGTTGACCTGTTTAATAAGCGGAAGATTAAACAATAAAAAGGGAAAGTATGATAGCGAATCATGTTCAAAGCTATCCACAGTAGAGTTCGAAAAGTGCTGGCCTAGCCCACCCGACTTAATATAACTTAGGCCCGTCCCGAATTTGATTTTTATTAGGCCCGGTCCGGGAATTTACACTTACGGCTCGAAAATTTTATGTTAACAAATTTAAATTTTTTGAATCAAAATTAGCAATAAAATACAGAATGATCAAAAATCACACCTTTATCATGTAATAATCATTTCTTATACTTGTTACGATGAATAAAAAAAATTTGGCAAAATGACATATAAAAAAAAATTAGGCCTGCCTTTTTTTTGGCGAGCCAGCACTCAGCCGGGCATGCTTCTTAGTCTCGACTTTAATTTTGAAACAACCTTATATGGTTTTTAAAATGTCAATCAATACTAATAACTATCCTAGTGAACGAAATTGATAACACTGAACAACGGGAAAAAACAACATAAACGATTTTTTGAGGGAAGAGAATTTTTTTGCGATAACGATCCCGGGTTTAATTTTTTTTCCAATGCCTCCAATTTTTTTTAAACCGCGTAAGAAAAATTTACAAATTAACTATTAATTTTCCAAAAAATCTATTGGCATATTTAGATTCCTTATAAAAACATATCTACGGTTATAGCTTAATTAACAATTTACTTTCAAGTTATTGAGGATCAAAAAACAGATTTTATGACGAAAACCACTAATTTTAAAAAAATAAAAAATAATTAAATATTATAAGAAAATTTTAACGCTTTACATTAGTTTACAGAAACATTGATTATAATAAATGTTTCGGTATTCTAAATATATTTTTAAGCTTTTTATAATTCATAAGTAATGATGTAGAGGCCCATACCTCGAAAGTAGGAAAATCTTAAATATAATATCGAATAATTGAAAATTTGAGGCATTGGCTATAATTTTGATTTCATATACGAAATTAGCATCAAATACTTGACCAAAAACGACAGTTGCCATAAATGATGCTTAAAGTCGTCCAAGAATCTGGAATTAAATGCTAAAAAGTTTGCTATGGCAAATTTGATGACACATATTTTACCCCAGAGGCAATGTTAGGAATTCACTTTAAATAAAAAAATCAATAACTTTCATTTGTAAACCTACCATTTATGGCAACTAATTGTACAAATATAAACTTATAATAGTATAACTATTGTATGATCCATGCGTAAATCATTTTTCAACTCATTTTTATACTGAATATGCATTCTTTTAACAAGTTTTAGAACATTTTTTCGAAAATATGATGAAAGATTTATATTCCAAAATCAACGTTAAATCAATAAACAAGGCAGGAAAATATATTAAAATTAATATATTACTCAAATATGTTGATTTTAAAAATTTTAATATTTTCAGAATTTTTCTTTATTTTAATTTCCCTTATATTTAAGGGTTTTAAAAAGTCAAACAGTAAATATTTTTTTGTTTAGGGCCGTTTCAAAGTTATATTTAAAAAAAGGTATAAGTTTTGCCATTAAAAAGTTGCTAATCGTAATCATTTGCACTAAAATAACCTTTATAGAATTTTTACATTTTGGAAAAATGACTAAGTTTTGAACGCACTCTTATTAGAATGTATCGTCCATACCAGGTTAAAAAATCGTGTACATTCGCCATAAAATATATTAATCGAACTCACTTGTTTGCAGTGCTTGACGTTGTAGGCCAATACAGTAAAAAATTACCACTGCCTTAGCAAGGGTCAAAGAAAAAAATTCGATAAATTGCATGTAGTTGATGTTTTAGGTCTTAATGCGTTAGTTTAGATTTATCAAAGTCCAAAAAAAAATTTCGAACCATTGCCTTATCTGGAAAGAAAATGTAGGATAATCATTTAAGCTGAGAATAACTTTAATCTAACCTGCGCTACCTGCCATGTACAACGCTTTTTTTGGTTTACGAATTGCCAAATAAAATGCCATAAGAGTTTTTATTACAGATTTAAATAGGCTTTCTAGAAACTTTGATTCTATTGTTTATGTTTTAATACTTGTTATTGCCTAATTAATCAAATAAAATTTTGTACACCAATTTTTTCAAATGGCAACTGATTTTAAAAAACTGGTCGATGAATTAGTTGCTGGGAAACATTTGGCTAGTGTGGCTATTTTAAATAAAGAAGGAGCAGTCCAGGCCGCAAGCCCGGGATTCCAAGTCACGAAAGACGAAGCCAAGATTATAATTGAAGGTTTAACATTATTGTTTTTATTTTAAACATTATCTTACGAAATCACGAGGACATATTCAACGCAGTCCTCTGTTATTATAATCAATCGAAAATAATAGTTTCTTTTAATTGCACTTTTGAGCCAATTGTCAAGGTACCGTTGCCCCTAATTATTACTCCTTTTTTTTATTTTTGGCCCAGCCTGGTTCACAAATAAGACCCGGTAATTTTTTAATGCAAACTATAAATTTCTGTTAGCTCGATACTATTTTTTCTGTTGTAAGCCCTACCGATCATGCCAACTTTAGGGCTGGCCGGCACTTAGCCAAGCTTTCGGGTTCTAACTTTTAATCTAAATAACGATCCATTTAAAAATATCATTAAAAGTAGAAAGTTTGTTTGGGCAAATCAAGGCATGGCGTGGGTAGCTTTAAAATCATCTCAAAAAATGATTTTGGGCTTAATCACAATATCCAGCCGCAGCTTGAATATTAGTTAGATTAATGTTAGGTTAGTATTAAGGTTAGGTTAGCCTTAGGGCGTGATGTTTAGGGTTCGGGTTGGTGTTAGGGTTAAATTAGGGTTGTGGTTAATGTTAGGTTTAATTTTCGATTAGAATGATTTTTTCTAATCACCCCTACCTTGAACTTTTAGAATTATTCGATATTGGGGTGATTAGAAAAAATCATTCTGATCGAAAATTAAACCTAACATTAACCACAACCCTAATTTAACCCTAACACCAACCCGAACCCTAAACATCACGCCCTAAGGCTAACCTAACCTTAATACCCTAACATTAATCTAACTAATATTCAAGCTGCGGCTGGATATTGTGATTAAGCCCTAAACTCTAACACCAACTCTAACCCTAAAAATTACGCCCTAAGGCTAACCTAGCCCTTATACTAACCTAACATTAGCCTAACTATTAACCTACGAATATTTAAGCTGTGAATATTGCGATTAAGCCTCGGGGTTTTAACTTTAATTTTGACTGTTAGTGAATAGGACGTATTAAGTTTTCATCGATAAAAGATCAGTTGTGGTCACACTTACTAGGAACTACGACCCACCTTGATTACAAAATTTAGAATTGCAACTTTATAAGAAAAAAGCTCGATTACAGTGGAAATTGATTTTATATTAGATTCGATCAAATGTTTACAATATTCGGAAAGCTTCCAATTTTAAAAATTAAAAGAGATAAAAAAAAATATTATAACATAGGATCTATCTTTTTTAACTTTAACATTCTTTTTTATTTGTACGTGTCTCATCCATCATAAATTTATTTTGAGGTTTTGAAAAGTCGGATACGATTGCCTCCAAGGGCGTCAGCATTAATGGTAAGAAGTACCAATTCCTGAGCAAAACGGCGAATTTTATTAAGACTAAATCGGATAAAGGTGGAGGCAGCATTGTTACACGGACACCAAAGACTGTTCTCGTTGGTCTATACGACGACAAGCTCGGTGTTGACGGAGCAACCAAAGCGCTTCAAGCCGTTACGGAAAAGATGAAAAAGTCTGGACTATGAATCTATTAGAGCACTCATTTATTTTTCAACTATAATGCTTTCTATTTCTTTTATGTAAATAAATATGATGAGGATAATAAACTAATAAATATTTATCACTAAATCTATACATAATTTACTGAATCTGGGGCATTAGTTAATGTTTTTTATGATGCATCGGTAATCTCTGATTCCAAACTTAAAATATATTGATAGCATTTATGGCTTAAAATAGACATGTCTGTACTTATTTTCTCAAATTTAAAAATTTAGATTAAATAGCGGCATATCTTGCCTCGGCACCATTAAAAGAACGCGTTAAAAACGCTTGATCAATTAGCCAAAAATTATACAAAAAACCAAACAATTTACAAGTTACGGCGTAAGACAGAGTTTTAATCGCATATGAATAATTTAATTATTGAGGTGGGTTCGTAATTCTTTTATTATTAGTTAAAATTATGTTTTAAATTACGTTTATTAAATATTTTCTCACATACGGGGCAGTTGATCTAATATCCAAAAATTTATTTAATTTATATCTAAATCCTTAAATTTGCCAATT
Organism: Acutogordius australiensis; assembly: GCA_030555515.1. Lineage (NCBI taxonomy): Eukaryota > Metazoa > Nematomorpha > Gordioida > Gordea > Gordiidae > Acutogordius > Acutogordius australiensis. The sequence goes on from CM060245.1 coordinate 11,853,233, forward strand.
ATTATAATATCCTATCAACGCTTAAAAATTATTTTAGAAAAAATTAAAAAATATTTTAAAAATTAAATTTTTAACGCCCCTAATTAGGGCCGCGTTTTAATACAGAGAACTTATAGACCAACCTTTGATAGGGCTTAAATAATTTAATTTTTTTATATAATTATAATCAATAAAATTTTTTTTCTATAGTAAAAGGGTTTTAACACACTCTATAACGGCCTGTCATTGATACAAATGTATTTACAATATACTAGCCTTTTTATACTTATTGAGAAAATAAAAATATAGATGAATACAGCCTTTTGTATAAGAATTTCTATACAAACAAGCTTAAAAATTATACGCAACTTTAACCAATATATTTAGGTTGGGTTTAATTTTTTTTTATTTAGTTTGTTGGCAAATATTAGGTTGTCCTGTAATAATTTGTTTTTCTTAAATTTTACATAAACTTTTACATTTAAAACAAAATATTTTTATAGGCATTACAAAAATGACCTAAATAATTAAAAAGTAAATTTAATAATTTGGTAAGAAAAATTTAAATGGCATGGCTTAGGACACGCTCTTATAACCATAAGGTTTCATTCATTTATTCAGCTTCATATTTCTTAATATTTTTGGAAAAAATGTCTGACAATGAAGGATTAACTACCAAAAGAATACGTATAAACGATGATTCAAAATTGGTCAATGTTGAGTTTGAAACGAGCGAGGAAGTAAAAAAAACAACAGCTTTTGATAAAATGGGCTTAAATAAAAGTTTGTTGGATGGCATCTATGCTTATGGGTAGTGTTTTGTATTTATTTAATTTTATTAATATTTTTATACTTAGTTTGTTTTTTATTTGCTAAGATTTGAAAGACCTTCCGCTATTCAGCAGAGAGCTATAGTACCAGTTATAAAGGGGAGGGATGTAATAGCCCAAGCCCAATCAGGTACAGGTAAGACTGCAACATTTGCTATTGCCATCCTTCAATCTATTGACACCAAAATTAGAGATACTCAGGCTCTAGTTCTTGCACCAACCAGGGAGTTAGCACAACAAATTCAAAGAGTTATTTTGGCTGTGGGTGATAGGATGAATGTTCAGTGTCATGCTTGTATAGGTGGAACAAATTTAGGGGAGGATATTAGGTAAATTTTTATACTGTTTTTTAAAAATACAATTATAGTATGTATTACAATACTTTTACACATGTCAACTAATTTTTGAGATTTATGAGCTGTTCACAAAGATCCTTTCTTGAGAATTCTCGAATTCGTTTACAATTTTTTAATCAAATAAGTCAGCTACAAAAATTCAATTGGTAAATTTGTATTTAAAAAGTTAAACTGTTAAATCAATGAATAATATTTTCACTATAAAAAGGTGCCAATTATATAGTATAACACAATTCAACAAATATTAATGTTAAAAATGAGTATTTTATTATAACATAAAAGAATGTATCCCCATGATGCCCTAAACTCATAAATTAGTTTCTTCTGTCTTTGGTTCCTTAGATCTGTTTATAACAAAAATGGCCTTTTTTGACCAAATTGACAGATCTAAATATACGCTAAGAAGAAAAAATTTGAAAACTTTTTTTGCATATAAAAATTTTGTGTAACATATATTTTTAATCACAAATAATGAAAAATAATATTAATATATAAAGCTCTTACATTGGCAATTAGATATTACAAAATATTTTGCATCCAAATTTAAATACGACATAATATAATATCAGTTTGTAATGTATTATTTGATGTTTGAATTTAGCAATTTGAATATTATGAATATGCAAAAATAAAATTTCAATTTATTTTTGTTTTTGAATCTTATTTGATTTTTTGACCTTTTTTTTTAATTTTCAATGTTTATAATTGACTATTATAGTTTGATTAGGGTAAATGATAAGCTGATTTGACATTCTCTAAGGTGGCAGGGTTGTTCTTTGTAGTTAATTCATAACTCTCAAAAAAATGTTGACCTGTTTAAGAGGAGAAAAGTATATTAAGTTGTTTGAAAATTTTGACAAAACCTTGTTTTTAATTGAAATATAGCCAAAATAATTACTATTAATAAACTTTTAGTTATGTTTATTAAAACAAAATATTTTGTTATCTTTCTCTAATAATTTTCATGTAGTTAATAAAATAAAAATACATATAAGTTGTTTTTTTTTTCAAAATATAATTTTCAGCTCTTTATAAAAAATCGTTTTTTTAGTACCTTCACTTATCACCGACTCGTAACTTTTAAAATCTGGAATGGTTTTTTTAATGTGCAACTTCCCTTTAAATTTTATAATTATTTTAATGTTGTTGAATAATAGACATTTACTCTTTTCTTACTAGCTTGGTTAATTTTTATGTTAAATAAAATTTATTTTTGTATTTAAGCTTGTTTAATGTTTTTAAGTAAAAAATTTGCTTGAGTTGATATTAAAGTAATTAGGCAAATTAATGTAAAAGCAAAAAGTTCACAATCTAGAAAAGATAAAAGTCTTTAATTGAAATTTTTTTATTATTTTTTATTCATAAAATAAATTTTGTATAATAAATCATATAGAGAATTTTTGTTAATTCTTACTCTAAATTTCTGACTCTTTAAAAATTTAATACAAAAACAAACATATAAATTTGTAAAATTGTTTAATATTAGGTAGTTATTTAAAACATCCTACAGAAATATAGTTTGATCCAAGTTTTCTGATGAGGCATAAACACTATTAATGCTTGACTTAATTCAATTTTCCTGTTGTCCAATTTTAGTCACAGTGTAAAAATATTGATCAAATTATAAAGTATAATATCCAGTTCAAAAAGGGTTAAGATAAGGATGAAAAGGGATTACCATACAAAGGCTCTTCATAGGTGTTTTTTTTTTTGAGAAAATTTTTATTGTTATACTAATTTAATCAAAATTACATTAAGACAAAATATAGAATGTTTGGGAAATTATCATTTAAATCTATTTATTTATAGAAAGTTGGATTATGGTCAACATGTAGTTTCTGGCACCCCAGGCCGTGTTTTTGATATGATTCAAAGGAAATGCCTAAGGACTCGAAACATTAAACTCCTTGTCATCGATGAAGCTGATGAGATGCTTAGCAAAGGATTCAAAGAACAAATTTATGATATTTATCGGTAACAGTTAAAATATTATGTTGATTTTATACACCTTTTATAATAAAATATGATTGCAAATTATTATATGTAATAGATTTTTTATAATATATCATATAAATTTCCACCTTTACAGTTACTGATTATTAATAATATTTAGACTATACAATTGGTAATAGCTTGATTACGTTAATTTCAATAAAATACTATTATTATATTGAAGGCTAGGTTTAATAAGCCGATTTTAAATAAAAGGTTTTTTAAAAATGCACCATCATTTATTAATTTATAGTTGATATATTATTATTAAAACATATATAGAATTTATTAATTTAATTTTTTATTATAGAAGCATTTTATAATATTAATTTGACAAAAAATAAAACAAATCAAAATATTTGTTATAAATTGTAGCTCAACCTTATTCCATTTGTATTTCATATTTAATTATTATATTATACAGATTTTTGCCTCCCCAGACTCAAGTTGTCTTGTTTAGCGCTACACTGCCCCACGAAATTCTCGAAATGACTAGCAAGTTTATGACTGAACCTATTCGCATTTTGGTTAAACGCGACGAGCTCACGCTAGAGGGCATAAAACAATTTTTCGTGGCTGTTGATCAAGAGGATTGGAAATTTGAGACCCTTGTGGATTTGTATGACGCGCTCGTTATAACGCAAGGTTTTACCCTTTACAAAATGCCACGAAAACTTTATAGGCTTGGATTTTATTTTTTTTAAGTGGAATAAAAATAATATAATGGGTGGCCTAATTATAACTCACTTTGACAAATTTGATACATATTATTAAGATCAAACTTACTATCTTAGGTCACAAAATTTGTAATTCAGCAAACATTGGAAATCTATGAAATGTTTCACAAAAAAATGAAATTCAAAAATTATCACTTATTTAAAGAAATTGTTTATCTAAATAAATAGAGCTAAAATTTAAATAAAAAAATAATTTTTTTATTTCAACCTTCTTGTAGTGTTTTGTATAACCCATATGCTCCTAAATCTTGATATACTTAAAAATATTGTGTTGCATTTTTTAGCTGAAATATTTAAGTTAAATAAGAAAATATTTTTTCTAAATTCTAAAGGTCACCATATTTATTTTGCCAAAATGCCATTTTAAGGTCCTTGATCCTAGAGATTATTATTGGGACTCTTTTTCCTGGTCCGCTGCCAACCCAAAAAACTCGCCGAACCCCAATTTAAAACTGGACTTATTTAAAAAAAGAAAGACAAGCCCCTTTTTATATTTCATTTTGCCTTATTTTTTATTTTCAACAAGTACTAGCAATATAAATTTAATATTACATGAAAAGGTTAATACTTCTACACTCTGTATTTTATTAATATCTTTAAGCAATAAATTGTCACGGCTTGTTTTGAATTAATTTGTAAGGTCCTGTTAATAATATTAGAGATAAGGAGATTGTCTTTTAGCAGATTCACAAACTTATATCCTTATTCAAGAATTGCCTTTTTCCGTTACAAAACAAAACTTTTATCATTTACTAAAAAGCACTAAGTGTAAATTTATTATAAAATGGTTTTTTTGTTTAAAAAGCACAAATATTTAATTTTAAGATGCAGTTTGACCTGAAAAATATAAATCTACAATTTTTTTATTGAAATGAATGAGCTTGGCCAACAAAATATCTTAAAACTAAAAGATTTCTAAATTAAAAAATTCATTTTTAAGTAAATTTAAACTATATGCGATTTTGGCCATATTAATGAATTTGGACGAATTGCTTAACGTATTGAAGAAGCAACTAAAATTATATTTCAATTGTATGTATCATTATTATCCTCACCGGAGGGTTAAATTTGTTTAATTGTGTTACTGATTTTACATTTTTATTATATCATTATTGATTTTTATACTTTTATATTTCTTATATATTTATATAAAAATTTGCATAAATCCATTAGCCGTCATTTTCTGCAACACCAAGCGTAAGGTCGATTGGCTAACTGAAAAAATGCGAGCTGCAAATTTCACCGTAAGTTCAATGCATAGCGGTATGACTCAAAAGGAAAGAAACGAAGTCATGACCCAGTTTAGAAATTTTCAAACACGTGTCTTAATAACTACTGACATTTGGTCACGTGGGCTCGATGTTCAGCAGGTAATTTTATGTTTTTGATAAAGGCACGTGAAAAGAGAGTTTTTATTTTCGTAAAATTTTGAAAATTCTGAAAATTTTAAAAATTTATTTTTTTCAAAATTTTTTGAGATATTTAATTTTTGAAAAAAGCATTTTATGTGCATATACTAGATTTGACAACTTTTAAAAATTTGCGTTTTATTACAAATTTTTTTTTTCAAAATTTAAAAAATTTTACGAAAATATAAATTCACTTTGCACGCGCTTTAAGCCATAAACGGCGCCCGAATATTTTGTCAATGGGTCATTAGTACACATTCCTATCCACCAGCTCTATTTTCGTTAGATATCGTCATTTATTTTTTTATTTTAATATTTAAATAAAAAAAAACTATCTAAATATTATTTAGTATTAATAAAACGATAAGATTTAAAAAAGCGCAATGTGTTTTCTTTAGCCAATTCATTTTTTTAATGTAACCTAACTCGGCTGAAGGTTGTTCATGTATTTCTCTGCCAGCCCCGCCAGATCATTGAATTATTTTAACGTGTTACTGGTGAATATTTCTCCTGCTGATTATGCTTCGCTAGTTTAATTATGTGTAAAAAACCAGGCCAAAGTTACAAGCTTTAATCTTTTTCGACAGATAATACATACCAGAGGTTCCGATATATCACAAAAGCTTTTTGTTAAAAACCGAAGCTTGATTGACTTTGGCCCTTGTATTTATCAATTTTAATTTTGGACATTTAAGTGCAAACTTTTTATTTCTTTTCTGTATCTATAATTTTATCTCAACTTTTTTGTTTTTTTTCTTTATTTTGAGAATGATGTAAAAAAAGATTATTTTTTAGGTATCACTCGTCATAAATTACGATTTACCCAACAGTCGTGAGCTCTACATTCATAGAATTGGGAGGAGTGGCCGATTCGGGAAAAAGGGAGTTGCCATTAATTTTGCCAACAAGGAAGATATTAGAATTTTGCGAGATATTGAACAATACTACAGTACGCAGATAGACGAAATGCCTATAAACATTCATGATTTATTTTAATTTTATTAATTTATATATGACGAAAAATATAAATATATTAAGCATATATCAAAGGCGCTCTCTTTTTAAATGAAAAGCATTTAGGGGAAATCACATGTTAACGATTTACTATAATAAAATTTATTATACCTATTTAATCTGTTTTATTATAAAAGTATGTTAAACTTAAATTCACTTTTACAAATACAAACCGCTTTAAGCATCTATTGTATTTGTTAAAAGTTAGGGATTTTTGTTATTTTTTGAAGGCTTTTCAGCCATTAGATGCCATAATTGTTTCTATCATATCAGCAAATAATAATGAATGGCAAAGGTTGTTAACAAAAATTTCAAGGTGAATTATAATACACAATACAACAAAAATTAAGGGAAAAATAAGTATGAAAACATAAAAGCATACATCACCATAAGCCTAATCTTATATAAATATGTAATTTCTTCCGCCTTAGATACGTCCTATCTAGAAAATGGCCCTTTCAAATTGACATATTTTTAGACCTCGAGATTACCCTAAAGAAATTCTAGAATCAGTTTTTCATATAAAAATATTTTGTAACTATTTATTACCTCAAATAATAAGAATTAATTTAGTATATCAAGCTCTTACATCAGCATTTAGAGAATACAGAATTTTTTGCATCCAAACTTAAATACGACACGATATAGTACCTTTTTTATAAAAATATTATTTGAAGGTAATTTAGCAGTTTAAGCTGTTGTTATTTTAAAAATTATTTTAATATATTTTTTTTGGAATTTTTTTTTTAAATTTTCTATGTTTATAGCCGACTTACTAAGTTTCATTAGAAAAAACGGTAACCAGATTTAACAATCTCTAAAATGGCATTGATCTCTGTAGTTGACTCATAACTCCCAATTTGTTAACCTGTGATATATTTAGATAAGTTAAAATAACAACATACGGTTGTACAATTACCCTACCGTAAGTCCCCTTTTTATATAACAATCGTTTAAAAATGACAATTTTTATTCTTGTATGAAATTTACATAAAAATTTACTTTAATTTAATTTTACCCTTTCTATGTTTACATTTTGGTGTGGATACCTTACTTTTTATTTTTGTATATTTTTTTTTCTTCAAGACTGTTTATCAGTAACTGGTTTGCCATATTTTAATTCTTAACTCCATCATTTTTGGTCATGAATTGATATTCGTAAATTTAAAGGACCTTACAGATCCTATACAAACAAATGGTTATATTTGGCAATATTGACTGATATTGCAACATTAAGAATCCGCAATTTTTTTTATTAAAAAACTTTTCACTTAATACATAAATAAATGTATATATGCTTTAACATTTAGTTTTAGACTACAAAATTTTTTGCACCTCAACCCTAATGAAACGATTTCTTATCTGGTAAAGCCTAAAACCTTATTTTAGGTTTTTGAGCAGCTTAGCTTTATGTATCAAAACAATTTATAATATTTTTTTATTTGAATCATATTTTCAAATGGCTGGCTTCTTTATGTATCTTAAAAATTTGACGATAATTTAAAATCTCAATGCTGATTAGCCGACTGCAAGCTTGAGAATTTTTTTTATCTTAAGGTTTTATATGAGCCTTTAAAACATTTTTATTGTAATCCAAATATTAATGTGCATTCGTATTATTAACATTCAAAATAATTATAGGATCAATTCGCCAATCGTTCATTCAGAGGTTTTTGTCACCTAATGCTAATATTCTAGAGAAAAAGCCCGTTTTTGAATCAAGGGCTCATTCAAAATTTTAAGGCAGCAAGCAGAGTTTGTTAGGTCTCTGGCACCTGGCCTTTTAATGTAAAAATAATTCTTGTAAAACATCTAAATTGTAAGGCATAGGGTAACTAATCCAAAGACTAATGTGTCTCTGCCCTAATAACACTGGTCGACAAATTTCGACTTTTTGTCGGCGACCAGTTACAAACACATATAATTTAAAAGAGTTTTTTGTGCTGATTCCAAATATCTTTTCCATTTTTTTCGAATAGGTCTAATTTTTTAATTAGAAGCGGTCAAAATCTTCAAAAACCTCAATATATGTCATTTTCAAAAGCAAATTTAACACCCTAAAATCCAAAAATTTTTAATAAAAAAAATGTAATTCTATAGGAAATGGCTTAAATAATATATTCAAATTAAAAAAACTGGAAAAAATTAATTAATTAAGCAATTATTTAATTTTTAAGAAAAATTATATATGGCAAAATTGGCGCCTTTAAGTCTATCTCTTAAAATCCTTTTTAATGGTCCATGGGAATTTAATTTTTAATGTTATTTGCTTCAATTCCATAAAAAAGGTTTAGATAATTTATTTTAAGCTATTGGGAATATTTGATTATAATTATCTCCTTTATAAATCACTTGCTTACAAATAAATTTATGTAAAAAAAGTTCTGATAAAAGTTTATAAGTAATCGAGGACATTATCATATTGGCAACTATATATTGAACAATAACAATTGGGTAAAGTAAGTCTAATTAACCTCTAGAGTGAATTTAAATTAAAAATAAGCTTATCAAAAATCTTTGAAGAGGTTTCTAAGCGTTAGACTTTATGGCGCCAAATACGCCTAATTCATTTTTTCTTAAAAATTAAATAATTGCTTAAATAATAAGATTTTTTAAATTTTTTTGATTTAATTTAATTATTTAAGAATTTTCCTATAAAATTACAAGCTTTTTGTCCAATTTTTTTAAATTTAAGGGCACTATATTTGCTTTTGAAAATGACACATATTGGAGTTTTTGCTGACTTTAAACGGTTATAGTTAAAAAACTAGACCTATTCGGAAAAAATGGAAAAGATATTTGAAATCAGCTTAAAAAACACTTCTAAAATACACGTTTTTCTAATTGGTCGCCATTTTTTGTCGACCAGTGTAATCATTGTCAGTAGGCGATAATATAAAGTTTTGGCTTTTCAGAAGCACCTAAGGGTTGAGAGGCCTATACGATAGGTGTGAAATATTAAATTGACAGATGCTAAATATTTAGAGGTTAAAATCTTCTTTTGATTCTATGGATATGGGACTTAATTAAGTGCCAAATATAGGGTAATCGGGAAATTATAGTAAACCTACATGCGGTATTTCTGTCAGTTTAATCCTTAATCGGTCCCAAAGAAATAATATATGGGAACGGTGATCTAAAAACCCCTTATTTCATTTACCCATAATGATGTTTTAGTATGGCTGGTCTGTTAAAGAATCAGAGGTGCAGATAATTTTTAACTTAATATTTATTCTCACTCTTGCTCCCATTTATAAAACTAGACCAAGCAAGCCAACACCCTAAAAAGCATTTGGCCATATTTAAGTAATCTTAAAAAACATTTTGTACCTTTTCTGGTTAAAAAATATCTAATAGATACACTAGAAACCTATTGACCTCTAATCGCACAAGGTTTAATTTTTTTAATACTTTTATTTATATTTTTAATAAATTATTTTTACATATGAAATACATCTTTTTTATTTTTGGCTATGTTGTGTTTATGAAACTTATTGGACAATTACAAGACTCTAGTTTAAGTCCTATATTGTGTTTTTATTTCTTAAATCTCAAATAATTTTAGATTTTCGCTTAATTTTCGTAACCTTCAACTATAATCATTAAATTAAAAAGATTCGTGTTAGGTGAATGAGCAAAAATACTAGCCCAAATTATTAATAACAATAAAAAATGAATTTAATATGGGAAGCCATTGCTCTCTGCCCTTATTTGGGTGTTTTAAAATGTATTGTTTATTTTGAAGGTGTTAAAATATTAGGAATCCTCCTAAATCCTTTTGCACCTATCCTGATTCTTTCGTGAAAAAATGTATTTACGCACGCATAATTTTTATTTTTATAAATTATTTATAACCAGGTGGAGGTATACGCATACCTTGTTTAGCTAGGTGTTTAATCTTTGCGTTGATGCTGATTAAATATACCTATTCGGTAAATGAGTTTGTCCAACTCTACAGGTATAAGCCATAGTTACATGAATATTAGGCTACCAATATATACTTAAGGTTTTTTCCATGCAACCTAAAATGTTAACAGCCGAATATCTTCTTAAAAACGATTGGTGGTCAAAATTTAAAAAAAATAAATACAAATTTTAGTTTTGGGACTTTAATTACTAAATTTAACCTATATTTACCTAAATATTTTACTAGTGCACGGCATTTAGATTATAATAGTTTTTGGGCGTACATCTAGAGGCATGTGCAAATGATTGTTGGTTTGGTTTAAGTTAAGTTTTTATTTCATTGGGTGAGGAGCATTGAAATTGCTATGCGGCGACGTTATTTCATTTAAAAAAACGTTTTTTGAAAAAACTAACGTTTCAAATTTTACGTTTTTATCGAAAAATATAACATTACCAATTGGTTTGATTTTTCTTATTTTAAGACTAAAATTGCAGAACAGTTTTAAAATAAATCTTCTTTCAGCTGAACTAATGTTAATCGACAAAAAAAAATTGTCCAAATTGCCACACTTTCAAAAAAGGTTTGAAGTTTCCCCCATACCTTTCCCCTTTAGGAGCGCCATACCCGTTAGGGCTTTGACTCTTTTTGAGCAAAGCAATTAATATTGCCGACGGGTTAAACTGAAGGATTTGTTTTCACGCCGGCGACCTAGGTTTGGCCTAGGCTCATACTTAGACATATCGTTTAGGGCCATGCCTAAGCAGGCCACTCAGGAGCTTCAAGGTGGTTGCACATGTATACGATTTTTCCGAAGAAAAAAGCTACTGTGCACAAATTCGAACTCGCAACCTTCTGCGTTTAAGACAGAAGGTTTGCCCCTGAGCTATCTGAGCCGACGTCCACGCTTTTATGAGTAGCAATCTTTATTACAAAAAAGTATTAAATTACAAAATTGCGTTATTTTGTAGAAAAGGCAAAAATTGTACCTGTGCCAGTCAAGAACTATTAACTTCATTAGTTAAAATTGCGCGGCCGTGTTTTGTTGGTTTTATATTTTTTCTTACAATCAAAATCAAAAGGGTTTTTTTCTGTAAGATAATTTTTAACGCAATCTATCAAAGGTGATGAAACGGCAATGCAAAATTGCCTGACCATTAATACTATTTTTCAGGAATATGAAAACGTATCATGGCAATACATTAGGTACTTATAATTTTTTATAGCTCAGAATTATTACTAATTTTATAGAAAAACCGGGCAAATTGTAATAATTACTTTTTAGTATACTGTAAAATTTTACCAGCTACTCCGTTAAAAATAAGCTTGAACAACTTCAGAGAAAGTTTAGGATTTGCTGAAAGAGATAAATTAAAACAGTGTTATTAGGAGCATGACAATTTTTGAATTATGGGCTTTACGAATAATTGAAGAAAAAAAAGACAGCAAAGTCACAAATGTTTGTTCTCTTCTTCATTTTTTATACTAAAAGTTAAAATTTGTTCCCTAATTAATGTTGTTATCATTCTCTCTCCCGTTCACATATTATCGTACGTAAGCGCAGTTTTTGATATTCTCTTCCAATTTTTTATTTAATTTATGACACTTGCTTAATTAATTTTCGATTAAAAATGGGGCTAAGATACTGACCTTGTTACCAGAATATTTATTAGGTTAAGTTAATAGGAAAGCAGAGCAAATTGTTCTTTTAATGATTCGTTTGATTTAAAAATGTTTACTATAGGCCTATATAAAAATTTGTTATCCAAATTCCAAGCTTTTTGTTTTTGCCTTATCCTAATTGTGCAACTGAAAGTTGCAAGAAGGTAAATTGTTGCACCACCAAAAAATCAATTATATAAATAAATTTCCAATATTCATCCCTTACAGCTTACTTTACTAATAAAACTGGCTTTGGGTTTAGTATTTTCTGTCAAAAAACAAACCTTGAAATATACCCACCTATAGATTTTTTTTGTTCTATAAATAAATGAAAGCTTTTGCGACACTTTGCCTTTTATGGAGCTTATTAACTGAATTTTAATTAGAATAAGACTAATTATAGGATCAGTTTCAAATATATATTCCGTGTCTAAAGGCCGACGAAATATTAATCAGGCGCTAATATATTAACTCTGACGAATTATTGATGAAACATTAAATCACACCTTGCTTCTTGAGTGGTCTTTAGATTTACTTTTTGAAGATAGCTGTAATAACATGCCCTAATGCTTAGCCGGCGTAACATGCAATATTACAACGCCCCTGAATGGAATTTTTCACTAAATTCATTTTTAGGGATACACTCAAAATCTAATTTTATGGTAAGTGTCATTAAACATTCTAAGGAACTCGACTTTGCCTCATTGAATGACTCGACAAGCAGCAATTATTCAACTGTGTTTTTAATGACAAACGCAGCTTATGGTGGGTCAACGAGCAGGCCAAATACACGGGTCGACGTACCCATAAACATGACCGAATGGGTCTTCTATAACACGCTCACTCCTTGGGTCGTTGGGTTAGGTTTAATCGGGAACCTTATCACGTTTATATTCCTAGGTCGTCAACGGAGGCGCGACACCAATAACAATGTCAATTATGACGCAACTGAGGCTAATAACCGGCAACGACTCTTGATGAATGCTCAAACTTCGATTTATAGTTTTTCTAATAGACGAACTACGGCAGTCGATATTCGACGCGGATCGTCAATCGGAGGAGATTCACATACTAGAAATATTGATCGATTAAATTCAGTTGGGGAAATGATTATCTCACGTGAGAATTTTCAATCGCCTAATCAGCTGAAAAATGTTTTATCGGTTCCTGTAGCACCTAAAGAATCCTTGCCACCAATAAACGTGCGTAGAAGTATTAAACAACTATACAATAAGCATCAGCAGCCTCAAGGTATTGCCAACAATGTCATCTACCACACAGCGGGCACTAAAAATGTTGATCTTAGGCGTTCCGAGTCAAGGGGAACTCAGCTTACGTCAAAATCATCTCGTCCCACAAAAACTTGGAAAAAATCTTTTATATTGTGGATTTGTGAAGATGTGACTAGCGGGATCACGATGATCGTCAAAGCATCCAAAATTGTATCGAAATTGATCGACGTTAAAATTTTTAGGTATCGTAGACGAATGACATTAAATAGCCCGACTACCATAATGTCCACGGCAGCCCAATTTTCAACTGGTGCAAGTACACCTCGAGAGTTGCAACGTTTTCGGGGTAATGAATACACGTCGCGAAGGAAACGCAAAAAAACGAACCAATATGATTATTATTTCTACCTGCGAATACTTATAGGTATCTATTAAATGTTAACATTTTTGCTAAAATATTGTATACCTACCACAATTATTTGTTTATTAAAATTTCTGCCGGGTAACAAGCCGAAGAGGTCACAAGCTTAAAATTTTAATTTTAGCTATTTTCAAAATTTAAATTTCTATATTACCAAAAAAATGGACCGGGCTAATTGAATCCATTAGGCATTGGTTGAGCTTCAAAGTTTGCGTAGTTAACTATGCCATTATTATTAAATTAAAAAGATTTTGACTCGTTGTATAATTCTTATATCAATTCGAATTATTAAATTATTTTGTAGGGCATTAAGCGATTCAGGGTAATAGCTTATTTACCTATGTTATCAATCTGACCATACTTAAAAATTAATGTCCTGCCAATTTTGCGTGTCAAAAAGGTTAACTATCTATATATAACACTTGTTAAATTTGCCTCGAATTGGCGTTTGAGGCTTATTATACATAAATTTTTATTTTTACCCTACTCATTATATGCGAAATGTGAATGATTGCCTAATTATTACGGCATTACAAATTGCCCTCTTTCGCTTAATGTCTATTATACATATATATTCTAACTTTTTTTGCCTCGTTATATAGGAATCTATTTTGTATCTTGCCTCCTGCACATTCCCTGGCCCTTCCTCTATTATCACGGATTTTCAGAACTCGAACACTTTCGCGAACAACTAATCCACAATAGCGAAGGTCTCAAAGATTACGAATGGAAAGCGACGGATCCTTTAGGAAATCAGCAATATTATAAATTAAATCATGACATAAACCCTGTTTTAGTGAGTCCCCTAAAACGAAGAACTCACTTCATGCCCTACAATAGATTGGCTAGTTCGGCAGCATCGAATTACAACCAATACCTGATTAGCCATGCCGTTATTTTAGGTACTTATCAATTATTACGTATCAAGAGTTTTTTGAAATATAAGTAAAACACGCCTCCCAACCCCTTAACTAATCCCTTTAAAAATAATTAAGCCGGTTAGAGGCTGAAATATGCTAAAAATTTGTGTGAGACGTGTCAAAATTTTTAATGTGTAACATAAATTTTCAATGAAGCCCTTATTCATAAAGATTAATTTAGGCTTTATAAAAGTTTTAAAAAGGCTTATTGTGCTGAAGATTTTAGCTCACAAGTTGTTTTTACCAAACCAGACATTTTGTCCAGATTTCGGCCCAAAAAACTTAGCGAGTTAATGTGAGGCGTAGTATAAGTACCCACATTGTATTTTTTTGTAACCCCCTCCACCTCTTTTAAAATATGGAGCAAAACAATATGTGATTTACTTTAGAGCATCAGACAAAGGGGCGAATCGCCAAAAGATAGAATTATGGCTTAATTTTTTAATTTCTAAATTGTGTTTTATAATTTAAATGCTAACGGGTTAAATGTAATGCCTTGTTTCGATATCATCATTATACTTGCTTTATGTCACGAATCTCATTAAAATAAAAACAAAGGAGCCAGATCAGATTTAGATCGTAAATAACATTAAAGAAAATCGTTGACTCTAGTGATACCGCGTTTACACCGTGGAATCAATATTCCATATGGAATACAAATGGTATCTTTTCTATCTCCTAATTTCGTAGGATTTGGATTTTAGCTCTCTCAAGCTCAATCCAACCAACTTGCAATGGATGGGGGAACAACAACATCATGAAATTAGTTGGAAATTTAAATATGCTTAATTTAATTTAAAAATGACACAGAGATCATGCTTATATATTTTAACTAATTTTTATATTTAAGGTTATTGGAACACGAAGACTTTTGTAACCTTCATAGCAAAAACTTATTTCCCATTTCGAAACACTGTTAAACAAATGACCATATTCATTATTTTGCTTATCTCTTTGGAACGTTACGCGGCTATTTGTAAGCCATGGCACTACAAACGCATTTGTAATCGTAACAACTCACTCATGGCCATATTCCTAACACTCTTGGTTAGTATCCTTATGAATGCCCCAATGACTACCTGGTTTCATGTCAAAAAGCTTTCAAGTACCATTACAGTCCGAAAAACGGGCCATCATGATGAAACATACAAAACTTCTATCTTCAATGCAATCAACGGTTCAGAACATCAGCTCCATTCTTATTACAGAATGTTTCCAAACCCCAAAACATCATCGTTTTATACGTACGAAGTGGTCAAAGAGGTATTCCTAACTTTTGGTCCGCTCATAGCGATAATACTAATTAACGCGCGCACGTTTTATTCCTTCCGAAAATTCTTGGCCCGAAAAAGACGGACTATGACACCACAATCTATGATCAAAAATTTGAGCTGCGCAACAAAAACGAACAAGGCGGTAAGTGACCTCGCTACCTTAAATGGTTATACCTCGAATCAATTGCTACAGATACCTGGTTCTACGCCCACTTCTAAAATTGGTAACCAAATCTATTCAAAATCATCGATCGATTTGCTTTCCGCCAATGATCCCTTGCCAGTGATTATGGCCAGCCCAGGGGCACAGTCTGGCCTATTGAACAATCATCAGACGCAACTTGAGAATTTTAATGACAATCGTGTTAGGCCACTTGAAAATATCACCTCGGTCACTACTTCCAAACTAGATGACGATATTATATGGATGAATGATGACGCCGATAGGGCTGCGCCACCTAAACATAATCCATCAATCATAGCAAATGCTGGCCGTTTTGAGCGAACGGCATCCCAAAAACCTAATCAGCCTTCGAGGCTCGCAAAATTGTCCAAAATACAAGCTTGGGGCACGAAAGCTTCAAAATCCTTGAGTGGCAAAGGAAAGTGTCGTACGGCTTTGCAGGAATTCCCTCCTAAAAATAACACTTTCATTACCAAAGTTTCAAGTTCTGCGCTTATGGCAACACCTGTCAGAAGAAGTTGCACCGTCTCTTCCATCCTAAACAATCGAGTTGACCGATTTTCCCTGACCATATTCTTGATAATCACGCAATACCTTGTGCTTTCAATACCCTCGTCTTTAATAGCTATTACTTACAAGTACTTTGGGTGCGTTCCCGCAACCTGTTTTTACCGTGACTTAGTTGCCCTAGCAAATTTTTTGGAAATTTTAAACAATTCCATGAGCTTCTTAACATTCATTCTACTCGATCATAACTTGCGCTATAATATAAAACATTGTGCGTGATTCAATAGTAATGACCATAAACTAATTACGAAATCCTAAATAATTATTCTTAATTAGATCAATTTAGCGTAACAAAACTTTTTTTTATGTACACCAAATGACATTAGCTACATCTTTTAGCTTATATATAAGGTTATATTAAAATCTGTTGTCAAAAGCAATTTTTTATCAACTAACTTCAATCGACTCAAACATTCCGAGGCCACATTTTAAATCATCGGTACAAGATTATAATAATAACAGGAGGATCAATTTGCTGGGAAATTTTTGTCGTTTAACTGGCAGAAAACTTGGTTATTTGTTACACGATATATATTATTACTACTTTAGAATATAATTAAAAGAAGCGCTTAAAATTTATTTATATGAATGTGCTGAGGCCACAACGCTCAATGAGCTATAAAGATTCAATATTAAGACATAGACATTATTTCTTATAAGGGCACGTGAAAAGTGAGTTTTTAAATTTTGAAAAATTTATTTCGAAATAAACGCAAATTTTTATTGCCAAATTTTGTGTATGCACATAAAATGCTTTTTCTTAAAAAAATTTTTTTTAAATAAATTATGAAAAAAAAAATTTTCAAAAATTTCGAAATTTAACGAAAATAAAAACTCACTTTGCACGTGCCCTAATGAACGGTTTGGGCCAAACAAATTTCAAAATATATTATTTGCGAATAAATTTTTAAACATACATATACATATAATTGTGCAATATTAAGTGAAGCAGATAAAATGGTTGGGATGAAAAGGGTGCTAAAATCAAACGAAACAAAAAAATTGTAATCAAAAAAAATTTTAATTTTGTCATGAAAAATAAATGTCCCCACATTTAAAATTATTATATATATATACAAATAAAGAAAATGAATGCAAATGTATATAAAATAAATTAGCAAGGATTGGCAGGTAAACCAAAAAAATTAAGTATGCATTGCTTCATAAATCCATCTTTTTATCGAAAAAATTTAATCCCTTAACAAGTTTAATAGAGCTATTAATTTATAAGTTATATGAAAACTTTAGCTGAAATTTAACTTTAATTTCAGCTTATTTAATATCGATAGTTAGCGCCCATCCATAAATATCACCCATCACCAGCTATTCCACGTGTTTAATAAGGGTCCGCTGTATGGTTGTATGATGCCGATCTTTTCTTGTAGTAGCCCGTGTGTGAGCTATCGTTATGTCTATCATCGTAATCTCCGTACGGATCCACGATGAGTGCTGGCTTTCTATTTAAACTGCTATTCTTTCCACTTTCTTGTGCCGTATAGTCCGAGCCATGCATATAATCGGCTCCAGCTGCGTAATTATCGCGCTTCCTTTTATATTCGTTTTGGGAGTAGTAAGAGCCTCCCCGGTAAGGTTTCCAAGATTTTTTGCCGTAGTTGTAACCGCGGTAAGGGTACAATTCGTTATGATGGTTATTTTCTCCTTCCATAGTAGCTACAGTTGATGTTTCAGGTGGAGGAGGAGGTGGGGTAGGTTGAGTGACCGGGGCAGGGGGTGGGGCCGGAGGCATGGACAATTTAAGTTTAATTTTTTTGTCGGCGTCAGCGTATGAATCGAAAGCCAGAATGTGGGACTTACAATGCGTAACGGCCGAAAACACGTGATCCGGATTAACGTAATCACCGACGGCAGCTATGAACGTCTCGACACCTCAAAAAATAGGAGAGAAATAGAATAAATTAAATATATCAGTTTATTGTGGAAATTATACTAATTGGTCTAAAACATGCTTGCAAAAAAAATTAAAGGATTTAATTTGTAATTCTATAGCCTGTACTTGGCTATATCAAATATATCGAGAGAAATTAATAAGAACGGGCAACAAATAATGCAAATTTTAGTCTATATCAACCCCCCCCCCCCCCTCCCCAAATCGTTTAAATTATATATTGTTACCTAATTGTTTAAATTTTTAGACTAACTAAACAAGTTAATATATTTTTAGTTGAAACATTCTATTGTATTGTAATATTTGAAAAAATTTATAATTTATACACCGTTATCTGAGAATTAAAAGTTTTGGCATAAAGGCAAAACAATCTTTAGGATGGCTTAACCACATATAACACAGGTCAACAATATTTTGAGAGTTGAGTTAACTACAGAGATCAAACCTGTCATAGGGTATATCAAATCCCTTTACCGCTATTCCTATTCAAACTTAGTTAGTCAGTTATAAACATTGATAATTTTAGAAAAGGTTAAAAAACCAAAAAGATTAAAAAACAAAAATAAATTCAAATTTTATTTTTGCATTCTCAATAGTTAAACTGTTAAGTTTAAACTTCAAATAAAATTATCATTAATAACCGATAATACATCGTGTCTTAAATAAGTTTAGACGCGATATGTTTTGTATTATCTAAATGCTTATGTAAAAGCTTGACATATTAATAAATTTTTTTTTCCAATATATATGATTAAAATTATAAGATACAAGGAATTTTAAAATGCAAAAAAGATTTTTAAATTGTTTCTTTTTAGGGTATGTTTAGATCTGTCAATTTGGTCAAAAAAGGCCATTTCTCGTTATAGACTGATCTAAGGAGCCAAAGACGGAAGAAACTAAGAAAAACGAAACACATATTTGAGATTAGTCCACGTAAGTGCATTCTTTTATGTTTTCATATTAATCTCGTTTCTGACATAAATATTTGTTGACCTGTGTAATTAATACGTTTTTCATAGTTTCTTGCCGCTTTGGCTCTTAGGTATATATCAAAAATTGGCCATTTGAGTTAAGAAAAAAACTTATTTTTTTCCCCATATGATCACTTATAACTTATATTTTTTATCCTATAACAAGTAATAAATTTTTTAAGGATATAAAGCTTTTACATCAACTTAACACGAATTGGCACCCTTAAAAAGGTCCATATATTTATTGGTTTAAAATAAAAATATAGTTTAAAGTTTGATATTAACAATTTAACTTTTTTCTCAAATGTTTTTGTTTTATTTTGTGTTATTTTAATATCAAAAATTTACAATGTTTATAGCTGGCGTTTGATCCATTGCATGCCATCCCACCCAAATTGAAAATTTTTAGTGCATACCCCGCCCCCCCCCTCCCCCAACTAAAATACCAATTAATTATATAATTAAATTACATTTTAAATATTTTTGAATATTTAATTTTAAAATCTCCTTTCCCCTCATATTAAAATACTAGTTAAATATTTTTGTTATATTTTTTTTGACCCCTCCCCCCCCCCTCCCTTCCCCAAGCTTTACAACTTGCTACGGCCTTGGTTTGATCAGTAAAGATTTGAAATTCTCCTAGATGGCAGGTCTCACGTTAGCTCAAAGGACTAAATTTGTTGTTCTGTGTGCACACATGAAATTAGACACAAATTTATATTTGATGAAAATTGATAAGTTTGTCTACAATCTGATTACAATATTACACAAAAAAGTTTTATATCTTTATTTATAGTCTAAGGCTTTATGCACTTTCAGCAAACCACGAGATATTATTGGTTTTATTAATCGCAATTGAGACTCTTGTTATAGACAATTACTTATGCAATACAAGCTCTTTTATAAAGGATATAAAAATTTACAAACTTTTTAACAATTTAAATATGTAGAGACATTTTAATTGATTTGAGTAAAATTTTTTACTTGCTCATGTTATAGACAAGAAACAAAACATTTTCATCACCCACTTTCCCATTCAAAAAATCAGGCCCTTTTTTGTTCTAAATACCTCACTCGCTTTATAAATATCTTGGGAACGCCTTGGTTATAAAATTATAAATAATTACCAATTCGATGAAGATCTCTTGCTATGTGCCTAGGATTGCTTAAAGATTTTGATCCTGTTATGATAAAAAGCTTCTTTTGTCCGTTGTTTTCATTGTGGACGAAATCGTGAAACGCCAAATCCATTGCTCGGTATAGTTTAATAATGCCATCTTTATAAAGTAAGTATGGGCCAGGTATAATATATCAAAACCAGTCATAAATATTAATTTGCAGTTTTAAAAGTCAAGCGGGAATTGGAGGTTGCCAAGCCTTTTAACAAAGGTTATAGTTCGGTACTATATAACACGAAAATATAAAATATGGAAACCTGATTGATACGTGTGCGGCTTTTAATTTTTTATAAAAAACGCAGAAATTTAAATTGGTCAAAATTAAGTTTTTAAGGGCAAAACATTTATTACTTGCAAAATCAAAATTTATGCTTTTTTTGACACTTTGATTTTATTTTTATTTTCATTTATTTGTGTAAAAAATTTATAATATGTGCAAATTGCTTTTAGTGAAAACTATACCTGCGAATTTTTATCTTGCGAAGTATATTTATTTAATTAAATAACAAAAATGCTATGGATTTTGAGTAATTTAGACAATCGTCATTGACATTAAATGACAAGTTTGCTACTCCTTCAAGATTAGAATTAATAATGCAGAGAGAAGTTATTGTGTAACATGTTTATTTTGGAAACGCCTTATATGTAAATTCAAAACAGGAAAATGATATGCTATTTAGTGCTCAAAGTTACCGATATCAGCAATTTAAATAAGGCTAAAATCAGAAGCCACGCTGACTTCCTCTCTTTTAAGACACCAAAATCACATTTTATTTTATCGCTTTTAATAATTTGTTGAATCTTAAAATTTTATGATTACAGCGAAAACAAAATGACATGGGCAAGTTAAATATTGCCTTAGCTCGCCCTCACAAAATGGGTAGGGCTGCATATACTATATCAAAATTGCTACTTCAGACATCCGTATTAGTTGGTGGTTAGAGCAATAGGGCAAAAAAAACTAACTTACATCCATAGGTGAGGTATGGTTGTAGCAGCAAGGCTATCTTAAAAGGCGTGGTGCCATTTTCGAGGGAATAGGCCACGGTCGGCTCGGTGCTAGCAACCACAAGACCCATTCGAAGTCCGGTATCAAACGAATTGGCTTGCGTTAGTAGCGTGTATATTTTCTATGCATAATAATATATAGGCAGCTACTATTAAGCATTAATGTGGACCATTTACACGAGAATTAAATTGTAAATTATTTTAGGAGGATATTTTAAATATGGGATGCTTATAAAGTGATTGCGACTTTAATAGATATAAGGATAAAGAAAGATCTAATAGGTATGCTACAACCCTTGTAATTATTATTAAACAGCAAAATTATTAATTATTAAATAAATTAACATTACCGTAAACACAGATTTAAATGAACCGTCTTCATCTTCATTTGCGTAACAGCTATCCACAATGAAAATGACATCGAGAGGTCCATTGACCGGCGCTACAAACTCGAGCAAGTTTTTGGCCTTGTACGGAGTCAAGTCAGATATGGAATGGTAGGGATGATGATCGTTGTGACGATATCCTTCGCCATGGCGACCCTCATGCCCACCTCTCCCGCCTTCGTAATGATTGTATCGACGACCTTCGTGAGAATATCCGTGGTGGGAATCACGGTCGTAATCATCGTCGTATTTACCATCGCGGTAATGGCCGTCACCGTGATCGTAATTACGGTTCCAATTACCACCGTATTTTCCGCCTCCCTTGCCTCTTCCCTCATGGTGCGAGTCTCGATCGCCCCCACGTCTGTAATCGTCCTCCCTGTCGTAGTTATCGTCATCATCATGGTCGTAGCTATCGTCGTGATCGTAACCTCTTTTATTTTTCCCGAAATGGTAATGAACCGAACGAGCCGCAACCTTTTTCTTCGGTTTGTCATTCATCATACCTTCATCGCTTCGATCTTCAACATTGCTACCTGGCTCTTCGAGTCCACCAGGTATTATATCATGAGATTGTCTTCCGTCGAGATCAGGTTTATCGACTTTTTTATTAGTAATATATAAAAAATATTATATGGTGTAAAAAAGCCCTAATTTGCAATTCAAATACCTAGGGGCATTGATAGAAAATTTTTTAAAGGCCATTCTGAAGTTTTGACAGGCAAAGTTGCGAGAGTTGGCCGGTCGCAGAGGTAAAAACGCAAAGTAAAGTTTTATTACATACGGCCATTAAAAAATTTTACACCAAAAAATATAAGATATATTGCACGTACCTTATATATAAGGTGATATTCTAATAAATGGGTCAATTAATAAATTATTTACCTTTCTTTGGGTAACTATCCTCCACAGCAATAGCTGTAGCCAAAATACCCAGCCCTATGATTAAGTGTAGCCCGCGCATCATGGCAATATAAAAATTTTTCAAAATTTGTATTAAAATAAGGCGAAATAATTTTTTTTTGGTTGTTTTAAAAATTTCTACTTATATATGCAATAATCTAGGTGCTTGTTATTAGAGAAAATTAATTATCACATCCATAAAAATGGATGTCCTAATTTTTTGCAAAAAAAATTATCACATTATTATGTAGGTCATTATTATAAATATGTGAATAGGTTTTGTTTTAACATTATGTCATAAAATACCTTTATTATTCTGCGTAGCCGAAATTATGTAGTTCAAATTGGTAAAAAAAACTTTTAGCATTAAAGGTTTCTTCAAAATAAAAATTCCAGTTGAAATTGCTAGTTCAAAATGTTTTCTCATTGATTGACCTCAATTCCAGTAATATAACTGCCCAAGGAATAAAAAATGTTTCATAATATACTGCTTATCATAAGGTTGCCGTTATACAAATAAAGAAATTCTTTTATACTAAAATATATAAGGCTTCAGCCCTTGATATTTCCCGAAATTAAAAGGGGCGGGGAGTTTAGGGTGTTCATATTAGCTGAGACGCTAATATTTCCCATCAAAATAAGTTTTAATTATAATGATCGGAGCCCTTAGATTTCCTAAAGGCATAAAAAGTAGAGATTAAAGTCGACCCCAAAGCCACCCGGCACCCCCGGTAAATGAGCCGGGCTGGTCCGGTCCAAATTTTAGAATTTCGCCTGAATTAACACAAAAGAATTCACGGTCGTGGCCGTGCGAATTTTTTAAGTTCTTTGCTAATTTTTTTAATGTCTTATTAAAAAGAGATAAATGATAAATTTTTAATCACAAGATAAAGGTATAAACTTCCAAATTACATTTTACTGGTAATCAGAAAAAAAATTTAGCTTGTATTTCGAGCCATATTTGTAAATTTCTGTTAGGGCCACGCCTAGAAATAAAAAATTTTACGGGCCGGGCCTTAAAAATAATTAATAGGGGGGGGGGTGGTAGCCCTCCCAACCTGTTTAAACTTTAGCTTTGCTTCCTCTGAAATTTTAATTGAGCCTTCAATCTCAGAGAGGGACATTTAAAAAGTAATGAGCATTTTTCAAAAAAAAGAATGTATTTGCTGCACCCAATCTTATGAAAATTAAAAATGTGAATATAAAAGGTAAATTGCCGAAAAATAATTCATAAGAATAACAACCAAAAGAAAACATGGAGTTTTAAAAAGGTAAACAAATGGAGGTCGATAATTTGTTCAAATAAATATACAAAACGCATCTTTAATTTTTTTTTTATTTTTTTTTTTTTAGGAAATTCTACCTTTTTATTTTTACATTTTATATTTAATTGAGTTGATAGCAATGCGGGTTCATGAAAGGAAGGTCGACAATTGACGCGATTCATGCCGTGCGCAACATGGCAGAACGTTTCACGAGAAAGAATAAAAAGCTCTACTGCACATTGGTAGATTTGGAAAAAGCTGACAAAATTCCAAGATCAGTAGTATGGTGGGCTTTGAGGAGAAAGAATGTTCCTGAGATGTATATCAAGTTGATTCAGAGTATGTATGAAAGAAATTTGACGTATGTAAGGAGCAGGAACATCGAAAGGATTTACAATTAATGAAGGTGTGCACCAAGGTTCGGCCCTAAGTCCCCTACTATTCATCGCGGTGATGGACGTGATCTCAAAGAGCGTTGCCACAGTTCCACCGTGGCACATACTGTACGCTGACGACATTCTACTAATGGCTGAAAACCCGCAGGAGATGTGTGAAAGTCTGAATAATTGGATGAAAGCGATTGAAAAGCTAGGCCTAAAAATTAACAAAGACAAAACTGAATTGATAGTTTTCGGAGGCTCAGAAGGTGAACAACTGGTAATTAACGAAGACTGGTTTCTTAAATCAAAGCCAACAGCAACCTACCTAGGTGCTTACCTACAATCCGATGAAAACGTCGAGCAAGAAGTTAGGAACAAACTCAAAGTTGGGTGGCTAAAATGGAGATCGTTGACAGGTGTCCTGTTCGACAAAAATATACCAATAAAAGTTAAGGGCAAGGCTTACTCAAGCATAGTACAACCGGCAATAACATACGGCTTAGAAACAACAGCGTTAAGGAAAAGCGATGAAAGAATACTACAAACGATGGAAATGCGCATGCTACGGATTTTTCTCGGGGTGACTCGCAAAGACAAGATCCGCAACGATCATACACTTGGAAGTTTACACATAACACCCATACAAAATAAAGTCGAAATCAACAGACTCCGATGGTTTGGACACGTTATGAGGCAAAAGGACGGGTATCTAAGCAATCTGGTAAATGCAATTGAAGTGCAAGGCAAGAATAAAAGGGGCAGACCTAAACTCACCTGGTCTCAAAGAGTAGATGCTAGCATGAGATGTCACAACCTAAATAGAAATGAGTGTAGAGATAGAAACAAATGGAGACTTAAACTGAAAGAGCTCACTGCCTCAATGGCAAAAAGCTAACAATGAAAAAAAAAAAATATTTAATTGAGTTGATCGCGGCTCGGCCCGAAATTCCTTTTTCTTAGTTTAGCCCAAGCCGTTATAAATTTTAGTCCAGCCTAGCTCGGCTTATTTTCCAGGCGCTTTGGCAGCAGGCCGGTCGGCTTTCGGCCTTATTTAAATAAATTACACCGGATACAAAATTTAGACGACCTTAAGCATCATTTATGACAACTATCGTTTTTGGTCAAGTTTTTGGTGCTACGAATATTGTTGATATTCAAATTTACTAAACGATCGACGATTACCAAAAGACCGACGAATACTAAACGACCGACAAATCACGGCTCCACAAGAGACAAACCGGGTATTGCCTATACCCTCGGGCTGATTGCCTATCTCCTCGGTGAAAAAATTACCAATCTAATTGGGACAATGATGAAGCGAGCAACCAAGTCTGTTTATTAACGCTAAACGAGTTCGTACTTAAGCTTAAACAGCTGAAGATGTGACCCTATCTGCTTATGACCCAAGGCTACCGATAGTAAGACCGGTGTTCCACGGAACGATGCCTAACGGACGTTTCGTAAATTAAAAGGACACCTCCTTTTAAACATCTAATCTAATCTAGTTTGAAGCATTAAAATGGATGGCGAGAAGGATCTAGAAGAAAGAAACAGCTAGAAGAATCCTCAGCCTCTTTTAGTGTCTATGACAAGCACATTAATCGTTAACATGTCGACCATTGATAACAGCAACTTCCTGAAAAAGTCCTACCTTGATTTACTTGTCAAGTTAAACTTGGTAGAGATTAGCGACGCCGTCAGAATCAAAAAGGGTGACAGTAATGTAGATATTCAAATTTATATTTACTGTTCCATCTAATCTCATCCACACATAAAAGCTTATCTATTTTTAGATATACCTCTATGCTAATTTCAATACTATATATATTGCCAAACATCTAATAATAAAAATAATTTACTTTGTTAAAAAAAAGGTGACAGTAATGTTGATATTCAAATTTATATGTACTGTTCTATCTAATCTCATTAACAAGCTTTTCTATTTTTAGATGTACTTCTATGCTAATTTCTATACTATATATATTGCCAAACATCCAATAATAAATATAATATACTTTGTTATATCTCAATTCTTACAAACATGAAGTCAGAATTTTCTACATGGGGGAAAACAAAAGTTTAAATTGGTCAAAAAAGATCATTTTTTGTTATAGACGGATCTAAGGAGCCAAAGACGGAAGAAACTAAGAAAAACGAAAAACATATATGAGATAAGGCCATCTGCATTCATTGGCGTAGGAGAAGGGGGGGGGCAAATTAAAATACCAATTAAATATAAAATTAAATTACATTTAAAATATGTAGCATTAATATAAAAGCATATTCCATTAATATTTGTTGTGTACTTGAATATAACCATTTTTATTATATAATTTCATTACATAATTGTATCATTAAAATAAAAATTTATTGCATATAATATAATAATATAGTTTTCTATACCATATATGTTTGTTTATATAAACATTATTTATAAAAGTCCTTAATCATTACTCAAATTTTAAAAAGCAAAATTAAGTAACAATCATAAGAATCAGAAGATTTCAAACTAAAACACTACGGCACAAGGTCGTGCCCGTACTATGCCGCCGAAGGAGCCCCCCCCCCCCCCCCTTTCCCCCCAAACTTTACAACTTGCTACGCCCTTGGATGCATTTTTTTATGTTTTGATGAAATTCACGTTTCTGACATAAGTATTTGTTGACCTGTGTATATTCACCACAGGTTAAATTTATCACTTCAAATGTGTTCATTAAGAACCGATAATATATTATGTCCTATTTAGGTTATGCCAAATGGCCTGTATTATTTAATTGTTGATG
This sequence comes from Acutogordius australiensis, assembly GCA_030555515.1. Classification (NCBI taxonomy): domain Eukaryota; kingdom Metazoa; phylum Nematomorpha; class Gordioida; order Gordea; family Gordiidae; genus Acutogordius; species Acutogordius australiensis. The sequence goes on from CM060245.1 coordinate 11,880,494, forward strand.
TGAGAAATACTGACAATATTTATTTCTCATTAGGTTTAATATATATTTTACAAGTGATTGAAAAAAAACTTTTTTAGTTTTTTCTTTAGGGTATTCTCGAGGTCGCAATACCAGGAAATATTTTCTATATGGACATAGCAATAAAGCCGAAGGCAAAAAAAATTGGAAAATGGAAAATGTATATGAGATAAGACCAAAAGTTTAATTCATTTTGAAAAGATTCTTATTACTGACATTGATAAATGTCAACCTGTGTGTTAAAAAACATCTAAATGCATTGAGCTCGTTTATATAGAATATTATAAATGAAAATGCCGAAAAACAAAGATTTTGAACTTGAATTACGCATGTCAACAAATTTGTTGAGAGTTATGAGCTAACTAAAGAGATCAAAACTGCTATCTTAAGGGTTTTCACGTTTACTGATTTTTCTAATCCAATTTAGTCAGCTATAAACATTAAATTACAAAAATAAATGCTAAAAAAAAGATTCAAAAAATTAAATTGAATTTTTTTTGCATATTTGCAACAGCACTGTTATATTCAAACTTTAAAAAAAACTTTTATGAAAAACCAATAATATTCGTATTTAAGTTTGGACGCAAAATATTACATTATATAAATGCTGATGTAGGAGCTTAGTATACTAAAAAATTTTATTTTTCATTATATATGATAAATATAAGTTATAAGCAAGGATTGGAACTAGTTCCAGAACTCGGAACTCGGAACTCGAAGAACTCATCTTTTTTTTGAAATGGAACTCGGAACTCGGAACTAAGTACCAGGGTACTGGAACTCGTGGAACTCGAGTTCCGCTCGAGTTCCTTCGCGATTTATTCATTAAAACGCATTAAAATTAATATTTTTCAATTGCAAGTGTTGCAAACAGATCCTTCTATGGTAAATTAATTTTCACATTTAACTTTTGTACATTTTAATATAAATATTTAATTATTTTTAAATTTTAAAATTATTTAGTTATACAAACTAAAAATTTAGACAAATTAGGCAAAACCAGTTTTTTAAGAATGTATTAATTTAAAAATTCTAAAATATTTATAATTTTGTTTTATTAATTTTAATAAGGCAAGTCAGTTTTTTATTTTCTAAAATAACCTAGATATTAACTTTTAAAAATTAAATAAAATCATTTTTATGAACATTGTTTACATTTTTCTCATTTAAGTACAAAACAAGATTAATTAACCAATGCATTTAAAAAGTAGATAAAGTTTAATCAGATAATGAGGAAAAGAGAAAATATGTTTAAAAAGCTTTTAAAAAGTTTAATTTAATTGTGATTTTGGCTACTTAGTGTAAAACTTTTTATTCAATTTTTTTAAATAAATTTACTTTTAGCTATAAATTGCCAATACATCCATATGGATAAAATTCAAGTCCGAGTGCTGGAATGCAAAGAGGTCTATGACCAGCATAATGCAGTTAATATTTCCAAATGGCTTAAAGAAACTGTTTTAAATTACAATATAATGAAAACCCAAATATTATCGATAACTTCAGACACAGCCCGTAATATGAAAGCTGGAATAAAGAATTTTATGGAGCTTGAAACAAGTGAAGATGACATCTTTGACCCATTAGAAGGAATGTTACAAGATGAAGATGATTTAAATTTTATAGAGGATTCTTACGAGGTTTGTGAAATATATGATTTCAACTCATCAATCATCATTGATCTCAACTGTGCTGCACACGTGGTTCAATTAGCAGTTAATTCATTTCTAGTCAGCACACCTGAAATAATTTTGGCAATTAAGGTAGCAAGACAATTGGCTACTAAGCTTAAAAGGCCTATTTTATCAGCAATGTTAAAATCTCAAAATCTTCCTCAATCAATATGCATCAGGTGAGATGGAATTGGACTTACACCTGCATTGAAAGATTGCTCAAACTACGACCGTTTCTTGATAATCACAAAAATATTTTAAATGAGTTGGAAGTTTCCAATGATATTTGGCATATGTTTCAAAGATTAGTCGAAACACTAGGCCCAGCCGCAATTTTAACGAAACACCTTCAGGCACAAACTTTAGACATCTGCAATTTTTTTACAAAATACTATTTCTGCAAAGCCGTGTTAAAGACCCATTCAACCGACTTTTCTTTATCCCTTTTGCATTATATTGTATAAAGAAAATCCCAGCTTTTAGATAATGACATAGTCAATTGTGGGCTGTTTTTAGATAAAAGATTCTACTTTAAATTAAATAATAATAAATGCGAAAAAGCCAAAAAGTTTCTGAAAATAGTTCAATCAAAAGCATTATCTCTTCAAAGAAATGATTCAGTTAATCACGAGGAAGAAATTATTTTAGAATCTTCTGGAAATATGTCAGATCAATTTTCATTATTAGAGGATGTCTTAAGAGACGAAGAAACATTTTATAAACACGATGACTCAACTGCCCCTCTAATATATGAGCAATTAGATATAGAAATTTTAAAATACGAAAATTTACCGAGGTTTAAGGCGGATGAAAATATTAGAAGCTGGTGGGTAGCTAACAAGGCTGAGTTTCCGCTACTAGGAATAGCTTTAATTGTTGTATCGGTCCCCTTGACCGAGGTGAGTGTTGAAAGATTATTTTCCTATTTAAGCTTTATTTTAGATTCCCAAAGGAATCGACTTAAGGATGATATTTTGAATGATATTCTTTTTGTTGGAATGAATTTTAAGCTTGATAAATAAATGTTTCCATTTTATATAGTTTAATAAATTATATGTGCAATGTCAATAAATTATATGTGCAATGTGTAATATATCTTTTTTATCTGTCTAGTAATTGTTTAATTATAAAAATAAAAAAATGGAACTCGAGTTCCGATATTTGGGAACTCGTCGGTACTTCCAAGAACTTAGTTCCAGCTTTTTCAAAAATTATCCTAAGAACTCGGAACTTAGTACCAGCTTTTTTCAATAAGTTCCAATCCTTGGTTATAAGGGATTCTACGAAAAAAATTTTTTAATTTTTTAAGGTATTCTCGATATGTCAATTTTGACAAAAAAAGCCATTCTTTCAATATGGACGGATAGGAGCCAAGTTTGTGAGATAAGAGGCCTTTATAGGAATAAATCCTTTTATGTTTTCATAAAAGTTGTGCCATTAATATTTGTTGACATGTGTTATAAGATAAAGAAGCAAATTATAAAAATGAAAAAGAGTGCTTCTGTTTTCCAATTTTGGCTAAAATACAAGACCCTAAAAAGTGCTGAGTCATTTTTTTTACAACTTTCACCGCAGAAAAACTACAACAAGAAAAACATATGCTAAATTATAATCAGCATATTAACATTATAAAATATAATTTTCATTTTCGAAAGATAAGGACTAGTTGCATAAATGTTTTCAAACTCATCCAGTATTTTTTTGATTTGTATTATTGCCATGTTTAAGCAACGTTAAAAATTTACCCGGAGAAATTTAATATTTAGGCCAATATAATTGTGAACTGAACTAAGAAAAAATGCAAAATAAATAATTTTTATTTAACATTTTACGCTATAAATTATATTTTAATAAATTCAAATTTCTAGATAAACTAGTTTTTTAACACTTTTTACGCTGATTTTTTGTTTTTTGCTTAATATTCTGACCTTGTTATTTTAGTACAATTATTTTTGTCGAATTTCAAAAGTTAGCTTTTTTTCCTTAAGGGCACGTGCAAAGTGATCTTTATTTTCGTAAAGGGCACGTGCAAAGTGAGTTTTTATTTTCGTAAAATTTTAAACTGAAAGTTTTCAAAAATTTTAAAAATTTTTATTTTAGAAAAAGCATTTTAGGTGCATAAACGAAATTTGGCAACTTTTAAAAAATATGCGTTTTACAAAATAAAATTTTTCAAAATTTTGAAATTTTCACAAAAATAAAAACTCACTTTGCACGTGCCCAAAAAAAAAATTTTAAAAATTCTAAATTTTTAAAAATTATATTTTTTTTAATTTTTTAAAAATTTTGATTTCAAGAAAAGCATTAAAATTTGCAATTCCAAAATAAATTTTCTCAAAAATTTTAAAATTTTCACAAAATAAAAACTCACTTTGCAGGTGCCCTTATCAAAAATTAATTTTTTAATATTGAAACTATTCAATTTATTAGCCTTAAAAATGTCAATTATACAAATTTCTATTAATATACATTGAACAATTGATGTTAACTTGTTTAAAATATTAAATTTTTCGACGTCAAATTATATTCTAAGCAACGGCGTGTTTAAACATCATCTTAAACTTTTTTCAAATATAAAATTTAAAAATACTGTATAATGTTCGGCAGGACAAAAACACGAAACATTTATAAATGTTTCGTGTTTTTGTCCTGGGGAAAACACGAAACATTTTTTAATGTTTCGTGTTTTTGTTTTTTTAAAACACGAAATATTTTTTTCGTGTTTTAAAAATTAATTTAGATTTTGGCAAAATGTTTCGTGTTTTAAATATTACTAAAACACGAAACATTTTTTTGGTTTTTAAAATTTATGTTAATTGAGTGTTCATGCAGCAAATTGGGTCATATAATATATCGTTCGACTCCAAATTTTATAGGGATTTTAACTATCATATTGTGTGTGCCCAATAAATTGACAGGTGGTCTTTGATGTTTAAAAACTTTATTTTTGTTTTTAAATTTTTGCTTGAGTTTATTATTGTTTAAATCTACTTAATTTAAACCATATATAACCTAAAACACCATTTTAAATTTATGACCATATATGGTAATAGTTATTAAAACTTAACACTGCTTTAATATTTATCGACCAAATTAAACTTTAAATAGGGGAGACCGGGGCGAGATGGTACGCGGGGTGAAATGGTCTTATCTAATAACTTTTGATGAAAATGTCTAACAACAATTTCTTTTGCATAAAATATTTATTTATATAGTACCTTGATTTGGTTAAAATTTTATGATATAATGTCTAGTAATTTTCTAAATATTCGAAAAATAAAATTTTATGATCAAATCTCATAAAATTTTTTTGCTGATTTTTTTCATATAATCGAAATATTTTAAAATAAAATGGGATAAATATATATTTATAATCAGGAAAAATCACTCATTTATTATATTATTATATAACAAATACTAATTTAATTATTAAATTTAGATTTTAACTACTTTTTAAATTGTTGTTTGGTACGGGGCGAAGTGGTCGGGGCGAAGTGGTTAATGAGATGCCACACATTCATTTTTAAATGAGAAATTATACCAGAAAAACGGTTAAAGCTAATGAAGAAGACATTAAAAAAAAGCATTGTGTATTATCAAGAGACCAAAATTACAAGAAATTGCAACCAGGTATATTTGATATAGATTTAATTAGATTTAATGTTAACTACAGTACACTTAAGAGAAGAATTAAAAAAGGTGCTGTTAATAAAAACTACAAATTTGTGTTTACTAATGAAGAAGAGAAAACTCTTTGTCAATATATCCTAGAAGCAAGTAATTTATACGTTGGATTTTCCCCTAAACAAGTATAAATATGATTAATAGTTTTAGGTTAGACTATTAGCCTACCAGTTAGGTGCTACCAATAAGAAGAAAATGCCTAAATCTTGGGAACTAAATTCAATTGCAGGATTAGATTGGGCCTCTTCATTTTTAAAGAGGCACCCTGAGTTATCAATCAGGGTGCCAAGACAAAAATATGAAACTTAAAGACTGGCTATGCATAGAATGTAATGGCAGTTATAAACAAAGTAAAGGTAAGTGGGTGGAATGTGTTAAATGTAAAAACTGGAGCCATTTAGGATGTTGTGGAAAAAACTTTTATAGATATATATGTATAATATGTAAAAAAAGATCTGATTATTTTTTAATGTTTTAAATTTAAATGTTAATAATGTTAAAAATATATAAAATTTATTAAAACAATATTTTCTATCATTTATAACCATATATTCATATATACATCGATTTATTATAGTGTTATGTATAATTTTAACATAAGATCACCTTGCCCCATTGAAAGACCATCTCACCCCGTACATGGGGCGAGATGGTCTAAAAAAAGTTTTTTTTCAAATTTAGATAACTTTTTTTGTATTTTATTTTTATAGTTGTAGAATATATATCAATTAGATAAAACTGTTGGCTACAGAATGAGCCATTGTTTGTAAAATTTGGAATTGTGAAAAAAAAGTTATAGCCAAAATACAAAATAGAGGCCATTTCGCCCCGGTCTCCCCTACATAGTTCGACGCCAAATTTTATGGAGAGTTTAACTTGTCTGCGAAAGGTTGACAGGTAGTTCTTGTTATTTTAAAACTTTACATTTTGTTTTTAGATCTTTTTGGGGTATTTTATTAATTCAATCTACTATGTATAGATCATATTTAACCTAAAACACCATTTTAAATTTATGACCATATATGGTAATAGTTATTAAAACTTAACACTGCTTTATTATTTATCGACCAAGTTATACCTGTAATACATAGTTCGACGCCAAATTTTAAGGAGAGTTTAGCTATCTTGTCTGCGAGGTTGACAGGTGGTCTTTGTTGTTAAAAAAACTTTATTTTTTGTTTTTAGATTTTTTTGAGGTTTTATTTATACAATCTACTATATATAAATTATATGTAACCTAAACATGATAAATTTAAGACCATATATGGTAATAGTCATTATAACTTAACACTGCTTTATTATTTATCGGCTATGTAATACATAGTTCGACGCCAAATCTTAAGGAGAGTTTAGTTATCTTGTTTGCGAGGTTGACAGGTGGTCTTTGTTGTTTAAAAGCTTTATTTTTTGTAGATTTTTTGGGGGGTTTATTAATACAATCTACTATATATAAATTATATGTAAACTAACGACATGTTAAATTTATGACCATATATGGTAATAGTTATTAAAACTTAACACTGATTTATTATTTATCGACCAAGTTAAACTTGTAATACATAATTCGACGCCAAATCTTAAGGAGAGTTTAGCATCTTGGTTGACAGGTAATCTTTGTTGTTTAAAAACTTTGTTTTTTGTTTTTAGATTTTTTGGGGGGTTTTATTAATACAATCTACTATATATAAAGTATATGTAACCTAAAACAATATGTTAAATTTATGACCATATATGGTAATAGTTATTAAAACTTAACACTGCTTTAATATTTATCGACCAAATTAAACTTTTAATACATAGTTCGACGCCAAATTTTATGGAGAGTTTAACTTGTCTGCGAAAGGTTGACAGGTAGTTCTTGTTGTTTCAAAACTTTACATTTTGTTTTTAGATCTTTTTGGGGTATTTTATTGATTCAATCTACTATGTATAGATCATATTTAACCTAAAACACCATTTTAAATTTATGACCATATATGGTAATAGTTATTAAAACTTAACACTGCTTCGACCAAGTTATACCTGTAATACATGGTTCGACGCCAAATTTCAAGGAGAGTTTAGCTATCTTGTCTGCGAGGTTGACAGGTGGTCTTTGTTGTTAAGAAACTTTATTTTTTGTTTTTAGATTTTTTTGAGGTTTTATTAATACAATCTACTATATATAAATTATATGTAACCTAAACATGATAAATTTAAGACCATATATGGTAATAGTCATTATAACTTAACACTGCTTTATTATTTATCGGCTATGTAATACATAGTTCGACGCCAAATCTTAAGGAGAGTTTAGTTATCTTGTTTGCGAGGTTGACAGGTAGTCTTTGTTGTTTAAAAGCTTTATTTTTTGTAGATTTTTTGGGGGGTTTATTAATACAATCTACTATATATAAATTATATGTAAACTAACGACATGTTAAATTTATGACCATATATGGTAATAGTTATTAAAACTTAACACTGCTTTATTATTTATCGACCAAGTTAAACTTGTAACACATAATTCGATGCATTTTATAGGGTTTAGCTAAAGGTTGACAGGTGGTTTTTGTTGTTTGAAAACTTTATTTTTTGTTTTAGATTTTTTTCGGTGGTTAATTATTGTATTATCTACTATATATAAATAAAGAATGTAAAACACCATAATAAGTTTAAAACCATAAATGGTAATATGTCTTATAACTTAACACTGCCTTATTGACCAAATTATTTTATATGGAGAATCTATCATATTATCAGTGCCCAAAAATTAAGAAGTAGCTGTGGCTTAAGATATTTATAATTTGTTCTTAGATCTTTTTTTGGATCATTTAATGTTGCTATTATGAATGAAATGCATCGTAAAATATTTTTAATTCTTTGACCAATGATAGTTTTTTAAACTTAACATTGCTAAAATATTTATTGACCGAATTAAACTTATAATAATATGGAGAATTTAACTATCATAATGCTAGTGCCCAACAAGTTTACATGTAGTATATATTGCTTAAAATTTTTTATATTTGGTTTTTTAGTTTTTTTTGTTTTATTAAATTATAAAATATTTTTTTTTAAATAATAAAATTAAAATGTTTCATATGTTACATAAAACCTTCAAGGTGTTACTTTTAAAATTTAAGTTACTTTTGAAATTTGTCACAAATTTATAGACCGAATCAATATTAAATCCTCAATTGCATTAAAAATTTAATTATAGTGCTTAAAAATTAACGAGTGGTCTATTTTGCTTGGAATCATTTTTTTTAACTTACTTTAAAGATATTATTTTACTCAATGGCTTTAATATAATATGATATTTTACTTAAAATGCCATATTTATTTTATGTCCATATGAACTAATATTATAATTACAAATTGTATCAAAATTGGGCCATTTGTCTACCTTAACGTGGATTTGAGATTTTATATAACGGTAAATTTGATTGCTCGCCTCTTACCATCATTGTAAAGCAGAATTCACCAAGCGTTGGATCGTTCAATTAATATGGAACGTGAGCTGGGTTTAGACATTCGTGAGACAGGTTAGTATTACCCTGTTGATGACCCGTTGTTGCTACAGTAATCCTGTTCAGTACGAGAGGAAGCGCAGGTTCAGACATTTGGTTCAGGCGTTCGACTGAAAATCGACGGCAAGAAGCCACCATTTAAAAAATTATGACCGCATCGAAGTCAGAATCCCACCTTGAAAAGTAACGATATTTTAGAGCGCCTCATAGTTAAATAACTCGACATACGGTACCGTTTACGCGGTTACCGAACGAAGTTGAAGGCTGAACGCGTTGATTAGAATCATAATTAACAACCAACAACCGACTCAAAGTTTTTTATGGTTTTTAAATATGAACAAAATCAATAAATGATAAGGTTCTTTACTGCACTTTTTTTATAGACGATTCATGATGATTTATATGGCTTTTGACATTGAATATTAACATAGAAATTTTATTACGGGTTACCATATAATTATTCTGCACTGATATTAATGTTAATTAAATTATCATTGAAAATAATAATAACATTGAATTTTATGTTAAATCTTTCAGAATGCTAGTTCTTGTCACCCAGTGTGTGACGTTTGACAGCTTTTATTACTCGTACCCTAGATTTTTAGCTTAGCAAAGTATTATATATCGGTTTTCCTTTGAAAATTTCCCCTTGCTCTATTACCCTTAACTCACTTCATTAATTATCGCTTTTGACGCCCGTCCAATCGTTGTCTATCACTCCACTTCTCTGAATTCCTTTACCGAGTAACATTGCGTTTTATTACGTTTAATTACCATTTTGCACCTACCTTAGTTCTTTCCTTTTACAAACTTAGGTCACTTTGATATCCCAGATGTCAGTCCCGCCTACTCCCCCTGACCAGCTCGTCATCTCATGTGCTTTTAATTCACTACCTCAAAATTCTTTGATGGAAGCTGACCTCCTTTTTGAGCAAAGGTTTTGGTCAAAATTTTAGGCCACGACTGCAACGTTTGTAGTCACCTATTTTTTTTCTAAAGACCTGGTAATAATATACACGGTTCGGAATCCTTATGCTTTCCATCACAATTATCCGTATGCGCGCCGCTACGTTGCACAAGCAGGAGGATGCCTAAATTTGTGCGTGTCAATGGTTTTTCTTTCCCGCCTTACCCTTCCCATTTGCCAGTTTTAGATCCGATCGTGGAACGCCTCATCTCCCCCCGCCTTCCATTTATGCATTAGGACGGTTGCGTTATTCTCACGGTCAATATGGCGTTCGAGGCCAAATTATAAATATTCCAATTGACGTTGACGAGATAGTCACCCTTTTGCCCCTGACCCCAGACGAGGATATGAGCATACGTTCTAATCAAAAAATGCCACTCTCATAAGTCGGTGCTATAGGGGCGTTATGTCACTTGCGCACTCAAGACGGCTGTCGTATAAGTTAACCACTCAACTCTACAAGCAATTTAATATTCGCCTACATCCAACATTTATACATCCCCCGCCACGTCGGTGTTGAGTGTCGCGGTTATTCCTCCGATTAGGATCCGTTTTTATTAATCTAGGACAATACACGCATACTTGCCACGTGGGCAACGTGCTCCCGTCAAAATCATCCTTTAGTAGCATGTGCCTTAACAATATAAAATTTCAGGGCGCGATTTATGATAAAGTAGTATACGCATACTTAATAAGACATTCTTTGGACCTGGTCTACGTAGCTCTTTCTCGCGTTTAATTGGCGAGGAGCCGGGCACTATATGCCATATCGCCCCCACCATAAGCCTTCCTTTACGTCAAGAATTGGCATGGTTTACGCACACGCCGTTAGATACACTGCAAAATAGTATGCTCTTCATTTCTCGCCCTAGTCTCTCTATTGTTCAACCCAGAGCCTACGGGCGCACGTGCTCGACATTTCTTCTGACTTCGTCATTTCTCGCTCATCTATTCTAATGCTCTCGGAAACTTGGACATCCAGCCTTACAGATATTTCCATCCCGGTTTCACTTGTGTCGCCTGTTTTAGACGTCCTGGGGGCGTTTGGAGTAGCTGTCTATCTCGCACTGTAGCTGCATCATCTAAGCTAGTACCCCTAGTTCTGCCATCCTTTACTCATACATGTTGCCCAGGAGACATATGTGCAACCATTATTTGTATTCATTATATATATATACAAATTTTATGTACAAATGTAACTCAAATATTTATAAATAGGATTCGTTACCTTTTAAAATATATTTTTCTGGCTATTAATAAATTAAGCTAAGTTTTTACGCGAAATATTCTCTATTATTTGAATGCTGCAAAAGCTTGGTAAACCAAAAAATTTATTTCTCATTTTTTGAGATGATATATCAAGGTTACAAGAAAATTTTAAATTTTTTCTTTAGAATATTCTCGAGGTCATAAAAATTGGCCAATTTGGCCAAAAAGGTCGTTTTTGGCATGGATGAATCTAAAGAGCCGAAGGCAAATGAAATTAAGAATATCGGAAAACATATATAGAAAATAAGGGCCTCATGGGGATGTATGCTTTTATGTTTTTATAAACTTCTTATTTTCTGACATCAATATTAGTTGATTTGTGTAACAAGACTATTTCATAAATATCACGTCTCTGACGTTGATACTGTTTACCTGTGTCTTATAAGATTCATATAAAGACTGTTAAATCATACATAATTAAAAAAATCTGTTTAAATACATAATGTAAAAATTTTGTCAAATAAGGCACTAGCAATATGACTATAAAATTCCCCATAAAATTTGGCGTCGAACGATATATCACACGTTTAGTTTAATCAATAAATGTTAAAGCAGTGCCACGTTTTTAGAATTACTACCATATATGGTCATAAAGTGTAAATAGTTTCTCACGTTGCAAAGCATATTGGATTTACATATAATAAACCTACTAAATCAATATTTAATCAAAATTAGTTTAAATACCAAATATAAATATTTTAAACAAAAAAAAACACCTGTAATTTTTTTGGGTATTAAAAATATGACATTAAGATTCTCCATAAAATTTGCCGCCGAACGATGTATTAAAAGTTAGTTTGGTCAATAAATGTAAAAGCAGTGCCAAGATTTTGGAAATAATACCATATATGGTCATAAAGTATAAATAGTCTTAAACGTTATACATATGTTATTTTATATATGATAAGACTACTAACTATAAATAACAAAAAAAATAGTTCTTAAAAACAAAAAATAAAGATTTTTAGCAACCAACCACCTGTTATATTTTTCACCTTGAAAATATGACCATTAGATTTTCCGTAAAATTTGGCGTCGAACGATATATTACATGACCATATTTCTTAAAAAATTTAAAAATTGAAAGAAAAATAAAAATTTGACTAAAAAAAATGTTTCGTGTTTTTGTAATCTTTAAAACACGAAACATTTTGGCAAAAATATTTTTAATCTTTAAAACACGAAAAAAATATTTCGTGTTTTAAAAAAACAAAAACACGAAACATTAAAAAGTGTTTTGTGTTTTCTCCAGGACAAAAACACGAAACATTTATAAATGTTTCGTGTTTTTGTCCTACCCTATAATGTTAAAATTTTTATTTAGGGTTAGAATTTTACTATAATTCTTAATTGTAATTATCAGCTATATTTATATTTTGATATAAATTAGTTAAGATTTTTAAAATATAGTAGAGCAACTCCAAATAATAAAAAACCGTTTATAATTTTGTTCTAAGAATTATAATAATTAAAAATATTATAAAAAAAATTGTCTAAGCGCTTTTTAAATATAATAGTTTAAAAAATTTTATTATTTGTGTAATAATATATTGCAAAAATAAAATTAAATCATTATGAGTATTTTTAGTTAGATATTTTAAAAATGTGCTGGAAGTGTAAATATAGAGATGTTGTAAGACAGTTTTTTATTCAATGCATATGTTAAACATTCACCTAAATTTTTAAATTTGCATGGATTTTAAGGTAAATTTATATATCACTTGCCAATAATTTAGTTAGGGCTTATTTGTGGATCTGGATTAGATAAGGCAAACATTATCGAAGATAAACACACTAAATCTGTTGATACTCCTTTTGGAAAAGTATAATTTAAAAATTATTATATATAGCCCTCTGATGTCTTGACAATTGGAAAAATTCATGGAATAAATTGTGTCATTTTGCCAAGGTAAAAAACAAATTACTAGATTTTCTTAAATGCGTGTATTAAGTTTTTTGTAATATTAGACATGGTAAGGAGCATAATATCCCACCAACCAGTATTAATTATAGAGCAAATATATTTGCACTTAAAATGGAAGGATGTACTCATATTATAGTCACTTCTGCATGTGGTTCTTTACAGGATGATTACAAGCCTGGAGATTTAGTTGTCATTGATCAGTTTATTGATAGGTTTATTATTATAACCTGAAAATTTGATTTATTTATTTTTATTTTAATATATTTAATTATTAATTAGCTACTTATTTTAATTTAATGCTTCAATTTTTATCTTTAATGTATAATTTTGTTATTTAATACTGATAGATTTTTTTTATTTATGACCAATGTTTAATAATTAATTTCTAATGTTATATTAATATATATCAAAAAATTTGAGAGATTTTAAGATTTTTTTTTTTAAATTTTTTTAAGTGGGTAAAAATTATAGATTTGATTTAGATTTTACATAAGCTTTATAACATTTGCCAAATTATTATAATTCATAAGTTTTGTGTTTAGAACATGCTATCGTAAATCAACTTTTTATGATGGATCAAATAGAGCTGGTGTTTTACATTTTCCAATGGCTGAACCTTTTTGCCACCCTTTGCGGCAGGTAAGCTACAATTTATTAAATTTTAAATTGCTCATTTATGTATTTTTTTCCTCAACTTTATTTTATGCATGAATTTATTTTAACATAGGCTTACTGCCCATTTGATATATATTGTATTTTTTACCTCGTTTCAAAAAACAATTTGGTTTAAGGTACTCCACACTTCATATATAGGGGCACCATAGCTACTTTGACTCTTTTTACCCAAGCACAATTGATGGGTTACATAGTAAGATTTGCCAACAGTCCAGCGATCTAGTTACCCTATGCTGTCACTGTGGGCATATCAATTAGGGCTAAGTTTCTCAGAAAGCAGCGGATATAAAGTAGTTGCAGTTGCACTATTATCCAATGAAAAAAGTTGCCCCTGCACGGCCATGAATTTAAACCTCAGGTATGTAAGACAGATGTTTTTTACTAAGCTATGTGAGCCTAATATGTCCCAGCAATTAGCAGTTGGACTGGATCTTTGACAAATTAGGGCAGCTGTTAACATGGGTGGTTAGGCTGTAAATAAATTAAAGGCTTTTAGTTAAAAATGTTGCCATTATATAGGCTAAACTCTTCCACGTATTCTCTTGTATAATCCATTTATTTATAAAAATTTTATTTTATACATTCCTATTTTTGTGTAAAATTAACTGGTGGATATATTTCATTTAGCTGATGTATTTTAAATTTTTTGTATGATTAGCTATTGTTTCTCGCTAAAATAATCAATAATAAAGGCGTTTTAAAGTCAATATTATACCTTTTTACCCATTTTTGTATTTAAATTTCGTAAAATTTTTTACCTTTTAGATCAGTTGCTAGACCCATTTGTCAATGCATTAAAATTTATCGATTATTAATTAAATGTCAACCATTTTTTCACAGGTCGTCCATGTCACCTATCCTTCCAATCATACAAATTTTTTTGGCCGCCTAAAAATGTTAAAATAACATTTTTGGGGTCTTGTGTTAGTTTAATGTTATTGATTAAAGGCAATTACGATAATTGTAATAAAAAGTTTGAATCACGTCCAAAAAGGGCTTTTAGTTAGAGTATCACTGTCCTCATGGCTAATAATGTTTTTTGTTAATACACCTAAAATATTTGCATGGACTCAATTTAACTGTAAATAGTTAGTAGAAGCTCAAACTTTCTTGTATTGAGCTAATTTATTGTTATTTTCATACTAAACGAATTCATATTAACATTTCACCTAATTTTTTTTTACACGAAGAAGATGTGAAAATCTTGTCTTCTTGTATAGGCGGTTTTTCCCCTCAAAATCACACATGTAAAACCAGTTTGAAACTCATCTGGCCTCCTTAGGCTATAAAACTATGCTAAAGATTAGAACTTAAACCAAAAATTTAGTAGGTCACTGGCTTTTGAGTAAACTAACTTGACGGCAATATTAAATGATTTACTTTGAATAAAATAGTTAATGCCCTTACAGCCACTTCTATTTTAGGTGAATGCATAAAGGAAATTTTAAGTTATATATATATTTTTTTTTGTTACAAAAGTATAAAATAAAGCGAAGGCCAGTGTCCATTGCCCCCCCCCCCCCCCCGTTTCCCTATAATTTGACAGAAACGGCACACGTCTTTAGTGCTCACTTCAATAAATTGGCACATGTTAGAAATAGAATGATCAATAGACACATAAAATGTGGCCATCATCTACTATATTTTAGATCGTTGTCATTAATTAAATGATCACGATTACAATTAAATGATCGCGATCACAATTAAATGGCCAATATGATGTTTTCATGATAAATATCCCTATGTTGTGGCTAGATAGTTACACAACTTAGAGATGTTTACCATAAAATCCTCATCTTGGCCAATTAATTGTGACCGTGATCATTTTATTAGTGACCGCGATTAAAAAAATAGTGGCACATGGCCACATTATATGTGACAATGATCATTTTTCTTCTGACAATGGCCAATTGTGGCCAGCACTGTATTAGTAATGATTGTTTTAAATTGTAATAATTGCCTCTCCCCTCTTTGATTCAAAACTATTCATGCAAGTTTTGCCTCCTTTGTTTTCTTAAGTACTTATAATGTCATCAAACGTTAATTAATACATGAGCATCCCAACAATTTATAATAAGTAAGCCGGAGTTCTCGTTTAATCCTTTTTAACGAGTTTCTTATGAAAGAAATAACCCGGTTCAGTGTTGCTTATTTTAAAAAAATCCACTGTTTTTCAAATGAATACTCATAAGTTTAGAATGTGAAGTATATGTTAATAAAAGCTATGTATACTATAACCAAAAAAATAATTTTTTACGTATAAATTTAAAAATGGGATGTTTGGTAAATCATGTAATTTCAAATTAATTTAAAAAATCTCCAGATATCGATTTTTTTGGTTTATATTTTAATTTTTGTTAGAATTCTTTTAAGAAAAACCGTTCAAAAAATTGTTAGGGCATTCATATTAAATTTTTAAAAAGTAAAATGTGGAAAATTGTATAAGTTATTCCATATAATTAAACAATTCTTTAACATTTTTTTTTGATTACTTTTTGTCAAAAATTAGATAAATTTTAAGTCTATGTTTTAAAAATATTGCCGTTGATTCAAAATTTGTATAATCCCCTTTACTATTTCTTTTGCCCTCGTAAATGTATTGTGACATACAACAATTATAACTAAAGGCGCCAGAGTTCATTTATTTGAAATTTAAAAATATTAAAATTTTTTCTAGAGTGAAAATATTGTTTTGATATTGAAATTTTTTTGGCGTCAATTCGGGCCTGTCATTATATAATTTTTTGATTATTTTTTTTTAAATTTTTGTGATTAATAGTTGTTGGCCAAAGGTGCCAAAGAATTAGGATATGAGTTTCACCCGCAAGGCACTGCTGTCGTAATTGAAGGGCCGAGATTTTCGAGCCGGGCTGAAAGTCGGCTGTACCATTCGTGGAAGGCTCATATCATTAACATGACTCTGTCCACCGAGGTACACTTTTTAATATGATTTCCCTTAAAGTATTGGGACCCATTTAAAATAGTATTTATTTTTTTACATATTAAAAAAATGTTTTGCAAAACGCTATTTAAGTTGTCAATCTAAAGCCTGGAACAAAATTTCTAATAAAAATTTTGAGAAAGAATAAAATTCTTTAAATTTTAAAAAAAGATAACTTAACTTTTAACTCGCCCTTATTGAATTTTTTGAAAAAAGAAAAGTGCAATAAGAGTAGAAAAAAATATATTTTCTTTTAATTTTAAAAAACGGCAGCGTAAAGTTTAGAGCTTAAAAGTTAATTACTATTCGGCCCTTAGTAGGCGGGCACAGTCTTACAAACAGTCAAATACATTTGGGATCCAAACAAAACGGAAAAAGTTAAAATAGCCGATAAATGATTAGAGCTTTAAAGTTTAGGAAAGATACAGCTATAACTAATATTCTTATTTTATTTGCATGAAATGCTCAACGCAATGCGTTCATAAATACGTTGAAAATTTTTAATTTAATATATGGTAATCCCAACGTTTCAGCAATATTTCAATAAATACGAAATGTTTGACTATATATTTTTGGATCTAATGATGAAT
Organism: Acutogordius australiensis; assembly: GCA_030555515.1. Classification (NCBI taxonomy): domain Eukaryota; kingdom Metazoa; phylum Nematomorpha; class Gordioida; order Gordea; family Gordiidae; genus Acutogordius; species Acutogordius australiensis. Next base: position 11,897,747 of record CM060245.1, read on the forward strand.
CTAATAACGTTTTTGAGGTACACTAAGCTCAAACTTGGGTTTCGTTTAGATTAATCTAATTTTTAGATTCGAATTTGTTCTTCATTACAATTTAAAAAAGCATAAAGGTGGCCATATCCACTTAAATTCAGCGAGTTGCAAAATCTTACATTCAGTAATTTTCCACCAAAATAAGTCAGTTCACTCCTAGCTCAAAGATATTAACCCCTGCAATATATATGTTTGTTTCATTTTTGTAAATTTATTTTAGATAGTAGAGTTATTCATTTTATGCCTAAACACTTACTCTTGTTTACTATTTTAAATTAACATTTTATATATGGATATACTATATGTATATTTATTGTAAAGGTTTGTTTAACCCGTGAAGCTGGTATGGGGTATGCCGCAATTGGAATGGTCACCGATTACGATAGTTATAAGGAAGATCGAGAACCTGTGAGGCTCGAAAATTATTATATTTTTTTCATATTAAATATTTTTATTATTTATTATTTTGCATTTTACAATATTTAAGGTGTCGGTAGAAATGGTTTTGGAAAATGTCCAAAAATGTGCACAGCGTACCTTGAACGTTATCGTTAAGGCTATCGAACTTATGAAAGATGTGGATTGGAGCAAGGATATTAAGTATAATCAGGTAACATTGACTTCTTTATTATTATATATTTATATCGATCAATATTTTAAAGTATTTTTTTAATTTCATAAATTTAGGTTTTCTGATATTTTTATGATTAGGGCACGTTCAAACTCATTAAGTTTTACTCGTTTATTGATTCGACAAAAAATGTTAAAATAGCTACAGAAGAAGCGTTTGTTGCTTTAAAATTTTGCTCTGAATCATATATTTTATATTAATGTACTCAAGGATATGGTTGAGAATAATTTCCAGAGCCACGATAAGGTCGTTATCAAACCCGGTGTCAATTGGCCACCCTTGACTTCACATTAAATATTGGCAACAATTATATTTGTCCTTGGGGTGTTTTTTATTTGTAATTTTTTTTTAATATTTTAATGTGCATCGACATTTAGTTTTGTTTTCTGCTTAGTCAAATCTGAAAACATTTTTAATTTTTGTACTTCTTAATGTATTTATCAATAGTATTTGTAAAAATTAAAAAATATTATGTATTTATTTTATCTCTTTGTTCAATTAATTTTATATATAATATCTAGTCTACCCTAACCTTTATCTAATCATATATTTTTATTTTCAATTCTCCTTTTAAATTGTCGAAAACTATACTGAAGCGGCATTCTTACTTTTTTACCAAAGATATCGTCCACATTCTTAATACGGCCTAATTAATTTATTAAAATAATTAATTGTACCTTTAAAGAAAAGTATTTGTGATTTTAGCACATCAACAGTTTTTTTAAATTTGATCTCTCATGCACTAAGCTGCCCAATGTGATAGTATGATTCCATTTTTATTTTCTTCAATTACCTGAGTTGAACATTGTCATTAATATTGTAGTTTTGTTGTAATTGAGAAACAATTAAACAATTAAATAAAAGAATATAGGCATTGTAATATTTTACGACAATGTTGTATATTTTATGTATTTCTTTTTCCTCATTTTTAAAATGGTACCTTTTTTTTAAAATGGCCAAACCATTTATAGTTTTTCGATTTTATGCAGGGATAATTTGCACATAATTTAATTTTTTATTTTTGGCAATTTACTAATAGCATTAATAGTTGTAAAATATTTGTTTTTCTCTAGTCATTTTTGAAGTATCACACCTTCATATCAATTTTTAATGTTTATATGACTAATCTCTACATAATATATTATCCATTATTTCTTTCTTTATCGACTATTTTGCTAGAGCCGACAATTAAATTTTAAAATTCCTAATTTTACTTTTAATATTTTAAATGTGATACAAGCTCTTATAAATGTTTTCTCTCATTATTAACCTACACGCGTTAATAAATGTAATAATTGTAATTTACATATATCATATTCAATCAAACAAAGGTGTTAGATTTAAAATTAAAGCTGGTGTAGTATAAAAATTCAAATGTGTCATTTTTTGAATGACCGTTTTTTTAAGCTAAAGAGTGAAATCATTTATAACACAGGTCAACAAATATCAATGATTAAAAAATTTGTTTATTAAAACATAAAAGCATACGCCCCGGATCGGGCAACGAATTCACCAAACTACAAATTAAAATTTAAAAAGCCCGTAAACAATGGTTCGAAAGTTGGCCACAAATAAATATGGAAAATATTTGGTTATTACATAAATTAAAAAATTAAAATTTGTTTTCAGCTTGGTTCTCATATTAATAATACATCGGTTTTAGTTCTTGTAAACGACTGAACATTCTCTTAACTTTTTTTCAAGCGTATATTGGTATGTGGTTCCGGTGCCCAGAGGCAAGACGAGCTCTAAAATTTCATTGACATCCCCGAGGTAATGAAGAGCTGGTACACAATAGATTTCTTTTAAATAGTAATTCACTAACCCAAGTTTGTTCTTGGTTTCGTTCCGACCACCTTGGGATACGTATACACTTGACTTGTTAGCTTCTTGAACAAACTCAAACTATATTAAAAAATGTTGTTTTTATTCATTCAATATAATCATAAATTTAAAAATTATATACAAAAATAAAAATAAAAAATATTTTGGTAACAAGTGATTGGTTACCTTGCTAAAGAATAAAATATTAATTTTAACTCCTTTTTTTAATCTATAAAAATTGCTTCTATAAAGGAAGTTGCTTGAGGCAAATTCATGTTAATGGTAAACTAGAGTCGCAATTAGCGAAAAAATTGAAATTTAGAGGTTTTCATTTTACAGTAATATTTAATGTAATCTTTTAAAATTGCATCTAAGGAATTAATACATGAGGCAAATAATTGATGTTAATGGTATACTCAAATATGTCACAATTAGAGAAAAAATTTAACTTTAGAGGGCTTTCACTTTAAAGTTATTTTTAATGTTTTTAAATTCGCCATAGCACTTGTAGAGGGTAGCCTGGTTGATGACACCAAGCAGGAAAAATATCAGATCAATTAAAAATTTGCTTGATTATTTTGATCATAACTCAAAAAAGGCAATGCTGAAAAAAGTGTAGGCAATAAGGGAGAAATGGGTTTTTTTCGGGCCAAAAAAGGGGCTCATAGTAATTTTAAATTTTGACAAAAAAGCCCCTAAAAATGAGAAAAAGCCCTTTTAGTTTTTTCTTCTTTTTTTTTCTGAAGTTGGAATGGATTTATTACAATTATTAAAAAGCCCTTTAGATGAAAAGCTTTTTATTACTGAGTAAATAATAGGGCTTTAAAAAGGCCCTTTTTGAGCTTTTTTAATAGAAAAGCCTTTAATAAATTCCCTTTAAGGGCTAACTCTTTTTTTCCAGGCCTGGTTTAATGTTAAATTTTTTTAAGGTTGTAATTTTTAGTCATTTTAAAATTATAGTGATCAGCTCTTATATTAAGATTAAAAAAATTATAAATCAGTTAGAGCAGCACTTGGTCTAAGTAAATATTCTAAAAAAAATGATTAACCCGCGATTAGCACTGTGGGGTCCATATGGACCCTAGCACATATTGAACCTCGATCCTTAAAAATATAATATTTAATGGGCCAAATTTTTGTTCCTTTTTTTTAATATATATTACACAAAACTTATAATTAAAGTTTGGTCTAAAATAATAAAATTTGATTATAAATTAGAAATTTTATTGGGGTCCATATGGACCCCGCATTCTCAATATCAATGTTTAAAGCCAACTAAAAATATTGCACCTTATTTTCTAGGTATCTTTTTTTACATATCAACAAAATGGTTGTATGTATAATAACCATATAAATAATTTTATTTTACTTATATACCTAGTTGGTGAATAATAGCCAAAATAATTTTTTATTTCATAATATTTTTTTTTCATGAATCTTTCATAAAAGGTTCATCCGACCTAAAAACACGATTTAATCAATTTGATAAATTTAATTTATTGACATATTTTTACATTAATATAAAAATATAAAAAATTTTATTTTTTTTTAATTTTCTTTCTACTTTGTGTCAATAAAACTTGTAATCTAATAAAAATTTAAATTAGTTGATAATTAAAGAACACGTATTTCTCTTCAAAATATTAAAAAAACTAAATATTTCATAAAGTTATAGAGGTTTAAAATTGGGGTCTGTATGGATCCCCCTCTAGCATTCGCTTTACAATTGTCTCACCCTACCATTCGCGGGTTAATAATAACAATGGACAACAAAATTTGGACGACCTTAAGCACCATTTATGGCAACTATTGTTTTTGGTCAAGTTTTTGATGTTGTTTAAATATGAAATTAGAATATTAGCCAATGCCTCAGATTTTTAGATATTCGATGACAAAAATAAAATATTGCTGTTTTTGGGGTGGGCTTCTATATTATAAAATATATGGGAACAAAGGCTTAAAAATATATTTAGATTAAAGACATATTCACTATTAACGTAAAGTGTTTTTTTATAATATTTTTTTTATTTTATGGTTTTTGTAAAATTTATGGTTTTTTGTCATAAAATCTGTTTTTTGATCCTAAATGACTTGAAGTAAATGGCTAAAAATTTTAATAGCCTCTTTTATATAAGTGCTTCATGAGGATTCTAAATATGCCAATTTATTTTTGGATAATAGTTTAAGAAATTTTGTAAATTTTTTTTCTGAACTTTTAATGCAAATATTGGAGGCGTTGGGAGAAAAACTATACACGGGATCGTTATCGCCTTAAAATTCTCACCCTGTTCTGCTCATTTTTTCGTTGCATATTTAATGAAAAAGTAAATACTGGCATTAAATGTGCCCCGCTAACCCTAGTATACCGAGATATCATCGTCAACTTAGTCAACGATTATTAACCTATTAAATATTTTGTTGAATAAAAAGGTTTTTAATTATATACCCTTTGTAAATAGCAAGTTATATAAATATACATTTAGGATTTATCAAAGTCGTCGCAAATAAAATTAAATGTGCAAACTTGTCCGTTGATCTGGATTGTATAAAAATTGTTCAAATTGAAACGGTGGAAAATCTGAACTTGACATTGGCCATCAATGATTTTACCCATGCGGATGGTAAACTATTGAATTTTACAATATATTGCATGGTAATTTGTAACAAAATAAGGCCTTTGCAAATGGTTCTTGTTCAAAATATTTATTTTATGCTTCTTTAACTGTTTGTTGTATTTTGATTAATTAATTATCGACCAACTTGAATATCTTTTTTTCATTATGACTTTTGTTTATTTGAAAATTAGATAAGGTCTTTTATCTTTAAACTTAATTTGCTAATTTAAATTAATAAACGGGCTGGACAAGGGTATAAAATTAAAACAAGGATGAGGGCTCAATTTAAGTCCAATGAAACCACCTATTTATCCATATAAACTAATAATATTTAATAGGATTCTAAAACCCGTGGGACAGAAGAGATCAAAAGCGGATTGAGATGTGTTTAAAAAATTTTAGAGAATCGGACCATATTTAACAAGCAAACTCAAATCCTTGGGAAGTATAACATTGCTTGAGTTATAGATAATTAACACATCCACGCAAAGTTTTTTGCCCTGGGGCACCGGGTGTCAAAAATTTACAGATCCGGCCCGGCCCGTTCTCTATAAAGTTTTAGCCTGCCTGCCTATTTTTAAAATTCGCGAATAAGGTCAGATTTAAGGAAAATAAGAAATTTATTGGAATATAATAATATAATATTTGGCCGGACATTATATTTAATTCGGTGCTAAAGGCTTTCCCCCTAACTCCACTTGGCCGTGGGGCTTTTGAACCCGATAGATAACTTTAGTAAACACTATTATTTCCAGCCCCTATCTATATTTTTTTTGATCACGATATTTTTACAAGCTTTTTCATATTTTTATTTAATATAAAAATTTGCACGAGCCATCTTAGTGTATATTAATTGAGGCCCCTTAATGAAAATTACAACATGCAGAACCAAACCATTTAAAAAATAATTTTTTAATTTACCTGACCATATTTAATGCATTTTGATTTTTCTAATAGAGTTTGAAATTATAATTTATTACTGCTTAACTATATTTTTAATATCGTGTAGGTGCCATTGGCTGCGGCTAGTGAAGAAAAAAGTTTTGAAGAAAAAAGTTAGAAAAAAAAACATTAAGGTGGCTGTAAGAAAAATTTACGAAATAAAAATTTTTAGGCATATTCTAAAATGACCAAAATATTAATTCTTATTTTTTGATATTAGCGGTTAAATTTTTTTTTTATTTTAAAAATATTATGTTACAATTTTGAAATAAGTATTAACCGCAGTCATTAACGGAATATTATTTTATTCATTTTTTTAAAAATTAGCCCATCTTAATGTTAAAGAAAGGGGAGGAATAAAAAAAAATATGCAAGGCAGCGGCCCCCATTTTTCTTCCACACATTTTTATTGATAGTACTATGTTTTAAATGTTATTACATGCCTATATAATTTATAGTTTCCCACTAGGTAAAAAATTAGGGTCTGAATGGAGTTTTGTAAGGTGTCTAAAAATTATAAATAGTGCTTGGGTGTAAAAAAAAAAGTTGCATCTAAGCTTCAAATACACAGATCAATGTATATCAATGTCAGAAACGTGAATTTCATGAAAACACAAAAGAATGCATCTCCATGATGGCCAAATCTCAAATATATTTTTCGTTTTTCTTAGTTTCTTCCGTCTTTGGCTACTTAGATTCGTTTATAAAGAAAAAGGACATTTTTTGGCCAAATTGACAGATCTAAATATACCCTAAAAAAAATTTAAAAATCTTTTTTTATAAAAACCCCTTTAAAATTATATTTTTAATCATGAATAATGAAAAATATATTTTAATAATATATCAAAATCTTACATCGGCATATAGATAATACAAAATATTCTGCATCCAAACTTAAATACGACACGATATATTTAAAGGTTTTAAATAAATTATTATTTGAAGTTTGAATTTAACAGTACTATCGTGAATAAAAATGAAATCTTTTTTGAATATTTACCTTTTTTTCTAAAATTTTCAATGTGTATAACTGACTGACTAAGTTTGATTATGAAAAACGAAGGGATTTGATATTCCCTAAGATGGCAGGTTTAATCTCTGTTGTTAACTCATAACTCTCACAAAATTGTTTACCTGTGTTAAAAACACCTTAAAAATATAATATATATAATAAATATTAGTTTTAAGATAAGGTCGCAAAAAGAAATTAGTATAGGGAAATTTTGGCTCTTAAAGTAAAAAGTAGTACACAGGTCAACATTGAGAGTTAATAGCTAATTACAATCAAACCTGTTATCTTAGGGGATATAAAATCCGATTACATATTTTCTAATTAAAATTAGTAGTCTGCAATTAGTAATCATGTAAAAAAAATAAAATAAATTAAATTTTTTTTTGCATATTCAACAGCACTGTTAAATTCAAACATCAAATAATATTTTTAATAAACCGAATATCTTGTCGTATTTAATTTCGAATAAAATATTCTGTATTATCTGAATGCTGATGTTAGAGCTTAATATATTAAAAAAATTATTAAACAGGTCAACAATATTTTGAGAGTTATGATTTAACTACAGAGATCAAACCTGCCATCCTAAGGAATATCAAATCCGTTTACCGTTTTTCCTAATCAAACTTAGTTTATCAGTTAAAAACATTTAAATTTTTATAAAAAAAAGTTAAATAACCAAAAAAGAATCAAAAACAAAAATAAATTTAAATTTTATTTTTGCATATTCACAATAGTTAAACTGTTAAATTCAAACTTCAAATAATAGTTTCATTAAAAACTGATGATAAATCGTTTCGTTAAGTGAGGCGAAGTATTTTGTATAATTAAAATGCCTATGTAAGAGCTTGCTATGTTAATTAAATTTTTTTCCATTTGTGATTAAAAATATAAGTTACAAGGGATTTTAATATGCAAAAAAGATTTTTAAATTTTTTCTTTTTAGAGTTTTAATCTGTCAATTTCGTCAAAAACGGCCATTTTTCGTTATGTACGGATCTAAGGAGCTAAAGACGGAAGAAACTAAGAAAAACAAAAAAGATATATGAGATTAGGCCATTATGGGGATGCATTCTTTTATGATTTCATAAAATTCAGTTTCTGACAAATATTTGTTGACCTGTGTTATGAGATAATAAATATAAGCAAGGGATTTTTATATATAATAAAGGTTCTTAAAATATTTTTAGGGTATTTTTGAGATCGCAAAGTTTACCAATTTGGTCATAAAAGGCTATTTTTACTATGTGGACGGATCAAAGGAGCCGAAGGTGGAAGACGAAATATGGAAAATGTATATGAGATAATGCCATCATGGATATGTATGCTTTTAATAACCTAATTTTTTCTGACATTGATATTTGTTGGCCTAAGACTAGTAATGAATCTTCTCGATCTTAAAATATGACATAATTACCGGTGTCAAATTGGGTATTTCAAAGGGATGATTTGGAAACATCTGACCAATCTGTAGAGCTTGATCGCTTAATATCGATAAGGTTATTTTGCTCGAATCCTGAACCATTTCCGATTTCGACACTTTAACATCTACGAGAATTTTTATTATCCCCTTCAAAGATCTTGATATTTTAACATTCCTGTAGGTGGTAATTAATGTGAAAAAAAATAGGAATAAATACTGTCGTAATGCTATTCAGGAGTAAAATTATTTTTCTTTGAAAAAAAAGTAGTAATCTAACGGTAAGGAGGAGCTGAATAAACTGTGTCTTGAAATAACAATTTTGCCGTGCCGATTATAGTTTATCTTAAACGAAATAAGAAGTTCTGTAATTTCCAAGTATTAAATAATATACGTAAAATTTGTGCTAGTGAAATTTGCATACATTTTATCTAAAAACCATATTCCCAATAACAAAGACCTAATGGGCATTGTAAAAAAACTATAAAATTTTGGTATAGACCATGATTACAGGCGTTTCTAATAGAATTTATTTGCAATAATTTAATTTATCATAATTAGATTTGCCCACATGATGTTAAATTATATATTTGATTTTTATAGATAAATATTCATGGCACCATATAAATTATTAACAAAGCTGGATTTTAGGCCTGACGAACCACACTTTTTGAGAATATAATGAATAAAAACCCTACATTTTCCCTCCCTTTCTTATCAAAATGGAAACAAGATCTGCACCGCTAACCATATATATAATCTTGCCTTTAAATTCCCAACGAATTAATGAAAAAATTTTTATTTGGAATTCCTCCCATACTCTTATCCATACTAGGGTTTATAACCACCTTTAAAGCTTGATGTACTGAACAAAATAATCAAATGCCTTCAGAATGAATAGTGAGATTTGATCGTTTGTTGATATCCTAGGTCCTTAGTCTACTCTCACATCTATACACATGTAGGGCCTACTGCCTAAGTTGGCCGGCTTTAAAGCGTTCGTGATGTAAATTTAATATTTTAATAAAGCCGCTTGGGCGCGGTATACGGAAGGCTGGGATATACTCAAAGAGATAATAAGCCGACCCAACATTAATTAGTACCTCATTTTTACCAACAATGATTCGTTCCTTGTACCATTTACCACTGGGTTGTAGATTAAATTATAAAAACCTTTTTCATTGTGCAACAAGTCACAAATTTTTTTGGCGTCAATGAATTTTTCTAAATATACAATTATTAATTATATTGTTAATAAATCATAAAACATATGCAAATAATTAAAAATTTAAAGTTAAATCATATTCATTACGACTTTTACCAAGTTACTCTTGGAAAGTTCTGGTGGTGTTTAAAGTTTGAGCTCAATTATTGTGAAAAAAATAGAATTTTTTTCGGTTGGGTATAAGTCGTGCCTTAAGCACAACCAAGAGGTAAAACATGATGTATAGGAATTTTATATATAAATTAGCCTATAATCACACATATTTGTAACCCATCATATTTATATGAAGATTTACGGGAAACTAGCCAAGTGGCAATTTATGAGGCCAAATGGCTAGATCCCTGGCATATTGGCGCCCTCAAATTGCTTCCAGGCGTCCTTAGCGAACATTTTCCCCAATATATTAGTGTAAAACTGTTATTTACTAAAACTGCTAAGACCCAAGCATTGCTTGAGTCTATGGACGGACCGGCTCTTGCTAGCGCATTTTCTGTACATTAAAAGTTTATGTTCTGTGATATTTCTTTATTATATTAATTAAAAAATTAAATATTTGCACTTTAACCACACCTTTTTTTTCTGCGTTTTTTATGCTTTTATTGTTTACACAGGTCAACGAATGAGCTAACTACAGAGACCTGCCATCTTAACAAAAAAGATTAAACAAATATAAATTGATATTTAATTTTGCCTAACACAACAGCTAAACTGTTTGATTCATATTTTAAATAATTAAAATATATTGTATCGTATTTAAGTTTGGATGTGGATTATTCTGTATTATCTACATGCTGATGTAAGAGCTTGATATACCAGTTTATTTCTCAATATTTGAGATGATCAATATATGTTATGTCATGCGCGCGCACACCTTACGCGCGTGCCTTGCGCGCACGAGACGTCACGAGCGGGATTGAGAAAGAAGAAAAATTAAATCAGTTGTTAGTTTCTGGTTTCGTGGTGAAAAGTAACCATTCTGCTTTGGTTTAATGCTGGTAGCAATTGCGGATGGAGATTCGATATTTTAATGCAATAGAATAATAAATTGTTTTAAATGAATATAAAAATATTTAATTTTTCTACTTTCTCCAATCACGTTTCGTGACGTCTCGTGCGCGCAAGGCACGCGCTTAAGGTTTGCGCGAGCACGACATGTTACAAGATTTTTTTTATATAATAATAAAAATATTAAATTGTTTCCTTTTAGGGTATTTTCGATGCAGCAAAACTTGTCAATCTTAGAAAAACTTTTTTTTTGATATGGACGGATATCAGGAGCCGAAAGCCAGAGAATATAAGAAAAACGAAGAATATGTATAAAGGCCATCATGGTGCTTTTATTTTTACATAAACTTATTTTTTCTGACATTGATATTCGTTGACCTGTGATATAAGAACTTTTATTTCATTAAATCCATCTTATATTTATCGAAACCATCATGTTTAAAATTTTTTTTTAAAAGTTATTATCCTACGAATTATATTAAAGTGTTTTAAAAATATAAATATAAACATAAAATAAGGTAGATGCAGCGTAAGTGACACACTTTTAGCAAATTTAGCGGTATTATTTTATCGGGGTTAAGCAATATCTGACAATATTGACAAACTCGCTTTTGGGTTTTTTGGCGGCACTTAAATGTGAGTTCACGGTTTAAGCTTAAAAAAGATTTTCAATCGTTTTTGACAGAAACTACGTTCGGTCACAATTAAAAATTTTTAGCAATAAGCTAGTATAATCCAAATCCACATAATAGTTATATAAATATACCTTTGTAATGATATCCAATATATTTTGGCCATAAGGTATCAGGTAATTCGTTCGATTTGCCATATTTTTTCACCATGAAGTTTCCTAAGAAATTTGGTTTTTGGTAAAGCATTTTCGATGCTTCGTGGAGCATAATATTATAAATTCGGACCTTATGTACCCGCAGTAATATTATTCTTATTGTATTATTAAATGTTTTAAGCCCGGCCTATCCGTGGTTGTTCCATCAGCTCATTTAATATTTTTAATCCGGCCAACTTGGGCCGTTTTTTTCCTAAAATGACTTAAATATTAATAATGTTTTTTTCTCACATTTGTAAGGATTGATACCAAAACAAATAAAATTTATTTATATTTAAAGAATTTAATTAAAGGATATTACATATATCAAAGCATGTCAAATAATTTTTATCTCAGCCACTTAAGTTAAAATCAGATATCTATGTCTATCCCGATGAATCTTTTTGGGTCAGTTTAATGCCGGGCGCGTTTATGGGTTCTGGTAAAAAATGCCTATATCTGTAATTACTTCTGTGTGCGCAATCTTTGATCACAATTTTCACATGGGGCACGTGGTTTCGGGTAGTTGGGGTGTCACGAAACACCAAAGAATTCACGTATTTAAATATATTTGGCCAAACGGATGTTTCAACAACGTAATAGCTATTTAGATTCCCGACCGTCTCTGGATATTGTTGATACAGCTTGAATCCATCGTCCCAATTCTGGCTAAAGGTTAACTATTGTGAAAGGTGTATATTCATAAAATTTATCAAGTTGTTGCATCAAAATGTATTCCATCGGTAGCTTTGACCTAAATAATATTTCATTTGATGCTTTTCTGGGTATGTATGGAACAGTGAAATTGCTGTGCCACAGCGTCCGGAGGTCCTTGGAATTGCCCTCTCTCTGTCAATCATTCAAACGATGCCCGGAGTAACGCTATAAAAACGAATTAAGTCTGAACGCGCCCTTATTTTATAAAAAAAATAAGTTTAAAAAAAAATTAAAAAAAAAAATAAAATTTTTGGCCCTAAATTTTTTATTTTTTGCAAAAACAAATGTCAGACTGCGCCCAAAATTAAAACCTTTTTTTACGGGCAAAAAGGACGAAAAACCTAAATAATTATAAAATTATAATTGTGAATTTTTAAAAAAACCTTTTCCACAGTTGGTGGGTTAAAAAGCCAATAGGTATTATAATCGACGCATAGCTCCAAATTGTCCGGCAATGGGTTCATAAACGACGTAAGGGGAAATGTCACGGTTCCACAAATCATTTTTAAATTTTTCATTAGTATTTTTGGCACATCAATTACCATCTATAAAATAATAATATCTAAGTTAAATAAATAACTAATTTAATAAATGCAAAAATATTAAAATATTTATGGTAATAAATTATTATCGAAAATTACGAAAATTAATTAAATTTTAAACTAGGGCATTTTTTGTTGGATAATTACTAAATGAATATTTCAAGTATTTAAATTGTTTTATGTATTTAAAACTTCGAATCACCAAAAATCTATAATAATGTTGAAAATATTTATTGAATTTGCATGTATAGTTTTATGTTCACTAAAGAATACATATAGATTATTTTAGTATTACTCATTTTCAGGTACCAAGCAGAGCTTGCAGCTTTTTGCATTCGCAAACACCTTAAGCAATTTAACCAAAAAATTATTGACTAATTAAACATTTGTTTTTTAGAGAAGTTAAATATAGCGATTTTTTATTTAATTTGTTAATTAATTTAGGCCGCATTCGCCTTTAATTTTAGATAACCAATCAGATAAATAATATTTTACAAGAATATTGGCCCGAGTAGCATTTTTCGAGGTGTCTAAAAAAATATTTTGCGTCCAGGCCTTCATCATGCATATTTTAATTAGTTTGCCCTAAATGGTTTTTGTAAACCTCAATGTATAAGCATTTGTAAATAAACACCAAAATATTTGATAATTATAATGCAACCTATGCAAATATTCAAGTTTTAATTCAATCAATTCGATTAGGTTGCCCAAGTCCAATAAAATAAACTTGTCTAAGCTTTAAAGCTAAATTCTTAGTTTTTCATTACAAAAATTATAATTTTATATTATTTTGACTTATAGGTAACCTATCCAACCTCTGTTAAAAAAAATAGTTAAAATTGCGATATTAATTTATTTAGTAGGAACGTTAATTAATTGGCTAAATTTTGAAAAAAATTAGCAAACTTTATTTATTTTTGAATATTTATAATTACATTTTAAATCAATCCGTTTAAAAGTCATACATTAGTATCTTGGCTTTCTTCCTATCTAAAACATAAATTCAGTTTTGAATAATTTTTTTTAAATAATTGCAAGCAGGGCTGTATATGACCCGGTGACCCATGGCGACCGGTCGGCGACCCACCGGAACAAATAATTTTTTATTTGAGCTATCTCAATCAATGTTGGGCCAAATTTTATGAACTGCAACTCTTCCAAATCATTAAACATTGAAAACACCTTCATCCTCCTCCCTGTTAATTTTGATAGCCTAGAACATTTCTCCAAATTGGTTCCAGATTCAATGTCTTCCATTTCTAACATTAGGGCACGTGCAAAGTGAGTTTTTTTCGTAAAATTTTTAAAATTCTGAAAATTTTAGAAATTTATTTTTTTTTTAATTTTTCAAAATTTTATTTAAAAGATTGTTGGTGCATATATTAAATTTGGCAACTTTTTGACAACTCGCGTTTTATTACAAAATAAAATTTTTCAAAATTTTGAAAATTTCACGAAAATAAAAACTCACTTTGCACGTGCCCTTATATATGCATTAACAAATCTCCCAACTCTTATTTAATAGGTTTAACTGTCAAGGAGCTGCCACTTTTAACTCAAGCAGAACTTTTAACATCGTCCCGAAAAGTTTAACGAAATATAATTTACATATTGCATAAATACACAAGGAACTTAAAGCGGGGCGAATAAAAATGTTACTTCGTTTTTTGCCTTCATTAACTTATTCATATCGTTTCTTTGGTTAGGATCGAGTTGATAAATGATCGAATTATCATAAATCCGAGATACATTAAAGGTAGATTTTAAGTGAACCATGGCAAAAAATTCCGTTTGCTCAAGAGCGTATTTAAGATTGCTGAAGGTCAGGCTAATGTCAAAAAAATACATAAATCTAATTTAATCCTTACTGGATGGAAAAGCGATAATCTAAAAAAGAATCCTATAAATTTCTTTTATACTGTGACCAAAAATTAACCTTTTGGTGAAAATGAATTCGGTACTTCTACTGGCGTTTTTATGGATTTCATAAAATAGTTTATCAAACTCTTTTTTGGTTTTTTTTAATATAAAAATTAGTGGTATACGAAAAAACTTTATATTTGACTAATTACCGCAATCTTAAGAATTAATGAATATTAATCTACTTTTATTGAAAGCCGAGCTTAGTTCTATTGTAATATGGTTTATATAAATTCTTCTTTCCATTGACCCTGGATTTATTTATTTTCACATAGAATCGTTTTAATTTGGAAAGGAGAAAAAGATGAATGCAAGATACACATTATCGCAACAAGCTAATGGGCAGGAAATGGCTTTTATATTCATAGTTTTTAAAGGTATTATTGAAATTTTGACTCACGCAAACCCTTAGTTTAAAATTTTAAAAAAATATATTTTTTATTAGAAAAAAATTGTGAGGGTAAAATTTTTTTTTATTAAAAAATTGTGATGGTCAATACAACTGGGTAATATTGTATCTAAAGCCGTATTTTTTTTTGTTCCCGAAATTTAATGGGTCAAAACCTTCTTTGTAAAAACAATTTAAAATTTAAAGACAATAAATATATTTGAAAAACAAACGGGCTTAACGCTATAGAGAATTAGGTGTCGAAAATTTAAATGATAAATTCGAGGTTTTTGAGGTCAAACATCCGAATCCTTGCATTCGGGAAAACATAGAATGCCATTAGAAACTACAAAATGTATTTTAATGATTATCCAAATCTCTTTTGTTTTAAAAAACTATAAATCAATTGATCTTCCTGCATCAAAAAAATTTTCTCCATTTTTAAAAAGAGTAAATTCGATAAGGGTTTGTTGTAAAAATTGACTAATGTGGGAATCGATCAACCTTACAGAATCATTTATTGATACATCAGTATTAATAAAAAACAGAAATATAATGAAGTAAAAAAATGCTCTGACATTTAACGAAATAGGGCCATTAAAATAATTACTTTTTAAAGCTACGAACAAAACTCAGAAATGTTTAATATAATATAGAAAATTTGGCCAAAAAAATTGTTTTGGTTTATGACTAATTAATTTTTTTTGGTTTTGATTTTAAAAATAGTTTTTCTTACTCTGATAATGAAATAAAAATATACTTTCCATTATTGAACCACTGATTTAGTTGTATGTTCCCCGATTTAGAGCACAGATCATTGAAAGGTGATTTTTGCGCTATTAGATAAGGATGTATTAGTAGGAGGGCTATAAATAATACTTTACAATTTAAAAAATGTATCGGGGAGCACACCCGTTGGGGATCCGCTCCTCGTTTTTTGCTTTTGATCATTCTTGTCAACTTAAAAATGCAATAAATATTGCCTAACATTGCTTTAATATTTTTTAATGATATTATTTTTTAATCAGGCAAATAATATTGTTTGTTGTTTTTAATAAATATTAAATTTTTATTTATTGGATCTACGTCAAAACAATTAAAATTTGCCTATATGATTAATGTGTTTGCAGTTGCGATTGAAAAGCCCTATTAATCCTAAGCACTTGTTGCGAGACTTTTGTATAAAATTCAAATAAACCTGTAAAAACAAGCCTTGTTAATATAATTAGCCAAAACATTAAATTATGATGGTTTTATTTTTAAAAAATGCATTTATTACGAGGTCATTTAAATTACATTAGTTTATATATTCTTAATTGCAAATACCATGGCCAGATAAATTTTAAAAATAAAAATTGATATCTAAATTAAATAAAGATTAAATTTGTTGCAATTTTGTGTGGCGTCCTTGAGAAAATGGGGAGAAAAAATAATAAATCCATTTAAAAGGGAGCATACGGTTTAGGTTTAATCTTAGAAAACTAAAAAGTATTAAAGCTTAAGCATGCAAGTGAATTTAAAATAATGTGTGAAAGGTATATTTATAATATTGATATATATAAATGATATAACTAAAATAAAATTTAAACTTAAATTGCAACCTTATTTTACAGATGTTTTTTTCATAACAGTTCATTTAATAAGTATATATAATGTATGTATTGTATAATAAGGCTGAATTAATTTTTTTTCATTAAATATCATAAACAGCTTAACAAATTTTCAAAATCTATGATACTTTAGAGAAGACCTGCTATTTTAGGGATCTTCAAATCCGTTTACCTATTTTTTTAAACCAAACTTTTTAAGCCAGCTAAAAACTTTAAAAGTTAAAAAATAAATAAAGAAATTAAAAAAATATTTAAAAAAATTATTTTGATATTTCTGACCAGGGGATCGGTACCGGAACCGAAAACCGCGGTACATGGTGGGTCGCTCGGTACCGGAACTGGTACCGGTTCTTTAATTTAAAAAAAAAGGTCCGCGGTACCAAAATTTATTAATAGCATAAAAATTTTTAAATTATAACATAGTGCCTGGAAATCTACACTAGGTAGTTTGATAATTGCAACTAAATCATCTAATAAGCAATATAATCTTAAGCTTAAGCTCAGTAATCAAAATATTATTATATTATTGGTTTAAAGATGTATATCTTATATATATATAAAATTTAATTTATTGTGAAATAAAATATATAAGCTAAAATGTTAATAAGTTATATATTTTAGTAATATGTAAACATAAATATTAAAATTTCATTAATTTTAGTTTAATTTTTTGTCATAGATTCAGCTATAAAACTATTTTATATATCTAAATTAATATTTGATGCAACTAGATTTTTAGTTTTAACATCTGTTTTAAACTCATTCATCCAATTATACTTTTCAAATAGCTTTTAGACGTTCACCACTCCCAATTTCAATCTCTAAAAAAATATACTTGTCAATTAAAAAAGAAATTCTTGAAATTAATATGTAAACAATACTTTATGTGAAATTTGAAAATTAAGGTTAACTTTTTAATGCTAAAATTTAAATTCTTGATTAATGCATATAGAAAATTAATTCATTTTAATTGATAATGACATAAATTGTATATAAAAAACAATCTAAACATGGTTATAAAATGAGGAATATAGTGGCAAAATAGAAAAACTTATAATATTAAAAAATAAAAATTACAGATGAGCAAAATTTGTAAATAAAAAGAAAAGGAAAAATACTAAAACAATAAAAATATTAAAATTTTTATAGTTCTTTTTTTTTGAATGAACGTTTTGAGGCTAACTTAAATTTTAAGTGCTATCATAATTGAATAATTGTTGTACCCCGTGGTACCGGAACCAGTAAGAACCGGTACTTGAGCTGAGCTGATACTGGAACCAATACTGATACTAAAAATTTCGGCATTTCCAATCCCTGTTTTTGACATTTAAAATATTTACAGGTCAACAATTATCAATGTCAAAAAAAAAGTGTATAAAATCATAAAAGCATGCATCCCCGTGATATCCTTATCTCATATAAATTTTTCGTTTTTTTTTATTTTTTCAACCTTTGGCTTAAATACGTCCATAACGAAAATGGCCTTTTTAGACCGAATTGACAGATCTTAATACATCCTGAAAATTAAAAATCTGTTTTCTATATACAACTTGTAGATTATATTTATTATCATAAATAATGAGAAATAAATTTTAGTATATCAAACCCTTACATCAGCTTCACGTCCCAACATACGACACGATATATATCGTAGCCGGGTGGTTAAATATCCCAAATTTTTGATCTTTTATTAAATCCAATATAAAATTCAAATAAATTAATTCACAACTTTTATTGAATAAAAAATAATAATTATAATAATTTTCAATAATTAATAATTATCTCAAAATACATCTATATATACTAAAAAAATAATAAAAAATAAATAAATCTTTTTGTGCATATATAAAAGAAAAAGGGAGCAGGGAGTTAAAGGTTGTAATATCAGATATTTTATTAATGCAATTATTATTATATTAAGTAATGAACCGGCAGGTTCCAACACCTTACCGCTTACCCAAAAAATTAAAAAATAAGAAAAAATATTATTATTAAAAAAAAATATATTATTATTATTATTATAATGAAAAAATAAGTAATCCGATTTACCATAACTTTAGAACCAAGCATAAAAAAAAAATAAGTCGGTGTGTTTTTTTTATTTTTTTAATTGAAATCACTCTCATCAATAACTAACGCTCCCAGATCTTGGAGCCATGTTCTTGCAGTTTTATCTTCCTTTCCATCGGTATTTTGGAGTGGAGTGCTTTTATTAGTTTTCGCTACCATTGCAGCCTTATCTATTGGTTGAGCCAGATTTATCGTTGGTTGAGTTAGTCCTGGCTGTTCCTCCAATTCCTCACATTTCCTTTTCTTGTTCTTCGGCTCTTGCCATTTCTCTAATAAATCTTGCATCTTGTTTAGCAAGGTCCTCTCTGACGGTTTGTTATTAAAGTCTACCCATGTAATATCCGGAATCTCCACCACGTTGAGGAATTTATTAGGATGTTGTTGGAGGATGTGTGCAGGTGGTGCCTTTCGAACAAGCACCACCTCACCCAGAGTCTCTAATGTGGTACGTTTTACTAGTAGGATTTTCATAGTATTATTTACAAAAAATTATAAAAATTGATTGCTGTAGGCAATATTAATTTCATCTAAACGAAATTTTTTTTATTTTTATATAATAGTCAAATTTAGGCTTGCCATTTTGCTTAAAAATTTAAGAATTATAGCTGAAATTTTCCCATCATATACATAGGAAAACTTTGGATAAAAAGCTTCATATTTGGGTGGTCTTGACCACAGTGTCAATTCTATGAATTTTTTTTTTTTTTTTTTTTTTTTTAAATGCGGAAAAGTTAGGTTAGCTGTAGCGTTGTAAATTATTTCCTTATTATATATATATATATTTTTTTTTTGGTTTTGAAGGTTAATACGGAAGACTTCTCTAAGATTGTACGTACCGTAAGTTTTTTTTTTTTTTATTTATGCATTAAGTCGACTAATCTTTGGTACATTATTAACAGTTTCCTTGGGTAAATTTCTTAATTTTATCTGATTTGATGCCCGTAACACAAGCTCACCACTGTCGAGTAGGATCATATGCGATCCTTTGTGAGTTTGGGAAATTATTTTACCTGGTAAAAATTTTTCTCGATTTGAACCGGGGTTAAATGCCCAAACTAGTTCGTCTATTTTATATTTCTGAGTATATTCTTTTTTCATATTTTTATTTATCGCTACATTAATAGGTAGTTTTATATTGCGGCCTAAAAATTTTTTAGCCGATGCTGTTTGATTCCTGTACATTTGGGTTAACCAAAGGGTTTCATGTGTCGTACCTAATTTATGGCACCAGTTCTTTACTAAGCCTACCATACGCTCAGCAAGGCCATTGGCCTGGGGATAATATGGAGGAATAATAATATGTTCTATACCCCAATTATCACAAAAGATTTCCAAATCGCTGCTTTTGAAAGCAGGCCCTCCGTCGGTTATAATTATTGATGGTAAACCATAACGGCTACATACAATTTTTAATGATTTTGTCACCACTAGTGACGTTAATTTACTAGTCCAAAAAATTTCTAGCCAGTTTGAATAGGCGTCAACAATTATTAAAAATTTATGCTTGTTCCATTCTCCAAAATCTAAATGTATGCGATCCCAGGGACCTCTTGCTTTTTCCCAACGGGTATATTGTTTTACCTTAGGCATGGGTGCCATTTTATTACAACCTACACATGCACGCATAAAATTGTTTAAATCTTTGTTTATACCGGGCCACCAAAGATACTGACGGGCCAATTTCTTCATGGCATTGAGGCCTTGATGGCCGCCATGTAATAGTAGAATTACTTCTTGTCGTAAACTACTAGGAATTATTATACGATTTTGGCGTTTAAGTGTTTCGCCATCTCAATTTAGTTCTAAATTAATGCGTTTGTAATCTGAATCCTGAAGATCCCAATTTTGATTTTCTGTTATAGTTTTTATTACTCTAATTAATTGGGTATCTTTTTGTGTATATTCACACAGTTTTTGATAGTTACAGGTAGGTAGTAAGATTTTTACATTATTTATACCTATTTTAGGTGTAGCGCAATTGATACCTTGTGTGTTTTCTTCAGGTGTTAGCCTGGATAAAATATCAGCCAAATTATTCTCCTTACCCGGGCGATATACTATTTTTATATCAAAACCGCTAACTGTTACCAGAAATCTTTGTAATCTGTTAGACATCATTAGTTCCTGATGTTTTTTGTTAAATAAGCCAATTAATGGTTTGTGGTCAGTATATACTAAAACTTGTTGATTTGAAATATAATTTCGACATTTAGTTAGTCCAAAAATAACAGCGAGAGCTTCACGTTCAATTACAGAAAATCTTGTTTCTGATATTTGTAACCGTCTTGAAAAATAAAAGACCGGTTTTTCAACATTTTCTTGGAGTTGTAACATAACTCCACCGATTCCGTACAAGGAAGCATCGACCGCTAATATTACCGGTTTAGCTTTATCATAGCACATTAGTATAGGTTTATTCATTAGTGCCTGCTTTAAATGCATAAAATTCTTTTGATGTTGATCCGTCCAAATATATGGTTGACCTTTCTTTGTTAAATCATTTAATATCGCTGTGATCTCACCACAATGCGGTATAAATTTTCGATAATAACTAATTACACCCAAAAATGATTTGAGTTCTTTATTGTCGCGCGGCGGTAATATTTTATTAATTGCGTCAGTTTTATTTTCAATTATCCTAATCTCATTATTACCGATTATATGTCCTAAGTATTGTATTTCCGATACTAAAAATTTACTTTTAGCTAAATTAGCCTTTAGCCCATTTTCTTGAATTCGATCTAAAACTTTTTTTAAGATATATATATGTTCTTCCATTGTTTTCGTGGCTATTAGGACATCGTCCAGGTAAAAAAATGTGTTGGGTATATGCCCAAACAAATTAGACATGGTCTTTTGAAAGATTTGTGCCGAAATACTGAGACCAAATGGTAGTCTCGTGAATCGATAAAGGCCTTTATTGGTATTTAAAACCAATAATTTGCTAGATTCTTCGGTTATTTTTAATTGCCAATATGCATTAGAAAAATCTATTTTAGAAAAGATAACTAGTCCATGTAACTTGGATAGTAAATCTTCTATAACTGGCAGAGGAAACTCTACTGGTATTAACCAGGGATTTAGAGTAACTCTAAAATCAGCACAAAGTCTAATTTTACCATTATCCTTCTCCACAGGAACTAAGGGCGTAGCCCAATCTCCTGCATATAATGTAGGTATCGCTATTCCTAATTGTTCCCAATTTTCTAATTCTTTATTAACTAGCGGTTCAATATCATATCGTAACCTACGGGCTTTGCAGTATTTTGGGACATAATGGTCCTTCAGTTTGATAGATACTTCTACATTCTTTAGTAAGCCAAGCTTTCCATCAAAAATTTCTTTATAAGAACTTATCACCTTTTGGGTATAACCATCTAATGATTCATTATGAGGAACTTTTGCCTCCAAAATTTTATTTTCAATATTTGCCTCAATTTCTTGCGACCTGACCTCTAACAATTTAGAGTTTTTATTTATATTGTCACAATTTTTTATTTTTAACCCTACAGGGTTATTATCCGAGGCTTTACTTGTATGTTCCTTAAGCATATTAATGCTATTTCCTACCAAACAATTATCATTGTTATTAAAAACACCCCAAAAGTTATAGTTCGGACCATATTTTTGGATCCAATCCCAACCAAGGATGTTTTGATCTGTATTATCAGATATCCATATTTGGTTAACTTTATCATTAATGTTGTTACCGTATTTAACTTCTATAAATTCTTTAAATGGTATTAAAGTACCATCGAACTGATTTGCAAGCAAACTACCCATTTTCACATTTTTATGTTTCCAAAGTTTAGTAAAATCCGACTTACTTATAATGGTGACCGCCGCACCAGTATCGAATAAGAATTCGATTTGTGCGCTTTCTATAATTAGTTTAACTTTCGGACAATGGTCTGATTCTACTAGTGCAGTGTTTAATCTTATATTTTTAGAGACCTTCATGTCCTTATCATATTTATTAATATCTATATTTGTATTTATAAATGTATTATTTTTTGGTTTTTTATATGTATATATATCTTTTTTTAAATTTTTATATAATTTTTTATCATAAATATCATATATATTATTATTATTGTTAAAATTTACACAATTTGGGTTCACCTCATTTTTTAATTCCTGACCCCGGTATTCGGGAAAAAATGTGGGGTCATACAATTTTCCCGATTCCCAAAATTATTATCTTTATTAGGTTTTATAACAAATGGACTATTATTGATCCCTTCGTTAGTACGACAATTAGTGCCATTATTTGGTATATAACGAGGGTGGTAAAATTTTCTATCATTATTTACATAGAGTCTTCTATGGTTTTGCCCATAATTGTTTGAATTTATATACTTTTGGTTTCTAAACCAACAGGACGATCGTGTATGCCCTAATTTATTACATGTAAAACACCTCATAGGAGACTGTGTTAACTTTTTAACATTCATGACCAAATCTCTTATATCGGTCGAACCATCTTCTATGGTTGTTATTTTAATGTCCTTATTGGACAGCTCTTGGCACTTGGTGCATTTTTTCTCTTCAATCGGTTCTAATGAACCTGTGGATTTAACGTCCGAGGACGGATATTTATATAAACCATTAGCTTTACCGTTTGTCCACTGCTGCAGAATCAACTGAATCAATTGACGCTGTTCGGCACCGCGTCGATTCCCAATCATATAACCAAGCACGAACGCAATTATAATCAGTGCTACAATGCATCCAATAATCTCCTTATAATGAATATTTTGACCTGAGTTGTTTGTAGCAGAGAATAAATAAGATATGACAGAATGCATATAAGCCATAATGAATTCCACACTGTCATACGATTTGTTCGAATACGACTGCGCCAGTTATCGTAGCCGGGTGGTTAAATATCCCAAATTTTTGATCTTTTATTAAATCCAATATAAAATTCAAATAAATTAATTCACAACTTTTATTGAATAAAAAATAATAATTATAATAATTTTCAATAATTAATAATTATCTCAAAATACATCTATATATACTAAAAAAATAATAAAAAATAAATAAATCTTTTTGTGCATATATAAAAGAAAAAGGGAGCAGGGAGTTAAAGGTTGTAATATCAGATATTTTATTAATGCAATTATTATTATATTAAGTAATGAACCGGCAGGTTCCAACAATATATTATCGGTTTTAAATAAAAATTTTATTAAAAGTTTGAATTTAATAGTTTAGTTGTTGTGAAATGCATCGATTTATTATTGTTTCAAATTTTTTGTTTTTTTTGACCATTTTTCTAAAATTGAAAATATTAATAGCTAATAACTAAGTTTGATTAGAAAAAACGGTTAACGGATTTGAAAATTCCTAAGATGGCCACTTTGATTTCTGTAGTTAACTCATAACTTTCAAAAATTTGTTGACCCCTGTAATATCATGTCATATAAAGGTTAAGGTGTCAAATATTTTGTATAACCTTATTGATGTAAAAGCTTAAGACTTTAAAAAGTTAATTTTCATTATTGGCTGTGATTAATAGAAACAAAACTTTAAAAAAAACGGCTAATATCAAAAAATGGGAATCACTGTTTTGTTGTCGTTTTAAAATATGCCTAACAAAATATTTTACAAGAAAAATTAAATAATTTTAACACTAGCCACATTAATGTAAATCAAATGCGTTCGATTTTTTTATAACTTTTTTTTTTCACTAGCCGCAGCTAATTGAGATAAAAATAAAAGTTACTGATTTTAATATGTAAAAATTTATCTATTAATTTATTCTCTTTTGGTATTCTCGAGGTCGGAATATCTGTCAACAAATTTGGCCATATTTTTGTTATGTTTAGATAGGACATGATTATGAGATTATTATAAATATGTTCTTTTGTTTCAAATAAAGACTTATTTGTGTTTGTAATATTCTGCTGTATTACTTACTAGGGTTAGGCATTTCCTAACCCTAGTCATTTCTAAAAGGACACAATCATACTTACAGATATAACCTAGCCTTTATCATCTTGGTCATCTTTACAGTTATATATTTAAAAACCCAAAAAGAAACTTTGGAAAACGTATAATTAATATTAAAACCATCATGGGACTCTCACCAGTGTCATAATTTTTTATTTGCTCATTGATTTTTGTCGACCTGTGCTGTACTAATATTTTATCATAAATAAATACAAGTATTACACAATGAAAAAATAACTTTTGAGAAATGAAATTTTTATCTATACTTCTTCAAATAAATCTTATTCAACTGACTAAATAGGTCAATATTAATAATTAATTAAATTTTCAGGCCTAGCAGAGTTAAAAACATATTTAAGATGTAAAAATGGACTATATTTTAGTTCATTGATTAACTTAATAGTATTTGGTTTAATTCATAACAATTTAGAAATATTGTATTATCTTATTAAAATTATTTCAAAAAATTTTAAATTTTAAAAATATTACCTACTAGAAAAATTTAAATGTTTGACCAGCAATCATTTTTTTAAGAATACAGAAAAAAAAGCTTGATGATGTGTATTTGGAAATGAAAATCAAGCTAATAAGTAAGGGCTATTATTAGTCTAGCAATATAGTTTTATAAAAAATAAAAATTAACATATATGAATATTATTTGCAATATTGCCTCTGAGCCATTGACATAACGTGTTAAAAACGCGTGAAGAATCTAAATTTGATTGTTAGTTTTGATAAAACCTGCAAGACACGGTTTAACAAACAAATCTTCATGATTTTATTAATTTTTAAAAAATATATTTTATTTAAAATTTGGATCCGAAAGTCTGTCGGCCTAATGTTGGCTTATCCGTAAAATAAACTGGGTATTGACCTAATTTTTATTTTAAAGAAAATGCGTATTATTTCTACACTCCCTTTTTTTCTTTAACTTTTTAAAACAAAAAGATTTAGCCTCTAATAGGATTTTTTAAGCCGTAAAATGGCTTAAAATTATTAAATTATTTTTTGCCTTAAAAATTTTTTTTACAATTTTTAAAATTTGCATAGCTATCTAAGGCCAAGGTTTTGTTAAAAAATTATTTGGTGGTTAAGATAATTTAAGGTTAAGGTTTATTAAGTTTTGGCTAGCGTTTAAGTTAAACAACAATAAAATATAGGATTTAATTAATATTTGAATATTTATACTTTACGGTACTTGGATTTCGTTTATAAAATTTACGCCATTTTTTTATTTTAGTAGTTCTGTAATTTTTCTTTCAATCAACCATAAAATTATTTACACCTTTGCCGAAATACGTAAACATGGTAATTTTATTTAGGATTTTAGGAGACACATTAATCCACACTACCTAATTTGAAGAAACATTTCGCAGCAAAGTGTGAAAATTATGGCTCACAGCTGATCTTTTATTGTATTGCTCAACTATATAAATTTTGTTTTAAATCTACATTAACTATTCGCAGTGTACTTAAACCAGAGTGTTGATTCCTGTGAATTGTAATGTCCCGCGATATGTACTTAATAACTGTACTATTTCTGTTATTCCTGACAAGCAATGCTGTGGATAGAATTGGGGAATGCCCCACATATCAAAGTATAAAAATTAAATGTTACATATGTTCTTTTGACCCAATTTAATATTTGTTTAGATTTTGAAAACAATGGCAATACTGTGACTTTTATTTCTCCTAATAATAATCTTCCATATAGAGGAAGGTTACCAAAAAGTACTTTAAAAGAAGCTACTCTTTGGCACAATTGTGTTAATTGTGAAAATGCTCTAAATAGCCAAATAAATATGGAGTTAAGAGCTAGCTATATCTATGCATTAATGGTAATTAATATGTCAAATATTACATATTTTAAAATTGTTTTTTATTTATGATTTGCCTTTTAAGGTGGATTTAAAATTTATTTTTTGACATTTTTTTGTAAATTTAGGCCAGTCACTTTAATCGTGATGACGTAGCCTTGCCTGGATTTTTTGCATTTTTTGACAAGGCTTCTAGGGAGGAACGGGATCATGCGTTTGATTTTATGAATTACCTTAACAAACGTGGTGGTAACTTGGTTCCTCAAGATATTTTGGTATATATTAAACACTGTTATTTCAACTTTTACCTAAAAAAACATGCATTGGCTATTTTTATGGTTTTATATTAAATAATTGATTTGTATTTCAGGTTTAAGACAATATTAGGGGTACCATTGCCCTGAGCCATGTATTATTGTATAATTGTTGGATTATACATTTAGTTAAAGGATACGTTTATCTATCAGTTATTAAATGACTATTGTACCAAGACCTGTCACTTGTCATTTAATGGGGAAACATTTTTCCAACATAGGAAAAAACGTAAATTTCCGCATTCTTTGCTTGCCAAAATAAATTGTTTTCATTAATTCCTTAACTTCAAAAATTTTTTTGAAGATATTTTAATTAATTAACTAGATACACTGTCTCGTGTTGTTTTAATCTTAAAAAATGCAATAATCGACAAAAGTTTGGCAAAAAGAGGCATAGTAACATTGAATTTTGTTACATATACAAAATGGCTATTTTTTTTATATAAAATTGTAGACGTTGACAAAAATATGACAAATGTCGCTCTCCTTCTTATCGTGTTGCGGAATTCTTGAATAATAAATGGGGAAATAGGGGCGTTTACCTGATAATTTTAACATTCTTGTAATGTATACAAAATGTTATACACTCACTATAATCGATTGACAAGGTGGGGGATGTCAAAAAATTACAACAAACAATTTAATATTTGAGTTTCACCTTAGCGTCTTTTCAATTTGGCATTTGTAAAAGGGTTGCTTATACGGCTCTTATCCCATTTGTTTTTTTGAACGAGACGCCTTACAAAATCGGATGAAACTAAAATCAAGGCAATTTTTAGACCTAGACTCTTTAAAAATAGACATTTGTTGGTGCTCTCAAGCGATCTTTCATCCAACTATTAATCATGTTAGGCGCTGCTCAACATGAGTGCAGAATAGAGTTCAAACCGAGCCGTGATCGACCCGACCCGGCCGACATATTTTTCAATTTTAGCTCGGCCCGGCAAATTTGATTCTTCAAACCCGGCCTACACTTGTAATCACTCCTCGAAACCTTTTTACAAGCTAAAATTTTTGGCTTTTTATTTATAAAAATTACAGAGTGTAGAGAAATTTTCCGTTAGCTCTTGTTAATAACAAATAGGGAAAACAAAATTAAAAATAATTTCCCGGTCTAAATTCCGGCTCGGTCCCTCGTTCCGGGCGGTGGCAACAGGCCTGGCTAACTTATGACTGGCTTTGATCTTTAGTCAAAACACATCTCTTGCAGCACCTCGATCGTAGGTCCAGGACATCATACATAGGTTTATATGCACCCACGTAGTCAGGGAATTGGCCATAGTAATTTAAAATGTTCGCTACCTCGGCCCCAGTAGCCAGGTATATAAAATAAATTAATACATTGATGATGATTTTTTTTTATTTTAATACAGATAGTGGAAATTCATTAGGCTCATTTCCTAGAGAATGTAGAAAAATCAAGATATTCTTGCCGGGGCCATTCAATTTATCATTTAGCTCACCAAAATTTTTGCCCCTCTTAGAGTGATATTAAATTTGGCGATCCAGTTTTCTTTTTATCCTGTTTTTTAAAAACATGAATTGTGATTTGATAAGATTAAGGCTTGATGCTGTCGAATAATTTTGGCCAATAAAAGTTCATTAGTACTTTTGTATTTGATATTAATAAGTCTGAATGGTTAAATCCCCTCTTATCTAAAGTTTTGTTTTTGTTAAATAAAAATAATAAAGCGAGTTTTATATTATTTATATTAAAAAATATTAAGTTTTTTGTTTCCAATAAGTAGTACTCTGTCTAGTTTGAGTATCATCGGAATTTTATAATTTTAGAGCTAAAGAATTTTGGATAACTCCTTATGGTTCTTTGATTTAAATTTGAACTAAAAAACTTTGATACAGAATTATTCCCATTTGGGGAATGGCTTCCCCGTCAAGGTTTTGTCTCTTTTAACTTTAGCCGGTGGCATGCAGAATTAAATGACATTTAACACACGGGTAACCTAGGTTTTAAGGCCTAGGCTCTTATAAGAATGGACCACTATGGGATTCGTTGGAATCATTTATTAAAATACTAACCAGACTTAATGCTGACCAACCTGCACAAAGCTTGTATGTGCCTGTTCAACATTTTTGTAGACTATAAAAAAATTTCCTTCAAATATTTAATTAAATATTCATCGTCCTCAATTAAGTTTCAAAGGAATAGTAGGACTTTATAAAAGGTGTTACTTCTGTAAAACAAGGTTTGAGAAAAATCAATTTTAAATTTTACATTAGAAACCTGAAGCCTCAAAAAATTGGGAAACCCCTATGGCAGCTCTCAAAACGGCGTTCGACCTCGAATCTCAAGTCTATGCATCACTGCGAAAGTTGCACGATGTGGCAGCTATTAGCGAGGATTCCCATGTTAGTTCATTTGTCTAGATATTTTTACGAGTCATGAAATATCAGTATCCACCGTCCATTTGTAAAAAATATTTAAACTCTTAAATTCCACTGTTTTTTTCTTCCCTAGAAAAGAATAATAGGTAAATAAAGTATTAAAGTTTTTTATATTCAAATTTTTTTTTGAGGCTTACGTTCTTCCCTTTCTACGATGATATGTAGATAATAATGGTTAAAGGAAAAAGTTTTAAATTTTTTTTTGGTTTTTGAGGCCTACAGTGTTCTTTCCAAACAATATAGCAGGCTTGCAAAAGTAATTAAAAATGAAAAAAAATCATTTATATAAGTATTTTTGAAATTTAGCTTATGCTATGCATAAAAATTTTGCTAATCATTGTTCAAACATTTAAATTTTAATACTTTATTAAGTTAAAGGCAGGGTTGACAATTTTTTTCACAAAATTTTAGAGATCAATTACTATTAATTCTTTTAAATACCTTTTTTCATTTTAAATTCTATTTTTTGTATCTAGACTATAACTAAATTAACTAATACTTAGCTCGTAAAAACTATTGTATTTTATCCTATAATCAACATAAAAAAAACCTAGAAAACTTTTAATCTATAGGAGCTTTAGTTAATAATATATATTAGGGCACGTGCACCTGACAATTTAAAGATTCTGAAAATTTTGAAAATTTTTTTTTTTCAAATTTTTTCAAAAGTTTTTCATTCCAGAAAAAGCATTGTGCATATATTAAATTTGGCAACTTTTTGAAAAATTGTTTTATTTCAAAATAAATTTTTTACAATTTTGAAAATTTCACGAAAATCAAAACTCACTCTGCACGTGCCCTTATTAAAAAATGAATGGAAAACTTAATAATCTTTTTGTGTTGTTGTTTTTCGTTTATTGCCCCAAAATCTTTATGTGTCGAAAAGGTGGCATAAACATTTTCCATTTTTTGAATTCATTGGTGTACAATGCATTGGCTATTAAATATTTAAAACGAAAAAAAATTATTCGAAATAAGGATATAATGTTTATGATAATTCGCGTGGCCTGGTTTATAAAAAAGATAATTTACTTGATGATTTTAACTCTAATACTTTTTTTTGGTCTTTGAATCATTACTGGGACAGGCGCTATAGCAACTCTAAGACTATCAAATATGGCCAATATTGCTTGCGGCCTTGAGAATCCATAAGCAAAAAGAAAAAATAATTTTTTGTATTGATATAAACTATATAATATGTATTTATTTTGAATTTAATTTCAACTTTTTATAAATTTTTGTTTTTTTAGTTGACTTAAAAATTAACAAACGAATCACTAATTCAGAAGATAGTGGGACTGATCCTTTTTAATTAGCTTATGTATCTCAAACATTTGTTAAACTGTGTTAGTATGATTTTTTATGTTGTTTTTATTGTTTTTTCTATTATTAGCCATTTTTATTTTTTTAATTGTAAAGCTTATGGATTTTCTCGAATCCAAATATTTCACTGAGCAAGTGGATGCCCTAAACCAACTATCTAGCTATATGACAACACTGAAGCGTAATGGTTGTGGACTGGGTGAAACACTCTTTGATGAACAATTGCAAAAAATGGTAAAAGCCACGAAAGAAGCATAGATATATCCTTTATATATTTAATATTTAATGTATATTTTCTCCTTTTTTAATTTATCTCATATAACCACCATTATATTACATGAATATTCAACCTTTATTTAAGAATATTTTTACATAAATACTCCTTTTCATTAGGCAAATTTAATTTAGTTACCAAAATAATTCTATTTTATCCTAAATCACCTTAAAATTCTCACCTTTAAATTTTTACAACTCTTTGATAATAATTTGCCAATATTACTTCTTATTTATACTAAATATCATGAACCAAAATTTTAAACTATTTTGCAACCAAATGCAAACATATATTTTTTAGTCCAAAAATTTATAAGCATTTATGCCTAAAATTTAACAAAGATTAAAGAATCTCAATTTAAACAGTAAAAACAATCTCATAACTATTCGGTGCCAACTCATAAACTACTTTAGTATAATCACCAAAAAAATTCATCAATTTTTTGGGACAAATTATATACGATTTTTTTTCTCTAACTTTAAATGGAATATACATTTTTTAAATAAATCTTATATTCACCTAGAACTAATATTATATGTCGTGCTGGCTATTTGATTACGTCCAAAGAGGTTTAAGCTGATTTGTAAAAACATAAAATGGTATTTTCCAATAAATTCTAAGCTTTTATGGCGTTTTTTTATTTAGCTTCCTATCGAATATTATATCACCCAAATTAATTATACTGATTGGTAAAAATTTAATTGTAAGTCATAAGTTTAGAGTCTAAAATTGATATGTTTATGGCTGTTAGTTGTTGCAAATTTCCGATGATAAAATAAATTGTTCCGTGTTATTAGACAAGCCCTTTTTATCATAGTTCTTAATAATTCTTTTATTTAAGTAAATTAGCACATGACAAAGTTTAACAGATATCTTTTTTTCTTTTTTTTTTCTAATAAATCAATGGATGGACTCGTTTAATAAGATTTGTAAATAAACACAATAAATTAACAAAAATGCCTTTTTAAATTTTTTTTTTAAACTTTTATATTGTTGATTACTTATTTGTTAGGCGTATTAAACGGTCTAATTATTATAATATTTCAATATAGGGGGTTTAATTTTTTCTTTATTTCTATTTTTTTCATTTCTTCAAATGGGTGAGGCATTGGTGATCCAGAGAATATAAACTTTCTGATTGCCTCCTAAATTTAGTTTTCCTTAAAACGTTGCATTACAAATTGCGCCCACCCCTCATTCCTCATTTTGTTTGGAAATTTAATAAAATTGCTACATGTTTATATTCCTTCTAGCTTCTTAATACAATGGTAAATAGCGCGATAATTTTAGTATGTTATTCGTAATGTACTATATACTTATGATAATTTATGAATTAATTATAAAAATTACCAAAGGATTGTATATAAATATTATTCCTGCAGTTTTATAGCTACTTTTCTATTTTTATAATCATAAATAGTTATAGTGGTGTTGATGAAATTTTAGTTGTAATTAATTGGCTTACTTAGAAATTCTAAATGTATGTAAAATTAACATTTCTATTGATTATGATTTCTTAGACCTATTTTGGATGCCAAATGACATTTTACCTCAATGCTCAAACTTAAATTATATTAGATATAAGTTACTTAAGTTTTAGATATTATATTTTTGCCTATTTGATTGGATAAAATAGTCTAATTTTAAGAAAAAAACTAATTAAAATCAACAATTTTTTTTTGTTTATATATAATTTGAATTAAAATTAATCATGAATTATTATTTTTAGAATTTTTATTTTAAACAATGTTTCTTATAGTTTCGTTGCAAACGTGTCTTTGGCATATTTTATTTCGGTACCAGCCACGATTCTAGACCCCTTTTGGGAGGGGCATTGACCCCTAACCCCAAAAAGTTTTTAATTCCCCCCCCCCCCCCCCCAAATAAATAGGTATAAATTTTTTTTGCCCTTCCACCCCCATAAATATAAATTGCTACCCCCAAAATATCTAAAAATTATTATTTTGAAAATATTTACATTTTTTAAAATGTGTTTTCATTCATATCAACACTTCTTATCCGCTAAAGAGATCTAACTAAACAGAAATTATTTCTATTGTTATGAGATATATACAAAAATTTGATGTTATAAAAAGCTGTAAATTTGTGAAAGATTCATAACTCTGATGCCAAACAAATTTCTTCACTTGTCAACAATGTTTTGTTAGAATATAATCTAGAACCAAAGAACCCGATCGCATAATGCTACGGGGGAGCGAACGTAATGTCTGGGGAAAAGGGTGGTGTTTAAGTATTTCCAAGCAAAATGGCTGGACACCATGTCCCGTATATTCACTGCTTCAACCACCGATTTT
The DNA here is from genome assembly GCA_030555515.1 of Acutogordius australiensis. NCBI lineage: Eukaryota > Metazoa > Nematomorpha > Gordioida > Gordea > Gordiidae > Acutogordius > Acutogordius australiensis. Next base: position 11,930,928 of record CM060245.1, read on the forward strand.
TGTTGTAAAAGATTGTCTTGAAATTTTAAGTGAAGGGAAAGATTTTTTTGATATTTTTTCTTCCCTTCATAAATTTTTTCAACATGATTCAAATAAGGAAGTAAGTGAATGCGGAACCATAATCCGGCTGTTGCCTCATCGGTGATGTGGTGACGCCATTGTTTTTTAAAATAAAATTACATAAAAATATTAGTTACTCTTTTATAAATTAATAATAAAAAAGTTTTTATATTGTCAGGTCACAGGGCCGAAGCGTGGGAGTTTTTTGACCATATTAATAATCATCAATTTATTTTTTTGTATTTATCATTTGAAAAAATTATTTTATATATTAAAAATAATTAATGATCGATTTTAATGCAGAACAATTTATGTTTCTAAATGTTTTGATTGAATGCACCTTTGTTTGTTAGAAATTAAACAATTACAAAATACAAATACATTTACAAATTTATTAGAGAACTGTTTTGATATATATAATACTTTTTTAAATGACAATAATATTAATAAAAGGAAAATTAAACCTAAAGATTTTTCTGATTTTATGATAAAGGAAACTATTTACCGAATGATTAGGGCTTATATTTTTTGTTTTGGGTCAATTTTTTGAAATTAAAATTTGAAATTGGTTATGACTCTGATTTCATATACGAAGGTAGCATTCAATATTTTAACAAAACAGATTAATTTATTTGATGTTGTAAAATTTTGAGTGAAAAGGTTAATATCAAAACTAACATCGTGCCGATCCTTTCCTAAAAGTTATTGTTATGAAAAACTTTGTCCGGCTGATTTTAATGGTATATGTTGCGTTTGCCGATTAATGTCACCTAGAGTAAGTAATTTAGATGTAATTGGTTTGAAGTGAATGGGGGAGGGGACAATAAGTGAAATCATTAGAAATAAAACATTAAGATAATAAAATTATTAATAAATCATTAACACATGTATACATATTATATGATATGAAATTTATATTATTGTAATAATAATCCGTTGTAGGGTTGGATGTGTAGTGTCCAATTAAATGATTTGATGTATAGGAAAGGTTCAGGCACATATATTTAGAGGGTTAAAAAGGGCAGTCGGCTAATTTAAATCGATCGTGATTCAGATGGTGTTAGGGAGCCGTTCTAAAAATATACACATATATATTTATATCCCTATTTTCAGTTAAATTACCTATTAATTTCCCCTTGTTTTATTTTTAAAACCTGTTCTTCGCCTTCGCAATTACATTAATTGTACATTTTTTTTATATGGATTTTATTCAAATAAAGTTGTTTTGCCATAGGTTGTATTTAACGTTTGGTTAATTTATTTTATTTTAATATGTGAGCTTGATTGTTTCCATATTTAATGTATAATTTAGATGCAAAATAGAAAGAACCAAGTTATGCTTTAGAAAATTTAATGGAGGAAATGAGTAGATCGAACATAAAAAATTGCCACAATCAATATTACTATGTTTCCTTTTCTCATATCTTTTTTTCGTTTTTCTAAATCCAGTTTATGATGTCATAAAAAGCAAAAGTTAATTTCCACACGTCAGGACGAGAAACCATTTAATGATTCATAAATATGCGTAAAAAATATTTAATGCACTTTTGAGAAGAGGCATGAAGGGGGCTTATTTAGCAGGTAATCAAATTGCAGTGCCGTTTATCAAGAATTTTGGACATTAGTGCGAGGATTTAGTTTCGCATTTTATTATATCTTTTATTTATTCTCCTACTTTGTCTTTTTGAAAGTTTCTATTTATTTGATATCCCAGTTCATTTACCCGCTTTGCATAATAGCATTTTACCATACCCTTACAAAATATGCACAATATATTGTAACGCAGCGCTATTAAACATTACATTTTTCAGTTTCTTCTTCTACAATAATATTTTTATTAACACAAGTAATAAAATTTTAACACATTAATTTTTATTATTAAATATTTTTTGCTTTAATGCCACTATAAACACTATTTTGACCACAACTCGTATTGAAGATGATTTGTTACTGGGTGGTTTAAATAAAAATGTTATTTTAAGTTCGAATTTGATAGCTTAATTGTAATAACAAATACTCTTTACGTTTTCTTTTTGAGTATCATTTTTTTATCACTTTTCCATAATTCCTCAATAATTATGGCCAACCCTATAAAAATAACAAGACACGGATTCGAAAACTTTTAAAATGTTTCTCATGAATTATTATATATATTTCTTATGTGTCAAAATGTGATACAACTATTTAAGGTTAACCAAAAGTACTTTTCATTTTCTATTTGATTTTACCATTATTTTTTTGGTCAAATTTTTTTGAACATTCGACCGTCTATATCACATTATTTATATGTTTTTTATAATGATCCTTCCAAAAAATCGAATAAAATGTTTATATATTTTTTTGGAGTTTTAAAATAAAATTTACCATGCATCTTCCATATTGTTCTTCTAACATTTCGCATCATCCAATAACGATCATTAACTAGTTAGGTGTTTTGGCAACTAAATTTCAATTCCGCGACTATTACTGATTCCGCATCCTTGTGTTCCCAATTTTATATATATTTTGCATATGGGTGACGTTCCTCTCCCTTGGAGAATATTGAAACAGTGACATTTATTATTGTTAAGCTATTTATTTCTCTATCATGTTCCAGTAATGTAAATTTATAAATTCTTCCAGTTGGGAATTCAGGCGTTGATAAGTGAAAACATTAGAAATTCATAAAACATTAAGGGAGATATCATTATGTAATCATTAGAGAAGAAAACATTAGGGAAGAAATCATTAGCACACATATGTACATACAAAGGATAAATGAGAAATGGATAATAATGGTTTGATGTAAGGATTTGAAATGATTTGATTTGTGAGTTTGGAACAGGGAGAGGGGAACGGGCACAGAAATGATGGCTTTGAAGTAAGATTATAGATCCCAATTTGATCAATTCGTTTCATAACTATTATATCTAAAATATTTTATAAACCATCCTTCAGTTCATGAATATAAATGTTAATTATACCAATACGGCTATAAATTTGCATCAAATTTAATTTTAATCTTTAGGATACAATTTAAAAACGCAAATCCATTTGTTTTTTCCGAGCATTATATTGCCATCTCACATAATTTTTTTCTAAAGTCGTAAAATCGATTTTTTCTTATTTGCTTGTTTGATATATAATTCAACTAGAAAAACCTACGCTCAAAGTGCAGAAAGAGTTTACCAAGTAATGCTCAGAAATATAATTTTGGTTCTATGGCTTTTGGCTAATTGGCAAACATTCTATCGATGCTCGTTTGAGTCAGCGGTGGGCTGAGATCGTATATTTCGCCAAGGTCGACCGGTTCATATATTGGAACTGAATCAAATGTTATCTGGGTATTGTTTCTTACCAAAGCTTGCCAGTTTATTGCTTCAAAATATCTAAAATTGCTCTATAAATTTCAGTTGCCCTGTAAAACATTTTATAAAGACTTTTTAACAAAATGTGTACAAACAGTAAACATTTACAAAAATTGGCATTAATGAGACGGTGTCTGACAATTTTTAATTAAAAACACAAGTAAGCTGTTCAGTTTTATGTTAAATTTGAATTCTGAATAATGGATAAAATATATTTGATTTATTTTATTTTTATTAATAAACTAGGGCCAATTGCAGTTAAGATATTTTGATTTTTAAAAAATTGCTGATTGTGAAACAACTTTATTGTTGCATATTATTTCGATAATTACACAGGTCATCTTTGAGAGTTATGAGCTAACCACGGCGATCAAACCTGCCATCTAGAGATTTTCAAATCCGTTTAACATTTTTTTTAATTGAAAATTGAAAAAATGCCAAAAAAACAAAAAAGATTCAAAAACAAAAATAAATTAAATTATTTTTTTTGCATAACAAAGCCAAACTGTTAAATTTCTATTTCAAATAAAATTTTATTAAAAATACAATGTGTCATATTTAAGTAAATTTGGAGGCGAAATATTTTGTATTATCTAAATGCTAATGTAAAAGCCTGGTATACAAAAAAAATCTTTTCTTTTTTTTGAGATGATAAATATAAGTTAGAAGAGATTTTTATATGGAAAAGAGATTCTTAAATTCTTTCTTTTTAGGGCCCGATCTGTCGATTTGGTCAAATGGCCATTTTTTGATGTGGACTGATGTAAGGAGTCAAGGCCGGAAAAACTAAAGAAAACGAAATATGTTTATGAGATAAAGTCATCATGGGGATATATTCTTTTAAGTTTTCATAAAATTCGCTATTCTGTCATTGATAGTTGTTGATGTTATTAGCCTTTAATATTATCATATTTGAATATAAAATAGTGGTCCATAAAAGGGAATAATTGTAGTCCACTCAGCTAGCCATAAATTGTGTGTTATATCTTTAAAACTAAAAAAAAGTCATAATGCCGTATTATCTATTAATATAATTTAAATTTGAGCTAGATTTGAATTAGAACCGTTCATGACCATGATATAAAATTTTATAATTTTCCTAAATGCCATATATTTTTTTAATACTCCAAAAAGCCAATTTAGAAAAATTCTGAAGCATCTTAAAAAAAATTATTAAAAACAACTAAAATTAGCTAATAATAAATTTGCGTGTATTTTTCAAAATTCAATATTGAACCTAAAATAAATATTTCATAATTGAATTGTGCTAACTCGCCAAATATATTTATTTATGAGTGTTCCTTAGCCCAATGTCATATCAATAATCCTGTAAGAAAACTTAATTTATAATAAATGGTGCTGAACTTAGGGATCATCGCGAAGGTTGAATATAACACCTGGACGATCTATGGGGTTCGATTCAAATAACTGCAGATTAATTCAATTTCTCTCCGCCCAAAATTTTCATTAGGTAAATCGTAATTAAGCATTCTCGAATAGATATTTGCCTCATTTTGACCAAAGGGGTATAACATTCAAAATAGTAAGTTATTGTTCATGGCAGTATTATTAAAATGTGTTGATTTCAGAAGCAAGTAGTTATAAATTCGTTGAAGAATATATAATTACGTGTATTAATTCAGCATAAGTGCTACTCACCAAACAACTTTTTGAGATAGAGTTTTTTTATAGTTTGCTTCTTCCAATATTTTCAAATATTTCGTATTAAGTCTAGTTTGGGTAAGCCAAAGCAAAATTAACTATATAAACTAAACAGGCAGGCTGAATACTTTTCTTAAATAAATATTTGTGTATTTTGTATTCATTAAACATATTTTATAATTAATATTTGATTTCCATTTGACGACGAAGATTCACAAATACACTTGATCTTGATGTCAAAAACAAGTAACGGTGTATTTTTAAAGAGTTTTTAAATAAAATTAGAAAGCGATTGGCTTTAGAGTTTCCTCCTTTGATTTAACTTGAGTGCTATACCATTTTTTTTAAATCCTTAAACCAAAAAAGTTATTAATTTTACATATCGCATGGCTACGCCGGCGACCTTGGTTGTAAGCCTAGGCTCTCAATTTAGGCATATCGTTTATTACTAAATCCTAGTTAGACCACTTAGTAGATAGTAAGTGGTATAAATTTCTTTTAAAAAGCAGCTATTTGCTAAACAATAAGACTTTTGTGAATAAAGCTGGAATGTTCCCAATGCGCTAATATTTCTATACGCCCTAAAATTATTCTTTTTACACATTATGTTTTCAATATTAATAGTTTAGCATGATGACTTACTCGACCGTTGCCATGTAATATACGGTAACTCCCAAAGCCCACATGTCTACCGGCCGTATTCACGGTGATCGAGTATTTCCGGGGCCATGTAAGGTAATGTGCCTAAGCGTTGGCGGGATGATTCGCTTTTTAGAGCGAAACCACAATCAATCCAAAATATGTAAAAAATTTGTAAATATATGAATTTAATAAAAGTTTGCTGTGCCAGTTTTAAGTTTATAATGTTTTCTCTTCGTAAAAGTTTTTGTATAATAAATAGAATTTTAAGATCCTTGCATATACATATGACTGTGGACAGTTATTGATAAAATTTTGTATATACATAACCGTCCAAACGTATATTCCGACGACGGAATTGTTTGGACTTGACCTCAGCGTCCAAAGCCTATGACCCGCCGTATCTTGGACGTAAATATCGCTTTGACTTGGCCCCAGCTCCCAAAGCCTTATTTCGCCAATAATATTCGCATTATTTAGCGAAATTTTAAAATTTTGGAAAGATGATTTGGCTAAAAATTGGTAATTATGAATAAGTTAAACTTGAAAGTTTTCATCTAAACCCTATTATATATTTTTATTGTGTTGAATTAATATTTTTTATTTAAGGTTAAGGATGCCTTACACATAGACCCCCCCCCCCCCCCCCTCCCTCTCTCCCTCTCCCCCCCCCCAGGCATTTTAACTTTAATTTATAGTGTCCTAATTTATTAAAAGATCGCATTATATTGATGATTAAATTTACTTATAATCTGAATTTATTGGCTACAAAAATGTTTTTAGTAGCAACAATTAACTAAATCTCACCAGTTCAGGGTATCCGTCGACCCCAAGCCTAATGTTTGCTGGTTTGAGATCGCGATATAATTTTCCTTGAGAGCGCAAATAGCAAAACGCCTCAGCCATACAAGCCGTATAAAAAAATGTTATCGCTTGGCAAGGGCCTGGAAAGTACACAATGAAAAATCTAAATTTTAAAGTTCCAATGGTGGAAGCGGGGCATGTTAATACAGGCCTAATTTTTATTGCATTTTTGAACGATTCGCCAGAATGATCATTTAAAAGGTTAGTCTTCCATAGGTAAGCCAATAAAAATGCACATATTTTCATCAATAAAACTCATACACATGGCCTTAGACATAAATAATATGAGATACACAGGTCAACAAATATTAATGTCAGAAACGTGAATTTTGCGAAAACATAAAAGAATGCATCCCATGATAGCCTAATCTCATATATATTTTTCTTTTTTATTAGTTTCTTCTGTCTTTGGCTGCTTAGATCCGTTTAAACGAAAAACGACCTTTTTGACCAAATTGACAGATCTAAATATACCCCAGAAAAAAATTAAAAATCTTTTTTGCAAAAAATCCCTTGTAACTTATATTTTAATCACAAATGATGAAAAATAAATTTTATTAATATATCAAGCTCTTATATCGGCATTTAGATAATACAAAATATTTCGCGTCCAAACTTAAATACGACACGATATATTATCGGTTTTTAATGAAAATATTATTTGAAGTTAAAATTTAACAGTTTAAATATTATGAATGTGCAAAAATAAAATTTTAATTTATTTTTGTTTTTAAATTTTTTTTGGTTTTTTGACCTTTTTTAAAATTTTAAATGTTTGTGACTGACTAACTAAGTTTGATTAGAAAAACGGTAAAAAGATTTGATATTTCTTAAGATAGCAGGCTTGATTTCTGTAGTTAACTCATAACTCTCAAAAAATGTTGATTTGTTTAATAATAATTCTAAATATTTTGAAATTTTTTTTTCTTATTTTTTGAAATTTTTTATTTAGAAAAAGTAATATACATGCATATAAATTTGGGAATGTGTTCATTTAAAAAAAATGTTTAAAGTTTTTGAAGAATTTACAAAAATTAAAAACTTATTTGCACGTTTTCCAATAAATAAGAATATTAGAGAAATTTAATTTACAGAAAAACTGAATATAAAAATGTTTAAGAATTATGATTGAAAAAGACAATCATTAAATTAGTAATAATGTTTAAACTAAAATTATGCTTAAAATTAGCCAATATATCTATTAGCCCATTATTGTCAAATTTTTAGAAAAAAAAATTCTTAATTGTCGTGCCAACTGGCACGAGTACTATTTTTATTTGTTAATTTTTATTTTCTTTTTATTATTAGCTATGCACAAGGGGGAGGAAGAGAAGCGGAAAAAGAATTAAACGGAATTAAAAACATAATATATTTTTTTACACTTGAATTTTGATTTTGTGAATAATTTTGATACAATAAATAAATTTGTTTATTTTAAACGTTGTTCGTTATTCTCGGTCACGGCAAATTGGCGCAGTCGAAAAAAAGATTAAAAAAAAAATTTTAAAAATAGAATTTAAAGTAAAATTTTGTTTTAGCGCTTATTATACGTGATTCGGATGTTCAAATTCGATGCTTTCAAATTGGCTTACAATCTTCATGCTTGGACTGGTGGCCTACGTAATCTTCACCGTGCGATGGATCAGGATCTGGATTATACGGTGGTTATTATACTCGCTATAATAATCGGGTTCTTGATAGGATACTTGGGCAAAGGAATGGGCGAACAACAATCAAAGTTGACTGGAATCTTCAACAAGAGATTCACAAGCTGTTGGCCACCCGGTTAATGGATAGTCTGCTGACCACAGACAAAATAGGGGCTGCGAAAGCCGGACCCGATCGACGTTTGTCGAGAAGGGGGAGGCGCAAGCCGAACCCGACTGTGCTAATGAATTAAATGTTATGTCTTTAGATACCGGAAAGAGAAATGGTGATGTGACGTGCTATGCTTGTGGCTTGAAAGGACATGTAGAAGGACTGTAAATATGCAAATTTAAACAAAGTAAGGGATAATAGAATGTGCTATAAGTGTGGACTAATTGGTCACATAGCGGCGAATTGTAGACGAGTTGTGAATAAAAGAATAAATGTCAATCAGTTTAGACCTCAATATAATGGTCAAGTGCCAAGTTTTACAAAGTGTTACATATGTAATAGACAGGGACATGTTAGTCGTAATTGCTTTTACAAAAATAGAACGAACCAGACTGCTGATCAAAATTTTGTGCAGAGGGGCATGGGACAAGCCAATCCTATACCCCGTCAATGATACAGGCTGTTGCGAAAATAATTAATAGTGTAAATGCAAATTCTAAAATAGATAATGTAAAAACTTTTTCTTAAGATAAATATATATTTATAAATTTAACAAGCCAACAGGCATGTCCATATGTTACAGTAAATATTGAAGGGCGTAAAACTGAATTTTTATTTGATACAGGAGCTGCTATAACGGTCATGTCAGACACTTTTAGGAAAATGTAGAAAAATAAAGATTTATAACAAGGACGGTTGGTTGCTGTACAATTTAACAGGGAAAAGATCATTTTTACAGAATTCATTGAAATTAATTTTCCGATTAAAAATAAAAATAGGTATATTAAAATTTGGATAGATAGTAGGAGTCCTATAAATGTTTTAGGCTGGGATTGGATTAGTATATTGGGGCCAGAAAACAATTTTTGGGATGTTTTTATGCGTAAAGAAATTATTAATATTAAAAAGGATAAAAATATAGATGTTTTAATGGAAAGTAGCTAAATGAATTAAAAGTGTTGTTAGAGGGTTATAAAGAAATTTTTGATGGTACGCTGGGTTGCTTAAAGAATTATGAAATTGATTTTATATTGAAAGAAAATTATGTGCCTAAATTTTGTAAAGCGCGTAGAATACCATATGCATGGCTAGAGGCGGTGGACAAAGAATTGGATAAATTCGTGGATATTGGGGTAGCTGTGCCTATTTTGCAAGGTTTAACCTTGGACGCATCAAAATATTTGTAAATTTAATTTTAGACACCTTGACAGACTCATCCCACTTAAATTTGTTAATAAAATCAAATTAAAAAAAACTTTAATATAACCTTGGACGCAACCAATTAAAGACTCACACTCAGAGGTTTTCTAAAAAAACCAAAAAAATCGAAAAAATAATAAAATTATTAAGTTTAACCTTGGACGCATCGAAATATTTGTTAATTTTAGTTTAGACACCTTGGCAGACTCATCCCACTTAAATTTGTTAATAAAATCAAATTAAAAAAAACTTTAATTTAACCTTGGACGCAACCACTTTAAGACTCACACTCAGAGGTTTTCTTAAAAAAACCAAAAAAATCGAAAAAATAATAAAATTATTAAGTTTAACCTTGCCGCATCGAAATATTTGTTAATTTTAATTTAGACACCTTGGCAGACTCATCCCATTTAAATTTCTTAATAAAAATAAATTTAAAAAAAAACTTTGATTTAACCTTAAACGCAACCACTTTCACACACCCGGAGGTTATCTAAAAAAAACAAAAAAAAATCGAAAAAATAATAAAATTATTAAGTTTAACCTACGCTAAACCCATTGGCGTCCCCCCCCCCCCCAAACATGCCATATTCCCACCCAAATTAAAAATATTTAGTGCATATCCCCCCCCCCCCCCCAAACTAAAATACCAAATAAATATAAAATTAAATTACATTTAAAATATGTAGCAAAGCATATTTCATTAATATTTGTTGTGTACTTGAATATAACCATTTTTATTATATAAATTCATTACATAATTGTATCATTAATATAAAAATTTATTGCATATAAAATATATCAATCTAAAAACCATATAGGTTTGTTTATATAAACATTATTTATAAAAGTCCTTAATGATTACTCAAATTCTAAAAAGCAAGGTCGTGCCCGCACTATGCCGCCGAAGGCGGAAATATTTTTTTTAGTTAGTTACTTAATTAAATTTGATCACACCTAACGGCCTTGGCGGATATAAATTGATTAACGACGTTTCTTCTGGCTGAATAATGATCTAATTTTATACTTCTGATTTTATTACCACCCCTACTACTTATGCCACTTACTTAATCATTATTACAAATTCCCATCGAATAAATTGTATTAACATTTTTCTCTTGGCTTTGAATTTGTAAGTTAAATTACCAACCTTGTAAAAAATACGATTAACTAAATTTATGTTCATAATACTAATAAATTGTGAAGTTGTATGCAAGTCTATAAAGAACGGTTTGATACCTTGATAAGGACACCATAGGTATAAATTAACATTATTTGATAATATTTGATTGTCTAGAAATAAAAAATAAGAACTTTATAAAGTAAAGAGCAAGGTAAAAAATCTAACAATATTCTTATTGTTTCTCGTAAATTAAATATATAAAAAATACCAATTTTTTTGCTCTCAAGTTCACTTTTTTTCTAAATAAAAAATATTAATTAAATTAATAAGACTGTTATAGCCTAACATAATTACCCCTATGACTGACTCTGCAAAAAATTAATTTTGGCACTTTTGAATATCTTATTTTTAAATTTTTTGACATGACGGTTCCAGACTTTTGAGTTCGTATATGAAAGTGTCGTGAATTACTCACGAAAAAAGATCTAAAAAGGAAATAATTTAGAAAATAATATTTAAATAGAAAAAGAAAATATCGATTTTTTAGTTTTTAAAATTCTTATGTAAAATTTAGAAATTTGCAATTAAAGAATATTATATATTTTAGCCCCAGCAAAATAGTAAAGTTAGTGGCGCCGTAATCGGCGCCACACGCATATACAAATTATGAATTGATATATAAATATTTATAATAAATTAAAGATCAATGTTTTATAATAATGAAAGTTAAATGATTTATAATAAATAAAAGTTATCCTTTACGATAAAATTGGCGCTGCGATATGACCTATTCTAAAGCGGATTCAAAATTCCCATTGGACTATTGTGAAGGAATTCTAAAAATATTCGACATTTGCGAGTAAATTCTAAAAAAAATGATGGCTAACATTAAAGAACAGTTACAAAATATTCCGGCATTCGCAAGAAAATTCTAAAAAAAAAGAGTTTTGCGACATCAGCAATTCTAAAAAAATATGGCCAACTTGTAAGAAAAGCGACTATTCCGGCATCACAGGAAATTTTATAACAAAAGTTTTGCGACAATTGCGACAATTGCAAGGTTCTAAAAAAAATATTGGCCAAAAGATCAAAGGATATAAATAATAGTTGTAGACATGCTCATCCTATTGGATTTTTCGCAATTGGACAATTGCCAAAGGAGAAATTCAATATAAAGAGCACTGTAATCCCCAAGGTCCCTTATTCGAATGAAAAATAGTTATTCTCCCCATAAAGTAACCTAAAATATCAAGAAAAACTAATTGAGAAGAATAGCAAGCTGAGCAAGAAGATAAAACGTCGACAGATGGTGTGATAATAGTAATAATACAGTGAACAACAACACGATTCTCACATGGAGAGCACCTAACAACAAGAATTAGCAACTTTGATGGTGAAAATAGAACAGCTCTTTTCCTTTTCTCTTCCCATATGTATGCATTGGATAATCGAGTTAACCATTTTTAAAAATCAGCAGCTGTTAAATTTTATCGTAAAGGATAACTTTTATTTATTATAAATCATTTAACTTACATTATTATAAAACATTGATCTTTAATTATTATAAATATTTATATATCAATTCATAATTTGTACCACTAACTTTACTATTTTGCTGGGGTTAAAATATATATTATTCTTTAATTGCAAATTTTTAACTTTTATATAAGAATTTTAAAAACTAAAAAATCGATATTTTCTTTTTCTATTTTAATATTATTTTCTAAATTAACTTTCCTTTTTAGATCTTTTTTCGTGAGTAATTCACGACACCTCCATTGGCTTCCTAAAAAAAAGAAATTTTTTTTAGATAGCCCTAACTTTTTTTTTATTCAATCCTAATCCCTTTAACCTTTTTTTTTATTCAATTCTCTTTTTCTTTATTGGCACCTCTTTTTTAGACTTTAACTTTTATTTTATTTTTGGTTACTCACAACTATTTTGGACCTTGTTTACTTTCATTTTTGTTGATTTATCCTAATCTTTGGCGGTCTCTTTCTTTTTAAATTTAAATTATTGGGTTACACTTTTATCTATTTTTCAACCCGGCCTAAAAGTTAATCCAAATAATTTTAGTTTACCTAAAATTTCAATCTTTTTATTTCTATTTATATGAGTGGTTATTTATTTATGCTTTGAGCATTTTCCTTTCAGCTATCCTAAATTAAAAAATTTTATTTTAATTTGGCAGCCATCCTAAATTAAAAATTTTATTTTAATTTTGACAAAATATAACTACGCTTCTAACTTATTTCTTATTTTTTTATGGATGTTTTTAATGACTAAAATGACGGCTTTGGCCATACAAATTTTATCTTAATTCATCCAGCCACTTCTCTTTATTTTTATAACTTTATAAGACCTATCTATCAATTAATAAACCATTCTGGCAATTTAAATATCTTTTATTTGAGACTATGGATGTTTTTAATGGCGATGGCTTAGGCCATACAAATTTTAACCCAATTCATCCAGCCTACCCTTAATTTTTTTTTTAACTTTTTAGACTACCAATTAATAACCCAATCTGTCAATTAAAATATCTTTATTTGAGACACCACCACTAGCTAAATTTTCTTTTTAACTTAATTCTCACAAATTAATAATTTCATTTATTTTTATCTTAATTTTCTTTTTAAACTTTATAAAAAAATAAAATCTAATATACTTTTATCTTTCAAAGCTTTCCAAAAAAATTTTATGGAATGGAAGCCAATATATGAGTACCGTGCATATCTGTAAATAAATTTTTTTCTTTAATGGCATGGGCAAGTTGATTGAGCATCCCAAGGTTTTTTGTTCTCGTCAGCTAACGCTTGTTGGCGCCACTCATTTCGCGTTCAAACTCGGCAGTCATCTTTTCGTTTTTGGAGAACGAGCCTGATGAGTGTATATCGGACCACAGGGCAAATATATTACGAACTTCAATTTCATCGTCCCTCTTGCGTATCGGGGTACTTAAAGCCCCGACCTTGGTATCGTGTGGTCTATTTGCCACCATCGGTGCGATATGAAAATAACCGTCGTTTGAGACATTATGAGCGATGGAATAGTATTTGGGTACCATTTGTCCATTGAGATCCTGATATTCCATGAGTTCGATATTGACAGCTTTAGCGTCGGGTGGCAGTACCTTAGGCTCACATTGCATTATGTAAGGTCGCTGAAAATTTTTCCAATTCATCATATTTTGTCGTGAATACCTGGTTTAACGTTTTCTGGAATAATCGAATTATATATTCCGTAATAAGAGAATGTCACGATCAGCAGTAATACTGGCTTCATTTTTTTAAAGATCAGATTATCCATTTAATTTACTATATCATTTTTATTTTTTTCTAATAGTTTTATTTTTTTTTATTCGCTATAAAATTTCCCTAAGAATATTTTTTTTTAGGTAAATAACTATTTCTATCTGTGATTTTTCTAATAAAGTAAAAGAGAAAGAGTATTAAGTAGTGTATTTTAACATTTCTATAGAAATTTAACGTTTTTTTAGTTTTAATAAATTAATAATTTTTATATTTTAAAATATATTTTTAAATAGTAAACACATTCAAGATATCCCTTATTGTCTTCTTCAAAATACAAAAAAAAAATTAAGTCTCTAGCTATAATACTTTTTGGCTTATAACCTCCCAAAGTTACAACAAATGTGAAATTTCACTTATTTTTCTTTTTCTGCCTATATCTACGTATCACTTCCGGTCAAAAAAATTTCAAATTACGAGATACCCCTAGATACTACCTTCACTCAAAATCAGCCAAAGCTAAAGGAGCGACCTTCCAAGATTTGTTGAATTGTGGTGTATGGACCATATCTATATTTTGAAACCATCAGAATATCGTGTCTTAGGTGCTAAATATCCTTAATTATCTAATTTTTAGTTTATGTAGGAGCTTGTTTCAATAAAAAATTTTATATCAAATTGCAAGTAAATTCAAAGAAAGTAACATTCTTATATTTTTTTGCTCTAGGTCTTTCGAGGACGCAAAATTTGTAAATTCGGCTATAGCCGTTTTCTATATATTTAAAAATTAGCCGTTGTTAATTTGAAATACTGATTAAAAATTTATTAGATTATCACTGGACAACAAAAAAAAAACAACATCAACGATTTTTTGAGGGTTTTGTAAAGAATTTTCTTGCGATAACAATCCCGGGCTTAGTTTTTTATCCAATGCCTTCAATTTTATTTAATCCGCGTCCAAAGTTCAGAAAAAAATTCACAAAATTTTAATTATTAATTTTCCAAAAAATTTATTGGCATATTCAGATTCCTTATAAAAAACATATCTAAAAAAGGTTATTACCTAAAATTATTAGCAATTTACTTTCAAGTTATTTAGGATCAAAAAACGGATTTTATGACGAAAACCACTCATTTTATGAAAATAAAAAAATAAAAAAAATTAAATATTTAAAAAAAATTAAAACCCCTTACGTTAAATAATGAATGTTTCCGCTACCTAAATTTATTTTTAACACAGTAGTGCCGAAGGCACAAAAATTTTTGAAAATAAATTTATTTTGCGAAATTATTTATTTATAAATATCATATATAAACAATTGATTATTAAAAAATTGTAAAAAACTATTACTGGTGCATTACATTCTTGGCACTTTAAGAGTGTATTCTTCTTTTAAAGCTTACACCGACCTTGTTTGGCAGCTTTGGTCAGGATATGTGATATATCGAGAGTTATTAACGATTTATGAGGCCTACCAGAATTTGTACGAATCGGGCGATTTTGAATTTGTATTGACATTTCTCGCACTAAATCGCGTCTGAATTGCAAATGATCTTTGATACCTCCGCAATAGATGTAAATACGCCACGCATCTCTGCCATATTTAAAAAGTTTGAAAAGATAGACCACCCCCATTTTTTTTAACGTAAACGCGGACGATAATCGCTTTGAAATCGATCTAGTAGATCGACTCTTCCCATATGGCTATTGTAAGAATTAATTGGTTTAGGTTGATTAATTTTTGTATATCCTTTCTTTTTCGTATTCCAACGTTTTACACTACAAACGGGGTTGACGTTTTCCGAATTACTAATTATGATTGCTCGACTATCAATCCATTGGCAAATAATAATTTTTTCATCACCAAAATATTCAAAGCTGCTTCGAGGTAACTTTTGTAGCTTTTTCTCATTAAACGGGCATTTTTCGGTACGGTTGGCTCGGATAACTCCTGTACATCTAAGTCCCTGGTCGCCGAGTTTTCGTATTATTTTGGTTGAAGCAAAAAAGTTATCGAAGAGAGCGTGGCATTTTGGATTTTCTAAACATTTAGTCAGTTTTTCGATAATATGCTCTCCCAATAATCCGGTAAGGCGTGGATTTTCCAGTGTAAATTTCAAAAGAAAAGAATACCCGCAAGAAGAAAGTATCCAAACTCACATTTAACCGGTTTTTTAATAAACATTTTGGTATTTCCAAAATAAAAGATCATTTGCTCATCCAACGACAAATTTTCTTTGAATACTCCTAATTGTAAAAGATTTTCTTGGAATATATCTAAAAAGGGTCTTACTTTTGCCAATCTATCAGACTTATTGATCAAAGTGTTATCAGCAAGGTGTAGATATCTTTTTATTTCAATAAATTTATCTCTTGGCATCAAGGAGCTTACAAATTTTGTGGAACGTCATCTTCGTTACGCCAATACAAGCATTTTCGGGGTAAAGAATTGTATTCACTGAATAATATGATCGCTAATAATGTTTCTAAGTCATATGTACTGATTTGTGAATGGTGATTTTGTTGAAAAGCATATATTTTACTTTTTTCGATAATCAAATTATAGATACGGTCATCAAAAAATTTACGAAAAAAATTATAAGGCGTAAATTTTTAAACTTTAAAAGTGATAATGAATCTAAAGAATCCACAGCTAGTCTACTAAGGGTTTTTTGTTTTTTCCAACAAACCTTTTGCGAACATTCGTCGAACTCTTCATGAGGATTTAAAATTTCTAGTGTTCCAGCAACATCCGTTCTGTCATTCACGACTAATTCATTATCGCTATTTTCCTCTTCTGTCACATCCCCAAAAGTCTAGAGGCACAGTAATTTCGAATGAGCATCAATGAATTCAAGAGCGTTGATTAAATTTTGAAAAAGGGGCATATAACAAATAATTGACAGCTGCATATAATTTTTCTAAAAAAAAATTTTAAAAAAGTTTTAACATTAATTTCTTAGAAAAAATCTATTTTTAAATTTTCAACTAAAATTAGACATCGTATGTGCCGGATGTTTCAAAAATGGAACAAAATATTTTAAACTTTTATATTTTGGCGGAAGTTTGGCTAAAATTTATAAAATTTATAGGGAAGACCGTGGCGAAATGAACATATTTTTGCAAAATCGTTGCCGCTGGCACATTTTTAATCCAAAAGAAAAAAGTAATGGCTCATTTTATAGATAATTCATTATATTTTATAAAAAAATCCCACTAGTATTAACCATTTCGCCCCATATACGGGGTAAAATGAAACACCCATGGGCAAAATGAAAGTGTGTAAAATTTATTAAATTTACAGCTTTAATTTCAAATAAACCTTATATATTGAATAATAAATATAGATTTAGATCATTTTATTAATAATTATATCATAATCAAATACCAGTGGCCCAATAATCCCAACATCAAGGGGTTGAAGTCTATGTGAACAATGAGGTGGTAGTGTCACCACTTTAATCCCATTATTAATAAAGTTCACTGCTTTTATGGACATATGAGATACATGGTTATCCATAATTATAAGTGTCTTTATTTAAAATATAATAATTCAATTTACTGGATCCTTGAGCATTTAACATATTTCAAAAAATGTTTTAAATATCCCACAAACTCTTTTCTTTCATCCATCCTGATGAATTGCCACAACCATCACTCCCAGGACCATTAGTTAATTCCACCTTAAACCTTTTTCTAGGAAAAATGAATGAAGGTGGAATTAATTGCCCAACTGTATTTATGGCAATACACATGGTCACAAGGCTGCCCCTTACAGCAGAAACAATTGTTCCTAACTAGTAATTAATTAATATAATGTATAATAAATTTGCTTACCTTCTGTGCAACCACTTTAGATGGTAAAGGAACTTTTATTAAACCTGTTTCATCTAAATTGAATATCTTGTGAGAAAATAATCTTTTTCCATTAGATCTATTAGGTTTTGGTAAAAACCATTTGCTTCTTTATTGAAACCAGATATCCTGTAGACTGGTACATTCATTCTTATAGAAATGATAGGTTTTTTTTTTTATAAAATTGTTGAACCAATCAGATCCAGCTAATTTTTGTTCAATCCAAATTGGTAGGGGTTTTTTTGTTAAGTATGAAAGCATATTCATATGCTAGTTTTCTAATCTAATTATGGATTTAAATTATTTTTTGAGGTTATAAGGGCTTCTTTGAGAATGTCTTCATCTGTCTTCAAACTTTTTCTTTTATAATTACGCATGCTTGGTTATGGCGAAATATGTTCATTTCGCCCCGCATTGAGTAGTGTTTGCAAAATCAATAATGTTCAAATAATATTAAGTTTTAAGTTAAAAATGTATTATATTCTTACAACGAAGTTTTTTTAAAATCTTTATTTTTATTAAAAATAAAGCAAAATGATTGTTGCTTAAAACATAAATTTGAAATAGCATTTTTTCTTTAATTGAGATTTTCTAAATTTTTTTAAATGGATGTATATGTAAAAAATATAATGAATCGATAGCTTGTTTAAAGATCTACAACATATATAAAATCTATATATATTGAATAATTTTTGGCAGAGATAGATCCATTAATCATTTCACCCCACCAACCATTTCGCCCCGGTCTCCCCTACATTGGCGTAGGAGAGGGGGTGGGGGTTGGAAATAAACCCCCCAAACCCCCCCCCCCCCCCCTTCCCCCCCAGCATGCCATATCCCCACCCAAATTAAAAAATTTTAAAGCATATCCCCCCCCCCCCCCCCCCCCCCTCCCCCAAACTAAAATACCAATTAAATATAAAATTAAATTACATTAAAATAATTTTGAATATTTAATTTTAAAATCTCCCTACCCCTCAAATTAAAATACTAGTCAAATATTTTTATTATATAAATTCATTACATAATTGTATCATTAATATAAAAATTTATTGCATATAAATATCAATAATATAATTTTCTTAATACCATATATGTTTGTTTATATAAACATTATTTATAAAAGTCCTTAATGATTACTCAAATTTTAAAAAGCTTCATAAGAACCAGTAGATTTCAAACTAAAACACTATGGCACGACTGAAGGTCGTGCCCGCACTATGCCGCCGAAGACGGCAAAAATTTTTGAAACCCCCCTCCCCTCTCCCCCCCCCCCCCCCCAAGCTTTACAACTTGCTACGCCCTTGAATTTATACATACTTAAATAAACATGATCTCTTAAAACCCCCAATTGTTTAATCTTAAAATAATTAATATAAAGCCATAGTTATGGGCTATTAAAAGTTAGAAAAAAATCTCCTTTTTTTTGCAATTTAAACTGTCTTTTAGCGCCTTAAAAAATATTATATTAAATTTTTTATTATATTAAATTGTAATTGAGAATGAGAACTTTGCACTGATATTAAATTTTTTTTATAATCTTATTCCAAACCAAAGTTATGAGCTCTCAAAGTTGGTGTTCCAAAAGTGGAACAATCGGCACTAATGGGTTAAACTTTTGTTACTAGCCATTGATTTTATAATATAGAAGCCCAAAATACCCCAAAAATTTAAAATTCTCAACTTTGACACCGAATAACTAAAAATATGGCTAAAATTCTGATTTCATAATTGTGATCAGCGCCAAAAACTTGACCAAAAACCATAGTTGCCATAAATGATGCTCAGGGTCGCCCAAATTTTGTTGTCCGATGTTATTGCCTAGAATTAATCACAATGATTTTTGTCGACTTGTGTATTTAAGAAGAGAAGCGGAGAGGCGAAGCTGTCAGGCTGAAAAAGAAAATAAGTGTTTTTTTGTGCAAGTGTATTATTCAATTCAGGTGCTTGTCAAATAGATACATTATTACAAATCTCAAACCAGCTCGGTATATTTTTACAAATTTTTTATAATATTAAACTTTTGCGAATTATTTGTTTAAAAATGTATCAATTTCGAATATATCATACGCGTTATAATGCTAGTTTTTATATGTATTATTTTTAATAACTCTGAACTTGTCTACATCTCTCGGACAAATTAAAACCTTTTTTTAATTTCTTTAGCACCTGTTTTTAAATGACCAAAGCTGAGGGGCGGTATGGCTAAAATATATTAAAGCTTTTGGGTAATTTCCTAAAGGAATGAGATGCAGCCGATATATACATATGAACAGTTCGACCGGTTAATAATAAATGGCACCATTTGCTTTGAATATAAATTTTTGGTTGAGGCCTAAGAGGTCACGAAAACCAACAATTTCTGTGCCTTTATTTGGATTTATACACACAGATTGGATGTGAATTTGATTCACTTCAGGCTCAAATATTGATCTAACGACCTCACTACCTCATTATCTAAATTTTTTGCCAACCGCAACTTAGTCGTTTCCCCGTCAAAATCTTCAGTCACTCTTTTCACTCCCCTCACACGCCAGATCAAAGTTTTCGATTTTTTTTGTTTTTTTAGAAAACCTCTGGGTGTGTGTCTTAAAGTGGTTGCGTCCAAGGTTAAATTTTAGTTTTTTTTTTATATTTGATTTTATTAATAAATTTAAGTGGGATGAGTCTGCCAAGGTGTCTAAACTTAAATTTACAAATATTTCGATGCGCCCAAGGTTAAACTTAATAATTTTCTTATTTTTTCAATTTTTTTTGTTTTTTTAGAAAACCTCTGAGTGTGAGTCTTAAAGTGGTTGCGTCCAAGGTTAAATTTGAGTTTAAAATTTGATTTTATTAAGAAATTTAAGTGGGATAAGTCGGTGGACCCAAAGTTGTACGAAACGAAAATCCATAAAATAACGAAAATCCATAAAATATGGTAACCTTGTGATATAGTTTAGGGTTAGGTTAGGGCAAAGATGGATTTAGGTTAGATTAACGTTTGGTTGAGGTAAAATTTCGATTAGGAAAACCTTAGTATGAGATTTGCTTAGGGTTTTGGTGAGGTTTATTTAGGGTTAGGGTAAGTTAGTCTGAGGGTTAGGGTGAGGTTAGCTTAGTGTTAGGGTGGGAATAGATTAGTATAACAATGTAGTTAGCTTATAGAGTGAGATTTGCATAACGGTAACGTAGGACTAATTTAGGGTTAGTTTAACGAATATAATATATAAGCTAATTCATGATTGGTTGACCAATCATATTATTTTCGTACATATTTGGTGTCACCGGATGAATCTGCCAAGGTGTCTAAACTTAAATTTACAAATATTTTGATGCGTCCAAGGTTAATCTTAATAATTTTATTATTTTTTTTGATTTTTTTTGTTTTTTTACAAAGCCTCGGGGTGTGTGTCTTAAAGTGGTTGCGTCCAAGGTTAAATTTAAGTTTTTTTTAAATTTTATTTTATTAACAAATTTAAGTGGGATGAGTCTGCCAAGGTGTCTAAACTTAAATTTACAAATATTTCGACGTGTCCAAGGTTAAATTTAAAAATTTTATTATTTTTTTGATTTTTTTTTGTTTTTTTTTAGAAAACCTCTGGGTGTGTGTCTTAAAGTGGTTGTTGCGTCCAAAGTTAAATTTAAGTTTTTTTTTAAATTTAATTTATTGACAAATTTAAGTGGAATAAAATACTTGTGTAATGACAACCCTTGATATGACAAGCCCCGAATCCGTGTTGAAAAAGATTATTAATTTAGTAAATTTAATTAGTTGAAATTTTCAAAATTTAAATTATAATCTTTAGGCGGACATACACAACCGACTTAATTTAAACTAAATTAAAAAAAATTTTAATTTTTTTTATTTAATCTTGTATGCATCTACTTTAAGACACTAGCCAGGGCCCTCAAAAAACATAAATTTTTAAAAATAACTAAATATTCAAGTTTAAGGACGCATCGATATATTTTCATAAGTTTAAACACCTTGGCAGACTCATCCCACTTAAATTTGTTAATAAAATCAAATTTAAAATAAAATTAAATACAACCTTGGACCAGGCACGATTCTAGACCCATTTGAAGGGGGGGGGGGGGGGGGTACTGCCCCCAAAATACATAATATTTTATGTTTGCCCCCCCCCCCCTCCCAAATAGAAATTTGCCCCCCCCCCCCCCCCCCCCCCCCCAAAAAAATACGTATAAATTTTTTTTCCGCAATATCTAAAAAAAATTATTTTAAAAAATTCACTTTTTTTAAAAGTGTTTTCATTCATCAACACTTCTCATCCGCCAGAGAGACCAAACTAACACAGAAATTATTTCTGTTGTTATTAGATATATAGAAAAATTTGATTTAACAGAAAGCTTTATATTTGTAAAAGCAATTCATAAATCTGATGCCTAAGAAATTTTCTCACTTGTCAACAATCTTTTGTTAGAATTTAATCCAGAACCAAAGAACTTGATCACACAACGCTACGATAGGGCGAACGTAATGCCCGGGGATAAAGGTGGTGTTCATACTCTAAGCAAAATAGTTGGACACCATGTCCCGTATATTCACTGCTTTAACCACCAATTGCTCTTGTTGTAAAAGATTGTCTTGAAATTGTGAAGAGGAAAATTTTTTTGATATTTTTTCTTCCCTTCATAAATTTTTTCAACATGATGCAATCAAGGAAGTTAGTGAATGCGGGACCCCCGGCTGTTGGCTCATCGGTGGTGTGATCACGACGCCATTGATTTTTTTAAATTACATAAAAATATTAAATACTCTATTGAAAATTAAAAATAAAATTTTTTTTATATCTTCAAGTCAAAGGGCCGAAGCGTCGGGGTTTTTAGACCATATTTATAATTATCAATTTAATTTTTTATATTTATCATTTAAAAAATTATTTTATTTATTATAATTGATGATCAATTTCAATGCAAAACGATATATGTTTCTAAAACTTTTGATTTAATACACCATTGTTTAGAAATTAAACAATTAAGAAATACAAATACATTTGAAAATTTATTAAACTGTTTTAATATACATAATACTTTTTAAATGACAATAATTTATCTATGGATAAAACAAAAACTAAACCTAAAGATTTCTGATTTTATTTGTTTTCTACTCATAAGTTTGACAATATTTAAATATTAATGATGAAAAGTATTTATTGATTTATTTATTGAATCTTTTGATAATAGATTTTTCACCTATAATATTTATTTAAAATCTTTAGATTCCCTTTAAAAATTTAATTATCCTTTTTTTAGATATAAATAAAGAGCCTCTAAAATAAGTAATATTGATAAAAGAAATTGACGTAGACAAAAAATTTTTAATAAGAAAACGTAATAATTACAAAGAATGTGTTACTAATGATTTTGTTAAATTTTTATATGATTAAGATGCGTTTCCTAATCTATTTAACATTTTTTCTAGTTTGTTATTTGGCTCTCCAACGTCGAGTTGTGAGGCCACTTCTTCTTTAAGAAGGATAACACAGGTCAACAACACAGGTCAACAAATATCAATGTTAGAAACGTGAATTTTATGAAAGCATAAAAGAATGCATCCCCATGATGGCCTAATCTCATATATATTTTTCGTTTTTCTTAGTTTCTTTTGTCTTTTTTGGCTCATTAGATCGGTCTATAATGAAAAATGACCTTATGACCAAATTCACAGATCTCAATATACTTTAAAAAGAAAAAATTTAAAAATTTTTTTGCATATAAAATTCCCTTGTAACTTATATTTTTAACACAAATAATAAAAAGTAAATTTTATCAATATATCAAGCCCTTACATCTGCATTTAGATATTACAAAATATTTTGCGTCCAAACTTAAATACGACACGATATATTATCGGTTTTTAATGAAAATATTATTTGAAGTGGGATTTAACAGTTTAAATGTGAATATGTAAAAAATAAAATTTAATTAATTTTTGTTTTTGAATCTTTTTTGCTTTTTTGACCTTTTTTCTAAAATTTTAAAGTTTATAACTGACTAACTAAGTTTGATTAGGAAAAACAAACAAATTCAGATTCCCTAAGATAGCAGGTTTGATCTCTGTAGTTAACTTATAACTCTCAAAAAATTGTTGACCTGTGTAATAACTTCTAGTAGGGCAAGTGACTGCGTAAAGGTGATTTGGTTCTTTTAGGACATGAAAAATTATTAACTGGGGCGTTGAATTTGATGAATTTTATAATAATCAAAACAATCTCTAGCTTAAAATTGTTAGATTAATACAATACATTGCTCATAATCAGCTAATTATTGCTTACTATTTTAAGACATGGTTGCAAATTTTTAATGCGCATTTAACGTTTATGTTCATGTTTTATTTAATTTACCCTAATATTAATTACTAGTTATATATAACCAGTGTTTTTTCATATATATTCTTCCAAATCAGCATACTTATACAATTTGTTTTTATGATAATCAACTTTATTTTACTATTCATTTTTTAAAATCCAATGTTTTATATAATTCATTTTTATCATTCATATGTATCATATTTTTATATTTCATGCGCATTGATACCAAATGATAAAATTATACTTACAATTAATTTTCAATTATTATATCTTTTTAAACAATTGATTTTAGTGAAAACAATTAATTTTAATTCACATATCCAATTTATATACGCAATCATTTTTTTTATTTTATGAATAAAATAAATTACAATTAATTTATTAAAATAAGAATTTTGAACATGGATTCAATTGTTTTACATGTATATTTTTTGCCGCCGAAGGCGGAAAAAAAAATTTTTCTGCCCACCAAGAGTTTTTTTGCCCCCCCCCCCCCCCCCCCCCAAGTGGAAAAGCTAGAATCTGGCCTGCCTTGGACGCAACCACTTTAAAACACACACCCAGAGGTTTTCTAAAAAAAAACAAAAAAAAATTGAAAAATAATAAATTTATTAAGTTTAACCTTGGACGCATCGAAATATTTGTAAATTAAAGTTTAGACACCTTGGCAGACTCATCCCACTTAAATTTTTTAATAAAATCAAATTTAAAAAAAACTTAAATTTAACCTTGGACGCAACCACTTTAAGACACACACCCAGAGGTTTTCTAAAAAAACAAAAAAAATCAAAAAAATAATAAAATCTTTAAATTTGACCTTGGACGCATCGAAATATTTGTAAATTTAAGTTTAGACACCTTGGCAGACTCATCCCACTTATTGGTAATAAAATCAAATCAAAAAAAACTTTAATTTAACCTTGAACGCAACCACTTTAAGACACACACCCCGAGGTTTTGTAAAAAAAACAAAAAAAAATCAAAAAAATAATAAAATTATTAAGTTTAACCTTGGACGCATCGAAATTTTTGTAAATTTAAGTTTAGACACCTTGGTAGACTCGTTCCAATTAAATTTGTCCATAAAATCAAAATTTAAACCTTGGACACATTCCGATAGATTAGACTTTTTGGCGGACATATCCCAAGGTTAATTATGTCCAAAATAAAAAAAGATAAATTAAATTAGTTTGGACGCATTCATTTTTTATGTATCTTAGACGTGTTGGCAGACACCAAGTAAATATAATACAAAGACAATTGCATATGGATAAACTCTACCAGGCAAATAAACAAAAAAATATAAAAAAAAATATGAACCTTCCTTGTACTCAGTACTATGTACTTTATTAGTGTTAATTTGCTTACTTTTTTTACATTTTTAAACTGTCATTTAATGCATTTTTTAATTAAATAAAGTGAATCTGGATATTTAAAATAAAAATTTGTTTTTTTATAATTATGTAACAAAAAAAAATTTTTAATTTTTTCCTTCAGGTGTTCTTGAAGTCGCAAATCTGTCAATTTGGTCAAAAAGGCCTTTTTTCGATAAGGACGGATCTAAGGAGCCAAGGCGGGAAGAAACTTAAAAAACGATATACGTATATGAGATAAGACCATCATGGGGACAAATTCTTTTATGTTTTCATAAAATTCTTTGTTTTACCATCGAAATTTGTTGACCTGTGTTATTAGTAGTTTATATTTTAGACCTAAAAAATTAGACTGCCGCGTTATTTCATTTGACCTGCGGGGCCTTATTAATAGTTTCTCTAGAGTACAGGCAAATGACTAGCGGTAAAACCATTATAGGGAAATCTAGGAAGAGTCTTTACCACTGTTTCAAATTTATTTTCTAGGTTTTTTAGCAGACTTACAAAATACCAGAAAAAATTATGTACTTGTTATAAAAAATGTAAATTTTATTAAACACAAAGTAAAAAAAATCTAAAAAATGGGATCAAATAAATCTTGTCATATATGTATCAATATTATTGATCAAATTGTTTTAGATTTAGTAGAACATTTTTACAAATTTATATTAAAAAAAATATTTAAAATAGAAAGTTATTTTTGGCCTTTATTTAACATAAACTAGATATTTTAAAAAACAATACAAACATTTCTTATGCTTAATAAGTAAAAATTGTATAAAGCAGGCACGATTCTAGACCACTTTGGGGTGGTGGGGGGGCATAGCCCCTCCCCCCCCCCCCCCCCAAAAAAAAACTACGTATAAATTTTATTTTTGCCCTTCTACCCTCATAAAATTAAATTTGCTCCTCCAAAAATATCTAAAAATTATTATTTTTAAAAAAAATTTTTTAAATAGGGTTTTCATTCATATCAACACTTCTCATCCGCGATCTAACTAACACAGAAATTATTCTGTTATTAGATATATAAATATGGTGTTACAGAAAGATTTGTGAAACAATTCATAAAATCGATGCCAAAGAAATTTCCTCACAACAATCTTTTGTTAAATTATAATCTAGAACCAAAGAACCTGATCGCACAATGCTTCGATGGGGCGAACGTAATGTCCGGGGAAAAAGGTTTTTGTTCAAGTATTTCTAAAATGGCTGGACACCATGTCCCGTATAATCACTGTTTTAACCACCGATTGCATCTTGTTTTAAAAGATTGTCTTAAAATTTTAAGTAGAGAGAAAATTTTTTTTGATATTTTTTTCCCTTCATCAATTTTTTCAAAGTAATGCAATCTAGGAAGTAAGTGAATGCGGGACCATATCCCAGCTGTTGCCCCATCGGTAGTGTGGTCACCATGGCTTGTTTTTTTTTTAAATAAAAATAATAATTACTCTTTTAAAAATTAAAAATAAATAAGTTTTTATATTTTCAGGTCACAGGGCCAAAGCGTCGGGGTTTTTTGACCATATTTATAATTATCAATTTATTTTTTTGTATGTATTTGAAAAATTATTTTATTTATAAAAATAATTAATGATCAATTTCAATGCAAAACAGTTTATGTTTCTAAAAATTTTGATTTAATAGATATTGTTTGTTAGAAATTAAACATAAGAACAAATATATTTACAGATTTATTTAAAAACTGTTTTGATATATATAATACTTTTTTGAATGACAATAATTTATTTATAGATAACAGTAAAACTAAACCTAGAGATTTTTCTGATTTTTATTTATTTTCTGTTATTGAAAATAATTATAAAAATTAAAGATAAAAGTATTTATTTTAATATTATTGACTTATTTATTAATTCTTTTATTTTTTACCGATAATATTAATCTATATTAAGATTCCCTTTATAAATTTGATTTTAACGTAGAAAATTTTTTTAATAAAAAAACTTAATAATTACAAAACTGTGTTACTAATGAATTTGTTAAATTTTATAATGATTACAAAGATGCGTTCCCTAATATATTTAACATTTTTACTATAAGTTTGTTATTTGGCTCTTCAACGTCAAGTTGTGAGGCCACATTTTTAATAATAAAAAGTTTGCACATGGATTCAAATGGTGTCCATGTATATTGCCGTGACCAAAAATCACGGCTAATTCTGAAGGCGGCGAAAAAAAAAATTCCCCCCCCCCCCCACTATCTCCCCACGAGTTTTTTTGTCCCCCCCCCCCCCCCCCCTCTCCCCAAATTGGAAAAGCTAGAATCGGGCCTGGTATAAAGGAACACTAGAAAATAAGTTGCATTTTTTTTTTAATTTAAAGTTAGCAAAATCATAGTTTTCAATTTTCAAATTGAGAATTTGGGGTCTACATATTCCATATATCTAGGGTTGCCAAACGTCTTCCTTTCGGGAGGACGGCAACCTTTTTAGCTGTCCGTCCTCCCGTCCTCCTTTGAGCTGAAAATGTCCTTTTTTTGAATAAAAATGATAAAAAAAATTTTTTTTTATTTAAAATACTAAAAATCATTTCCCATACCTTATTTACCCATAAACAACTCAAAAGAAAATCAAATTTTTTTAAATCCCTTAAAAAATTAACACCAAAATTTAAATAATAGACTTATTATAGATTTTTCAAAATCATCAAATTTTCGCATTTATCTTCAGAAAAATATTTAGCTGCTATTATTATATTTTGTAGATAAAATTGGCAATATAATCAATTAAATATTTATAATAAAATATGATTTAATAAATTTTTTTCACATTCATTAAAACATTTGGGTTTTTTTGATTTTCCGCCAAAAAATTTCAAATCAATTTTGCCATACCCACAGAACAACCTATCTAAATTTAAGTGAAAGAAATTGATTTTAATTAATTATCAGTGATTAGTATATCAAGTAATTTGATATTTTTTTAATTAAAATATTTTACAATACCTCAAATAATTTTAAAGATTATGTACATATCAATCCAAATGGGAGACAGAAAACGATTTTTTAAAAGAAAAGCGCAGTAATATTGCATTTTGCAAATTATGCCAATCTGAAATATAGTTTATAAAGGTTTAGCTGCTATAAGACAACATGAAAAAACTGAATTACACAAGAAAAATATTAAATGTAGAAATGAAAATCAAATAATGGAACTTCACTATTTAAATTACGATAATAAAACTCTCGCCACTGAGTTGACCTATGTTTACCACACTATTAAGCACCATCATTCATACAACTCCCTTGATTGCACCATAAAGTTAATTAAGAATCTTCACAAAGATACAACTCTTAAAAAGTATTCAAATGGGAAGGACAAAGGCAGAATATCTCGTACATTGTTTGGGAAAGCATGAGTTATATAAAGTATTAGATGAAATACGCACGAACAACACATATTATTCAATTCAAATAGATGCATCAAATCATAATAATGTTAAAATATTTCCAATATGCATCCTATATTTTACACTTAAGGGTATACAAAATAAAGTAATAGCCTTAGAAGAAATTCATCAAAGACATCAGAAAGTATGTCTAACATGCTTCTAAAAATCCTAAATAATTTTAATTTATCTAAAGCATGTAACTGCGTTAAGTGCTGATAATGCATATAATAATTTTGGAATTAAAAACTCATTATATACAAAATTGAAAGAAAGGAATTGTGATTTACTTATGTCAAGCTGCCATGCACATATGGTGCATAATTGTGCTAAAGCATCCCTGGAAGAACTAAATATTGATATTGAAAATATTATTCTAAAAATATATGGCCATTTTACAATTTCGGCAAAAAGAAGAGAGTCTCTCAAAAATTTTTGCGATGAAGTCCAAATACAATTTAAGGATATCATTAAACATGTTGTCACAAGATGGCTTAGTTTACTACCATGCATTGAACGGCTTTTAAAAGAGTGGTCTGGATTAAAAGAATATTTTACATCTCTAAAAGATTGTTCCAAGATTATTGATCGTTTATTATTTATAAATGGAAATTTTGATGAAAATCTCGAAATATATCTACTTTTTGCCCAGCATTCGCTACAAATATTTCAAACAACCATATGTTCGTTAGAAAGCAATTCTACAACCTATGTCCATCTATGGGATATTATGATTCAGCTCCATAGTAATTTTAATTAGAATAAACGATCAATTTTTTGGATACAGCGTCAATAAAAAACTGGCAGAACGTTATAACTCAAACAAAACTCAAAAGAGATTTCACAGCTTTCTATAATAAGGCGTTGATGTATTTAGAAAAAAGATTTGATTTTCATGAGGATAATTGGATAGCCCTCATCTCTAAAATAAATTTAAAGAATAAATTTCCCTCGTTTGATGAAACTATGATGATAGTAAATAAACTATCTGTAATATCTATATTAGAGCTAAATATTGATGCTCTCTACACAGAAATCATTCTCATTAACGATGATTTCCTCAAATCAGCCGATGATGCAAATTTTTTTGAAGAAACCCTATGCAAAATTTGGGGAAATTTATTAAGCAAACAAAGTCTTCCTAACATTGAAAAAATAATACGTTTTTTATTCAGTCTACCATCAACAACTGCGTTTATAGAGCGCGGGTTCTCAGTAATGAATACAAAGTGGCGCGCTGAGAGAAATCGAGCAAAAAGAGAACTTATAAAAACTAAATAATCATATATATTAATACAGATTTACGATGCGGAGATTTTTATAATTATGCTTTTAATGATAATGCGAAAACTTCTTATAATAATTTTAATTGATCATGTTAATTCATAAATAATAAATAAAATGATGTAATATTGATCTTAAAGTCATTTTTAAGCTTGCGCGTTGTTTTTTTAATTTGTCCTCCCTTTGTCCTCCTTTTTGGCACAGCCGTCCTCCTTTTTAACCCAAACCTGTTGGTAACCCTACATATATCTAATATTTTACGAATTTTGTTATTTGACTTACAAATTTCATTTACTAGTTTTTTTATTATACACAAAAAAGTCACAAAAAATTGTCCCATAATATATAATATTTATAAAGATATTCAAAATTCAGATAATAAAATTCAAATAATCGAAATGTCCTTATATATGGTGAAACAATTCAGTTATTATATAAGTTTTTAACAGGATCAATTAGTATTGTTTAAAGTAGCTCATAAATGCTGTTTTAAATGCATGCGCACATTTTTCTAATTTTAAGGCCCATTTAGATGGACCAGACGGCTAATTTGGCAAAGCTTTACTTTTAGGAAAAGAGGGAGAAAAGCGGGGGGGGGGGGGGGGGGGGGGCTGGGGGGCGAGGGTTTTTGGTTAATTTTTATCAAAATAACCAGTAAAAAATACAAAAAAAGTGGGGTCTTAGCTAATTTGACCCCTACCCCCTGAAGGCTCATAGGACATGGCCTACCTTACGACAATACATTTATATTTAAGTTGCCTTTACCCATTTATTTGATAATAATTATATAAATTAGTATCAAAGATTACAAATAACAAATCACATGTAAAATGATTGTATGTGATAAGAAAGTATAAAAATAATAGTAATAACCCTTAAATTAAAATCCTTAATGTAAAAAAATAAAAAAAATACAAATTAAAATTGCCGGAATACATTGATTTAAAAATAAGGGTTGATAGAAATAAGTATTAAAAAAAATTCTTTTTCATATGTTAAATTAGCATTTAAAAGTAAAGTTAAAAGCAAAAGTCGAGCTAAGAAATTTTCTGTTGTATAAATATTCCTTTAATTATGAATGTATTTTACAATCTAAAAAATAATTGTAATAAAAACTAACACTAAATATTTGCTTGTAATTAAAAATGCAATATTCATTCTTTTAATATGTTAAAGTTGATAATATCTATATGTAAACTTTTATTGTAAATCATGGTGAGTTGCAAAACGAAAATTATCCTGCTTATATTAATCTTAAAGCATTGTGAGTCTGGAATTTAAAAAAAACCAATTGGTTACCGATAGGCGGCAAATTGGTGATCATTATTTTTTTTAAATTATGCGACAAGCACAATTAAACTAGCAATAAAAAGAAAAATTAAATAAAAAAAAATTTTTAACAGAAATAATTTAAACATATCCTAAGAAGAGCTCCTAATTTGTAGTTAATTCATTGGGAAGTGAATAGACCAATGTGTAATTTAGGCGTATATTAACTTTGAAATTGAAGGTAATCTAAATAACAAAATAGTATATATATTTCGCCTTCAAATGTTATATTGTAACCAGGGGCGAATAGAGGAGGGTCAAAAGGGGGAAATTGCCCCCTTTTAGATTTTTTTTTAATTTTTATGATATAAACCAGCGGTTGATTTATATATCAAATATTTGAAAGTGAATAGTAATCAATAGAATTGTTATTTTTGGGAAAATATACAACCCTATAAAAGGATTTTGCAATTATAATAATAAATAATTTAATTCTTTTCCTCTAAAAAAATTTCTTGCCCCCCTTTGAAAAGTTTCTGCGTACGCCCCTTGTAACACAAAATTATTTTGATTGCAAGTTCATCACTGTTAATGAGTAAGTAATAGTTGAATTAGTATTTCTTCCATGCCCTGCCATGTATTAAAAAATTCAGCTTTCTTTATTTTCATTCCTATTTCCTGATGCTGCTTTCATAAAAATTTAGATAAAGGGTTTAAAATAGAATTTTTATAAAATTTTTGCATCAAACCCTAGATCAATAAATTGCTCTGCGCTTTAATGTCGCCCCTAAGGACGGAGTGGCATTGTCAGTATAATAAAATGATAGTTATAAAAGAAAATATAAAAAAGAT
Organism: Acutogordius australiensis; assembly: GCA_030555515.1. Taxonomy (NCBI): domain Eukaryota; kingdom Metazoa; phylum Nematomorpha; class Gordioida; order Gordea; family Gordiidae; genus Acutogordius; species Acutogordius australiensis. Next base: position 11,963,247 of record CM060245.1, read on the forward strand.
TGTTAATTGTTCTTAAAATAGCAAATAAAATTTTGTTTATATAAGAATTGACTCAAATGAAAGAAATTATATAGATAATATCATATAAAAATAATTTTGAAAACAACAAAGTTGATAGGAACAAAATTTTACAATTTGTATATAGTCGAGGCAAAAGTTAAAATTTAGGGCATATATTATTTTATATGTCTATTTATTTTTAATTACAGGTTAAAATTATTATAATTTACATTTATTTTCTTCACAATGACGTGAACTTATATTAGATTTGATTTTTAACTCCATTCTTTAATGAATCAAAGTATCAAGCGCTAACAAAAGTTCCCAATAACAAAAATTAATTTATTATTGTCGATGTTTCAAATATTGATGACTATTTTTGGCTTTAAACTGAATTCTATTGATTCCATTTTACCAAAAAATTACTACCATTGTATGACACTATTTTGTATAGGTTCAAAACAATGTAATTAGGCTAAACTTAATCAAATATAAAAGTTTTGTGTTTATTTGTATATTTATTGCTATCTGTATATAACAAATATATTTTTAAATATTAGAACAAACACGAAAGTAATTAAAATGCCAATAAACCTCTAAATTAGATCATTATTCTTAAATTCTATTAAAATTATTTCAAAAAATATATGCTTAAATATTTAATTAAAGAAAACATTGGTGTAATAAAACTTTAATAATGTTAAACAAACTAACAATATGTTAATTTTTTTCTACAATCATATCCTAGTCACTTTATGATGTAAATACACTGCAAATTTCTGCTAAATAAATCATGAACTAACATTTATTGTTAGATTAGCAATTAGATGGTCAGCCTTTAGTTCGCGCCCACTTACAATGTAGTTTTCATTGAGATGCAGATCCGGAAATTCGGTTTGATTTAATATTGTGTTAAATTGTATCGATTTTCTTGTTTCTCCGCGGATAAAAACTAATAAACATTTGTTGGTATACATTGTTTGGAAAAAAAGATGTATCTGCAAAAGAGGCTACGGTAGAGGCAAAAATTTGAAAGCTCAGATTGTTAAAAAAATTTATCATAAATTTTTTGGTAATTTATTATCTAAAAAGTTTAAATTAAAAAATTTACATTTGGTAACAAAAACAGTTGTTCTGAGATTTTTAAAAATTCTCCCAAAGGGTAAAAATATGGGCTCTAAAAAAATGCAAAAAAAGTACTTGGTATATTTATATGGTAAAAAAACCTCATAGAAAATAATAAAAAACGTTTGACACATTAAGAGGGAAAAAATGCTCATGGATTGGGAACATCCCATCTTGCCTTGATTTATTCTTAGTTATAACTTATTTTTTCAAATTTCATATTTAAATGGCAGGTCATTTTAAGATAGCAGCTTCTAATCAGGTATCTAAATGTTAAATAAGTTCTAAGCTCTAACGACTTGATGGCAACCGTTGTAATATATTTAGTTTAGTTAGTTAATTTTTTATATATATATATTATATTCCACACATCCGAATCAAGTATTAAATCAATTAGATTACAAGCCTCTTCGCCCATTTACGACTACCCCTAAAATGGCAAGAAGCCGGGAAAAGTTTTAAACAAGCCAAGCTTGGGCCTGGCGAATATCAATGTTGCGGCCAATTTTTTAATATACTAATCTGTAGTCAGGACTAAAAAACAAATTAATTAATATGACACCGGTCACCAAATATCAAAGTTTGAAAGAATACAAAGGTTATGACTAATACCTCTCAATAATATCCGTATCTCATATATGTTTTCCGTTTTTTGGAGTTTCTTCCATCTTCGACTTCTTAGATTCATCTAAATCGGGAAAATTCTCTATAATTTTAACTAAAATACAGTTGCTACCTTAACATCCTAAAAAATATGTACAAAAATCTCTTGTAACTTATTTTTATCATCTTAAACATTGTGACATAATTTTAGTATGAGTTTAATTGTTTAATTGTTATGAATAACCAAAAAAAAATATTTTTGTTTTTAAATCTTTTTTTGTCTTTTTTGACCTTATTATAAAATTATGTTTATAGCTGATTTCTAGTTTGATTTAAAAAACGGTCAACGGACATAAATCCCTAAGAAAAGTATAAGACTTCTCTCTACGATGGTCTTATCTCATATTTTGTTTTCAATAATCAGTATTTGGGGCTTAAAAATTAGAAATTAAATAACCAAATTCGCCAAATTGATTGATATGACTTAAGAATACCAAAGATAATGTAAATGATTTTCTTTTATTTAAATTATTAGGGTAAAATATTTGTTACACGAATGCTTATTAAGGTCTCGGACCGCAATTTTAATCATCAAATATTTTAAGAGCTATATATTTTATTTTTTTTATCGTTTACGCGCTATCAATGTAAATTTTTATTAATGTATAATGTAAATTTATTCAAAAAAAGATAGAAATTAAAAAATTGAAACATTTAATTTCTATATTACATTAAACAAATTTTTCTCTAAACATATATATTAATATTGTTATGAAAAGATGTATATGGTCAATTTCACCTCAATCCAACAAGTCCGGGAGGGGTACTTCTTTTGATTTGACTGAAATTTTGCATGGAGGTAGTATCTAAGGGTATCTCATTATTTGGAAATTTTTTTTGACCGGAAGTGATTTTTGACGGAGATAGGAGCAAAAGAAAAAAAGTTGCAAGGTGAATTTTCACATTTGATGCAACTTTGGAAGGTTGTAAGTCAAAAGTATTATAGCTAGAGACTTATTATTTTTTATTTTGAAGAGGACAATAAGGGCTATCTTGCATGTTTATTATTTTAATAAATTTATTTTAAAATTTTACAATTTTATAAAGAATATTTAGTTTATATAACTATAAAAGCATTTTTTAAAATTTCTTAAAAAATTGCTAAAATATACTATTTATAATTCTTTATAAATATTCGAACTTAAAAGTCTGGGACCGACATGATTTTTAAAAAAATTCAAAAAAATATTTTTTTTATTTGATTTTTAGACAAAAATTTGCGCCTTGCAATATATTAAAATATTTAAAAGTGCCAAATTTAATATATAATAAGTTAGACATAGGGGCAATTATGTTAGGCTGTAACAGTTTTATTAATTTAATTCATACTAGTGTTAATTTTGGAAAGAAAAAGGGAATTTTAGATTAATGAAATGGTTTTTCATTATTTTACTCCTATCTTTAAAGCCGACTTTCTGGGTCACTACCAAACCAATTTGAAATATAAAAATGCATTTTACACACAAAAAAGCTATAAAACATAAATTTCCCCCAACATTTTTTAACATACCCATAGCTTTTTATGAAATAAAAACAGTATGCCAAGTTCAAGTTCCATTCGCATCTTAGTTTTATAATAAAGACGCACTAGACCTATTAAAGAGAGAATATCACTGTTACTCGATTCTAGAGGCATATGGATGGGCATTGATTCAAAGTTTTTTATAACTAAATGTGTTCCAAACATACACAAGAATTTCTTTTAATGGTACAACAAATTACAAATTTAATTTAAATAATGGAATGATTTCATGACTTTATTTTTGTAATTTTCCTATCGTTCTTTTGAAATTTCCTATACATAACGTATATACTATTTTTTTAACACTTTAACATGCAAATTATGACTACTTTTATAGATTCTAAATATCATTAGTCAAATACGCAAAAATATTAAAAAAATAAGCTTGCACAGACGAATACAATTTGCGGTAGTTTTTTGACACCTGAATATTGGCTGTTTTTTGACAAATTTTGGTATTTTTATTGTAGAAGCGTCAATCTCGAATGAAAAAAACTGGGGCTATTATATGTCATTAAGCAATATTTTATCTATAAAATGAATGTTAAATATTAAAAAAAGGTTGGCTGGTTAAAGAAAGTTGATTTTAAAAACGGGCAAAATTTTAACTTTTTTCAATAGTAATAATCAAATAAATCAAACTATTATGGTCTAACATATTGCCCATTTGTCCTGCTTTTTAAATACTGTCAAATTTGGCACATTGGCATATTCTAATATAGTGCGAAGGGCATAAATATGTCCCAAAATTAGGGCAAAATATTGAATTTTTTAAATTATTTAAAAAGTCATGCCGGTCCCAAACCTTTGAGATCATATATTTATTAACAATATTAAGGGTCAAAATTTATAAATATTTCACATAATATAAAGATACGTATTTTGAGCTATTTGTGTCTAGACTTGACTTTAATTTTTTGATAACTTAAAAAATTTTTTTTTAATTATTTTTTGCGTCTAAGGTAGCCCTTATTACGATCTTTAAAATAAAATATGACTCTAGCTACAATACTCTTGATGACACATGCGCGGAAAGTTGCCTTAAATTATTTTTTTGCAAAAAAATGAAAAATATTTTTGCTCATATCTCAGTCAAAATCACTTTCGGTCAAAAAAAATTTAGGTTATTTTATCAGCACATAAGGACCCTGCCAGTTTACCAATTTTCAGCCAACTGAGACTTAGAGGGGAAAAGTTTGTCGATTTGAGGTGGAATTGACCATATATGAAATTAAAAATAATATTTCGTTATTTGCCTTTAATCAATATATAGAAAAAAAATCTTAAAATTATTGTTTAAATCAAACCGTATATATACTTATTAAATAAAACAATTATAAAAGATTATCTATTAATACGGTTAAAATATTTCTAAATCAAACTTGCTTTATAAGTACATCATTAAAATTGACCATGGGAGGTTCCATGCGGACCCCAATAACTTACATTTATAAACAAATTTAGATCGAACTTTAATTTCTATATTAGTCACAAAAATTAGTGAACATTTTTAAAGATGTTCATGTTTTGTGCTGAAATCCATGGACTAGAGATTAGAACGAGAATTGAAAGCCCGCTTGCCTGGACAAGGAGTGGCCGAGCCAAAATAAAACAGGGCAGATCCGGGTTATATTGTTATATTGAAAATAGAGTTAAGAACCTATGCGATCCTCAATTTGCCTTACTTTTTAATTTTTAACAAAAACTAAAAATTACAAATTTATTACGCAATAAAGGATTACTTCTATACTCTGTATTTTTTTGATAATCTAACGGCAAAAAATTTAGGGCTTGTAATATAATTATTCGGGCGGCGTTTATATATTCGGACAAGGGTTAAAATATGAAACTCGGCAAGGCGTCTTGCGGGGCGGGCCTATGGCCAGGTGAACTCTAGTATGGACCCCACATAGCACACAAACAATAGTATGATTTATTGGATTTCTGTTGTTTTTTATAGGGCTCACGTTAATTTTTTTGTATATAATATCTTAAAAATCAAAATTTTTTTGCCATTAAAATTCTGAAATTTTTTAATATAATTTTAAATAGGCCATAATCCTAAATAACATCTATTATTGGAAATTTATGATTTTGTCCACAATTTTTTTAAATAGTAAAATCTCTAGGTAAGATAATGTTACCGGGTAGAGATAACAATAAGAGCGATTTTAGGGAGAATATTGCAGTTAAAAAACTTACTTTTAATTAAGTTTATTGCCAAGCGAAGTGATTGGAACGTGTCAAAAACTTAATATCAACTAATTTGGCCTTCCAATACAATTTACAAGGTCGAGTGTAATTTTTGTATGTAACGTTTTTAAAAATTCACCTAAAATTCATTTCAACTTAAAAAATGTTTTTTCTTATCTAGTCTAATTAACATAATTTTTTGACCTACCCCCTTTTTCTATCCTATTTATCCTCTTATCTTATCATGTGTTTGTAAAAGTTATTATATACATTTTACATAGTTTACACATTATTTTTGATATGATAAAATGTTTCCTATTTATAATAATTTTATAATTTTCAAACAAAATTTACTACATTATTTAGATGTAGGTAAAAAACTTGTTATTTACTTTCAATATTAATAAAATTAACCTATATCAACATAATATGGCAAATCAAAGAAAAACGTTAGTCTCTTCATTTGATCCGTCAATACTATGGTGGCTAAAATAGATACAAAATAACATCAGTCAAATTCTACAACTTTGTTCCTTGTAATAAGCTAAGAAAATCTATAAATGATTACCAACAACGACAATTACAAATTAATATAGCTTTAAATTAACATACAAATCTAATTTTGTAAACTTAGCCTGATACTTATCATATACAACTTTAAAGTTACTTTAAGATTCTTTGTGTATCCTATTATATAAATTTAAACAAATGTATTTACTATGATCAGTTATCGATTTATTTTCTAAATGCACTTTACAAGTGGAATTTGTTCCGTTGCATACTCCGCAATTATCTTGTACAACGGGTCGTTCCTGAACCATGCCATCACAGCCCAAAGTCTAATATAGATTGTTAGCATTTTATTAAAGCTAATACTTTATCAATAATTTATTTAAGTGTAAGTGATAAAATATTCTAGATAACTTTCTATTCAAATCATCGTTTTTCAATGATATAAATGAAGAAGCTGTGTAATGACAGTTATAGAATATTTAAAATATTTATTAGAGAAAATAAAAATATGATATGAAAGATATATAAGGAATGAATATATATAGTGTTTAAGTTGAAAAAATAGGATGATATATTGGTTGGGATTTAGTAGATTAATATTAAGGAATTGGTATCCTGGTGGCCAGGCCACCAGAATTATACTAATAGATTGTAAGGCTAACTGTTCAAATTTATAATTTCTTTATTAAAATAGTTAAGTGAAAAAATATTATATATTCTATATTTAAAAAACTAATTTATTATGAAGAACTATTTCTTGCAAGTTGCGATGACAAAGCTGAACTTAGCCTATCAATCAATCAATTTCTAGTAGTAAGATCCATTAGTATTACGGGATACGACACCTCCCTTTTTCAGGGGCATCGTACCTGTCGTAGTGTCGATTTATAATTAGATGGTTTTGGAAGATGGGTGTTTGCATGACCAAAAACATGTGTTAAATTTGTTTTGTTTAGTTGCTAGGGATGTTGAACTTTGCTGATCTCTTGTTCCGTTTTTAAAATTATAATAAGGCCAACTAATCTTTTATATCCTATCTTTTTAGCCATTAGATGTTATATAGGTTTTACGCCCTCCCCTTGTTAAGTCCAGGAATTTTAAATCATTTTAATATTTGTATGTGTCAACTGGATTTAAATGGGGGAGATTAAAAAGGGAACCTTATTTTCAGGGTGACCCATAACACTTACAAAAACCAGTTTTCTCTGCTATCACATTATTCATACCTTAGTAAATCTCCTTATTAAAATTTTTTTTTAAATATTTTTCACTAAATAAATGAGAAGCTTTTGAGATTCCTAAAAATTACTTCCTATAAGAAAAACTATATATCTTGCATATCTATATACAGCTATTGAGCCTAAAAATTTATGTCCTTCAACCTCAAACCTATTTTCCAATATAAAATACTTATCCTACTAAATAGAATAACTATCGGTTGTTATCGTGGCTTGATAGTAATGAGTCATTAATTTTTTTTTCCCGTGTGAGGGGAAGGGAAAAGAACTATGCATTAATTTGAATTTCCCATTATTATCGATTGGTGTAGCACTCGCTTTAACTAAATGACGGTAGCTGTTAAAATTTGTTTGCTGATCTGTTTTCTAAAGTTTCGTCACCTCTCATTGTGTGTAGGGCTTGCTTTTTGTCGGTTTCTGTGTTTAGTGGTTTACCATCCGTTGTAGATAAATAAATTTATTATTATTATTTTTTATGCTCCTCTACTAAGTGCCTAGATTAGATGGGACTTTTGCCGTAATCCATTTAGGGTGATACTAGGACTTACACTTTCGAGAGTTATAGAACAACCTTATAAAGGAAAAACGAACCGGTATCTATTGCGCGACCACCATCTTTTCCATCAATATGCAAAGCCTTGATTACGTTGTTGAGGTGTGATCTGTTTGAGAAATTGTTTATTGGATGTTATAAGTGTATGAGAAATTCAATTGGGTGTATGAGTAGCGAAATATTTTGATGTTTGAGTAGAGAAATATTTAATTGTGGATTATTTGAGTGTTAAAGTTACCGGTTAGTTCATACCAATTAAGAATATTAAGAGTTTCAATTTAGTTAGTGTAATAACCAGTTCGTAAAGAATAACGTAGGTGGTGAGAGAATGGGGGGAGGGGGGGGGGTGTGGATGGAGCAAATTTATGACGAGTAGATATTCCAATGTTGCCTTCAGAGAATTACGCATGGAAATATGTTTATAATAGAATGTCTCACTGTCAAGTTTAATGTTGTCCTTCAATTTATATTCACGTGTAAGCCAAAATGTTTTTTTTTAATTTTTTCTGGTTTGTCCTCGGTTAACGGCACCATTGTTTAAGTTGAAAAAATAGGATGATATATTGGTTGGGATTTAGTATATTAATATTAGGGAATTTGTATCCTGGTGGCCAGGCCACCAGGATTATACTAATAGATTGTAAGGCTAACTGTTCAAATTTATAATTTCTTTATTAAAATAGTTAAGTGAAAAAAATATTATATATTCTATATTTATAAAACTAATTTATTATGAAAAACTATTTCTTGCAAGTTGCGATGAAAAAGCTGAACTTAGCCTATCAATCAATCAATTTCTAGTAGTAAGATCCATTGGTATTACGGGCTACGACATATAGTGAAGTTATTCAAGTTATAAGAATATTAGGTAAGATTTTTTATATCTATATCACTGGACAACAAAATTTGGACGACCTTAAGCATCATTTAGGGCAACAATAATTTTTGGTCAAGTTTTTGGAGCAGATCACGAATATGAAAGAATTTTAGCCAATGCAATTTTTAGTTATTCGGTGTCAAAGTTGAGATTTTTTAAATTTTGGGGTATTTTGGGCTTCTATATCATAAAACCTATGGGTAGTAACAAAAGTTTAATAATATATTTAGATAACGAAAACATTCATTAATAACGTAAGGGGTTTAAATTTTTTTTTAATATTTAATTTTTTTTTTATTTTTTTATTTTTGTAAAATTAGAGGTTTTCGTCATAAACTCCGTTTTTTGATATCAAATAACTTGAAAGTAAATTGCTAAAAATTTTATGTAATAACCTTTTTTAGATATGTTTTTTATAAGAAATCTGAATATGCCAATAGATTTTTTGTAGAATTAATAGTAAAAGAAATTTTATGAATTTTTTTCTAAACTTTGGGGTTTAAAAAATTTGGAGGCATTGGAAAAAAAATTAAATCCGGGATCGTTATCGCAAGAATTCTCTACAAAAGCCTTAAAAAATATGTTGTTTTTTTTGTTGTCTAGTGTATTCAAATGATTATTAAAGAATTGTGTCAGATAATTGTTAAGGATATTCATATTAGACAAATTGTATCCACAAATAGTAGTTTTAAATTCTATTCATATAATTGTTTAATAATCTATTCATATTAGATAAAATAGGTTTATTCAAATTTCTTAGATTAAGAATGACTATTAAGTATGCTGGGAGAGGAATCAATGAAAGTCAGTGGTTATAATTAAATTTCCGATTTACATATATAAATGTTATTGTAATATAAGTAATTAAGAATGATAATATGTAATGTATATATAGTGATCGCAGGCCCGATTCTAGCTTTTCCGTTTTAGGGGGGCAAAAAAAACTCGTGGGGGGCAGAAAAAAATTTTTTGCCGCCTTCGGCGGCAAAATTGGCCGTGACCTTCGATCACGGCAAAAAATATATACATGTAAAACAATAGAATCGTTCAAAACAAGATAAGTGGCCCTATGAGTACTTAGGTACTCAAAAAAATATTGAAAATGTTTATACCACAAATAAATCTTAAATGGGCTATTGTAGGCTAAAATAAACCAAGTGTTCGAAATTATATAATATAGGTCTTCTAAAATAGCTCTATTTTCTACATGAGGGCTTTACACTAATAAAGGGTTGGCTCTGAAATAATTACAAACCCAAAAATTTTAAGGATCTTCAAAAATGGCGTCAGAATTTTCCATTTTTGGGCATGTTTAAAAAGTTACCCGATGTTAAATTTTAGGGAGATTAATATGTATTTAAGGACACGCTGAATGAGCTATTAAAAAGATTTAAAGACCAACTAAATCAAAAGTTAGAAATTTGACTTTTAAGTGAAATTGTACTTCAATGGAATATAATATAAAAAAAATTATTTTAAAAATAAAATGTGCCATTATTCCCCAATCTCACTAGCAAGTTGCATTTTAAAAAAAATCCGTCCAAAAGAAAGTTTTTTTTGGGCATCGATTTAAGACACCTGTTACATTTTTTCAAAACCTGAAAAGGGGTCTATCAGAAAGAGCACAAAAAACTGCCCTAATATCTAGGGCCACTTGGTATAGTTTGTAGACCGATAAGCAGTTTGCAGGCGGCACAAAATTTTTTCCCCCATTTTTTGACTATAGTCTCTAACAACATTTTCAATGTTAAAAAATTTATGTCTTGTGACTTGATATAAATGGTTTCCTTCAAAAAATTATAGGTAGCGGCCAATCAAAAAAGCTGTAATTTTCGTTCAGCAGTTAAAAAATTAATAACTGCCAAGTAAAAGGGCCCCTACAGAAAAAACGGTAACATTGACCTCAATTTTTTACATCGAATTTTTGTATTATAGAAAGGTATAAAGTCAGACAGTCGAAATTTTATGTTAAAAAAATACCTGAGTAGTTGTCTGCAAGAATTTGTATAATATTGCTATAAATGTTATTTTCCTTTAATTTGAAAAAAAAATATATTTGAAAAAAAAAAGATAAAAAGAAAACTAACAAATTACGTTTTTATATAAAAAATTTTAAGTGTTAATAACATTGCAATATGTTGTTGTTGTCCAAAGAAGGGCAGTAAGTAGTGTTGCCATTTGTATCACCATTGTTTTTTGTAACATATACTCTAACATCTTTTGTAGCATATACTCTAACATCAACCACGAAAATGGTGAGAGAGAGATAGAGAGATCGATTAAAAATTTTCAATGTTAATTAACCATGTGTACTACATAATTTTCAATGTTAAAAATGTTTAATAAAACTAAACAGCCTTAAGTAACATTTGTGCTTTAGCTATAAAGGAGTATTGAATATTTTTTTTTTAGTGAAGAGAATGTTAATAGGCAAAAGATGTCCCGGTCCATGGCATATTTTGTAACATATACTCTAACATCAACCACGAAAATATGGTGAGAGATAGAGAGATTGATTAAAAATTTCAATGTTAATTAACAATGTGTACTACATAAAAATGTTTAATAAAACTAAACAGCCTTAAGTAACATTCGTGCTTATTAACATTGTATATATATTAGAGCTATTAGAGATATAAAGGAGCATTGAATTTAGTGAAGAGAATGTTAATAGGCAAAAGATGTCCCGGTCCATACTCAGAAAGAAATAGACATAAAATATAAAAAAAAATTGTCTGGGTTAAATTAAATTGAGAAAAAACTATATATTCAGTATGGTGAAAGGGTACCGCGCATTTATGTGTAAAAAATTTTCTTTCAGCGGTTAAAAAAATTTTACCTTTAGGGTTAATGGGCCCCTACAGAAAAAACCAGAACACTGACCCCTATTTTTTACATCGAATTTTTTGTAGGGTTAGAGAAAGGTATAAAACCAGTTTTGTTTTAAAAGAAAAATATGGTAAAAAAAAATATTTTTTGGCTAGATAGGCTCTAACACCTTAGTAATGACTGGAAATTTATTTTTAAAACAAGTGACAGCAAGTGATCTGTTGACATAAACACCAGAAAGAAGGAATGGGAAATTGTAATTATCTAAAATCCCCCAAAATAACACTAATCTGGCAGGCCACCTGTTAAATATAAAGGTATCATAAAAAATCGAGCATTAAATTTGAGAGGAAGGTAACTTTAGTTTATCGTATAAACATAGAACCCCTGAAATAATTACAAACCGAAAAATTTTAAGGATCTTCAAAAATGTCGTCAAAATTTTCCATTTTTGGGCATGTTAAAAAAGTTACCCGATGTTAAATTTTAGGGAGATTAATATGTATTTAAGGACACGCTGAATGAGCTATTAAAAAGATTTAAAGACCAACTAAATCAAAAGTTAGAAATTTGACTTTTAAGTGAAATTGTACTTCAATGGAATATAATATAAAAAAAATTATTTCAAAAATAAAATGTCCCATTATTCCCCAATCTCACTAGCAAGTTGCATTTTAAAAAAATTCGTCCAAAAGAAAGTTTTTTTTGGGCATCGATTTAAGACACCTGTTACATTTTTTCGAAACCTGAAAAGGGGTCTATCAAAAAGAGTACAAAAAACTGCCCTAATATCTATGGCCACTTTAGTTTGTGGACCGATAAGCAGTTTGCAGGCGGCACAAAATTTTTTCCCCCATTTTTTGACTATCGTCTTTAACAATTTTTTCAATGTTAATTTTTTAACAAATTAATAGTAATTTATTATATTCTTAATTAAAAAAATGAGTTTATAAATTGAATATGTGAATTAAAATTAATTGTTTTCACTAAAATCAATTGCTTAAAAATATGAGATTTGAATTAATTGTAAGTATAATTTTATCATTTGGCATCATTGCGCATGAAAATTAAAAATATGATATATATGAATAATAAAAATGAATTATATTAAACTTTGGATTTTAGAAAATAAAAAGTGAAATAAGATTGATTATCATGAAAACAAAATGTATAGGTATGCTAATTTGGAAGAATATATATGAAAAAACACTGGTTATATATAACTAGTTATTAATATTAGGGTATAAAATTAAATAAAACATAAACATAAACGTTAAATGCGCTTAAAAAAAGTTTGCAACCATGTTAAAATAGTAAAGCAGTGTATTGTATTGATCAAACTATTTTTTATTAGAGGATTTTAATTAAATTACAATATTCATAAAAATTAAACGCCCCTAGTTAATGGTTTTTCGATGTTTTAAAAGAACCAAATCACCTTTAAGCAGATCACTACTTGTCAGACGCTATTATCCTTCTTAAAGAAGAAAATGTGGCCTCACAACTCGACGTTGAAGAGCCAATTAACAAACTTATAGGAAAAATGTTAAATAGATTAAAAAACGCATCATTGTAATCATATAAAAATATAACAAAATCAATAGTAACACATTCTTTGTAACTATTAAGTTTCTTATTAAAAAAATTTTTGGTTACGTCAATTTCTTTAGATAATGAATTTTTATCAATATTACTTATTTTTAAAAGAGGCTCTAATTTATTTATATCTAAAATAAAGGTTAATCAAATTTATAAAGGGAATCTAAAGATTTTAAACAACTATTATCGGTAAAAAATCTATTATCAAAATATAAATGAATTAATAATATTAAAAGAAATACTTTTTACTTCATCTTTAATATTTAAAATATAAATAAAAATCAGAAAAATCTTTAGGTTTAGTTTTTCTTTTATCCATAGATAAATTATTGTCATTTAAAAAAATATTAATATCAAAACAGTTTTTGAATAAATCTTCAAATGTACTTTTATTTCTTAATTGTTTAATACATAACAAACAATGGTGTATTAAATCAGAAGTTTTAAAAACATAAATCGTTCTGCATTGAAATTGATCTATAATTAATCAATAAAATAATCTTTCAATTAAATACAAAAAAATAAATAGATGATTTTAAATATGGTCAAAAAACCCCGATTTGGCCCTGTGACCTGAAGATATAAAAGTTTTTTATTTTTAATTTTTAAAAGAGTATTAAATATTTTTGTGCAATTTTTAAAAAAAAACAATGGGCAGGTAGTGACTACACCACCAATAAGGCAACAGCCGGTATGGTCCCGCATTCACTAACTACCTTGATTGCATCATGTTGAAAAATTTTATGAAGGAAAGAAAAATTATCAAAAAATTTTTCCCTTCACTTAAAATAAGACAATCTTTTACAACAAGATGCAATCGGTGGTTAAATCAGTGAATATACGGGACATGGTGTCCAGTTATTTTGCTTAGAAATACTTGAACACCATTTTTTTCCCGGGCATTACGTTCGCCCCATCGTAGCATTGTGCGATCAGGTTCTTTGGTTCTAGATTATATTCTAACAAAAGATTGTTGTTAACTGAGAAAATTTCTTGGGCATCAGATTTATGAATTGGTTTCACAAATATAAAGCTTTCTGTAAAGTCAAATTTTTCTATATATTTCTGTTAGTTTGATCTCTCTTGCGGATGAGAAGTATTAATGAATAAAAACACTTTTAAAAAAAAAGTAAATATTTTTAAGATAATATATTTTAGATATTTTTGACGGAACAAATTTAATTATATTATGTGGAAGAAATAAAATTATTATGTATTTTTGGGGGGGCAAATTCAATTTTTTTGGGGGGGCAAACATAAAATTCCTATGTATTTTTGGGTGTAAATTCAATTATTTTTTTTTGGGGGGGGGGGGGGGGGCAATCAAAAACTCTTGGGGGGGAGGGGGCACTGCCCCCCCAAAAGGGGTCTAGAATCGTGCCTGAAATAGAGTTCATTCTTTACTTAAAATTTAAAAATTCTGATATTTAAAGTTTTAAATTTGAGTTGCATCAAAAATACTAACCGCTGTTTTTACAATGTCGGAGCAGTTGCTTTAAATATATTATGAAATCTTAATAAATTCATATCTAAATCTAAGCAGATAATCATTTCATTTTAGTATTTTAACCCTTATTAAATATTAAAACTATTTTTTTTTAATTTTTATTAAATTTTGCAAAATATAATAATTTTACAAAAATTTAAAAATTCTAAAATAAGAGTTTATGATAACCAATTTTATTTTATTAAATTTTATCAATTCTACATAGATTTCACAATCTATGATTCTATATAAGCATTTATCTCAAACACATAACAAACATGTCCTGTTAATTTTATCAATATACATTTATTTAATTTTCTACGTAAAATAAATATATCAGCAATTAAATTACGTATTTTATTCACAACCAGGCTGAACCTGGGCACGCTAAATACTAACATTTTATTTTATTTTTCAATACGATTCATTTTGGAAAAAAACTACAAATTTCCATATTGATTATGTTTTTCTCTCATATACAAAAAAAAGGAAAAGGCCGGCGGAGTAGGTATACACCAATTTTACTTTTTTCAACAAATTTATACTGCGGGAATAGGTTTTTATAAAAATTACCCAAACAAAAATTATTAAATTTAAAAAAATGATTCGCCTATCATCCAGAGCTGGGAAAACCGTGAGTCATAAAACTTTGGCGCATTATTCCCTTAAACTTGAAGAATAAAGGGCTAACTAAAACAATATTTTAAAAAAGCCTACACACAGTAAAGGGGCAATTAAAACTCGAAAAAAGTGGCTCAAAAAACGGCCCCAAAAAGCCCATTTTTTGTGTAATTTTTCAAAACTCTTTAACATTATAATTCTAAGACTTTAGGAAATATTTTTCGACCGCACTAAATATTTTAAATCCTTATTTGTAAGCATAGCATTAAAATAATATTTTGAAAATCTTTCATATTTTATAAATATGGGGGCAGCCGATCATATTTAAAATAAATTGATCGGTCTTTATTTAAATTAGCTTACAGGTCTGACCAGACCAGGCCTTCAAGGATTATATTGGTAGTGTTCAGTTTTATGTCAGGCCACTTTCTAGAGTTTATACCAGCTCGTGATATTCCGGCCTGGACAATCCGACATAATTTTCTGGTTTTTCATTTAAGGCCAGGCCCCAAATATAAAAATACGACCCAAAAATTTTAAACCGCAGGCTAGAATTTTTTGCAAAATTATTGATAAAATACCGGATATATCTATTTTTCTTGTTAAAATTTAAGGCAAAATGAAAATCGGCCCGGTTTGTTTTATTAGGCGAGGCCGGGCCAGGCCTTTTTTGGGCAAGCTGTCACTGAGCCGGGTGGTACTTTTGGGTCTCGTCTTTGATTTTTAGTACCTTCAACCAGTTCGGTAATTTTTTCCAGGAAAAACGAAATTTATAATTATCATTCAAATTAAAATAAATTATACTGCCGAATAGTCGTTTAATTTTATTTTATTTTTAAAATTAAATTTATTTCGGTAAAAATTGGGGCAAAAATTTGTAAGAGTTGGTGTCAATAATTTGTAAATTAAAAAGTTTTGTAATTAGCATTAGGTATCGTAAAAATTAACTTTCGACCGACATAAAATAAATTATTTTAAATATTTAAGCAAAATATGGTTTTTAAACCAAATTTAATTAAACTAATCAAGGGGTAAAATTGAAAACCTTAACCTTAGAAAATAAACCTACTGTACATAAAGCAACTAGGATACAAAACTTTGGTAAAAAATTGCCGGGTGAGTTATTTTTCCTAAAAGCCCCTAGGAGTTTCGAAGAAAAAGGGCTTTTTTTGAATATGCCTTTTCAAGCAGGAAGAGGGGCTTTTCTTTTGCCATGCCCACAAACTCGTGTGCATTTTGGAGAAAAAACCTAAAAATTTGATAAAAAAAAAGGCCCTACCAGCCCTGTTTTCATCAAAGCTCGTGTTTTTAATTTTTTTATTATAAACTACTGATTTACCATAGGTTCCCCTTCATTACAGACTCTTGTGTGATTGTGAATTCCTGCGTGAACCCACCCATTCATATCATGTGGGGTATCAATATTATAACATACTGTATTACATACCTCAAAATCTATATAAAAATAGAAAAAAATTAATATATTGATTAAAAATTTTATTTTAGCAATCCGCAAAACCGAACATAATTTGGACAATTTTTACAACTTTAATCTTCTTTCAATTTTTTATATTGAAAAAAATGCACAAAAGTTTTTGAAAAACTATTGAGAGCAAATTTTACCATAATCATTTAAATAGAAAATTAATAATCAAAACAATCCACATATTACTTATTAACAAGTAAGGTTGAGATTTGGATATAAATATTTATTATATAAAATAAATTTAATTCTAATTTATATACCTTTTTAGTGCATCTAAAAAGACAACTATATATAGTCGCCAAGGCCAATTAATATAACAAATAATATTCAAAATAGCTAAAGTACAATTTATAATATTAAAGTTAACCTTATTAAACATTTAATTTAGTAACAAAAGGCCACAACATTTAAATAGGAATAAAGGCCACAGGCACCGACAGTTACAAATCCTTTATTTAAAATAATAAAATTTATAAATGTAAACCTTAAAAAAATAATATAGTACATGTGTGTATGTATTATGTTTTAAATATTTTCATCAAAAAAGGTAACCACTTATTACCGACATTCATATAATTCTTTTAAGATATTTTTCTCCGAGCTTATCGTTAAATGATAAGTGCTGGGAAAATAGTTAGCCACAAAACTTTGGCTCATTTTTTCCTCTAAAACTTGGAAAAAGAAACAGAGCTATACTAATAAAGGGCTATAACAAGATTTTAAAAAAAGTCCACACAAAGAATAGGGGCAATAAAGCGGCTCTAAAATATCCCAAATACCCCACCCCATTTTTATATGATTTTTTAATAATCTTAAAAATTCTAAAGCTTTGGAAATTTTATTCGACCGCACTAAAGCATTGTAAGCATAGCATTCAAATATATTTTAAGAATTTTTTTAATTAAAAATTTTTTTGATATTTTTTATATTTGGGTGGGGGCAGTTAATCATATTAAATGGGAGCTTAATCTTTGAGCCAGATCTCTAATACATGCTGCCTATAAGTTTAATGTCGGGCCTCTAGAATTTACATCCACTCGTGATATTACGGTCTGGATTATCCATATATTTTTCAATTTAAGCAGATTTTTTATTTTATGGCCCTAAATAAAATACGACCCGGTAATTTTATACTACAGGCTATACATTTTCTGCAAAATTATCGATAAAATATCGAGTATTAGTCTTCCTTGTTAAAAATTTAAAAAAGCCAAAATAAAAATTGATATGTTTGGATAGGTAAGGCCTGAACCGGGTTTTTTTGGGCACGCTGTCACCGTGCCGGGTGGCTTTTGGGTCTCAATTTCTTCAGTATCTTCAACCTTTCCGGTATTTTTTTTTATAAAATACAAATATTTTAATTATATTTTTTAACCCTTAAACCGAAATTATCGGTCAATTTTTTATATTAAAAAGATTAACAAATTTAAATCGGTAAAAATAGATGGAACCTAAAAACTCGTGAGAGTTTTGGCATTAATTTGTAAATAAAAAAGTTTTGTAATTCAAACCTAAATTATATTAGAAATCATTCGACCTTCAATCGACCTGAAAGGAAATTATTTTAAATATTTGTACAAAATATAAACCCTATAAAAATCATTTAATTCAAGGGAATCAAAAACCTTAACCTTACAAAATGTACGTAGAGAACAGAAAGAAATTAATAAACAACATAAATTTAATGGTGAAAAAATGCCGAGGTTTTTTTTCTAAAAGTCTCTAGGGTTTTTCGAAGAAAAAGGGTTTTTTTGAATATGGCCCTTTTTTGTAAGCAGGAAAAGGGGCTTTTCCTTTGCCATGCCCACGATTTTGTGAGCATTTGGGAAAAAACTTAGAATGTAAAAAAAAGGCTCATATTTTATTTTACCTCTAAATATAATCAAATGTATCGCGTTTATGCATATGGCAAATATTTAACTTAATAACCCTATTATTCAAAAAATCGATTTGACCCCATAAATAGGGCCACCTATACTATCATCAACAACATTAAGTTTACTTTTTTATTAAAGCGCGGCAACTGCAATAGTTGCATGCAGGCCTGATAAAAAAGGGCAGCCCTTTCAGAGGATATTAAGATTTTTTTTTTAAAAAAGCTCTTTTTAATAGACCACAAAAAGACAATTTTTTTCGTGAAAAAAAGAATCTTACATAGCCCTCTTTCTACAAAATAAATGGCATTGTGGGTTTATAATAATGTAACTTTACAAATATGGGGCTTTCTACCCTCTTTCGCTTCGGAAAAGTTTTTTCCCATTTTTTAAAAACTTTTTTTTCTTTTAAGAATAAGTATCTTTTTTTCGGCCAATTTTTTCCAGCTCGGTTGCAAGTTGCCTGGGGAAGGGGGGGGGGGGGGGGGTACTCTAATTTTAATCGCGTCGCGTTTTAGTTTTTAACAAATTTCTGTTTTATCAGGCAAAGTTGCAAGAGGGTCAAGGTTGTTTGTATTGCAAATGACAAGAAATACGAAATATTTATTAAAAAATATGCAGAGAACTGAATTTCACACTAAGCCTTATAATTACAGAATAAGTTTAATGTCTAAACCCTATCAGCAAAGAAAGTAAAAATTAATACATAAAAATTTAATATAAACTAACGTCAAGCATCCTATTAATTCACACATGCAGGGCCGTACCAGGTTTCTCAAGCGCCACTAGGCAAAAAAAAATAAGGCGCCCTATTTATTATATAGAAAGAACAAGAGGTAACAATAAAAATATTTTTTTTTAATATTAATTTATTGAAATATGATGCATGGTAAAAATCTTATATAATTAGAATATATATGTTAAAATAGAATTCTAAACAATGCATAATAGTAAAATCTAAAATAAAAAATGTAGCGCCCTCATGTCTGACCCATGAGATAGGTTGGTACGGCCCTGCAAACATGTCTCTGCAATAGCAGCGCACAATGGTAAATTCTGAATGTTAAAAAGGCTTTAGTTAATTAAGAGGAGCGGAAAAAAATATGCAAAAACGACGTTTTATTCCAACAGAAGGAAATAGACACAAAATAAGACATTTTTTGACTCGAATAAAATAAATGGAGAAAAAAATTTATATTCAATATGCTGAAAGGGTACCGCTTTATCTTGAAAAAATTTTTTATTAGCAGGTAAAAATTTTTTTACCTGTGAGGTAAAAAGGCCCTTACAGAGAAAACCGTGCCCTATTTTTTACACTGAATTATTTGTTGGATTATATAAAGGTATAAAATAAGTTTTGTTTTATAAAAAAATGTGCTAAGAAGTTTTTTTTATACTAAATGGAAATTGTTAAATGAGGCTTTAATACCTTAGTTATAACTGGGAATTTATTTTGAAACAAGTAACAGCAAGTGATCTGTCGATAAATTCAAAAAGACGAAATAAGAAAGTGAAATTATCTAAGAGCCCCTAAAATAACAAGCAGGCCACTTGTAAAATATGAAGGTAACATAAAAATTAAGCACAAAATTTGAGAGGAATTTAACTTTAAATTATCAAAAAAACATTAAACCCGAAACAATTATAAAAAAAATTTAAGGAATTTTAAAAATTGCGTTAAATTCTATATTTAGGCATTAAAAATGACATGATGAGGATTTGTGATAAATATGTATTTAAGGACACGCTGTATAATTACAAAGATATAAAGACCAACTTAATAGTTAGGAATATCAGAGTGAAATTGTTCTTTAATGAAATATAATAAAAAAAATATTTTGGAAATTTCACAAGCAAGTTAAAAAACGTCAAAAAAGTAATTTTTGGGGCTTCGATTTATATTTACATTTTTCAAAACCTGAAAAGGAGTCTATTAGAAAGAGCACAAAAAACTGCCGTAAAATCTAAGGTCATTTATTAGGGTCATACCGAAAAGCAGTTTGTAGGCAACAGAAATTTTATTTCTTCAATTTATGATTGTCCTCTTTAACAACATTTTCAATGTTAAAAATATATATATTTGTGTTAATTTTATGGCTGCAACTTATAATGTTTAATTATATCTCAATTAAATTAACAAAGCACTTAATATCAGGCGCTTCATTATTTTTGATAATATATATAAATTATGTGCATGAAAACTTACTATTTAAAAACAAAATGTAATAGATAATTAATAATAAAAAAACCACAGGATGAAGTATAAAAAGGAAATGACGGCTTTTAGAATTTTATAAAATGTAATATTGACAAAGCACGTTCTTATTAAACCAACAAAACCAATGCAATTGTAGAAGATAAACGACGGCCATTGTTAATTTAGTAATGGTGTTTAGGCACAAGACATGCACATGTCACATAATGCACATTCATTCATTTTTATACTCACTTCACATCCGCTCATCCATTCATCTGACGGAATTCATAAATATTCATAAATTATTTCTATTCATCCTCTCTGTTCATTTAATAAATTTGGTTAACATAATTGGTCCTTCGGGCCGGATATGAACCAGCGATTTAAATTTTTTCCTCAACTTATTAATATTTTAAATATATTCATTGGCTTATTCACTAAGGGTGAACCTGTGCCTTATATCTCTTTGCTAAAGATAATTGTCATCCTGTTGACATTCAAATTGTAATTAAAACTTGTCCGCACTCTTTTCCAATTTATTTGCTAATTTCTGTTTTCATTAAAATGTAAGGTACTATAATATTTATTACTTGTACTCCTATTTCCCTTGGGACAGGTGTCATCTATAAATTCTGTAGTTTCCTATAATATATAATTATCCTGTAATCATATGATATGGTCCATTTTGTATAGAATATTTTTAATTTTAATTTATTCAACAAAATAAAATGATTAAAGGGTCCACAAAATAAAATATGAAACTGGAGGAAAATAATTCCTATAATGGTTTAATCTCATAAAAATTTTTCAATATTTCTTGGTTTTTTTAAGGCACGAAAAACAAATTTTGCAATCTCGAGAATACCTTGAAACAAAAAAATTCAAGAATTTTTATTTCATATTTAAATCACTTATAAATTAAGTTTTTATTTAAAATAATGAGAAATAAAAATTTTAAGTATACCAAGCTAAGACAATTTTTGGCCCCCCACCTAAATAGGACATGATATATTATCGATCTTAAATAAAAATTCTTTAAAGTTTGTTAG
This sequence comes from Acutogordius australiensis, assembly GCA_030555515.1. Classification (NCBI taxonomy): domain Eukaryota; kingdom Metazoa; phylum Nematomorpha; class Gordioida; order Gordea; family Gordiidae; genus Acutogordius; species Acutogordius australiensis. Next base: position 11,985,072 of record CM060245.1, read on the forward strand.
CAGTTTGCTGTCTTACACAGGCCTGGGAAAACAATGAGCCAAAAAACTTTGGCTCATTTTTTCCCCTAAAACATAAAAAAAGAAAGGGGGGCAAATATAAAGGGCCAAAATAAGAATTCAAATAAGCCCTTACTAAGAAAAGGGGCAAAAAAAAACGCACAAAAAGTGGCTCTTAAAAAGAGCCCCAAAAAACCCATTTTATGTTTTCTATAATAATTTTAAAAAATTTTGATGGGTGGGTTATTTTTTCTTAAAGCTCCTAGGAGTTTTTTTTAAAGAAAAGGGGCTTTTTTTTAACATGCCCCTTTTCTTTAAGCAAGAAAAGGGGCTTTTCTTTTGCCATGCCCACGAGTTTGTGGGCATTTGGAAAAAAAAACCCAAAAACTTGTTAAAAAAAAGCCCATTTAGTTTTTTTCCCAGCCCTGGTCTTACAAATAAAAAAGATTTGTTCCCTAAGTTTTGTTTTTAAATCTTTTATTTTATTTTTTTATAATTTTTTATACATTTTTAAACGGTAAACGAATTTGAAATTCCCATTAAGACAAGTTTTTTATGTTCATACTCATTTATTTGTACATGTGTCATGTTAAACAATGAAGTTACAAAAAAATTATAAAATTTAATTTGTAGGCCTCAAAGTATGGATTTAAAAACTTGTTGTTAAGAGTTTTAAATAAAAATTTGTTGCGATTTTGCCACATACAATTTCTATTGTTTGAATTTAGATATTTATTTCGAAAATATATCTTTCTTAAATGAATGCAAATTTTATAATTAACATAGACAAAAAATATCAATGTTAGAAGAAAAAGATTTATAACTTAAATTAATGCGTCTCTATGGCCATTTCTCATATCATAACAATAAATGGCTTTTTTTGGCCCATTTAAAAAATTTCGAAAAACTTTTAAAAAAATTTGAGAATTTATTTTCATTTAAAAATTCCTTGTAACTCATATTTTTTATATCTATTGATATTTTCTAAGTAAATCAAGGGTTTGCAATAACATTTAGATTAAACATATTTAAGACCCAACAAATGTGACCCCTTTATTATTAATTTTAGTTAAAATATTATTTTAAGTTTGATATTAACAGTTTTGCTAAATACAAATATATTATTTTGTTTATTTTTTATGTGTTTGTTTATTTTTTGTTTTTTTTTGTAAAATACCATAGATTTAGCCGGGCCTAAATTGACGGGGAATTAAGGGCTGTGTCGGGCCATGGCAAGTTTTGAATTGTATATCGTCTTTTTATAATTATTATCCCCTTTTTTGTAATTTTACGACGTTTTTTACCATTTTTATGGCTTTCAAATTGAATCTCAATATTCTAAATAGGCCAGAAATATTCTATTTTTTTTTTATCAGATTTAACGTTTTTGTGGCTGTTTTATTTAAAAATTATGAATAAAAGAAAAAAATAAATATTTTTATAAATTTTTTAACGTTATTTTTTCTAAAATCCTCGAAAAATTTTTTTTATACAATAAATTTAACAAATTATTTGAATTTTGCTAAGGATAAATATTGAATATGTACAATTTCTAATATTGTTCATCAAACTAAAAAGGGCTTATAAAAGTTATAATGTAAGCATACCAATTTTAAGTTTTTATTTTCTACAACTTGAATTTTTAAAAAACTTGGCACATTTTTGTTTTTATCTCATAAAAAGCTATGGGTACGTTTAAAAATTGTTGGGAAAAATTTTTGATATATTGCGATGTCTGCAATTTTAAATTACAAATTGGATCCCTAGTTTACCAAAAAGTTGGCTTTGAAAATAGGAGTAAAACATTGAAAATTACCAATTTTTGATCTGCTTCCCTTTTTCTTTAGAAAATTAACAAGATAGCCTAACTTAATTGCACCTATGTCTAAACTCTTATATATAAATAAATTTAGCACTATTGAATATTTTAATATAGTGCAAAGACAGATTTTTGTTTGTAAATCAAAAATTATTTTTTTTAATTTTTTAAGTCATGCTGGTCTCATATTGAGTTAATAAATACTAAAGACTTTTTTTCAGTAACTTTGCAAAAAATTTAAAACTACGTTTTTTAGTTATATTGTCCTCTTCAAAATAAAAAAAATAAAGTCTCTAGCTATAATACTTTTTAACTTATAACCTCCTAAAGTTGCATCAAATGTTACCTTGCGATTTTTTTTTCTTTTGCCCCTATCTCCTTCATCACTTTTGGTCAAAAAAATTTCCAGATAATGAGATACTCCTTACTAATTCCATGCATAATTTCAGCCAAATCTAAAGGTGAACCCCTCTCGGACCTGTTGGATTGAGGTAAATTGACCATAATGATAAGGCCATCTTGAAGACATATTTAATTATATTTTCATAATTTATTTTTTCTAACATTGATATGTCGTTGTTATATGCAGTTAAATTTTAATATTTAGAAAATATATCTTTTAATAAAATATATTGTTGAATAAAATGTTGATATAAAACTTTTTGTAGGTATTAATATATAAGGTCAATTTCACCTCAAATCAACAAACTTTTTCCTTGAATTCTCAGTTTTGGCTGAAAATTTGTACATTGGTAGGGTCCTTAATTTTTTTGAACGGAAGTGATTTTTTACCGAGATATGAGCAAAAATATTTTTCATTTTTTTGCAAAAAAAATTTGAGGCAATTGCGCGCATGTATTATCAATAGTATTGTGGCTAGAGTCATAATTTTTTTTATTTTGAAGATCCTAATAAGGGCTACCTTAGACGCAAAAAATATTTTAAATGTTTTTTTTAAGTTACCAAAAAATTAAAGTCAAAGACACAAATAGCTCAAAAAACGTATCTTTGAATTTCCAGAAAAATTTATATAATGGCCTTTAATAATGTTAATAAATATATGATTTAAAAAGTTTGACCGGCATGACTTTTTACAAAATTTAAAAAAATTAATTTTTTACCCTAATTTTGGGAATATTTATGCCCTTTGCACTATATTAGAATATGCCAATGAGCCAAATTCGACAGTATTCAAAAGGAAGGACATTTGGGCAATTATAGAACATAATAGTTTGATTTAATTGATTACTACTATTATTAAATATACAATGAAAAAGTGAACCTTAAAACCGATAAAAGTGTGAAAATTTTTCCTGTTTTTAAAATCTACTTTCTGGTTAACCAGCCAACCGTTTTATAATATTTAACATTCAATAGATAAAATATTGCTTAATAACATATAATAGCCCCAGCTTTTTTCATTCGAATTTGAAGCTTAATAAAAATATAAAAAATTTGCCAACAGCATTGTCAGGTGTCAAAAAACTAGCGCTGATTGTATTCGTCTGTGCAGACTTTTTGTTTTTGCATAATATATGTTATGTATAGAAAATCTTAAAAGAGATATAGGTAAATTACAAAAGGAGATTATGTAATCATTTTATTATTTTAATTAAATTTGTAATTTGTTATAATTATTAAAACATTGTGCGTCTATGTTATAAAATTAAGATGTAAATAAAACTAAAATTGTTGGTTTTTAAACTTATTAAGGTCGGTTAGATATATTTTGTAGGCCTTGTTATAAATAGTTAAAAAACATATTTGGCATTTGTAAAAATTAGTAAAAAAGACTGAATGTCTATATTTTATTTATATTAAAATGGGTCTAATATCACAGGTCAACAAATTTTAATGTCAGAAACGAGATTTTTATGAAAACATAATAAATTCCTCCCCATGATGGCCTAATCTCATGTATAGTTTTCGTTTTTCTTAGTTTCTTCCATCTTTGGCCCCTTAATTCTGTCTATAACGAAAAATGGCCCTTTTTGACCAAATTGACAGATCTAAATATACCCTAAAAAGAAATACTAAAGTCTTTTTTGCATATAAAAATTCCTTGTAACTTATATTTATAATAAATAATGAGAATTAAATTTTATTAATATTTCAAGCTTTTACATTGGCATTTAAATAATACAAAATATTTCGCGTCCAAATTTATATACGACATATATTATCGGTTTTTAACAAAAATATTATTTAAAGTTTGAATTAAACAGTTCAACTATTGTGAATATGCAAAAATAAAATTTCAATTTATTTTTGTTTTTGAATCTCTTTTGTTTTTTGACCTTTTTTTCTAAAACTTTTAATGTTTATACCTGACTAACCAAGTTTGATTAGTAAAAACGGTAAACGGATTTGATATTCCCTAAGATGGCAATTTTGATCTCTGTAGTTAAATCATAACTCTCAAAAAATTGTTGACCTGTGATATTTAGTCTTATAATTTATCATTGAAGTTAATTCTGCCCGTTATGGTCATTTGAAGTTGTTTAACCCTAAAACTGACTTCTTTTATGTATTTATAATAAAACATAACACTATGTTTCATAAAATAATTTACTTTTACGTTTATATTAAATTTGTTGATAATCATAAAAAAAACATATGTTGAATCATAACATTCTAGATAGGCCAAATATATTCTACTTTTTTTTTATCAGATTTAACGTTGTTGAGGCTGTTTTATTAAAAAATTATTTAATAAAAGAAAAAAATAAACTCTTACAAATTTTTTACCCTTATTATTTTTTTTTCAATCCTCCCAAAAATTTTTTTATACAACAAATTTCAAATTTTTTGAATTTTGACGAGGATAAATATCGAATAATATGTACAATCTTTAATAATGTTCATTAAACTAAAAAGGATTAGTAAAAGTTAACAAATATAAGTATACAAATTTTAAGTTTTTATTTTTTAATCTTAAATTCAAAAAACTTGGCAAACTTTTGTTTTTATTTCATAAAATGTTATGGGTACGTTAAAAAATGTTGGGGGAAATTTATGCTATATAGCGATGTTTTATGTATAAAATGCATTTGTAAATTTTCAAATTGGTTTGGTAATGACCCAGAAAGTCGGCTTTGAAGATAAGAGTAAAATACTGAAAATTACCAATTTTTTTGATCTGAAGTTTCCTTCTTTCCGAAATTGACAATAATATGAATCAAATAAATAAAACTGTTATAGCCTAACATAATTGCCCCAATGTCTAACTTCTTATATATAATTAAATTTGGAACTTTTAAATATTTTAATATAGTGCAGGGAGCAAATTTTTGTCTAAATAAAAAAAAAGTTATTTTTGAATTTTTAAAAAAAGTCATGTCGGTCCCAGACTTTTGAGTTCGAATATTTATAAAGAATATTAAGGAGTATAGCAATATTTCAAGAAATTTGAAAAAATGATTTTTGAGTTATATTAAACTAAAAATTTTTCATATAATTGTAAATTATTAAAATAAATTTTTTAAGATTATAAACACATGCAAGATAGCCCAGCCCTTATTGTCCTCTTCAATATAAATAAAAATTTAGTCTCTAGCTATAATACTTTTTGACTTATAACCTCCCAAAGTTGCATTAAATGTGAGAATTCCTTGCAATTTTTTTTTATTTTGCCCCTCTCTCCGTCAAACATCACTTCTGGTCAAAAATAATTTTTAGATTATCAGATACCCTTAAATACTACCTCCATGCAATTTCAGCCAAATCAAAAGTCGTACCCCTATATATTTAAATATATATATGGTCAATTACACCTCAATTCAACTCCGGGAAGGTTACCCCTTTTTGGCTGAAATTTTGCATGGAGGTAGTATTTAAGAGTATCTCATAATCTGGAAAATTTTTTTGACCGGAATTATTGACGGAGATAGTAGCAAAAGAAAAAAAATCGCAAGGTAAATTTTCACATTTGTTACAACTTTGGGTTATAAGTTAAAAAGTTTTATAGCTAGAGACTTAATTTTTTTTTATTTTGAAGAGGACAATAAGGGCTATCTTGCATGTTTATTATTTTAATAGATTTATTTTAAAATTTACAATTATGAAGAACATTCAATTTAATATAACTCAAAAAGCGTTTTTTTATATTTCTTGAAAAATTGCTAAAATATACATATTCTTTATAAATATTCGAACTCAAAAGTCTAATACCGACATGATTTTTTTTTAATTATACAAAAATATAATTTTTTTTTATTTTCAGACAAAAATTTGCTCCCTGCTCTAAATTAAATATTTAGAAGTGCCAAATTTAATTATATATAAGAAGTTAGACATAGGGGCAATAATTTTAGGCTATAACAGTTTTAATTATATTCATACTATTGTCAATTTTGGAAAAAAAGGGAACTTCAGATCAAAAAAATTTGTAATTTTCAGTATTTTAATCCTATCTTCAAAGCCGACTTTCTGGGTCACTACCAAACAATTTAAAAATTAAAAATTGCATTTAATACATACAACATAAATTTCCCCCAACATTTTTTAACGTACCCATAGCTTTTTATGTAATAAAAACAAAAGTTTGCCAAGTTTTATGAAATTTTAAGGTGTAAAAAAATAAAAACTTAATTTGTATGCTTATATTTGTTAACTTTTACTAGTCCTTTATAGTTTAATGAACAATATTAAAAATTGTACATAATATTCAATATTTATCCTCGGCAATTTAAAAAATTTGTTAAATTTATTGTATAAAAAATTTTTGGGAGGATTTTAGAAAAAAAAGGTTAAAAAATTTGTGAAAATTTATATTTTCCTTTATTCAATATTTTTTAAATAAAACAGCCTCAACAACGTTAAATCTGATGAATAAAAGTAAGAATATATTTGGCCTATTTAGAATATTATGATTCAACAGATGCTCTTTTTTTATGATTATCAACAAACTTAAAATAAACGTAAAAAGTCAATTTTTTTATGAATCATAGTATGGTTTTTTGATATTCATGCATAAAAGTAGTCAGTTTTAGGGTTAAACACTTTAAATTATAACGGGCAGAATTAGCTTTAATGATGAATTTTAAGACTAAATATTAGACCCAATTTAATATAAATAAAATATAGACATTCAGTCTTTTTTATTAATTTTTACAACAAATATGTTTTTGAAGGGCTATTTAAAACAAGGCATACATTATATAATTAACCGGCCATAATAAAGTTTAAAAACCAATTATAGTTCCATTTACGTCTTAGTTTTATAATATAGACGCACTAGACCTGTTAAAAAAGAGGAAATATTACTGTTAATTGATTCTATAGGCATATAAAGTTTTTTATTACTAAATGCATTCCTAACAAATTTTAACACAAAAATATGTCTTAATAAATATAAAATTACAAATAAAATAATGAAATGATTTCATAATCTCATTTTTTTGTAATTTACCTATCTCGTTCTTGTAATATTTTCTATACATAACATATATGGTCAATTCCACCTCAAATCGACAAATTTTTTCCCTTGAAGTCTTTTGGCTGAAAATTGGCACACTGGTAGGGTCCTTGGGTGCTGATAAAAACCTAAAATTTTCTTGACCGGAAGTGATTTTTGATCGAGATATGAGCAAAAATATTTTTTTATTTTTTTGCAAAAAAAAATTTGAGGCAACTTTGCGCGCATTTATCATCAAATGTATTATAGCTAGAGTCATAATTTTTTTAATTTTGAAGATCGTAATAAGGGCTACCTTAGATGTAGAAAATATTAAAAAAAAATTATTTTAAGTTACCAAAAAATTAAAGTCAAGTTTAGACACAAATAGCTCAAAAAACGTATCTTTGAATTTTCTGAAAATTTTATATATATGGCCCTTAATAATGTTAATATATATATGATTTAAAAAGTTTGGGACCGGCAAGACTTTTTACAAAATTTAAAAAAATCAATTTTTTGCACTAATTTTGGGACACATTTATGCCCTTTGAACTATATTAGAATATGCCAATGTGCCATGACAGTATTCAAAAAGCAGGACAAATGGGCAATTATGTTAGACCATAATAGTTTGATTTAATTGATTACTACTATTATTAAATTTACAGTGAAAAAGTAAACCTTAAAACCTAGTGAAAATTTTGCCTGTTTTCAAAATCGACTTTCTGGTTAACCAGCCAACCTTTTTTTAATATAAAACATTCATTTTAGAGATAAAATATCGCTTAATAACATATAATAGCCCCAGTTTTCATTCGATTTTGACGCTTCTACAATAAAAATACCTAAATTTGCCAAAAAACAGCAAATTTTCAGGTGTCAAAAACTAACGCAGATTGTATTCGTCTGTGCAAGCTTATTTTTTTATTATTTTTGCATAATTAACTAATAATATTTAGAACCTATATAATCAGTCATAATTTGCCTTTTAAAGTTTTGAAAAAATTTATATATATGATATGTATAGAAAATTTTAAAAGAACGAGTCAAAAAAAATTTCCAGATTATGAGATGCCCTTAAATACTACCTTGCAAAATTTCAGTCAAATCAAAAGGGGTACCCTTCTGGACTTGTTGTATTGAGGTGGAATTGACCATATAATATTTTTGAAGATATTCAAAATTTAAAATATGCTTGGGTCCGTATGGATCCCACAGTGCTAATGGCGGGTTAAAAATCAAGTCTTAAAAATACATTGATTCTTTGTTCAATATGTCATTTGAATAAACCTTAATCCCCTCTATTCCTTTTATAAATTTGAATATCTTGTTAACGTTTTTTTCCTAAAAACATTTTTGCTAATAGATTTGAATAACTTCTTAACATTTTACTTACTTTATATTTCCATCCGTATATAGACAATCGTTTTAAATAAACAACCCTTAACTAATATTCTTTAATGCCAATATAGGGGAGACCGGGGCGAAATGAACATATTTTTGCAAAATCGTTACTGCTGACACATTTTTAATCCAAAAGAAAAAATTAATGGCTCATTTTATAGATAATTCATTATATTTTATAAAATAATTTGTTTAACCAAAAAAATATAATTCTGTTAAAATATATTGAACAATGTATAAATCCACTAGTATTAACCATTTCGCCCCATATACGGGGTAAAATAAAACACCCATGGGGCAAAATGAAAGTGTGTGAAATTTATTAAATTTACAGCTTTAATTTCAAATAAACCTTAAATATTGAAAAATAAATAGAGATTTAGATCATTTTATTAATAATTATATCATAATCAATTACCAGTGGCCCAAAAATCCCAAAATCAAGGGGTTGAAGTCTATGTGAACAAGAGATGGTAGTGTGACCACTTTATTCCCATTATCTTTAAAAAAGTCACTGCTTTTATGGATATATGAGATGCATGGTTATCCAAAATAATAAGTGCCTTTATTTAAAATATGATAATTCAATTTACTGGATCCTCAGTAATATATTTTACAAAATGTTGTTCATTTCGCCCCACATTGAGTAGTGTTTGCAAAATCAATAATGTTCAAATAATATTAAGTTTTAAGAATGTATTATATTATTACAACGAAGTGTTTTTTTAATCTTTTGATTATAATAATATTTTCGAGGTAACATTTTATTTAAAATAAAGCAAAATTATTGTTGCTTTAAACATTAGAAATAGCATTTATTCTCTAATTGAGATTTTCTAAATTTTTCTAAATAGATGTATATGTAAAAAATATAATAAATTGATGGCTTGTTTAAAGATCTACAACATTTATAAAATTTATATATATTGAATAATTTTTGGCAGAGATATATCCATTAATCATTTCACCCCACCAACCATTTCGCCCCGGTCTCCCCTATATATCTTATGTATAGAAAATCTTATAAGAACAAGATAGGTAAATTACAAAAGGAGATTATGTAATCATTTCATTATTTTAATTAAATTTGTAATTTGTTATAATTATTAAAACATATTCTTGTGTTAAAATTCGTTGGGAACGCATTTAGATATAAAAAACTTTAGGTCAATGCCCAAATCCATATGCCCATAGAATCAAGTAACAGTAATATTTCCTCTTTCTTTAATAAGTTTAGTACGTCTATATTATAAAGCTAAAATGTAATTGGAACTAAAATTGTTGGTTTTTAAACTTTATTAAGGTCAGTTAGATATATATGGTGTGCCTTGCTCTAAATAGCCTTTCAAAAGCATATTTGGCATTTGTAAAAATTAGTGTCTATATTTTATTTATATTAAATTGGGTCTAATATTTAGTCTTAAAATTCATCATTGAAGCTAATTCTGCCCGTTATTATCATTTAAGGTTATTTAACCCTAAAATTGACTTCTTTTATGTAATTATAATATCAAAAAACCATATCACTATGTTTCATAAAATAACTGACTTTTTACGTTTATTTTAAGTTTATTGATAATCATAAAAAAAATCTGTTGAATCATTATATTCTTAATAGGCCAAATATATTCTATTTTACTTATTTTTGTCAGATTTAACGTTGTTGAGGCTGTTTTATTTAAAAACTATTAAATAATAGAAAAAAATAAATTTTTACAAATTTTTTAACCTTACTATTTTTTCTAAAATCCTCTTAAATTTCTTTTTATACAATAAATTAAACGAGGATAAATATAGAGAATTATATACATATTTTAATATTGTTCATCAAACTAAAAATGACTAGTAAAAGTTAACATATATAAGCAAAAATATTTTAAGTTTTTATTTTTTACAACTTAAAATTTTAAAAAACCTGGCAAACTTTGGTTTTTATTTCATAAAAAGCTATGGGTACGTTAATAAATGTTGGGGGAAATTTATGTTACATAGTAATGTTTTATGTATAAAATGCATTTTTAAATTTTTAAATTGGTTTAGTAGTGACTCAGAAAGTCGGCTTTGAAGATAGGAGTAAAATACTGAAAATTAGGGGAGACTGGGGCATTGCGGCCAGGTAAAATTCAAAGTCTTCTAGAAAATGAAATATCATAGCTAGGACAAAAAATTTTATACCAAATTATAGATGCAGGGCACCTTTCTTTACAATAAATTTAAAAAAAAAAAAAATTGAATCAGTTTGGAGTTATTTGAATTTTAATAAAAAGAAAAAAATGTGGTAAATCGGTCAGGCATGGGGCATTACGGCCATTAGGTAGGGGCAATTCGGCCACCTCTATTTATTTCATTTAAAAGACAATAAAGGCTTTTTAAAATATCTTTGGCGGAGTGAACATTGCTTTGGAAAATTTTAGAACTCTTTTTAATACCGGAAATCAGCTGTTCCTATTGTTACTGCGCATTTCAAAGACTACTTACAATTATTTATTCAAATTTTTACAAAATATTTAAAGTTAATTATGATAAACATATAAAGTATCATGTTGAGCACATACCTTTTTTGTGTTTTTTAATTTATAATTTCTCACCATGTAAATTTTTCAAATCAAAAATAATAAATGTAAATTAAAAGATAATGTGGCCGGCCCCCGGCCGCAATGCCCCACTAGGAGTAAACTCAAAATTTTTAAAATTAAACATATTTATTTAAATTTTTATCATGTAAAACTTATATCATTGTAATGCTAGTTGTTTTTTAAACCAAAAAATATTAAGTTTTATTATTTTATCTATAGTAAAAAAAAATTAGACGAAAAACAATGACCCTAAAAATATCGTTAAAAACTCCAAAAAAACAGTTTTTTTTAAATAACTTTTTTAAAATAAATTTTTTCTAGTAAAAATTTATTGTATGCTCACTAATTACTAAAAGGAATATTTGATAAAAATTTTAGATTTTTTGAATTATATTTGACTGAAATATAGCATGTGGCCTATTTGCCCCATCGGCCGTAATGCCCCAGTCTCCCCTACCATTTTTTTTGATCTGAAGTTCCCTTTTTCTTTCCAAAATTGACAATAGTATAACCAAATAAATAAAACTGTTATAGCCTAATATAATTGCCCCTATGTCTAACTTCTTATATATAATTAAATTTGACACTTTTAAATATTTAATTATAGTGCAGGGAGCAAATTTTTGTCTAAAAATCAAAAAAAAAATTTATTTGAATTTTTAAAAAAAAGTCATGTCGGTCCCAGACTTTTGAGTTCGAGTATTTATAAAGAATATTAAGAAGTATATTTTAGAAATTTTTCAAGTCTTTCATAAAATTTTAATAAACGCATGCAAGATAGCCCTTATTGTCCTCTTCAAAATAAAAAAAAAATTAGGTCTCTAGCTATAATACTTTTTGACTTACAATCTCCCAAAGTTGCATCAAATGTGAAAATTCAACTTGCAATTTTTTTTCTTTTGCCCCTATCTCCGTTAAAAAACACTTCCGGTCAAAAAAAAAGTTCAGATTATGAGATACCCTTAGATACCTTCATGCAAAATTTCAGTCAAGTCAAAAGGGGTACCCCTCTCGGACTTGTTGGATTGAGGTGGAATTGACCATATATACTATTTTTTATCACTTAAACAGGCAAATTATGACGGATTATAGGTCTTAATATTATTAGTTAATTATGCAAAAATAAAAAAATAAGCTTGCACGGACGATTACAGTCTGCGTTAGTTTTTTGACACCTGAAAATTTGCTGTTTTTTGGCAAATTTAGGTATTTTTATTGTATAAGCGACAAAATCGAATGAAAAAAGCTGGGTTTATATGTTATTAAGCTATATTTTCTATATAAATTGAATGTTAAATATTAAATAATAGTTGGCTGGTTAACCAGAAAGTCGATTTTAAAAACAGGCAAAATTTTCACTGTTGTCGGTTTTGAGGTTCACTTTTTCATTGTAAATTATAATAGTGCTAATCAAATAAATCAAAGTATGATGGTCTAACATAAATGCCCATATGTCCTGCTTTTTGAATACTGTCGAATTTGGCACATTAGCATATTCAAATATAGTGCAAAGGGCATAAATATGTCCCAAAATTAGGGCAATTAAATTTTTTAAATTATTTAAAAAGTCATGCCGGTCCCAAACTTTTAAAATCATATATTTATTAACTTTTTTAAGGTTGGCCATATTTTATAAATTTTTCAGAAAATTCATACGTTTTTTGAGCTATTTTTGTCTAAACTTGACTTTAATTTTTTAGTAACTTAAAAAAAATATTTTTTTAAATATTTGCGTAAGGTATCCCTTATTACGATCTTTAAAATAAAAAAAAATTATGACTCTAGCTACAATGCTTATGATGATACATGCGCGCAAAATTGCCTCAAATTTTTTTTGCAAAAAAACAAAAAATATTTTTGCTCATATCTCGTTCAAAATCACTTCCAGTCAAAAAATATATAGGTTTTTATCAGCACCCAAGGACCCTACCAATGTACCTATTTTCAGCCAAAACTGAGACTTCAAGGGAAAAAGTTTGTCGATTCGAGGTGGAATTGACCATATATAAAAAGCTCTAAAAAAATTTAATTATAATTTTTAGTCAATGTTTTTCAGGGCAATTTAATGTTTGAATTAGATTTATAATTTTTTAACAATAATTTTTCTTAATATATTAACACATGCTTAAAAACTTAATATTAAGGCAAAATTCTTAATTTTTTTAAGTTTTTTGAAACATTGTTGTCTATCATTTTTTTTTGAGTGAGGAGCATTGAAATTGCTATGCGGCGACGTTCATAACCCCTAGGGTCAATATGATTAAGCGCGTCTCTCCGCCAATACCACAATATCCATCGAAATGACGCCGCACTCTCCGGAATATTATAGCATGCAGGCTTTACAATTCTAGCAAAAGTCGAAGGCCAGAATCATTCACCTGCTAAAACAATGCCCCCCTTGCCCTACGTCCCTTGAAAGAGACGGCATATACGTCAGGGCATAGCCCTTTTTAGTCCTGTCGGGTACTAGGCAATAACTTAACCTAGACCAAGAGCTAAAGAATCTTCGGACAGCATAATGACAATATTTAATTATATTTAAAATTTGAGATCAGAAAGCCCTAAAATATCAATTAACAACATATTATCACATTAATTTGAAGGTATTAATTCATGCAAGTATAAGCGTTTAAATTCATGCAAAGCAGAGCAGTGTAGAAAGAAATGAGCAAGTGGGTCAACTACTGATTTACAACAAGGACAGTCGAAGTCACTTGTAACCAATCTTAATAGTCTTGCTTTTTTAAAATTCCACCAATTACCTGTCCTCATATGAAGCAGAAGTTTGCAGCAGAAAGAAAACTCAATGCAATCAATACTTTTTAATTTTTTTAAAGAAAAATAAAAAGGGTTACTGAACGATTTAAACAATGTGTCATTTTTATACTTACTTTCACTAAGACTAGCTTTGTCAAGGTTTAGGCCAAATGATTTTGAAATAATTTTTGGGTTTCCATTAAATAATATTTTGTTTTTATTAAAATACCTAGAGCAACGGGAAACCCACGTCCATTTGCGAGACTTAGGTTTTGATAAGACTAGATCTTTTATAAATGTTTTACTATATTGAGATTTTAAAAAAAAACGCACGGATTTTTTTTGCATAAGCGTCAAAAGTACTAATATTGAGGTCAAAGTACAAGTGAAGTTTAGGCCCAATAGTATTTTTACAAATTTTCCGATCATCCAGCGAATGGCTTGATCGTGAGTCTTAGAAAGCGGGGACAGCGATTTATTAGAGAGAAGACCAAATAAATCCGCTTCATAAGTTAGAATGGGTAGAATGACTGAAACATAAATATGAGATTTAACATTTTTTGGTATTAGTTGGACCGCAGGAACGGACCGTAGAGATGAATAGCCTTCATTCCCCTTAACGCCCGCTCCTCAATAATCTTGTCGATATAAATATCCTCATTTATTAAAAGACCCAGATATCTATAGTTTGATACCTGAGGTATAGAGTTTCCCTGAATTGACCACTCGCATGGAGTTAAATTTAAGGGATTGTTTATCATAATGCCACATTTTTCAGCTCCAATTACCATTTCCCACCTATAAGCCCAATTTTCAAGATGGTAGAGCATTGTTTTAAGATCCTCACATGACTCTAAAAAACCAGATCGTCGGCGAATAATAAACCTTTAAGCTTATTGTCAACATTTGGGACACTAACTCCTAAATTTGGTATATCGTTGAATATATCATTTATATAAATATTAAAAAGAATAGGTGATAGCGGACAGCCTTGCCTCAGACCTCTTTCTAGTATGACCGGGTCTGAGACGTTAAAAGGCGTTAAAAAAGCTTTACCTCGATACATGTTTTCAATTATGGCCAGAATTTTTCCACTTATTCCTATAGAGTAAAGTTTTTTAAAGGGCTTGATGAGGAACCATATCATATGCCTTTTTAAAATCGATAAAGGCTAAATGAGTTGACAAATTGTTATACTTACGCCTAATGACACTCTCAAACAACGAAATGAATTGACCTATGCACTCTTCGTTCTTACGAAAGCCAGCCTGTTCTCTGCATATTAAAATGTTACTCTCCAAAGCTAACGATTCTTTTATTAATTAAAGTAGCCAAAATTTTAGAAACAACCGATATAAGAGAAATACCACGATAATTGTCCAATAAAGTTAAATCACCCTTTTTTGGAATAGGAACTAATTTGGCGAGCTTCCATTGGTTTGGTACTGCACCCTGAGTATATATTTTATTCAGAATCCGAAAAACGCACTTACCCAAATATGACAATGGTGTTGGAGCCGAGGAGTCTAGGCTTAAACTTTTGAAAATTTCAGCTGATATAGAATCGGGGCCTGGGGCTTTGGGAAGGTGTAGATAAAATTGCCTTAATACTCCCCCCATGTAAAAGGGGTATTGTTGTTGTTGTTAGTAGCCCCTGTTCGTTGGACCTAAAAAGTTGGATGTAGAAGTGAGTTTGAGTGCTGCGAGGGCTGGGTTAAGCCAAAAATCTATCGGGGAGATAGGAGGCCCCCGGTTTGGGCAGATGAGCCAATGTTCAATACTATCAGCGGATGATTTACAGTCATTGCAGGTATTGTTAAGAGAAGGGTCCATGCGAGCTCTAAAGTCTGCCAGTAGTTGACAGTGACCAGAGCGAAGTTGAGCTAGGTGGGAACGAATTTTTCGGGATAAAGAGGTTTCTAAAGGTGAAACGGGAGGAGGTCGACCGTTTAAAACTTTGTTATTTGGATAGGTGGCAATGGTATTGTCAACTGCCGAAGTGTGAATGTTTTTGATTAGCGTTTTGATAGGTATATTTTGGTTAATGAAAGGTTTTATTTGATTGATACAAAGAGAGTGAAGTGTTCCTTTCATTTGCCTGGCTGGAAAAGGGGTATTTATCAGACATACAGAATTAACTTTACACGAGACATTGGCCCACGCTTCCTTAGACCCACTGTGGCCAGTACTATCTTTGAGAAGATTGGTATAATATTTTTTCCAACATAAATTAATTGATTCTTGATCTGATTGTAAAACACCAAACGAATCTCTAATTGGGCCAGTGCTAAGTGTACTTTGACCTTTAGTTAAATTTTTAAACCATTTAAAGAAAGCTTTTGGATTATTTTATCTATCATCAACACCTTTAAATAAAAATTTATTCCAAGCTACCTTTTTTTCTGCTTTTAAAAGATTTTTTACCTTAGCATAGCATTTTTTGTAGACTGAAACCATTTTTTATATAACCAGTTTTTGTAAAGAATTTTGTTTCTAAGTTTTTTTGACAGAAAAAATTTTATCTTTTTGAACGAATTTGTTTTAGTAAGTTTTAAATCAGTGGCAACCTCTAAAATAGTGTTAGTCAAATTAAGTCCTTCATTATTAAAATCTTGAGAGTCCCCTAAATCTTCTAAGACACTAAATTTATTATGGTGAATAATATTTGAATAGTTATCTTTTACCTTAGTATTACAAAACCTGATGGTGGAGCCCAATGTTATTTTTTGTTGAAATTTATCTTTTAAGCAAACTTCTGTTTCAATACTAATGGGAAAATGGTCAGATAAATTCCAAGATTCCTCAGTTATTACAGGAGAAAAATTTAAAGAATGCTTATTTACAATGAAATAATCCACTGTGGAAACTCTTTGATTTTTTAAGTGTTTTCTACAAAAACTCACTCTGGTATTTTCAACAAGAGTAAACATGTCCCTATTTAGGTTAGAATTAATTTTGTTTACAAGAACCTGTGCCTCATATTTCCCCATATTTATATCCCCTATAACAATTGGTCAGTTAAATCTATTACTTTTTTTGACAGTATTGTTAATCAAGTTTTTTATTACAGCAATTCTTTCAAATTTGTAAGTTTTAAAAGGTATGTAAACTGAAACTAAAATCAGAGTTTGTTTATTTAATATAGTTTTGGCCCATAGTATGTTGCCAGAACTTTCACCTATTTGTTCTAAGTACATATTTTTGCTGCATGCTATAGCCACTTTTCTTTCTCCAGCTACATTTTTGTTATAAAACCCTTCAAGGAAATTAGAGTTATTAAAATTTATTCTCCAATGATTTTCCTTATGCAAGTCTCTTGTAATCCTAAAATTAGAAAAATACTTTTATCATTGTTAATTAAAAAATCTAGCTCATGTTTTTTGTTAATTAAGCTATTAAAATTATATGAAATAATTTTTATTTTACCACTAAAGTTAGTTTGATTTGGGTTTTTAGATTTTAATAAGAATTTGACTAATTTATGTTTTTCATCACTAAAAAAGGCTCTTAATGACCAGTTAGATAATTTTTTACTCCTAATCATTTTACCAAATTTTTTAGCAGCATGTTGAGGTACAAAAATTTTAAAGTGAAATTTTTAACTTTTAATTTTTTTTACAAAAAATTTAACAGAAGTGTTACTTTCTTTTAAGATCCTTTCAATTATTTGATAAATATATGAGGTGGGATAGGCACATGGCCCTGTCAAAAAAAACAGAAAAACGAGATACGCATTCGCCTTGTTTTGTTACAATCTGGCTTATGAAGGGTTCTTTGTATTGGTTTAGATTCTTAGGGGTATTGATTAGCTTGAGACATGGTGAATATAATTAAGCTGGTATTTTTTAAGAAGGCTAATGTAATATCTCCCTGAATATACTATTGGTTCAACATAATGTAAAGAAAAATATGCAATAAAGACAAATCAAATTAGCTACAATAACCCATAAATACATAAAAATTAAAAAGTAGAGCAAGCTATTTATAAAAATTCTAGGCAAACCAAAAAACAAGCTTGAAGCGAGAAACAAGCAAAAATAAAGAAATTTAATCAATAAACAAGCAAAAAATAATCATAATTTAAGGTATAGATAATATTAACCATTATGTTAGTACCATTAGTAATTTAAGTAGCTTCTATCTGCGCTGAGTAATTAGAGGTTAATATTAAAAATTTGAAGCGGTGATTTTGGTTTGGATCACAACAAAAATGTAATATTTTGTTTGCATTTTTATTAAGTATATATTAGAATAATAAGAATTTTAATACATTTCACAGGTCCACAAGTATAAAAAATTAATTCATGAAAACATAAAAATCTGCATTCCCATGATAGCCTCATCTCATATATATTTTCATGTTTTCATAGTTTCTTCCGCCTTGGGCTCTTTAGATCCGTCCATATTAAATGGCCTTTGACCAAAATAACAGATCAAATATACCCTATAGAAAAAAATTAAAAATCTTTTTTTCATAAATCCCTTGTAACTTATATTTATCATCACAAATAATGAGAAAATTTTATTAGTAGATCAAGCTCTTACATCAGCATTTAGATTATACAAAATATTTTGCTTCCAAACTTAAAACAATACGATTTATTATCGGTCAGGCACGATTCTAGACCCCTTTGGGGGGGGGGCAGTGCCCCCCCCCCCCAAAAGTTTTTGTTGCCCCCCCAAAAAAAATAATTGAATTTGACCCCCCAAAAATACATAGTAATTTTATGTTTGCCCCCCCCCCCCCCCCCAAAAAAAAATTGAATTTGCCCCCCCCCCCCCCCCTCAAAATGCATAGTGATTTTATTTTTTCCACATGATATAACTAAAATTGCTCCGTCATAAATATTTAAAAAATATTATCTTAAAAATATTTACTTTTTTTAAAAGTGTTTTTATTCATTAATACTTCTCATCCGCAAGAGAGATCAAACTAACAGAAATATATAGAAAAATTTGATTTTACAGAAAGCTTTATATTTGTGAAACCAATTCATAAATCTGACCTGAGAAATTTTCTCAATTAACAACAATCTTTTGTTAGAATATAATCTAGAACCAAAGAACCTAATCGCACAATGCTACGATGGGGCGAACGTAATGCCCGGGAAAAAAATGGTGTTCAAGTATTTCTAAGCAAAATAGCTGGACACCATGTCCCGTATATTCACTGCTTTAACCACGGATAGCATCTTGTAGTAAAAAATTGTCCTATTTTAAGTGAAGGGAAAGATTTTTTTGATAATTTTTCTTCCTTTCATAAATTTTTTCAACATGATGCAATCAAGGAAGTAAGTGAATGCGGGACCATACCCCGGCTCTTGCCCCATTGGTGGTGTGGTCACTACCTGCCCATTGTTTTTTTTTAAATTACACAGAAATATTTAATACTCTTTTAAAAATTAAAAATAAACAAACTTTTATATCTTCAGGTCACAGGGCCGAATCAGGGTTTTTTGACCATATTTTTAATCATCTATTTATTTTTTTGTATTTAATTGAAAAATTATTTTATTTATTAAAAATAATTATAGATCTTCAATGCAGAACGATTTATATTTCTAAAACTACTGATTTAATACACCATTGTTTGTTAGAAATTAAACAATTAAGAAATAAAAATACATTTGAAGATTTATTCAAAAATTGTTTTGATATTAATATTTTTTTAAATGACAATAATTTATCTATGGATAAAAGAAAAACTAAACCTAAAGCTTTTTCTGATTTTTATTCATTTTCTACTTATAAGTTTGAAAATTTAAATAATAATGATGAAGTAAAAAGTATTTATTTTAATATTATTGATTTATATTTATTTTGATAATAGATTTTTTACCGATAATAGTTGTTTGAAATCTTTAGATTCCCTTTATAAATTTAATTAACCTTTATTTTAGATATAAATAAATTAGAGCCTCTTTTAAAAATAAAATAACGGCTGACAAGTAGTGACCTGCTTAAAGGTGATTTGATTCTTTTAGAACACGAAAAATCATTAACTAGGGGCGTTAAATTTTGATGAATATATTAATTAAAATCGTCTAAGATAAAATAGTTTGATCAATACAATACACTGCTCATAATCAGCTAATTATTGCTTACTATTTTAACATGGTTGCAAACTTTTTTGATGCGCATTTAACGTTTATGTTCATGTTTTATTTAATTTTTTACCCTAATATTAATAACTAGTTATATATAACCAGTGTTTTTTTATATATATTCTTCCAAATTAGCATACTTATACATTTTGTTTTTATGATAATCAATCTTATTTCACTTTTCCTTTTCTAAAATCCAAAGTTTGTATAATTCATTTTTATCATTCATATATATCATATTTTTAATTTTCATGCGCAATGATACCAAATGATAAATTTATACTTACAATTAATTCAAATCTCACATCTTTTTAAGCAATTGATTTTAGTGAAAACAATTAATTTTAATTCACATATTCAATTTATAAACTCATATTTTTTTAATTTAAGAATATAATAAATTACTATTAATTTGTTAAAAAAATTTGAACATGGATTCTATTGTTGTACATGTATATTTTTTGCCGTGACCGAAGGTCACGGCCAAGTTTGCCGCCGAAGGCGGCAAAAAAAAATTTTCTGCCCCCCCCCCCCCTCACGAGTTTTTTTTGCCCCCCTAAAAGGGAAAAGCTAGAATCGGGCCTGTTATCGGTTTTAATAAAAATATTATTTGAAGCTTGAATCAAACAATTTAGCTTAATATGCAAAAAATTTCAATTTATTTTTTAAATATTTTTTGTTTTTTGACAATTTTTTTAAAATTCTCAATTAGCTGAACGGTGGCCCCTATTCCTGAAATTCCCCTATAACTCTAGATATGTACTTTTTTAAGTAGTAAAATTTTTTAATAAAATCATAATAATTTTTTAACGCGAACTATGATAAAACGAGTTTTGCAATTACAAA
Source organism: Acutogordius australiensis (assembly GCA_030555515.1). Lineage (NCBI taxonomy): Eukaryota > Metazoa > Nematomorpha > Gordioida > Gordea > Gordiidae > Acutogordius > Acutogordius australiensis. The sequence goes on from CM060245.1 coordinate 12,005,973, forward strand.
AAAAACAATAGAACTGCAAAATTTAATTATTAATTTATTTTTGAATTGACACAATTTAAAAATTACCAATTAGTTAAAGAATTTAATCGTATGTATGTTATTTTAATTAGTTCTAGATTAAAAAAATTCTCTAATGTTTGAGAATTAGTATTAGAAAAATGCCCATGGAATTAAAGAGAGCATGAATTATTCTATTATGTAATTTATAGGTGTGCCGGCTAAAAGATAAATTTTGACATTATGCGGAGTATAAATTTTTACTTTGCCACAAGGGCTATATTCAATAGAAGATCCGTTGCAAGGCAATCTTAGCCATGTTGGTGTTCTAAAATATATAATAAAAATTTACATATAATAATTTAGATTGCTACGGTAGGTAGTATCTTGACATTCTAAAAGTTGAAATTTCAAACTTAAATGATTATCAAATCTAAAAATCAATATCGGAATGATTAATCATAATAAGAAACATCTGTATAAAGAGTTAATAAATTGGACCCTAAATCGCTACATTATTGTGTCTAATAAATTAATAAAATGCCAGCCTTACTTTAGTACAAAAATTATACTCTGTTTTCTATTTTCCGGTTATCTTAATTTTTATTAAGTATTTCACTTTTATCATATCTTTCTTTACCGTTAAGAAAAATAATATAGGATTTTTAATCTTGCTCGTTTTACAAGTTAAATCAATAGTAAGTGCTGAAATAACTCGTTATAAAAAATACGAAACTACGGAGTTGCCTAGTGAGTTCATGACATATGTCTGATCTTTCAATAACTTTACACATCTTATTTCTTTTGTAAAGTTCAGAGCCCATTGCTAAAATTGGTTAGGAACTAGCCAAGTTTGACAAATTTTATCAATTTGTTAGCCGAAATTTTTTTTGACTTTTTATTCAGTTGTTTTAATATTTATACTTTAATTTATCTTTATATCATTGTAAACAAAAAACCAAAGCCTAATGTACACTAGTGATCCCAAAAAAAATTATTCTGGACATTTTCAAACAAGTAAAGCCAAAATTATATAGAAATAAATTGTATTTAGCAATTTTAGAAAAATATTAATGATTTTGACTAACCATTAAACATAAATGAGCGAACAATAAACAACGTTTCCTCCCTCTTATTTAACCTGTATTAAAGTAGAAAAACCAATATCACAAGCACACAAGAAAACATTGAATTAATTATATTACAAATAAGAAATCTTTTTACATAACGAAAACTCAATAACAAGTGGGCCAAATTGCTTAACTTAAATTAATTATAACAAGACACTAGTTTAAACTAGAAATGGCCTTTGCGATGACAGATAGATTTTTATAATAAATTTTTTTGCATAACTGCCACTAATTAAAGGATACTTAAATTTGTTTCTACCTGTTTTAAATTTAACATGTTTGTAACCTTATTATAGGATTGTACCTATTTGTCGCAAATTAAAAAAAATTTTTAATTAATGTCCTTAAAATAAGTCTTCAAAAAATATTTAGGCTCACAAATTTAGCTTATTTGTAAAAAAACACAAGTATTGAAATTTTGGGAATTTGGGCTAATAAGAAGAGACATGCTAATAAATATATTTCAAATCCATGTCGATTACACTGTACAACGAAATTTGTTAAGCATCATTTATGGCAACTATGGTTTTTGGTCATGTTTTTGGCGCTGATCACGAATATGAAATTATAATTTCAGCCAATGCCTCAGATTTTTAGTTAATTTGTGTCAAAATCGAGATTCTTCAATTTTTGGGGTTGGGCTTCTATATCATAAACTTTATGGCTAGTAACAAAAGTTCAAAAATATATTTAGATAGCGAAAACATGCGTTATTTTTATTTAATTTTTTTTTTCATTTTTTTATTTTTATAAAATTAGCGGATACGTCATAAGATCCCTTTTTTCATTCTAAATAACTTGAAAGTAAACTGCTAATTTTAGGTAATAACCTTATATGTTTTTTATAAGGAATCTTAATATGCCATTTTTTGGAAAATTAATATCTTAAAAAATTTTGTGAATTTTTTTCTGAACTTTGGACGCGGTTTAAAAAAAATTGAGGCATTAGAAACTAACTCGCGATCGTTTTGGCAAAAACATACTCTAGAAAACCTTAAAAAAATCGTTGATGTTATTTTTTTCGTTGTCCAGTGTTATGAGATGGAAAGAATTTAGCTTAAGATTGATATGAGCTGTATTAATAGGTGCCGTCTTATTTTTATGCGTCAGCCTAAATATATATTTTGCGAGAACAAAAGGGCATACGAATTTTTTTAAAGGTTACCCTATATATACACCTACTACATAGGTCGAAAATATATGAGTGTAAAAAGAAAAATTTAACATTGAAAATAAATATAATAGCCTTATTTCATATATATTTTATGTTTTCGAGTATCTTCAGACTTCAGCTATCTTTTAGGTGTATATCAATATGGCCTTAAACTGACAAGTATTACAACCTCAAAAATATCTTATGAGCAAAATATAAAATTTTATATTAAAATTTTTAAAATAACAATTTCTTATATAAACATTAGGTTATACATTGGCACACTAATTAGGACACGATTATTACACTGGACAACAAAAAAAAACAACATAAACAATTTTTCTAGGGTTTTGTAGAGAATTTTCTTGACGATCCCGGGTTTAGATTTTTTTCCAATGCCTCCATTTTTTAAACCGCGTCCAAAGTTCGGAAATTTACAAAATTTCTTAAACTATTAATTTTCCAAAAAATCTATTGGCATATTCAGATTCCTTATAAAAAACATATCTAAAAAATATTATTACCTAAAATTATTAGCAATTTTTATGTTATTTAGGATCAAAAAACGGATTTTATGACGAAAACCACTAATTTTATAAAAATAAAAAAATAAAAAAAAATTAAATATTATAAAAAAATTAAAACGCCTCACATTAATGATGAATGTTTCCGTTTTCTAAATATATTTTTAAACTTTTGTTATTACCCATAGGTTTTATGATATAGAAGCCCAAAATACCCCAAAAATTGAAAAATCTCGACTTTGACACCGAATAACTATAAATCTGAGGCATTGGCTAAAATTCTAGCTTCATATTCCTGATCAGCGCCAAAAACTTGGCCAAAAACCATAGATGCCATAAATAATGCTTAGGGTCGTCCAAATTTTGTTGTCCAGAATATAATTTAAATTTTGAAATTAACATTAGTTTTCAAAACAATATTTTTCAAAAAAACTTGTTTTTTAACATTTGTTTAAGATTTTTAATGTTAAGCTGGCATAAAGTATTAAAAAAACGGTAAGCAGATTTAAACCCTATATTGGCAGGTCTGGTCTTTAAGGCCAGCGTACCGCTGCGAACAATTTTATGGCATATTATTTTATCCCACAAATATTACTTTAGACTACGTCTGGACCTAACTTTAAATAATATCTACTACGACTCCAAATCAGCATGACGATATACAACACTGGCTTATATGCCCTAACGGGCCTCTTATTTCTCCTATAGATCTTTATATCAATCCATCCCTTAGCTGCCCTCCAATCTTACTACCAACTTCCAACGAATGGGGAAAAACAACAAACATCGTTTTTTTACATTTTGTCTATCGAGAACGTTTTGATTAATAAAAACATTGATTCGCGCGAATAAATAGATAAGTACATATTTTTCTTTTAAAGAATTATGCGCTAGCAAAGTTTAAATTGGGGCCTGCTGGAAGGTTATCCTCCAGCTATTTAATGCAAATTCTTAAAATTGGTTTGTAAACCCATTTATAAATAAAATATACCTATATTGACAAACCCTGTTTCTCCATTGTCCCCCCGGAAATCCTTCAGTTGTATTTAAGTTGCACCTCGACCAAGATCCCCAATTGGTCCAAAACCCTTGTGCGCGTTGCGACAAAGTTAAGACAGGAACGCATTCACCGTCAAAACATCTCTGTAAATTTTGAAAAGTTAATGGATACTGTGTAAATAAGACATTTAATTTTTTAATTGAATTTAATATTTGGGAAAAATCATCCATCTTTCCACATATACACACATATGGTTATGCAATAAACCTACAAGATTAATTCATAATCTCCATTACACATCAACTGGTTAGGCCACGTTGGCCTAACCCATCAATACCAATTGAAATAAATATTTAAATTTCATTAATTTCAAACATTAAAATGGTGCATTCGGCAAAACTAGAATTTAATTTGACAATATAATTGTATGGGCTTCCAACAGCATAATTTTTACATAACTGGGAATTACCTAATACTTTAAACATATTTTGCAACCTTTTTATTGACAATATGTAGTTTATTATAAAATTCTTATAACCATGAATGTTTTAAATATTGCTCTACCTAGATTTTTAAGCATTGCATATTATTTTATTTTAAAAGGTAGTTTAAGATTAAACAATCCTTTAACCATTAACATGCCTAATTAATTATGTTTTAAACATGACAGGACATAAATTGTTAAGCAGTGCATATTTATTTTATTGGAAGGGGTAGCTTTGGATTAAACAATCCTTTAACTATTAATGTTATATGCCTCAGGACATAAATAATTAAGCATGACAAAGTTATTCTATTAAGTAGAAAAGGTATTTGGTTAGAAAATAGGTTGGAGGTTAAAAGACATAAATTTTTAGGCTCAATAGCTGTTTATAGATATGCAAGATACATAGCTTTTCTTATAGGAAATAATTTTTAGGTATTTCAATAGCTTCTCATTATTTTAGTCAAAAATATTTAAAAAAAATTTTTAATAAAAAGGAGATTTACTAAAGTATTAATAATGTGATAGCGGAGTCAGAAAACTGGTTTCTGTATAAGGTCACCCTGAAAATAAGGTTCCCTTTTAATCCCCCCCCCCCCCCCCCCATTTAAATCCAGTTGACAACATACAAATATGAAAATAATTTAAAATTCCTGGTCTTGGCAAGGGGAGGACGTAAAACCCATATAACATCTAATGGCTAAAAAAGATTTGCACGAATACCCGCTTAGTACAGGATATAAAAGATTGGTTGGTCCTATTATAATTTTAAAACTTATTAGGAATTTATAAATGGTGCTTATCTTCTTATCCTTAAATATTTATACTTAGCACAACCACTTTATTAAATTATAACACTAATTACCCCTTATCAAAACTAATTCCAAACAAATGATATCATATTACCAAATAGATCATATCACTAAATATTGAAAAGTTTATATCAACTTATCCCTCTTTATTTAGTTTAATCCTAAATTATTAGCACTTATGAGTGCACCCAAACAAACGACAAAATATGTTCCTTAGAGGGATAGGTGTGTAAATAAGACATTTAATTTTTTAATTGAATTTAATATTTGGGACAAATCATTCATCTTTACACATATACATACATATGGTTTTATATCAACTTATCCTGCAAGCAGCCTTCAAATAATCTACATTACGAACCACCCACGGCCACGGGTTAGACCACGTTGGTCTAACCCATCAATACAAATTAAAATAAATATCTAAATTACATTAATTTCAAACATTACAGATGCATTATTTTAATTAAAAATAAAAAATAAGTATTATTACCATAATCAGATGCATTGTAATTTCTGTAAAAGATATTTTACAATTCCTCTTTAACTAAAATTTATTGAAATTTTGTTAAAGGGCACCGTTAATTTAGAGCATTATTTTTATACCCTATACCTGCCTTCAAAAACGATAGGCAAAATTTATAAATTAACCCCACTTGTGAATGCAATTATTTAAATTCTATTTTAGAAGTCAAAAAAATTCAGTCAATCTTGTTTTTATGAATTTGATAAGATACTCTTTTGACATTTTTCAATTTTTTTTCGTTTTTAGAAGTATCTTCTAAACCCGGTTTACAACTTCGAAAACAATCAAAAAAATGACCAAATTACAAGTGCTCAAACTTTTATTTTATCTGAGATTAAAAAATTTAAATACTACATTATTTAACCCAAAGATAAAAATAAAAATATATTGGAATTGAAATAAAAATATGATAAGCTTAAATTTAATTGTTTTATTTAACATATATATATTTTTTTCTAATATTTTTGTTTATGAATCTCTTTTGATCTTATATTATAAAAAATCTTAATATTTGTAACCAGCTTAGAGGGTTTAATTAGAAAATACCGGCAATTGATTTAACTTTTTTATGATTGAAAACTAACTAAACAATTTTAATCTTAATATGCAATTTAATTTTACACTGCTAAATAATTTTTAAATAAAATGCAAACAAATATTTTATAGAATTGATGTTTAGCCAAAAGAATAAATTTGAACTTAAGTTCAATTAGCTTTGAAGTATATAAACAATCGAAACTTTTTGTTTGTGAGTGATCAGGATAAAATCTAGGTCTTAAAGAAAATATAATAAAGATAGTTAAGAAGACGCAAAACATTAATTTCATCATAGAGCTTATTACTATCCCTACAAAAAATATTCTAATACATTATTTATGATTAAAATAAACGCTCATTTCCCCTGCATATAATGTTTTACTTAACAATGTTTAAATATGGAAAGATTAAGAATTATAATTGATTTAGTAAGATATCGAATGATGATAAAATTTGGATTGCTTGAACCTGTTAATAAATTAAGAAACAAACTGAGCAAAAAATCAGAAGAATGTATCGATGTAAAAAAATTTAAGAGCAGATAAGAACAAAGCCACATATATATTGTTGTTTACTCCATACGTAGAATTATTTCTCTTTTCTTGCCTATTAATTTAGGATATTTTATTTAATCATATTTTAATTTTTTAGAGATTTTTAATAAATAGGGTAAATCTTAAATTGTCTGGATCAAATTTATTGGCAAAATTTACCGAAGCAAATTTAGGTTTATTCGTAAGCAAATTCGTTGTCACATCACATGGATAATTGTTTAGATTCGTAATGTTTTCTTCGTTTTTTTTGCAATACAGGTGTTTACAATTGCTCTACAAATATTAATATAAATAGAAAAGATCAAAATAACCCACTCAAAGTTACAAATTTGAAAATACTTTCCAAAAATAAATATGCCACCTATCAGCCTCTAAGATTTTTAAATTGGCTTTCATAAACTTTAATAACTATTATTTCCCATCTTCAAATTGAACTAAAATAAGCTCCAATATTCATGTGGTTTTGGCAATTTAAATTAGGGCTATTATGGTCCATCCTTAAAAATTCAGTCATTTTTTTTCACCTAAATTCTCTTGTATGGCGGATGCCTTTTAACCCGCAAAAGGTAGGTAATATTTGTAACTTAAAAATGGTTGAATTATAACAAATTCTAATTTAAACCCCTTTAACTTTGTGAGTTTTAAAGCTGATGGGTATATTTATATTAATCAGAATACCTGTACCTTTTTTAACTAATGCCTACTGCAAATTTTATTGACACATAGCATTAAACACGAAGGTTGAAGAAATCCACATTAAAAAAATCTACTCGCTTTATTATATTACCAATTTTGGTCATTTTATTCTATGACATTTATAAAAAAATATAATATGAATAAAAAATGTGGACCGCGAACACATAGTTTGCTTTTGATAAAATGAGTGAGCTAGAATATTATTCTTTTTTGGAAACTTTTTAAAAGCTGCTTTTTAACTTATCAAACTATTCGAATAAAAAATAAATCTTTAATTTGGCAAAGTATATAAATATTATAATAATTATTTGAAAATAAAAAATCCTTAACCCTTTACAACCGAACATTAAAAAAGCTGATAACACAGATCAACAAACATCAATGCTAGAAAATAAGTTTATGAAAACATTAAAAGTATTTAGCTCATAACTCTCAAATTTGTTGACCTGTTTAATGTAAATCTATTTAAAACTTGGTAAAACTAATATTTATTTATTTTTTTCATTTTTTAAAACAATCTTTTGCTTACAAGATTAATCATAATATATAAGTAGGAGTTTAAAAATTGAACTTACACGCACAAAATTTATATCGTTTTGACATAATCTGTCCAAGTAATTTAAATCTATCGTGTCAGGAGGAGTTGGAATGTGGTGTTCGGATTTTCTATCTTTCAAGCATTTTAAATCATTGTTACTATATGAGAGTAAAAAATTTTAATATTATTAAATCTAAAAGTTGATGGTACATGTATCATATAAGGGTTAAACTAAAACAAAATGAGGCCTTTATTGCAATTTATAAAAAACACAAAAAACAAATTATGCTAAGTCGAATATTTTAATATTACCTTACACTATAAATAAAAAAATTGGTAAGAAAAAATGCTACCAATTTTAAACCTCGATAACTTCAAAAATTTTAAAGCTACAAACTTTATTATTTTGAAAAGGAATACGTGCTCCTTCATTGTAAAATAACATAAACATTAATATATCCTAATTTTATTTGATACAAAGTAATAAATCTAAAAAATGGGAATTTTTGATTTTTCTATATTTTAAATAAATTTCGTCAATATACGAAATTTCTTAATATTAAATTGTGTTTTTAGGTCAAAAATATTATAAAATCGTTATTTATGGCTAATTTTCACCTTAAAAACTAAATATTTTATAGACAAAAAAATCAATTAATAACATTGTTATAAGATACAGACTTTATAAACTTATTAAATATAACATTTAAAAAAAAAGTTAAAATATTAGTTTATATTTACAATAAGGCAGTCATAGTCTTCATTTGGCATGAGGGTAAAACAAATTTTGTATTTAAAGAAGACCAAATTTTTACTAGTTAAAATTTAAAAAACAATAAATTTGATCATAAATATCATATTTTTGAGCTATTCTAGATTTAATATGCACTGGGATCATATCGACCACACATTACTAATCACGGTTTAAGGTCATATTTATAAAAAAAAATATTTTTTTTCTTTCCGAAAAATAATTTATTTTTATAAAAATTAGTATTATATGTTTTGACTTTAAACCAAACAATTATTTGCTAGGAATTGTGTAATATATATACAACAGCATTATGCCGAAACATAAAACGAATAACTTATTTTTCTACGCTCTTTAAATATAGAAATTCCAAGTAATTTATTCGCGAAAAACAAAAGTGGCCATAAAAAGATAGAACGGTATATCTACTAATTTGACCAAAAAATTTTTTTTTATATTACACCCTTTTTTGGTGATGAGGTTGATTTGCTTTTTGATACAAAATATAGTTTATGAATATACATGGTTATGAGATTATTAGATACACCATAAATTTCTAAGTAGAACAGACATATTAATACGAGGTTATATTGAATTTATAATCAGAAAGTAAATGTTTGCATAAATATCCGTGATTTTAAAAATAAAGCATTCTGTGTAGGCATTTGGCCGCCATGCCTCTTTGGAACTTGGATCGAACGTTAGCGGGGCAAAAGACATTATTGATATATGTATAACTATATTTAGATTATCATTATATTTACATAAGGGCACGTGCAAAGTAAGTTTATTTTCGCAAAATTTTGAAAATTCTAAAAAATTTGAAAATTTATTTTTTTTCAAAATTTTTTTCAAAAATTTTTTATTTCAGAAAAAGCATTTTATGTGCATATATTAAATTTGACAACTTTTTAAAAATTTGCGTTTTATTACAAAAATTTTTTTTTTCAGAATTTTGAAAATTTCACAAAAATAAAAACTCACTTTGCACGTGCCCTAATGGAGAATTAGTGCGATTTTGGATACTTGGGATAATAAAGGTCAAACCACTTTAATTTTTCTATCACTATAATAAGGTCATATTTCACATGTGTTCGTAGTTTCAGCACTTAATCTTGCTTATTTTGACAATAAAAAAATATACAAGCCACACAATATAATTGAATTTTTAATATGGCTGAAGTTGTCCTAAAAGTCAAAGCTAATCAAAATGTAAATTATTTACCTCAAAAAATCTTTAGCTTGGTATTGATTACACTCTGACCAGTCTGCAAATTGATTCCACTCGTCTTGACACATGATTCCGTTTTTGGCTATACAATTAACATCCGAAAAACCATCACACTTCATACCAATCCTAACACAAATATTTTTGTTATTCACAAAATTTAAAACCTCATAAAAATCAAGTATATACAACAGTTGAATTTGATCTTTAAATGTGATATTTTTTAAAACTATAAAAAAAGGTTTTTCACTTAACCCGCGAATAATAGGTGAGATGTAACACGAATGCTACAGTGGAGTCCGGACCCTCATTTCAAACCTTTATAACTTCAATAATATGAACTTATTTTTTTATTATTAAGAAAAATACGTGCTATTTAATTATAAATTAATATAAGGGATCATCACTATATATTGTAAATTTTATTTAACACAACGTAATAAAATCTAAAAAATAGAATTTTTCTTTTCCTAAATTACATTAAATTTATATCGTCAATAAACTAAATGTTAAATCATGGTTCAATTTGTACATATTTTGACAGATTCATAGAAAAAAAATATTTTGAAAACTATATATTTTGAAGAAAAAAAAATAATGCAATATTATACTGTAAGAACTTATATATACATAACTGGTCAAACTATTTAATAACTAAAAATAAGGTTGCAATTATTTAAGCTTAAATTAACATTGAGGCAATATCATGGTTTTTAATAGTGAGTTGAGTGTGGGGTCGATACGGACCGCATCAATTTATAAATAAATTATATGCCTTAGACCAAATTTTAATTTTTAGATTTGTTCATTATATACTCGAGAAAAAAGTCACAATAATTTGATCCATACAATTTAATATTTTTGATATACTCAAAAATCAAGATGTGCTGGTTTCCATATGGACCCCACAGTGCTAATAGCGGGTTAAAGTAACTGTGTATGCTTTTTAAATGAATTATATTTGTTATGTTGTTTCCAAATATTTATAAATTTTGCTAAAACGCTTTCGCTAAAGTATCTAGAAAACTAAACAATTTCACAAAACGCTCGATATGTTGCATAAAATATTTATAAAATTAGGGGGGAATTGTATATGTAATTATTCTTATTGAGAAGGTGTAATAAAATATTTTTTTTCCAGTATTTATTTAAACCTTTTTATCATTGCCAATTCACAAAAACTACTCTCTTTATTTAATTAGCTAAATTTACAAATGTCCGATCTCGCGTGCGATTTCTCTCTCAATATTTAGCCCGGTTTCAACCACTATGCAAGCTTTTTCCGTGTTGCATATAGAACCATAGCTTGTGTCGTCTAAAAAATAATATTACACACCTTACACTACAATTATAATCTTAAAAAGGCATTCGAGAAATTTCTGTTAAAAACATATTTAATTAATAACTCACATACATTCCTAAAAAAATAATTCATAGTTTCTACCCTTATATGTTCAATTATTGGTTTAAATGTGCAAAGTTTTTTTTTAAATTATTATTGTTATTATAATAAAATAATGTAATTTCCAATTATAAATTCCTGCATTTATAAACAATATAATAACATACTTTATAACATTTTTTCAAGGAGTTTTTTATCACATAGGTCAATATCAATATTAGAAAAAGTTTAGGAAAATCATCTTCATGATGGCCTTATCTCATATACATTTGTTTTTCGTAGTTTCTTAAGCGGCTCCTTGAATCCGTCCTTATCAAAAAATGGTTTTTTTTACCAAATTAACAGTTTTTGCGACCTCGAGACTTTTAAGAAAAAATTTAAGAATCCTTTTAATATAAAATTCCCTGGTAACTTATTATTATTACATCTTAAATAATGAGAAATTTAATTTTTAAGTAAACTCTTACATAAACATTTAAACAGCAAAATATTTCGCAAAATAGCGTCTAAACCTAAATAAGATACGACATATTATAGTTTTTTTTATTAAAATAAAGTTTAAATTTAGCAGTTAATATTGTAAATATGCAAAATAAAACAATATTTGTGTTTTTTAATCTTTTTTGTTTATTCATTTATTCTAAAAATTTAAATGTTTATAGCTGACTAACTTAAGTTTAATAAAAACGGTAAAAAGATATAAAAATCCCTAATATGGCAGTTAATTTTTGTTAGCTCATAATTTTCAAAATTTGTTGACCTGTGTCACAAGCAGGGTTTTTAATGCCCTGTCTCTGAATTTCTGGCACTGTCAGACCCGGGCAGTGCACACCCACGACCCGGCACTATGCCCGGTCTTTTGGTCAATGTCCAAATCCATATGTTTACAAGTAAGAGTGATATTTCCTCTTTCTATAATAGGTATGCGTCTTTATTATGAAACTAAGATGTAAATGGAACTGAAATTGTTGGTTTTTAAACTCTATTAAGATCGATTAGATATACATTGTGTGCCTTGTTCTAAATAGCCTTTTAAAAACATATTTGGCATTTAAAAATTAGTAAAAAAAACTGAATGTCTATTATTTAATTTATATTTAATTGAGTCTATAAAAATTTTTTTTGAAACCCCCCCCCCCCCCCCAAGCTTTACAACTTGCTACGCCCTTGGATATTGCGTTATAATCTTTTGAAGTTATTTAACCAAACAAATTGTTTTCTGTATTTATACGAAAAAATATATCACTGTGAACTATAAAATATTTCACTTTTTACTTTTATTTTAAGTTTGTTGAAATGCATTTAAAAAGAACATCTCTTGAATCTTATTCTAAATAGACCAAAAATTATGTTCTTTACTTTTTCAGATTTAACGTTTTTAGGCTGTTTATTTAAAAAACTATTGAATATAGAAAAAAATAGATTTTTACAAATTTTTAAACCTTCAAATTTTTTAAATTTGGCCGAGGATAAATATTAAAAATTATGTACAATTTCTAAAAATTATGTACAATTTCTAATAAGACCAGCAGAAATTTTTCTAAAGAGGGGCAAGAAATTTTTTTGGAGAAACAACTACAAATTTAATTTTAATAGCGATATTTTATTTGCAAAATTATTTTACATAATTGTATATTTTCCAAAAAAAGCAATTAATTCATTCCTATTCCTTATATGTTTGATATATAAATTCAACCTATGGTTACATCATAAAAATTAAAAATTTCTAAAAGAATGCAATTGCCCCCTTTGACCACCCCCCCTTCCCCTCAATACGCCCCTGGGTTCATTCTAAAAAGGACTAGTAAAAATTAACAAATATAAGCAAAATTTGTTAAGTTTTATTTTTTACACCTTAAAATTTTTAAAAAACTTGGCAAACTTTTTTATTTATTTATAAAAAGCTATGGGTAGGTTATAAAATGTTGGGGAAAATTTATTATAGCGATATTTTTTGTATAAAATGCATTAATTTTTAAATTGGTTTTGTAGTAACTTAAAGTCGGCTTCGAAGATAAGAGTAAAATGCTGAGAATTATTAAATTTTTTGATCTGAAGTTCTTTTTTCTTTCCAAAATTAACAATAGTATAAAACAAATTAAAAAAACTCTTATAGCCCACCATAATTGCCCTCTTATTTTAATTAAATTTGTATGTTATATTATACAAATATATTTTTGTGTTAAAATTCGTTATGTATACATTTAGTTATATATAAGTTTAATAAAAACGGTAAACGGATATAAAAATCCCTAATATGGCAGTTAATTTTTGTAATTAGCTCATAATTCTCAAAATTTGTTGACCTGTGTCACAAGCAGGGTTTTTAATGCCCTGTCTCTGAATTTCTGGCACTGTCAGGCCCGGGCAGTGTACACCCACGACCCGGCACTATGCCCGGTCTTTTGGTCAATGCCCAAATCCATTTGTTTACAAGTAAGAGTGATATTTCCTCTTTCTATAATAGGTATGCGTCTTTATTATGAAACTAAGATGTAAATGGAACGGAAATTGTTGGTTTTTAAACTCTATTAAGATCGATAAGATATACATTATGTGCCTTGTTCTAAATAGCCTTTTAAAAACATATTTGGCATTTAAAAATTCGTAAAAAAACTGAATGTCTATTATTTAATTTATATTTAATTGAGTCTAGAAAATTTTTTTTTTGAAATCCCCCTCCCCCCTCAAGCTTTACAACTTGCTACGCCCTTGAATATTGCGTTATAATCTTTTAAAGTTATTTAACTAAACAAATTTGTTTTCTGTATTAAAAAAATATATCACTGTGAACTATATAATATTTCACTTTTTACTTTTATTTTAAGTTTGTTGAAATGCATTTAAAAAGAACATTTCTTGAATCTTATTCTAAATAGACCAAAAATTATGTTCTTTACTTTTTCAGATTTAACGTTTTTAGGCTGTTTATTTAAAAAACTATTGAATATAGAAAAAAAAATAGATTTTTACAAATTTTTAACCTTATTAGTTTTTCTAAAACTCCCCATTTTTTTATACACTAAATTTAACAAATTTTTTAAATTTGGCCGAGGATAAATATTAAAAATTATGTACAATTTCTAAAAATTATGTACAATTTCTAATAAGACCAGCAGAAACTTTTCTAAAGAGGGGCAAGAAATTTTTTTGGAGAAACAACTACAAATTTAATTTTAATAGCGATATTTTATTTGCAAAATTATTTTACATAATTGTATATTTTCCAAAAAAAGCAATTAATTCATTTCTATTCTTTATATGTTTGATATATAAATTCAACCTATGGCTACATCATAAAAATTAAAAATTTTTAAAGGAATGCAATTGCCCTCTTTGACCCCCCCCCCCCCCTTCCCCCCAATACGCCCCTGGGTTTATTCTAAAAAGGACTAGTAAAAATTAACAAATATAAGCAAAATTTTTTAAGTTTTATTTTTTACACCTTAAAATTTTTAAAAAACTTGGCAAACATTTTATTTATTTATAAAAAGCTATGGGTAGGTTATAAAATGTTGGGAAAAATTTATTATAGCGATATTTTTTGTATAAAATGCATTTTTAAATTTTCAAATTGGTTTTGTAGTAACTTAAAGTCGGCTTTGAAGATAAGAGTAAAATGCTGAGAATTATTAAATTTTTTGATCTGAAGTTCTTTTTTCTTTCCAAAATTAACAATAGTATAAAACAAATTAAAAAAACTGTTATAGCCCACCATAATTGCCCTCTTATTTTAATTAAATTTGTATGTTATATTATACAAATATATTTTTGTGTTAAAATTCGTTATGTATACATTTAGTTATATATAAGTTTATAAAAACGGTAAACGGATATAAAAATCCCTAATATGGCAGTTAATTTTTGTAATTAGCTCATAATTCTCAAAATTTGTTGACCTGTGTCACAAGCAGGGTTTTTAATGCCCTGTCTCTGAATTTCTGGCACTGTCAGGCCCGGGCAGTGTACACCCACGACCCGGCACTATGCCCGGTCTTTTGGTCAATGCCCAAATCCATATGTTTACAAGTAAGAGTGATATTTCCTCTTTCTATAATAGGTATGCGTCTTTATTATAAAACTAAGATGTAAATGGAACTGAAATTGTTGGTTTTTAAACTCTATTAAGATCAGGGCTGGGAAAAAAAACTAAATGGGCTTTTTTTTAACAAGTTTTTGGGTTTTTTTTTCCAAATGCCCACAAACTCGTGGGCATGGCGAAAGAAAAGCCCCTTTTCTTGCTTAAAGAAAAGGGGCATGTTTAAAAAAAGCCCCTTTTCTTAAAAAAAACTCCTAGGAGCTTAAGAAAAAATAACCCACCCATCAAAATTTTTTGAAATTATTATAGAAAACATAAAATGGGTTTTTTGGGGCTCTTTTTAAGAGCCACTTTTTGTGGATTTTTTTTGCCCCTTTTCTTTGTAAGGGCTGTTTTTGGATTCTTATTTTGGCCCTTTATTTTTGCCCCCCTTTCTTTTTTATGTTTTAGGGGAAAAAATGAGCCAAAGTTTTTTGGCTATACATTGTGTGCCTTGTATAGCCTAAAAACATATTTGGCATTTAAAAATTAGTAAAAAAAACTGAATGTCTATTATTTAATTTATATTTAATTGAGTCTAGAAAAATTTTTTTTTAACCCCCCCCCCCCCCCCCCCCAAGCTTTACAACTTGCTACGCCCTTGGATATTGCGTTATAATCTTTTGAAGTTATTTAACCAAACAAATTTGTTTTCTGTATTTATACAAAAAAATATATCACTGTGAACTATAAAATATTTCACTTTTTACTTTTATTTTAAGTTTGTTGAAATGCATTTAAAAAGAACATCTCTTGAATCTTATTCTAAATAGACCAAAAATTATGTTCTTTACTTTTTCAGATTTAACGTTTTTAGGCTGTTTATTTAAAAAACTATTGAATATGGAAAAAAAATAGATTTTTACAAATTTTTAAACCTTATTAGTTTTTCTAAAACTCCCCATTTTTTTATACACTAAATTTAACAAATTTTTTAAATTTGGCCGAGGATAAATATTAAAAATTATGTACAATTTCTAATTATGTACAATTTCTAATAAGACCAGCAGAAACTTTTCTAAAGAGGGGCAAGAAATTTTTTTGGAGAAACAACTACAAATTTAATTTTAATAGCGATATTTTATTTGCAAAATTATTTTACATAATTGTATATTTTCCAAAAAAAGCAATTAATTCATTTCTATTCCTTATATGTTTGATATATAAATTCAACCTATGGTTACATCATAAAAATTATAAATTTCTAAAAAAATGCAATTGCCCCCTTTGACCACCCCCCCCCCTTCCCCTCAATACCCCCCTGGGTTCATTCTAAAAAGGACTAGTAAAAATTAACAAATATAAGCAAAATTTTTTAAGTTTTATTTTTTACACCTTAAAATTTTTAAAAAACTTGGCAAACTTTTTTATTTATTTATAAAAAGCTATGAGTAGGTTATAAAATGTTGGGGAAAATTTATTATAGCGATATTTTTTGTATAATATGCATTTTTAAATTTTCAAATTGGTTTTGTAGTAACTTAAAGTCGGCTTTGAAGATAAGAGTAAAATGCTGAGAATTATTAAATTTTTTGATCTGAAGTTCTTTTTTCTTTCCAAAATTAACAATAGTATAAAACAAATTAAAAAAACTGTTATAGCCCACCATAATTGCCCTCTTATTTTAATTAAATTTGTATGTTATATTATACAAATATATTTTTGTGTTAAAATTCGTTAGGTATACATTTAGTTTTAAAAAACTTTAGGTCAATGCCCAAATCCATATGCCTATAGAATCAAGTAAGAGGGATTTTCCTCTTTCTACAAAAGGTATGCCTCTTTATTCATTGAAGATGTAAATGGAACTAAAATTGATGGTTTTTAAACCCTAGTAAGGTCGGTTAGATATGCATTGTATGGCTAAACATATTTGGCATTTGTAAAAATTAGTAAAAAACTGAATGTCTATATGTTATTTACATTAAATTGGGTCTAATATTTAGTCTAATTCATCATTGAAGCTAATTATGCCCGTTATTATCTTTTGAAGTTGTTTAACCCTAAAACTGACTTGTAATGTATTTATAATATCAAAAAAACATATCACTTGTATCATAAAATATTTCACTTTTTATGTATATTTTAAGTTTGTTAATATGCATAATAAAAGAACATCTGTTAAATCTCAATATTCTAAATAGGCCAAAAATATTCTATTTTACTTTTTTTATCAGATTTAACGTTTTTAAGGCTGTTTTGTAAAACTATTGAAAAAAAAGAAAAAAATTAAGTTTTACAATGCTCCCAATTTTTAACAATAAATAACAAATTTTTTGAATTTTGCCGTAAATATTCAAATATAGGTCCAATTTCTAATAAGGTTTATTATACTATTAAGGACTGGTAAAAGTTAACAAATATAAGCATACAAATTTTAAGTTTTTATTTACACCTTAAAATCCAAAAAAAAAGTGGCAAACCTTTTGTTTTTATTTTAAAGAAGCTATATTTACGTTTAAAATGTTGGGGGAAATTTATGTTTAGCAATATTTTATGTATAAAATGCATTTTTAAATTTTTAATTGGTTTGGTAGTAACCCAGAAAGTCGACTTTGAAGATAGGAGTAAAATACTGAAAAATTACCAATTTTTTTGATCTGAATTTTCCTGTTTCTTTCCAAAAATAACAATAGTATGGATCAAATTAATAAAACTGTTATAGCCTAACATATTTACCCTTATGTCTAACTTCTTTTATATAGTTAAATTTTTCACTTTTAAATATTTTAAAGTGCAGGGAGATAATTTTTGTCAAATCAAAAAAAATATTTTATTAATTTTTTAAAAAGTCATGCTGGTCCTATACTTTTGAGTTCACATATTAATAATGAATACTATGGACTGTATTTCAGCAATATTTCAAGAAATTTTAAAATACAATTTTTTGTTATATCAAACTGTATGTTCTTTAGAAAATTGCAAAATTTTAAATTTTTTATAATAAACACATGCAAGATAACCTTTGTCCTCTTCAAAATTAAAAAAAATTAAGTCTCTAGCTAATACTTTTTGACTTATAATCTCCCAAAATTAAATGTAAAAAATCACCTTGCAATTTTTTTTCTTTTGCCCATATCTCAGGTCAAAAAAAACCAGATAATGAGACACCCTTTGATACTACCTCCATGCAAAATTTCAGCCAAATCTAAAAATGTACCTTTCCCGGACTTGTGGGATTGAGGTGGAATTGACCATATATTTCAAATTTTAAATTTACTTTGTTATTTTTCACTATTATTTCTTTTAAATATAGCATCTTTTACAAATATGATATTATAATTTAACATTAATTTCGAAAAATAAGTCTACCAATTTAAATTATGAGACGGATTTTTTGGCTTTTTCTAATGGAAAATTTCCATTTGATTGGCGATCACCCCATTTGCTTGATAATTAAAAAAGTTGGCAAAGACTAGCTGAGCCAATTTATATTTTGACTTTTTCATTAGTCCTTTAGACGTATATGCAATAAACACATACGTTTAACCATTTTATCTCAGTATAGCAAAACATTAGAGGATCTAGTCCTTACAATTTAATATTGCAAATGTAAACGTCCGTTATGGTGTTCTAATTTAAATAAGATATCATGCAGATCCCAAAACTACCTCAAATAATTGATCTAAATCTTGGCAAACCCTTAGTGAAAATAAATCTAAAAAATGAATAGTATAAATATTACAGCATCTTTTATAATTCTTTTATATTATATTCTATAGTCTACTTTGCCCTTTCGACTGCAAACTCCTACATCGTATGAGGAGAATAGACAACACAGGTTGTTACGATGCAAATCGAGGTTCCATGCAAATTCCAAAGTACTTTGATATACCAAACTATACTAAGGGAGCCTTATATTCAATTATGGTTGAGTTTTTTATTACATATATAGCTCTTTCTCTTCATATAATTATCATTAAATTTATTTTTTGTTCCCTTTTTATTATTGGCTCCTATAACTTCCCCATATAAAATGGAGGACCTGGTCGGATCTCTCGCGGAAATTACGATTAAACAATATGCAACGGATCTGGACATTACCAAGTTCATGAAACATTGAGAGAAACCTCACAACAAAAAGTGCCTAGTTTAAAGTCAAACATAAAAAGCTTATTTTATTCCAAGCTTATGGAAGAATACGCAATTTAACCAATTGAGAATATTTTATAGCCAGAGATATCGACCAAACTCCCTGGCCAAATATCTTGCACACTAAACTTCATGTCTTCCTCTAAAGAGAAACATTTTCACATCTCGTGTTGAATTCATCTTCAACGCAAAGACACGTAATCCACAATACGATTCCTTGTATGTTTTTAAAATTATGGCTAAACAAGTTTCACTGGGGATGTTCCAAGAGAATTCGGGATCAATTCATAGCGGCATAAACCAAACTTGATTAGACATGGACCTACCCGTTTCCTAGAAGCAATGGAGGTGAACTGGAATCTAATACAATTATTAAGTTGGCATTCGTGTGCAGCGTCCCAACAGTCTACTTCGCTTGCGGGCGTAAATAGTCTAGGGGGAGAATTATGATAACGACAGTGGGCAGAGACAGAACTAACATAAAAACAAGGGCTACACAAACAAAATTTGAGAATTATGAGCTAACTACATGGATCAAATCAGTTAGGGATTTAAAATCCATTTACCGTTTTTTCTAATCAAATTTAGTTAGTCAAGATTGCTTGATACCCTACAAGGCTGGCTATTTGTGACGGGCATAAATTCTCTTTTAAAAAATCAAGCGTAAGAAGGTGGAGGGGAGTCATTAGCAGTTAAATTACTCTAAAACTTTTGATTTCTAAAGCCTACATGAATGGATATTTTAAATAATGGCAGAAAATACATAATCCTACTATCTTAGATTTATCTACGCCGCATTGCAATTTTATTTATGAAATAAAATTGATAAAAAAATATGTCACACACTGCCTAGAGATTTAAAATCCGTTTACCGTTTTTTTCTAAATTAACTAAACTAGTAAGTCAGCTATAACATTAAAAAAAATGCCAAAAAAAATTTAATAACAATTGAAATTTATTTGCATATTTACAACAGTTAAACTGTTAAATTCAAACTTCAGATGATACTTATTAAAAAACCATTAATATATTGTATCTTATGTAAGTTTGGACGCAAGTTATTTTGTATTATTTTAAATATAATAGAAGGCATGATATACCTAAAATTTTATTTTTCATTGTTTGAGATGATAAATAGTTACAAAAGATTTTCATATGAAAAAAGATTCTTATTATTTTTATGGTATTCTCAACGTCGAATCTGGTAAAAAGGCCATATCTTCGATATGAACGGATGTAAGGAGTCGATGGCGGAAGAAATAAAGAAGAAAAATATACATGAGATGTTCAAACGGGAAAGCGACAGGTCCCGACAACATACCCATTGATGCTGGAAATCTTTAGGAGATGAGGGAATTGCGTTAACGACTATATTCAATTCGATATTAACATATCAGAAAATACCTCCGAATTGGCAAGAAAGCTACATTATTCCAATCTTCAAAAATAAAGGCGACGCATTTGACTGTCACAATTACAGAGGCATCAAACTAATGTCTCATACTTTCAAACTTTTCGAAAAAGTCATAGAAGTCAGATTAAGAGACGTAATCGATATAGGTATTGAGCAATGCGGGTTCATGAAAGGAAGGTCGACAATTGACGCGATTCATGCCGTGCGCAACATGGCAGAACGTTTCACGAGAAAGAATAAAAAGCTCTACTGCACATTGGTAGATTTGGAAAAAGCTTTCGACAAAATTCCAAGATTAGTAGTATGGTGGGCTTTTAGGAGAAAGAATGTTCCTGAGATGTATATCAAGTTGATTCAGAGTATGTATGAAAGAAATTTGACGTATGTAAGGAGTTCGTCAGGAACATCGAAAGGATTTACAATTAATGAAGGTGTGCACCAAGGTTCGGCCCTAAGTCCCCTACTATTCATCGCGGTGATGGACGTGATCTCAAAGAGCGTTGCCACAAATCCACCGTGGCACATACTGTACGCTGACGACATTCTACTAATTGCTGAAAACCCGCAGGAGATGTGTGAAAGTCTGAATAATTGGATAAAAGTGATTGAAAAGCTAGGCCTAAAAAATTAACAAAGACAAAACTGAATTGACAGTTTTCGGAGGCTCAAAAGGTGAACAACTGGTAATTAACGATGACTGGTCTCTCAAATCAAAGCCAACAGCAACATACCTAGGTGCTTACCTACAATCCGATGAAAACTTCGAGCAAGAAGTTAGAAACAAACTCAAAGTTGGGTGGCTAAAATGGAGATCGTTGACAGGTGTCCTGTTCGACAAAAATATACCAATAAAAGTTAAGGGCAAGGCTTACTCAAGCATAGTACAACCGGCAATAACATACGGCTTAGAAAAATAGTGTTAAGGAAAAGCGATGAAAGAATACTACAAACGATGGAAATGCGCATGCTACGGATGTTTCTCGGGGTAACTCGCAAAGACAAGATCCGCAACGATCATATACTTGGAAGTTTACACATAACACCCATACAAAATAAAGTCGAAATCAACAGACTCCGATGGTTTGGACACGTTATGAGGCAAAAAGACGGGTATATAAGCAATCTGGTGAATGCAATTGAAGTGCAAGGCAAGAATAAAAGGGGCAGACCTAAAATCACCTGGTCTCAAAGAGTAGACGCTAGCATGAGATGTCACAACCTAAATAGAAATGAGTGTAGAGATAGAAACAAATGGAGACTTAAACTGAAAGAGCTCACTGCCTCAATGGCAAAAAGCTAACAATGAAAAAAAAATCATCATAGGGATGTATTCTTTTATGTTTTCATAAATTTAATTTTCTGCCATTGATTTTTGTTAACAGGTGTTATGAAAAGGTTGTAGTTTTCCCAATTCAATTATTGTCGAGGCGATATCATAGTTTTCAACAGCCTAAGTGGATTTTTTAGGAAATTTTCTATTAAAATTAATGGTAAAAAAGCCTTTAAAAATCCCCATTTTTTTCTTAATACTAAGAATTTTATCTAAAGAAATTCCTCGGCTTTTTAAAAATAGTAGAATCCCAAAAGAAATCCAAAAAGCTTGGGGTTCTCCATTTTTTTCCGGGCTTCATTAAAATTTAAAAATACTATAACCTTTATCCCTCTTTTTTGACCAGACCTATTTTTCTTCTTTCAGCCCTTATTTTTTTCAGCATTGCCCATTAGAACTTCTAATTTTAAACAATTTTTTATTTAAACTAGACCAGCAGCTTTTTCTTTTCTGATATTTCACTTTCAACTCTTTCATTCCACCACCAGAGAAGAATTACATGGTGGTGGAATGAAAGAGTTGAAAGAGAAATATCAGAAAAGAAAAAGCTGCTCAAACGATGGAAAAAGAGTCAAGTGACCAACGACAAGGTTGATTACAAAGAACAATGAAAAGTTGTGAGAAATGTCGTACGAGAAGCGAAAAAGAAAGTATATGAACAAGCATACAAGGAGATGGCCACCAAAAGTGGGCAAAATTTGGTATACAAGATGGCAAAGCAACGTGAAAGACAGTCAAGAGATTGTGACGGAAACGTAAAGTTCATCAAAAACAAAGAAGGCAAGCTTCTCGTAGACCAAACAAAGGTACTGGAGCGTTGGAAAGAATACTTCAATGAATTACTGAACAGCGACAAAAATAGAATTGAGCTCGAGGAGATACCCCCAAACTGTAACCTAATACCACCAATCTCAAAATCAGAAGTCAGCCTTCAGCTCAAAAAGTGTTCAAACGGGAAAGCGACAGGTCCCGACAACATACCCATTGAGTGCTGGAAATCTTTAGGAGATGAGGGAATTTCGGCGTTAACGACTCTATTCAATTCGATATTAACATATCAGAAAATACCTCCGAATTGGCAAGAAAGCTACATTATTCCAATCTTCAAAAATAAAGGCGACGCATTTGACTGTCACAATTACAGAGGCATCAAACTAATGTCTCATACTTTCAAACTTTTCGAAAAAGTCATAGAAGTCAGATTAAGAGACGTAATCGATATAGGTATTGAGCAATGCGGGTTCATGAAAGGAAGGTCGACAATTGACGCGATTCATGCCGTGCGCAACATGGCAGAACGTTTCACGAGAAAGAATAAAAAGCTCTACTGCACATTGGTAGATTTGGAAAAAGCTTTCGACAAAATTCCAAGATCAGTAGTATGGTGGGCTTTTAGGAGAAAAAATGTTCCTGAGATGTATATCAAGTTGATTCAGAGTATGTATGAAAGAAATTTGACGTATGTAAGGAGTTCGTCAGGAACATCGAAAGGATTTACAATTAATGAAGGTGTGCACCAAGGTTCGGCCCTAAGTCCCCTACTATTCATCGCGGTGATGGACGTGATCTCAAAGAGCGTTGCCACAAATCCACCGTGGCACATACTGTACGCTGACGACATTCTACTAATGGCTGAAAACCCGCACGAGATGTGTGAAAGTCTGAATAATTGGATGAAAGCGATTGAAAAGCTAGGCCTAAAAATTAACAAAGACAAAACTGAATTGATAGTTTTCGGAGGCTCAGAAGGTGAACAACTGGTAATTAACGAAGACTGGTCTCTCAAATCAAAGCCAACAGCAACCTACCTAGGTGCTTACCTACAATCCGATGAAAACGTCGAGCAAGAAGTTAGGAACAAACTCAAAGTTGGGTGGCTAAAATGGAGATCGTTGACAGGTGTCCTGTTCGACAAAAATATACCAATAAAAGTTAAGAACAAGGCTTACTCAAGCATAGTACAACCGGCAATAACATACGGCTTAGAAACAACAGCGTTAAGGAAAAGCGATGAAAGAATACTACAAACGATGGAAATGCGCATGCTACGGATGTTTCTCGGGGTAACTCGCAAAGACAAGATCCGCAACGATCATATACTTGGAAGTTTACACATAACACCCATACAAAATAAAGTCGAAATCAACAGACTCCGATGGTTTGGACACGTTATGAGGCAAAAAGACGGGTATCTAAGCAATCTGGTAAATGCAATTGATGCGCAAGGCGGGCAGACCTAAACTCACCTGGTCTCAACGAGTAGACGCTAGCATAAGATGTCACAACCTAAATAGAAATGAGTGTAGAGATAGAAACAAATGGAGACTTAAATGAAAGAGCTCACTGCCTCAATGGCAAAAAGCTAACAATGAAAAAAAAAAAAAATTTAAATTATCAGATTTATTTATTAAATGTCACAAAAATTTGATTTATATATCCTATTTTTAAATATACAAAATTTAATTTGTGCTGGCTCTATATCACAAGCCCCAAGTTAATAAAATAGTTTAAATTTAAGGTTAAATAGGTAGAAATCTTTCTTGGTGTGGCAGCCTAGAGACAAGACTATGCAAAATGATTCATTTTGTCATCTCAAATTTTTAATAGAAAACTTTATTTAGGTTAAAGGTGAAAATTATAATAAACCATAATACATGGCATAAATCAAAAATTATAATTCATTAATTAAGAAGGTTTTTTTCGACGGAAAAAATGAATTGTTAAAAATAGACTTGTTAAAATTAATTATCCATTTGCTATTTTTGTTTTATGTATAATAATATTATATATATATATATATATATATATATATATATATATATATATGGTCAATTCCACCTCAATCCAGCAAGTCCGGGAAGGGTACTCCTTTTAATTTGGCTGAAATTTTGCTTGAAGGTAGTATCTAAGGGTATCTCATAATCTGGAAATTTTTTTTGACCGGAAGTGATTTTTGACGGAGATAGGGGCAAAAGAAAAAAAAATTGCAAGGTGAATTTTAACATTTGATGCAACTTTGGAAGGTTGTAAGTCAAAAAGTATTATAGCTAGAGACTTAATTTTTTTTTATTTTGAAGAGGACAATAAGGGCTATCTTGCATGTGTTTATAATTTTAAAATTATTTTTTTAAAATTTTACAATTTTGAAAAAAACATTCAATTTGATATAACTAAAAAAACGTATTTTTGAATTTCTTAAAAAATTGCTGAAATACAGTCCTTAGTATTCATTATTAATATGTGAACTCAAAAGTATGGGACCGACTAGACTTTTTAAAAAATTCAAAAAAAAAATTTTTTTTTTGAATTTTAGACAAAAATTTGCTCCCTGTACTATATTAAAATATTTAAAAGTGCCAAATTTGTTTTTATATAAGAATTTAGACATAGGGGCAAATATGTTAGGCTATAACAGTTTTATTAATTTGATTCAAACTATTGTCAATTTTGGAAAGAAAAGGGGAACTTTAGAACAAAAAAATTGGTAATTTTCAGTATTTTACTCCTATCTTCTAAGCCGACTTTCTGGGTCACTACCAAACCAATTTGAAAATTTAAAACTGCATTTTATACATAAAACATCACTATATAACATATATTTCCCCCAATATTTTTTAACGTACCCATGGCTTTTTATGAAATAAAAACCAAAGTTTGCCAGGTTTTTGAAATTTTAAGGTGTAAAAAATAAAAACTTAAAATTTTTATGCTAATATATGTTAACTTTTACTAGTCATTTTTAGTTTGATGAACAATATTAGAATATGTACATAATTCTCAATATTTATCCTCGGCAAAATTCAAAAAATTTGTTAAATTTATTGGATAAAAAAAAATTTAAGAGGATTTTAGAAAAAATAATAAGGTTAAAAAATTTGTAAAAATTAATTTTTTTCTATTAATTAATAGTTTTCAAATAAAACAGCCTCAACAACATTAAATTTGACAAAAATAAATAAAATAGAATATATTTGGCCTATTTAAAATATTATGATTTAACAGATTTTCTTTTTTTATGATTATCAACAAACTTAAAATAAACAAAAGTCAATTATTTTATGAAACATAGTTATATGGTTTTTTAATATTATAACTACATAAAAGAAGTCAATTTTAGGGTTAAACAACCTTAAATGATTATAACGGGCAGAATTAGCTTCAATGATGAATTTTAAGACTAAATATTAGACCCAATTTAATATAAACAAAATATAGACATTCAGTCTTTTTTACTAATTTTTACAAATGCCAAATAAGTTTTTGAAAGGCTATTTAGAGCAAGGAACACCATATATATCTAACTGACCTTAATAAAGTTTAAAAACCAACAATTTAAGTTCCAATTACATTTTAGTTTTATAATATAGACGCACTAAACCTATTAAAGAAAGAGGAAATATTACTGTTACTTGATTCTAAGGGCATATAGATTTGGGCATTGACCTAACGTTTTTTATAACTAAATACGTTCCTTACGAGTTTTAACACAAAAGTGTGTTTTAATAAATACATTTAATTACAAATTTAATAAAAATAATGAAATGATTTAATAATCTCATTTTTTTTATAATTTACCTATCTAGTTCTTTTAAGATTTTCTATACATAACATATATATTATTTTTTTAACACTTTAAAAGGCAAATTATGACTGATTATATAGGTTCTAGATATTTTTAGATAATTTTGCCAAAATAATAAAAAAATAAGCTTGCACAGACGAATACAATCTGCGTTAGTTTTTTGACACCTGAAAATTTGCTGTTTTTTGGCAAATTTAGGTATTTTTATTGTAGAAGCGTCAAAATCGAGTGAAAAAAAGTGGGGCTATTATATGTTATTAAGCAATATTTTATCTATAAAATAAATGTTAAATATTAAAAAAAGGTTGGCTGGTTAACCAGAAAGTCGATTTTGAAAACAGGCAAAATTTTCACTTTTTTCGGTTTTAAGGTTCACTTTTTCATTGTAAATTTAATAATGGTAGTAATTAATTAAATCAAACTATTATGGTCTAACATAATTGCCCATATGTCCTGCTTTTTGAATACTGTCAAATTTGGCACATTGGCATATTCTAATATAGTGCAAAGAGCATATATGTGTCCCAAAATTAGTGCAAAAAATAGATTTTTTTAAATTTTGTAAAAAGTCATGCCGGTCCCAAACTTTTTAAATCATATATTTATTAACATTATTAAGGGCCATATTATATAAATTTTTCAGAAAATTCAAAGATACGTTTTTTGAGCTATTTGTGTCTAAACTTGACTTTAATTTTTTGGTAACTTAAAAAAAATTTTTTTAAAATATTTTTGGCATCTAAGGTAGCCCTTATTACGATCTTCAAAATAAAAAAAAAATTATGACTCTAGCTACAATACTTTTGATGATACATGCGCGCAAAGTTGCCTCAAATTTTTTTTTTGCAAAAAAATGAAAAATATTTTTGCTCATATCTCGGTCAAAAATCACTTCCGGTCAAAAAAAATTTAGGTTTTTATCAGCACCCTAGGACCCTACCATTGTACCAAATTTCAGCCAAAACTGAGACTTCAAGGGAAAAAGTTTGTCGATTTGAGGTGGAATTGACCATATATATAAATATATTAAATAGTAAGCTTGCCTAGGTAATGATTCGTCGTAGTGTTATCCCAATTACTAAATAGAAAAAATTGACAATAAAAATTAAAATGTCCAAAACATGTGGCTAGACTATAACAATGGATTATAAATATAAAGTTATTATAGTAATTGTTAGATTTAAAAATTAAAATACATAGCCTAATGAATATTAAGGTTGCTGGAATGCTTTTCTCAAATTAAAATAAATTTAATACTTTTATGTTTATTATTTTTATTATATAAAAAATAGCTATTTGCATATTAAATTATAGATATTATTATAAGCTGAGTTTTTCTATTTAAATTTGCATAAAACAAAACAATTAATAAATAGATTAAAAATAATTAAAAAAAATTATATATAGCTATCACCAAATCGCTCATTGGCAGTATTTATTTTTATATTTTTATATTAAAAGTTGTTATTCGAAAGCTTATATAACTAAAAATTTTTACATTTTATTTAAGTATTTTCATGTTATGATACAATGAGAAATAATTAGAAGCAGATGCTTTACTTTATAATTTAACTTACACATATCGTGTTTGTAAATGACATATCTATAGATAAACTGAAAAATATCTTTCATGATATATTTTCAATAATACTTGGAGCTGATTGTATGTTATTTATTTTATACATTGATTATTAATTTATATTTTGATAATCAAAACGAATACATATGTAACATCAAGTGTTACAGGTTTATTTTTAACTTAAATTACCATTTTATTTAACTTTTCTTATAATTTATATAAAAATTCTTTGCAGTTTTTTATTAAAATTATTAAAATAAAATGCAAGTTTTTTTGTTCAAAATTAATGAATTAGAGCTAGTAAAATGCGTTTTTCATCTAATAAATATACTAAATCATTCAGTCGGGCACTGAATCATATTTTTTTTATAATATAAAAAGAATGTTTATTTTTAAACTTTGTGAACTTAAATAAAAGTACCAATCATTGTAAAATTAAATGATATTAAATTATTAGATTTAAACATATAGAGTAAAAGTTTTATTCACCCAATGCTGCATTTAACCAAAAAATAAAGCTTTTACCCGTGGTTATAGATGAAAAAAAGGGTACATTAGGTTGTGGCTTATATAAACAAAAAAAATTGCATTTAAAAAAGTTTTTGTTAGGCTTTTCTAAGCAAAAATATATTTTATTTTTTTTATTTTATTACTTACTATTTATTGTGACGAATGTATATTTACCTAAAGGTAAATTGTTTCTTAATTTAAGCATCAATTATAAGCCTCTTTATTTTTTAATAAATTATTGTTGTGGCGCCGACGTCCGGCGCCACCTATAATTATAATTAATGTATGCAAATGTTAATAATAATTTATTCTAAAATACTAAAATATTTCACAAAATTAAAAAATATATGGTCAATTCCACCTCAAATCGACAAACCTTTTCCCTTGAAGTCTCAGATTAGGCTGAAAATTGGTACATTGGTAGGGTTCTTGGGTGCTGATAAAAACCTATATATTTTTTGACTGGAAGTGATTTTGAACGAGATATGAGCAAAAATATTTTTTGTTTTTTTGCAAAAAAAATTTGAGGCAATTTTGCGCGCATGTATCATCAAAAGCATTGTAGCTAGAGTCATAATTTTTTTTTATTTTAAAGATCGTAATAAAGGATACCTTACGCAAATATTTAAAAAAATATTTTTTTTAAGTTACTAAAAAATTAAAGTCAAGTTTAGACAAAAATAGCTCAAAAAACGTATGAATTTTTTGAAAAATTTATAAAATAAGGCCAACCTTAAAAAAGTTAATAAATACAGGATTTCAAAAGTTTGGGACCGGCATGACTTTTTAAATAATTTAAAAAATTTAATTGCCCTAATTTTGGGACATATTTATGCCCTTTGCACTATATTTGAATATGCTAATGTGCCAAATTCGACAGTATTCAAAAAGCAGGACATATGGGCAATTATGCTAGACCATAATAGTTTGATTTAAATGATTACTACTGTTATTAAATTTACAATGAAAAATTGAACCCTAAAACCAAAAAAAGTAAAAATTTTGCCTGTTTTTAAAATCGACTTTCTGGTTAACCACTTAGCTTTTTTTATTTGAGTTTGACGCTTCTACAATAAAAATACCTAAATTTGCCAAAAAACAGCAAATTGTAGGTGTCAAAAAACTAACGCAGATTGTATTCGTCTGTGCAAGCTTATTCTTTTATTATTTTTGCATAATTAACTAATAATATTTAAAACCTATAAAATCAGTCTTAATTTGCCTGTTTAAGTGTTAAAAGTAATAGTGTATATACGTTAAGTATAGAAATTCTTAAAAGAACGAGATAGGAAAATTACAAAAAAGGAGATTATGAAATCATTCCATTATTTTAATTAAATTTGTAATTAGTTATATTATTGAAAACATATTATTGTGTAAAATTTATGGCTAAATTGACAGATTTTATTTCGAGCGCTTTTAGTTATAAAAACTGGTCATGTCCAAACCCATATGCCTAATATAATCAAGTAATAGTGATATCCTCTTTCTTTAATAGGTCTAGTGCGTCATGGAACTAAAATTGTTGGAAGGTCAGTTAGATATATATTGAAGTATACCTTGTTCTAAATAGCCTTTCAAAAACATATTTGACATGTAAAAATTAATAAATCTGAATGTCTATATTTTATTTACATTAATTTGGGTCTAATATTTAACTTTAAAATTCATCATTGAAGCTAATTCAGCCCGTTTTAATCTTTTGAAGTTGTTTAACCCTAAAACTGACTTGTTTTATGTATTTATAACATCAAAAAACCATATCACTATATTTCATAAAATATTTGACTTTTACGTTTATTTTAAGTTTGTTGAAAATCTTAAAAAAAGAACATCTGTTGAATTTCAATATTCTAAATAGGCCAAACATTTTCTTTACTTTAATCAGATTTAACGTTTTTGAGGCTGTTTAATAAAAAACTATTATAAAGAAAAAAATAAATATTTACAAATTTTTTTAACTTTATTATTTTTCTAAAATCCTCCCAAATTTTTTTTATACAATAAATTTAACAAATTTTCTGAAATTTACCGAGAATTAATATTGAATATTATGTACAATTTTTAATATTATTCATCAAACTAAAAAGGACTAGAAAATGTTAACAAATATAAGCATACAAATTTTAAGTTTTTATTTTACCTTAAAATTTCAAAAAACTTGGCAAACTTTTGTTTTTATTTCATAAAAAGCTATGGGTACGTTAAAAAATGTTGGGGGAAATTTATGTTATATAGTGATGTTTTATGTATAAAATGCATTTTTTAATTTTCAAATTGGGTAGTGACCCAAAAAGTCGCCTTTGAAGGTAGGAGTAAATTACTGAAAATTATCAATTTTTTTGATCTGAAGTTCTCATTTTCTTTTCAAAATTACCAATAGTATGAATCAAATAATTAAAACTGTAGCCTAACATAACCCTATGTCTAACTTTTTATATAAAATTAAATTTATTTTAATATAGTGCAGGGAGCAAATTTATGTATAAAAATCATATAAGAAAATTAAATTTTTGAATTGTTCATCATGTAGCTCCCAGACTTTTGAGTTTGAATATAAAGAATACTAAATGTATTTCAGCAACTTTTCAAGAAATTTAAAAATACGTGTTTTTTGTTATATCTAGCTGAATGTTTAGAAAATTGCAAAACTTTTAAATAAATTTTTTAAAATAACAAACACATGCAAGATAGCCATTTCTGTTCTCTTCAAAATAAAAAAAAATTTGTCTCTAGCTATAATACTTTTTGACTTATAACCTCCCAAAGTTGCATCAAATGTGAAAATTCACCTTGCGATTTTTTTCTTTTACCCCTATCTCCATCAAAAATCACTTCCGGTCAAAAAATTTCCAGATAATGAGATACCCTTAGATACTACCTTAATGCAATATTTCAGCCAAATCAAAAGGGGTACCCTTCCCGGACATGTTGGATTGAGGTGGAATTGGCCGTATGTTGTTGTAATGCATTAAATGAATCAGGGCTCACTGCCCTAGGGCATTTGACATGCGATCGCAATTTGATAATATTTGTTATGAAATAAAAACAAATTTGGAATATATTTTAGACTTACAAAACACCGTGATTTCAATTGCTTTTATAAATAGTAATTTAAATGCCATAAAATTAAAAATTCAAATGAAATTTTATTTTATTAGTTATGAGTAATTTTGTTAAAAAAAATTTTTATTTTAATACATATTTAAATCTAACAAAATTATTTTCCAAATGCAAAAAAAAAAGAAAAAAAAATTTAATTTTATAAGCGATTTCCTAATTTCATGGTATAATATTACCTTCGCCTATGGCCCTACAACATCTATAACACAGGTCATCAATTTTTTAAGAATAATGATTAACTACAGAGATCAAACCTACCTTAGGGAATATCAAATTCGTTTACCGTTTTTCCTAATCAAACTTAGTTAGTCAGTTATAAACATTGAAAATTTTAGAAAAAAAGGTTAAAAAACCAAAAAAGATTTAAAATCAAAAATATATTATAATTTTGTTTTTGCGTATTTACAATAGTTAAACTGTTAAATTTAAACCTCAAATAATATTTTCATTAAAACCGATAATATATCGTGTCATATTTAAGTTTGGAAGCGAAATATCTTGTAATATCTAAAGCCGATGTAAGATCTTGATATATTATAAAATTTATTTTTATTATTTGTGATTAAAAATAATAAGTTACCAGGGATGTTTATATGTAAAAAAAGATTTTTAAATTTTTCTTTTTAGGTTATATTTAGATCTGTCAATTTGATCCAAAAAGTCCGTTTTTCGTTATAGACGGATCTAAGGAGTCAGAGATTAGACTATCATGGGGATGCATCTTTTGTTTTCATAATAATCACGTTTCTGAAAAAAAATTGACCTGTGTAATTAGAACAAATTTTTTTATAGTTGTATATAACTAAACACCTTATGTACCATTTTAAATATACATTAACAACTTAACTTGGCATATTCACGAATTTTGAATATGGTTTTTTAACATTAAATATTTAATTGTTCTACAAGTAGACATTAATATTAAAGTTATAATAGTAATAAATGACAAAACCTTTTGATTAAGATAGACAAATCTTCCTTAATCTGCCTGTTATTCATGGTTGCTTGGCAAAAATCATTCCTGGTCTTGGATATATAAGATTGAACCCCCTCCTATTATTTAATATACAAAGTATAAATTGTAAAAAGATGCGTGGTAGTGAAATTGACTGGGAAAAAAAGGTCTTTTAATCGTGAAGTGAAAAGCTAACTAAATAAAAAAGTGAGATTTGAATATATGATCAATATTTACGTAAGAAAGACTATTGGACGAGGCAAAGTGTAATAACAATTCATCTTTACCGAGACATTAAAAAAATTTTTAAAATTCTAAAAATGCTAAAACGTTTTTGGTTATTAACCCTTAAAAAACTACACATATCATATGCACGTTAAACAACTTAGCAAAAAATTAAAACAGTGAAAAAAATTCTTAGTTGTCTTTATTTTATTTAAAAAATAGGGTAAAAAAGTGAACATTTTAATGTCCTTACAATATTGAGGCATTTTTACGCCTTCCAGGTCTATTACACAGGTCAACAAATATCAATGTCAGAAAATATAAGTTTATGAAAAATCATACATAACATAACTATTAAAATGGGTTTGCATATTAATTGCTCTGTAGCAAGTTTAATTATATTACTTAATCTTAGTATTAACGTTAACTATTGAATAAAACTGAAAGTCATTTTATCCTTTAAATTACTATAAAACTTATAATGTCCACATAAATTGCGTTCTTTGATGCATCAACATTTTTAAAAAATTATATATATGCACGATTAGGGCATGTCAAACTCCGGATTCGGGAAGGACAATTCAAATTAAGTTATAGGTACTTTCTAAAAAACACTCCCAAAAACCGTCAGGAGTTTTTATATACCAAAGTTTTTCCCTGGATAAAAATTAACATTAGCCCATTATATTGGAATTGTGTATTTTTATGTCCAAACTTTTTAAAATAAAATCTTAAGTAAATGCAAAAGCAGCTGCAAATGTCTATTTCTAATATTACAAATTTTTATTTTTTATTAATTTAATAAATAAATTAAATAACGGAATTCTTGTCTACTTTTGTCGATAATTTTTGTATATTATTGTTTTTTTTCGTAATTCTAAACAGTGGGATTTTCTATCTTACGAACAGGCACGTAGGCAGAACTTTTTTTAAAGGGGGGCAAGAAACAATAGGAAAAAAATTAATGAATTACATTGTTGCTTAATGAATGATCATATTATGACTAGCATAAAATATTTATTTATATTGCATCATAATTAAATTAATGTATGACATAAATTCAAGAAAAACTTTATAAAGAAAATAAAAATATTTAAGAAATTGATATTCTTCTAGGATCTATTGAAAACCACTCTAAGGCTCAATCTAATTCAGTGTTATCTATTATGTCCTTATGTATGGCAAGCAAGCACAAGGATGATAATCGATCATCGCTCATTTGAGATCTTAAATATGTTTTTATGCACTTCATGGTGCTAAAGCTTCGTTTAATTGCAAAATCAATATTTAATTTATATCAACCAAAAGATACATAAATATCGATTATAAAATAAATTATAATATTAAAATATACTTTCTCTGTTTTTTTTTTGTGAAAATAGTCAAAAATTTTGTTCTGTTTACCGGTATTCATAGATTTAAAAAATCAGATGAATAAACATCAGTTTTAATATATTAAATTTGAAAATTATTTTATTAATATGAGGTAATCTATTAACAAATAATTATCATAATTTTTATATTAGATTATGCTTAAGATATTTTTAAACACTAGGCGCATAAATTCAATAGTAAAATAAAAAATTTAATTATTATAACAAAAAGTATATTACTATTTTATATTTTTAATAGGTAAAACATTTACAGTTATAATACATAATTAATAAGTTGTAAATTACATGTTTATTTTATTATGACAAAAACACGTAATAGTACTTAATGATAATTTAAAAAACTTAAGCTAAATTTTGATGTTATAATTGTACAATATGTTTTATAAAGCCGCAAAATTGCCAAAAAATAATTAATATACCAGCATATATTCCGATTTCTGTTTAATAAATAAAAATTAGCGTTAAATTGCACAAAAAAAATTAAAAAGCTATTTCTAAAGGGGAGCAACGTTCCCTCTTTGCCCCCCCCCCCCCCCTCAATACGTCCCTGCTTACGAATCATGTTTTATAAATGGCGCCAAGGCAATAATGCCACATATAAGACGATATGTAACTAGTATTTATAATACTATGGTAATTTTTATCAAATTTAGGTGTGCTGATGATGTCACCGAATGGTCGCAAATGTGATATATGCAATATGGGTATTTTTCACACTAATCCAATTATTTATGTAGTTATCTGTATTTCTACGTTTTATTCTCTTGTGATAATGTCACTTAGCTATTGAAAGTTTTAAAAATCAACAATGGCTAAAAAATACCAAAATTTATTAGTAAATAAGGTTAAAAACACAAAGATATTGACAAAGTTTTTCAATTAAAATAATGGCATTTGTGGCAATTAACATTGTCTTAAATTCAAAAATTTTTACTACTAATGCATAGCAGTTAAAGAAAAATAATCGAAAAATTTATTTAAAGTTTACTTATGGACACATTTGCGACAGTTAGGTGACATTGAGCAGGCTTTATAGATTTCCAAAATTTTTTATAAGTATTTGAGAACAATATTTTAATATTAAAAAACAAGTTTTTCAAATTTTGTTATAATGAAAAAGTAAAATTAAAAATATATAAGGGTGCCAACAATATAATCAATAAATCAATTTGTTAAATAAAATTTCTATTATGATTGAGTATGCCAATTAGGTTAAAGGATATGCCTTTCTTTCGTAATATTTCAAGACATAAATTAACCTTTTTGACTTAAACGATCATAAATTAACACATTTGATATAATCGACTAAGACACCTTACACTATACAAAAATGTATAGCGTAAGCTATCTATATCAATGATACATAATTAGTTAAAAATTTAATGTTAATATGCGTAGTCGTCTTTTCAGAAAAGCTATTCTTAACAGTTGTTTCTTATCGTAACTAGTTCCTATAATCGTGAGGTCTTAATTGTGGTTATCGTTTTGATTGAGTTGTAAGCTAACCAATTCAGATTTAAGGTTTTACTTTTGAATTAACTCTTATTAAGAACTTTCTATTCTAATCATACAAAGGTGGGTTTGCTTTGCTTTCAGTTAAAACGGTATAAATATTAATATTTTATGCTCCCAGTGTATACCTAGTTTTATAAAATATGCGGCTAATTTAACCCGAGAGTTCCCAATGTAACCTACAGGTTACACCTACTTTGAAGGCCTGTATTTTAAAAACTAGCCACTCAAAATTAAATTTATAAATTTCATTTAAAAGCCCTCACGCATCTTAACATCTGATCTTGTTTATTTTATTTTCTCTCATTACTCATTCCATTCTTTACTTATCCCATTCCAAAAACCCAAAAAAAATTTACCTTAAGCATCATCATTTTCATTCGAAATTAATGGATACTTATACGTAAATTTGATTTTATTATTTCATATATTTAAAATCTTTACATTATGAAGATTGTATTTATAAACAAAAATTTTTTTTTAATCCATTATTTTTTTTATTCGCATTTAAATGGCTGTCACCTAAAGGTTACATTGGGCTGGAGGGAACTGCCCAATGACTTGATTAGGTTAAAAATTTCTAAATCCACCTCAAATAAATTTAATGATTTTGTCCCTATCCTCTAAATTGTGAACTTTTAATCGAACTGTTATATTATATGATTTTTAGGTCTATTAATGATATGAAGAACTTGATGCCCGACCTAATGAAGAAATGAAATTATATTCATTCCCTCACATATTGAAGAAGAAACCGATATGGAAAGTGGCGATGAAACTATTGTCGATCTTCAACACCTACCCCGATCTATGCTGAACTCATCTGTCGAAGTTGTGAGATCAAACGCTAATGAAGATTCTCTTGAGAATTCTCAGCGGTGGTATGATGACGATAAAATATTTAAACCACATGGCTGTGGTGATTTGGCCGAAAAAATTATAGCTAATGCAAGTGTCTTAGAACAACCCGAAGATTATTTTGAACAATTTATTAACAACAATATCTTTTCTCTAATCGTTAATATGAGTAATTTGTATGCCAAACAACATAATCACGACCTTAATTTAACAATCCCTGATTGCTTTATATTGCGATCTTTTTTTAACGGGATATTTAAGCCCAGTGAACATTAAAATGTTCTGGGAGCTACAATCCGATACTTTTAACAGAATGATTTTAAATGGCATGCGGCGAAACAGATTTCAAGAAATTACCCGATTTCTTCAATTTGCCGATAAGACAGGTCAACAAATATTAATGTCAGAAGCGTTAATTTTATGAAAACATAAAAGATTGCATCCCCATGATGGCCTAATCTTATATAAATTTTTCGTTTTTCTTAGTTTCTTCCGTCTTTGGCTCCTTAGATCCGTCCATAACGAAAAATGACCTTTTTGACCAAAATGACACTAAATATACCCTAAAAAAATTAAAAATCTTTTTTGCACATAAAAATCTCTTGTAACTTGTATTTTTATTCACAAAATAATAAAAAATAAACTAATAAAACAAGCTCTTACATCGGCATTTATATAATACAAAATATTTCGCGTCCAAACTTAAATACGACACAATATATTATCGGTTTTTAATGAAAATATTATTTGAAGTTTGAATTTTACAGTTTGTCTATTATGCAAAAAAAAAATTCAATTTATTTTTATTTTTAAATCTTTTTTGGTTTTTTGACCTTTTTCTAAAATTTTAAATGTTTCTCTCAAAAAATTGTTGACCTGTGAAATTATAATTTAAATAACCAGGATAAATTTTCCAAAGTCAGACCTTAATTTGATTAATGATAGAATGATTGACAATTTTAAATACAACAATTCCTCCCACATATCTATAGATGAATTGATTCCGTATTACGGACACCATTCAGCTAAACAATTTATCAAGGGGAAACATCAGATTCGGATACAAAATGTGGTGTGCGGCCACTGCAAGTGGGTATATAGCAACCTTTAAACCGCACCTAGGTTCATCAATAAAAATGGACAAACAAAAAGAATTTGGTCACGGAGGTTCTGTTATCATTGATTTAGTTGAAAAACTACCAAAATAATATAAACCATATAATACGTATTTTGATAATTATTTCACTGGACAAAAACTGTTACAATTTTTATCTAAAATAAATGTTGGCGGCACAGGAACAATAAGAGCAAACAAATTAAATCGCCAGTAGTTAACCTAAAACTAATGAAAAAGCAAGATTGAGGGTATATTTAAAAAAAAATACGTCTAACTTAATGGCAGTTTGTTAGAACGAAATTAACATCGTTACAATGCTATCAAACTGCCATGGTCTACACCAGATTAACAATATTGTCCGAGTTGCCCAAGGTGATAAGACGAGGGAAAAAATACGTGTACCTTGTCCCTACGTATCAAATTTACAATAAATATATGGGCAGCATCGACCGATTTGATTAAAGTATAGATGGCACTAGGATATCATTTCGAGGCAGAAAATGGTATTTACCAATATTTGCTTTTGGTATTGATGCGGCATGCCAAAATCCTTGGCATACATGTAAAAACAAAGAAAAATTGACTTTCTGCAATCAGAAGAAAAATTAAAATATGGAATGTCTGCAAAAAGAGGATTTAACCCCAGTTGGTCGAAATTTGAATACAACTATACACGCTAGGAAATGCATCCAAAGACGATGTGTCATGTGCGGTAAAGCGACCAGAATTATCTGTAGTTACTGCTAAGTGGCACTTCATGTTCTTTGTTGGTCAATTTCATAATATGTGATATATTTTGTATTATTTTATATGCAATAAAATTTTCAATACATATATAATCTCTTGCCACCCAGTGTAAACTGTAGGTGACACCCCATTATTTCCGAAAGTTTTAGGTTTATTTGACCTCTAAAGACACCCAGAAATTTTTTTTGTAAAATTCGGCTCGGCCGAAACATTAGTGGTACAGGGTTAATTATACTTTTAGTATGTACACCGTCAAGCGGGTAATAAAAATTTTGGGATTTACTTTACGTTGATTTAAATAAGCACCTATCAAAAATATCAGACTAAACACTCTGGACCGTCTACCTGCCAACTTCAGACAAAATGTCACGGTTCTTTGTGCTTGATAATTAAAAAAAAAAAAATTTAAACTACGTACAATTGATATTCATATTTTTAATCCTAAAGATTTGTATTTAATAGGCATTTACCTGTTCCTGCTAAAAATTGTTTTGACCATATAAGGCATTTTATTAATAAATTGCAGTACTTAGGATTGGGATAATCTTTCTTATTTATCATGCAATTACGTAAAATATTCTTTCAAAAATATTGTACGCGATCGTAAATTATTTTATATATTTTTGTATTATAAGCGATCTTTAAAAAAATTATTATATTGTAAAACATTGGGTTTAAATATTACTTCCAAAAATCTTAGCGCACGACGCAACGCTTCAATATTAGGGCGAGCGTCTTGAACTGAAAAAATTGGAAACTTGCCAAACTCAATTGTTTGGCGAATTTAATGGTTTATAAACAACAATTTTGAAAAGTTTTATTTGGGTTGTATATCTTTTTGTAAGAGTTTATACCATTACGATAAAAAAAATTATGGGCGTTCGAATTAGATAATTTTCGAAAAATATACTGTAGACTTTGAACAGTGTGACTGAATTAGTTATTCTTACTGCAAACTTTTGCTAAAACTGGCGGATGAGTTAAAATTTTCTTCGCCGACTCAAATTTTTAATTATGAACGGTCCAGATAAAAGGAACGTCCTTAAGATTGTAAAGTGGTGCAGAAATTTCTAGTCTGGGATAAACTGATTACCTAAAGTACCGAGTATTGAGAGAAATTCGGCTATATTGTTAGGATTTCTCATTTTCATCAAAGCTTCGGTCTTTTGAAAAGGTCCAATGCCTTGTGCACTAATCTCATGTCCTAAATAATTTAATTTTTCCAAAAGAAATAACATTTGTTTGAATTTAATTTTATTCCCTTTTTTTTTGATGCGACCTAATGCGACAGAAAGTCTTGCATTTTTCCTGAATCGGCCAATGCTAAGTA
Source organism: Acutogordius australiensis (assembly GCA_030555515.1). Taxonomy (NCBI): domain Eukaryota; kingdom Metazoa; phylum Nematomorpha; class Gordioida; order Gordea; family Gordiidae; genus Acutogordius; species Acutogordius australiensis. Next base: position 12,046,151 of record CM060245.1, read on the forward strand.
TGTCATCTAGATATGCAAAAACACCTGATATTTTAGGGCTTTCTGATCAGTCTCAAATTTTGAATATAATTAAATATTGTCATTTTGTTGGCCAAAAATTCTTTAGCTCTTGGTCTAGGTTAAGTGATTGCCTAACTTGACAGGGCTAAAAGGGGCTATGCTGTCTCTTTCAAGAGATGTAGGGCAAGGGGGGCATTGTTTTAGCAGGTATGACTCTGGCTTCGACTTTTTCCAAGGTTGTAAAGCCTGCATGCTGTAATATTCCGAAAAGTGCGGCGTCATTTCGATGGATATTATGGTATTAGCATAGAGATGCGCTTAATCCTATTGACCCTAGGGGTTATGAACGTCGTCGCATAGCAATTTAAATGCTCCTCACCCCCCCCCCTTCTTTTCCAAAAAGGTCTTCTAATATTTGTCCTTTCCATCTTAATCTCGTCTAGAATCCATTTTAAAGTATAAATAAGGTAAACGAATATGACAAAAGGACTGAGAGGCTAAAGGGTAAACGTAAAAATTGGGAAATACCTATGTGAGTATTTATTGTCAAAACATTGACGCTTTCGTCCGTTAATACTAAATGAAGATAGGCTTGTGAAAAATCAAGTTTGCTAAAAAATTTAGCTCCTGCAAAACGCCAAATAATTTTGTTAAACCTAGGTATTAGGTAGGTTACTTATTCTAAAAATTTTTTTTTACTAATTTATGCAAATGCGTAATTTTTTATTTTATTTGTGAATGGGTACTATAGAGAAGCACAACTATATATTCGACTTATTTACGTACGCCTAAATAAATCACTTTAAAAACACACAATTGGTTTGAGGTTTCTCCCATACCTTTCCCCACTTAGGGGTGCCATACCCATTAGGGCTTTGACTCTTTAACCCGAGCAAAGCAAATAATATTGCCGACGGGTTAAATAGTAAGATTTGCACGCACGCCGGCGACCTAGGTTTTTAGCCTAGGCTCTTACTTTTAGACATATCGTTTAAGACCTACTGCCTAAGTATACCACTCAGAAGCTTTAAAGTGGTTACACATGTATGCTATTTTTCCGAAGAAAAAAATCACTATGCACGGATTCGAACTCGCAACCTCCTGCGTTTAAGGTAGAAGGTTTGCCACTGAGCTATCTGAGCCAACTTTAATAAAGAACATAAGAAAATTTAAAGAAAAGCAACGACTCTTTCAAAAAATTATTTTATACCGTTACCTTTTAAAAAAAAATTTGGACTTAATATATTAAAAAAAAATTATTTTGCTAAATTAACTAGGCTACATATATAAAAAATTTATTTACCTTAATATAAAATGCACATAGTACCACCAACTCTCATATTGCACACTATTTGGTCCCATCAAATCAATAACTATTTTTTCGATCTGTGAGAACACCAATTTCTTAAAACCAATATCTTAAACTAAAAGTTTTTATAAATAAAATCCGTAATAATGAATAAAATTAAGAATATATATCTGTGCCAACTATATAATCAATAAATCAATTCGTTAAATAAAATTTCTATAAATGATTTATATGCCAATTAAGTTAATAGTCTTTGTACCGTAATATTTTAAGACACAAATCAACTTTTTTGATTAAGCTGATCATAAATTAACACATTTGATATATATAATCAATTAAGACAATAAGTCAGGTAAAACAAAAAACCAAAAAATTTCCAACATTTGAAAATCAATGTCACTGTTCCCTAAATTTAAAAAGTTTTAACAAAAATTACTAATACATAGCCCGAACAAAAAAATCAAAAATTTATTTAATATTGATTTATAGACATTTGCGTAGGTGACATCGAGTCAGCTAGCTTCATATTGACAAAATTTACCAAAATTTATTAATAAGGTTAAAAAGTTTTTGCAATATTTAAATATTGCATTTGCGAATTCGTTTACAATGTGACTAGTTGCCTAATAAAAAAAGTTTTAAAAAAAATTACTACATGGCAGCCCGAAAAAAAAATTTAAGTTCATTTAATATTAAATTATGACTATTTTTTCAACATCTGGTAAATAAATCTATAAAAAACTTATTTTTGATAAAAAAAAACTCCAAAAACTCGCCCGGGTGAGTTGCAGGAGTAAAATAATGGGGAAACTCTGGAGATAGGGATTAAGGTCCCGCTTCTTCCATAAACTTCAACTGAAGTTTTAGCAAGCTTCCCTATGTACGATGACAACTGCAAAAGATATGAGGAGAGCAAGAAAATTGGTAAAAGCTGCTTTTTTATAAAAATAGGTTAAAAAATTTAAAATTTTAATTCTGACAATATTAAGGCATTTACGTCTACCATATCTATCATAAAGGTCCTGCAAAGTTTAAAAAACTACTCTATGCTTTTTTTCGCTTTTCAGTATCCAGTGCTGGGAAAACAACGAGGTATTAAACCTTAGCTATTCCCCCAAAATTTGGAAAAAGAAAGAGATCTACAACAGGCCCGATTCTAGCTTTTTTACATTGGGGGGGGGGGGGGGGGGGGGGGCAAAAAAACTTGTAAGGGGGCAGAAAAAAATTTTTTGCATTGCGTTTATAATTTGGATATGTGAATTAAAGTTAACTGTTTTCACTAAAATCAATTTAAAAAGATATGATATTTAGAAATTAATTGTAAGTATAATTTCATCATTTGGTATCAATACGCATGAAAAATATAAATATGATATATATGAATGATAAAAATAAATTATATAAAACTTTGGATTTTAGAAAATGAATAGTAAAATAAGATTGATTATCATGAAAACAAATTGTATAAGTATGCTAATTTGGATGAACATGAAAAAACACAGCTTATATATAACTAGTAATTAATATTAGGATAAAAATTAAATAAAAATAAACGTTAAATGCGCCTAAAAAAAATTTGCAACCATGTCTTAAAATAGTAAAATAAATAACTGATTATGAGCTGTGTATTGTATTAATCTAACAATTTTATGTTAGAGGATGTTTTGATTAAATTATAAAATTCATAAAAATTCAATGCCCCAAATGATTTTTCGTGTCCTAGAAGAACCAAATCAACCTTTAGCAGGTCACTACTTGCCAGCCTACTAGAAGTTATTATCCTGTTCAAGAAGAAAGCCTCACAACTCGACGTTGAAGAGCCAAAGAATAAACTTATAGAAATGTTAAATAAATTAGGAAACGCATCTTTGTAATTGTATAAATATTTAACAAAAACATTAGTAACACATTCTTTGTAATTATTAAGTTTTCTTATTAAAAAATTTTGGGCTACGTCAATTTCTTTAGATAATGAATTTTTATCAATATTACTTATTTTTAAAAGAGGCTCGAAGTTATTTATATCTAAAATAAAGGGGAAAGATTCTAAATAAATATTATCGGTAAAAAAATAAATAAATCAATAATATTAAAATAAATATTTTTTATTTTATCAATAATATAAATTATTCTCAAACTTATGAGTAGAAAATAAATAAAAATCAGAAAAATTTGATTTAGTTTTTTTATCCATAGATAAATTATTGTCATTTAAAAAAGTATTATATATGTTAAAACAGTTTTTGAATAAATCTTCAAATGTATTTGTATTCCTTAATTGTTTAATTTCTAACAAACAATAGTGTATTAAATCCAAAGTTTTAGAAACATAAATCGTTTTGCAATGAAATTGAACTTTAATTATTTTTAATAGATAAAATAATTTTTTAAATGATAATTACAAAAAAATAAATTGATGATTATAAATATGGTCAAAAACTCCGACGCTTCGGCCCTGTGACCTAAAGATACAAAAAAATTATTTATTTTTCAAAAGAGTATTTAATATTTTTATGTAATTTTATAAAACAATGGCGTCGTAATGACCACACCACCGATGGGGCAACAGCCGGGGTATGGTCCCGTATTCACTAATTTCCTTGATTGAATCTTGTTTAAAAAATTTATGAAGGGAAGAAAAAATATCAAAAAATCCCCTTCACTTATTTTCAAGACAATCTTTTACAACAAGATGCGATCGGTGGTAAAGCAGTGAATATACGGGACATGGTGTCCAGCTATTTTGCTTAGAAACACTTAAGCACCACCTTTTTCCCGGGCATTACGTTCCATCGTAGCTTTGTGCGATCAGGTTCTTTGGTTCTAGATTATATTTTAACAAAAGAGAATCTTAGGCATTAGATTTATAAATTGCTTCCACAAATATCAAGCTTTCTGTAAAATCAAATTTTTCTATTAATAACAACAGAAATAATTTCTGTGTTAGTTTGATCTCTCTTGCGGATGAGAAGTGTTGATGAATGAAAACACTTTAAAAAAAATGAATATTTCAAAAATAATATTTTTATATATATTTTTGGCGGAGCAAATTTAATTATATTATGTGAAAGAAAAAATAAAATTTATACGTATTTTTAGGAGGGGCAAATTTAATTTGGGGGGGGGGGGGCAAAAATAAAATTACTATGTATTTGGGGGGGAGGCAACAATTTAGGGGGGGGGGGTAGGGGGCCATGCTCTCCAAAAAGGGGTCTAGAATCATGCCTGTCTGCAAATAAAGAGCTAAAACAAGATAAAAAGACCCCGACACAAAAAAAGGGCACTCAAAAAACGGCTTGAAATGCTAAAAGCTTATTATATAATTTTTAAAAATCTCTCTAGGATATTTTTTTCGACCGTAAAGGATATATTAACCTTAGTCGCAAGCATAGCGTTTATAATAATATTTAGAAAACATCTTTTAACTTCTAAATTTATAATTCTATAATATGCTTGGGGACAGCCGATCATATTTATGATAAACTAGAATATGTGACCCGGCTTCGCCCGGGATATCCTTTATTATTGCATGCTTATTAACGCATTACCCTAACTCAAATGCTTTGCCCATTACTCGAACAATATAAACTCAATGAGGCTAAAAAATTTTATGGAAAATAAAGGTGAGTATATTTAATATTTATCAATAAAAAATAAGGTAATTTACTAAATAAAAAGTTCGAAACCGCACCTTAAAGAACGAATATTATGGATATTTGGAGTTTTGGCATGAAGATTATAAATTTATATTATCAAAGTGTCGCTCAACTTTACTTTAAGGAATTTGAGGTTTGAAAATTTGAATACGCTCTATTTTTGATAAATTTTGGCTAAATTGAGCGAAGTTTTAAGCAAGCCTACACTAAATTTTACAAACTTTCATTTAAAAAGCTGATGTTCCTCATTAAAAAATGGTCATTTCTGGACTTTCAAACGTTAATATCTTAAAAACTATAAGCGAGCAATTTTTAACAAAAAATTCGGGATTTTTAGGGCAATCAGAACTTTGAGATAATCGAACTCGATTAAAAATACCCAATTTTTTGAAAAGTTATAAAATATCGTATCTTAATAATGGAAGTAGCTAGAGGTCTGAAATTTTTCACGTGCATTAATAGGATTATACTTGATAAAGAATAAAAATTTCAATAATATTTTTTGACAAAGTGGAACAAAGATAATGGCAAATTAGTTAATTTAATGAGATAAGAAAGATGAGATACATAAAATTATAGCAAGCAATTTAAGAATACAATTGAAAAAAAATTTGTCAAAGGAAAAAAATGTTATTATTTGGGTATAAATATCAAAAATATTTTTAAAATGAATAGGATATCTAATATTCAAAATTTAAAATAAAATATCTCAAAAACACTCCTGTTTTAATCTTTTTTTAAATTTCTAGTTGAATCTTAAAATAATACCTATAATATGCAGTAAATGGGCCAAATTTACAATAAAAAGTTTATACTAAAAAACATCAATATCAAACTGAAAAAAATTCTATGAATAATTAAATATAATTTTATTAAAATTTATTATATAAAAAGGATAATGTGTAAAATTTTAGTTATTTCCAGTACTTTTGCTTAAATGAAGATGAAAGATGGAAATAAAAATTACAATAATTTATATTTTCTGAAAAAAGTTAAATATACAATAATTTTAAGTGCTTTTTATAATGTTTATCACAAATTATTTGCTATATAGCATCAAAAATATTTAATAAAAAAAAAATTAAATGCAGAGATAGCTTTAAATTTAAGATTAACTACTTTATAAAAATACAAAGGTAAGAATGTACCTGGCCAGACTTTGGTGACAATGATTTTAATATTTCATTCAAAAAAATAATAGATATGAATTGGTCATTTCTGGACTTTCAAACGTTAATATCCTAAAAACTATAAGCGAGCGACAATTTTTAATAGAAACGGGATTTTCAAGGCAATATTGACCTAGAAAAATTTTTCTAACGACTTGGTCTGTGGGGTCGTTGTATTAGAAATTAGCCTATAATTTAAAATTGGTTGTGTCTATCTCGAAATTTAGAAATCATATGGTATTTGAAATTAAAAATATAAAATATTAAAATATAAAACTATAATTAATATAAAAGATAATATGATAAACATGTTAAATAAAAAGAATATTTATTACCGTTAATTATATTTCTTGGCTATTATATTGAAATTTCTTATAATGTACGTTTTATGTACCTTTCGGTACCTGATGCATAACTCGGCTCCTATATACTCTAAGAGGCTGAAATTTGCATCGAATTTCAAGTAAACATTCTTAAATAAGCTATTAAAATTTGAAAGTATTTTATAGTCAAAATTTTGAAATAATAGAACTCGAGTAAAAAAACCCAATTTTTTTGAAAAGTTTTAAAATATCGTATCCTAATAACACAGGTCGACAAAAAATGGCGACCAATTTTAAACATATATATTTTGAAAGAGTTTTTTGAGCACATTCCAAATATCTTTTCCGTTTTTTTGAATAGGTCTAATTTTTTACCTAGATGGGTTTAAAAGTACCAAAAACCTCAATATGTCTTATATTTATAGGCACTTTTCGTGCCTTTAAAATAAAAATAAATAATAGAAAAATATATTTTACTATTGAAAAACTCTTATATTGTTATATAACTTTTTTAGAATTTACTTATCTCATTTACTTTTTTAAATATTTGATTTTAAAAAACTCAAAATTTCCAAAAAATACGCGTCTGAAAGTCTGTGCTTCAAAATCATAAAAAATTAAAAAATCATTCAGAAGAGTAAAAATAACATTTGAGATATGTAATAAATAAATGCGATTTAAGCCAAATATAGAAGATAATGAAATATGAGCACATAAAGTGAAAATACTACCCAAGCAATCTTTTTTGTTTATATTTAACATATCTTACTACACTACATCGAGATATGTAAGTAAGTGAAGGGTTGGCAGATAATGCCAGTATTAGTAGCAGCACGCACTACAATCTTTAAGAATTAAGTAGCCCCTTTTTTAATATATAAAATTTTGAAGCACAGACTTTCAGACGCGTATTTTTTGGAAATTTTGAGTTTTTTAAAATCAAATATTTAAAAAAGTAAATGAAATAATAAATTCTAAAAAAGTTATATAACAATATAAGAGTTTTTCAATTATAAAATATATTTTTCTATTATTTATTTTTATTTTAAAGGCACGAAAAGTGCCTATAAATATAGGACATATTGAGGTTTTTGGTACTTTTAAACCCATCTAGGTAAAAAATTAGACCTATTCAAAAAAAACGGAAAAGATATTCGGAATGTACTCAAAAAACACTATCAAAATATATATGTTTTTAATTGGTCGCCGACATAAAGTTGTTATTTGTCGACCAGTGTAATGGAAGTAGCTAGAGGTCTGAAATTTTTCACGTGCATTAATAGGAAAATACTTAATATAGAGTAAAAATTTCAAAAATATTTTTTAATTATTTTGGGCGTAAAACGCTTTTTTCGTTTTAATTAAGAAATATGCACACCTCGTGGATAAAAACAAAAAATTTGCCATCCCAGACACTTTTTACACAAATGATTTTTTTTTCCGTCGATTTTGAACGGTAATCACTAATACAAATTCTATTCATAATAATATAGATATCGGAAGTAGCTAGAGGCCTGAAATTTTTCATGTGCATCAATAGGGATATACTTGATATAGAGTGAAAATTTCAAAAATATTTTCCAATTATTTTGGTCGTATAACGTTTTTTTTATTTTAATAAAAAAATATGCACACCTCGTGGATAAAAACTAAAAATTGGCATTCCCAGACACATTTTACAAAAACGATTAATTTTTGGTCGATTTTGAACGGTAATCACCAAAACTCGGGATTTTCATTTCTAATTATATAGATAACGGAAGTAGCTAGAGGTCTGAAATTTTTCGTGCATTAATAGGGATATACTTAATATAGAGTAAAAATTTCAAAAATATTTTCCAATTATTTTGATCGTAAAACGTTTTTTTCGTTTCAATAAAAAAATATGCACACCTCGTGGATAAAAACAAAAAATTTGCCATCTCAGACACCTTTTACACAAACGATTTTTTTTTCGTGGATTTTGAACGGTAAACAAAAAACCTCGAAAATTTTATTTTTAATAATATAGATTGGTTGAGCTGTATTTAAATTAGCTTACAGGTATAACCAGACAAAGTTTTAAAGAATTATATTGGCAAAGCTCGAACTTAGGCCCAGGTCATTAATAGATGCTTCCTAAATTATATGTCAGGCTACTTCTAGATTTTAAACCTTTTCTTGATATTACGGCCTGGCCCACCCGACATGTACAATTACTGGCTTATTTTAGACCCTACCTAAAATATAAAAATTCAACCCGGAAATAATAATGGCAGGCTATAAATTTTTTTAAGTGATTATATCATTTTCTTGTTTAAAATAGTTAAAATATAAGGCAAAATAAAATATTAGGCAAGGCTGAGCCCGAATTTTTTGGCAAGCTCTCACCGGTCTAGGTAGACTTTGGGTCCCAACTTTGATTTCTAGTCAACCCTGTCCGGTATTTCAGAAAATTTAAAATTTTGATTATTTTTAACCTTAGTTATCATTCATATTATAATAATATTAACTAATTATAGTTTAAACCCTAAATTGATCGGCTAATTGTATTTTGATAAGATTAACAAATTTATAACGGTAAAATTAGAAGGAACCTAAGAATCTGTACCAGGTGTCAATTTGTAAATAAAAAGTTTATTAATTCAAACATTAGATATCATAGAAGTTATGCAACCTTCTACCCCCTAAATGGAAATCATTTAAAATATTTGTGATTAAGGGCAAAATCTAAATCTCAACCTTAAAAAAATATTCTAAAAGCTCCTAGGAGTTTTCAAAGAAAGGGTATTTAGAATATGCTCATTTTTGAGCAAAAAAATTGGCTTTTCTTTGGCCATGCCCACAAGATAGTGGGTATTTTGGGTAAAAGACTTAAAAAGTTTCTTGTTTTGAAATTTGAGAATGTCGTATTGACTGTAAAAAATATGACACTTGCGACTTCCAAATTACATTTTTATTACATTAAATAAACTTTTACATTAAAATTAATAATTAATTTTATCTTTAATGATTCTAGATTTAGAGATATTTCCGCCCCTCACAAATGGAATAAAGAAAGTGCTCCGCATTTAATGGCACATTTAAATTATAGAAATATAATATATAATTAAAAGGTAAAATCTATAAATTGTAATGAAAAGGTATAGAAAATTAAATTTTGTTCATAACTTGAATTAAATAGGGGTATCAACCCATAGTTTTTCAAATTAAGTGAGAATGAGAACTTTGTCACGCGAATTTAATGGGGTCTAGACGAAGCACAATCTTAAACTTTTAACCTTGAGAGTTTAAGCAATTGACTTTATTCTTTTTCCTGTATCGCAAAAAAAATACCTGCTCTTAAATAATATTATACTATAAATTATCATTTATATATATAGTAAATATTATTTAATAAAAAGTAGAAAAAAAATTTGAAAAATGAGATTTTTTATTTTTCTATGTTGCATTGAATATATCTTGTCAATAGATTAAATATATTAATATTATTGATTAAACAGTGTTTTAGGTTTAGGAACATTTTATGAAAGATTGATGAAAAAAAATATTTTAAAATAAATTATTTATGAATAATGTTTTATTCATGCTAGAAAAAAAAATAATTCATATCACTATAATCCAAAAAAAGATTTTATATAATTAGATGAAAAATTAACTATAAAAAAAAGTTGCGATATTTTGAGTTTTAATATTTATTGAGGCATTAACTTAACATTGAAATAAACCGAGTCCATACGGACACCAATAAATTTTCTAATTGAAATGGATTATATTATTAAACTTAGACCAAACTTTCATTACTAGTTTTGATTACTATATATTTAAGAAAGTAAAAATTTGACCAACACTTAATATTCAATTTATTAAATGTGCTGAGATTTCTATGAAATCCCTTGTACTATTGGTCGGGTTGAATATAAAATTATGTTCGCACACTGGCGACGTATGAATTGGTTTTCTTTTAAACAAAAAAACCGACTTACTTGGCCTAGATCTCCTGATAAAAATATTACCATAACCTGACAGTTTATAAGGAAAGTTAAATATAAGTAAGAAAAACAAACTGTAATTTTTAAGTTTTATTTTTGTTTTTCATATTTATCGTTTATTAATTTGTAAGGAGAAGTCTAAATAAAAAAACATTTTAAACTGTGTTATATAATTTTTTTTCATCTCCTTTTTATTATATTTGTTGCTATATTGTAAGAAAAAGGTAATATAATTTTTACATAAGTGTCAAGGTGTTTGTAAACCATAACATAAGGTATGTCCAAATTTAGGTTCGAGAGAATTTTCGTAGCCTAATATATATATGTAAAATTAATATTTTATAGTTCATAGTCTGATTTGTGGGAAATATAATTCAAATCTTGCAATTTTTATTTGTAAATGGTTGTGGCTACTACTATTAATTTCAAAATATTAAAAACCCTTAAAAAAAATTTCATGGTTAATATTATGAGATAAGTTATTTGGCTGTTTTATAACACAGTCAACAAATATTAATGTTAGAAAAGTAAATTTTAATCATTAAAGAATGCATCCCCATGAGGGCCTAATCTCATATATTTTTCGTTTTTCTTAGTTTCTTCCGTCTTTGGCTCCTTGAATCCGTCTATAACGAAAAATGGCCTTTTTTGACCAAACTGACAGATCTAAATATACCCCAAAAAGAACAATAATTCCTTGTAACTTATATTTTTAATCACAAATAATAGAAAATAAATTTTATTAATATATCAAGCTCTTACATCGGCATTTAGATACAAAATATATCGCGTCCAAACTTTAATACGACACGATATATTATCGGATAATGAAAATATTGTTTGAAGCTTGAATTTTACAGTTTAACTATTGTGAATATGCAAAAATAAAATTTCAAATTATTTTTGTTTTTAAATCTTTTTTGGCTTTGTGACCTTTTTTTCTATATTTTTCAATGCTTGTAACTGAAACTAAGTTTGATTAGGAAATACGGTAAACGGATTTGATATTCCCTAAATGGCAGGTTTGATCTTTGTAATTAACTAATTACTCTCAAAAAATTGTTGACCTGTGTAATATGCCCAACAAAAAATTTTTAGATTAAAAAAACCTTCAGAAAATTTTTAACTTTACACTATTAAAAATATTATCACTACCGTAGCATCTGTCTAAAAATACACCAAAAAATATTGATTTGATTTAATTTTTAATTGTTATGATAAAATTTTGGCGAAGAAGATTATTATTAGTTTTAAAAATAAGTAGTTACTAAACGCTTTTATTCAAAAAAATTACATATAATTCTGATTTTGAATTTAATGTTAGTCCAAAATTTTAAAAATTAAAAAAAGAATTGTGAAACTAATATATTTACTTGGTTAATAATTTGTTTCGTGTAATCGATCCATTCTGTAGGATTAAGGTTTTTTTCAAGGTAGATTCCAGTTTCTATTGAGTTCTCGTTTAATGGGTTCCAAGGTTTTAATTCGGAGTTATCGGAATATTTGGTTATATGAGGATCGTCAACCTCGGTATTGTTTGTTGGTTCTAAGCAATAGTCGGCTACCGTTTTCACTATGCTCGTTGTCTCTATAACATCGTTGTTATCGTACTCTAAGTCTTTAATTATGTGATGTATGTCTGCACAACCGCTAGCATCCTTGTCAGTTGAAGTTTCTACTCCGGTATCATCGTTATTACTGAGGACATATACGGCTGACTCATTGCTCTTTTTAGTTCCATTTGCTTTAATAAACCAGAATTTGAAGCCATTATATTTAAATTAGGAAATATTAATTTAATCGCATCAAATAAAACCACAAAATCATTTGATTCGAAATATACACGAAAATATAAAATATATTTTTTCTCCAATAAAATTATATGAGAAAAAAATTAAAAAAGTAATAAAACATTCAAATAAAACACATTTTTTTATTGAACATATTTCTAGTAGATAATAAAGCATTTTTCCATTGAAGAATTTTGTTAATTCTACTATTAAAAAAAAGTTTATTCTATAAGTTTTTGATTTTTTGGGATATTTTCAATTACTTAAATTATAAACTAAGTATATTTTAAGGCCAACAGACAATTTAAAAATTGCATTTGCCGTCAATTTTATGAAATTAATCTTTTATTTTTAGTGTAATGATTTGTGCAATGTGTGACATATTAAGGTCACGACTTTTAACCATTTAAAGTACAAATTAATTAGTTTATGCAAATTAATATATATACTATATAAACATGTCACTTAACTTATTTCATTTGTTTCATATTAAAAAGATTTCTTTTCCCCCTTGTCACATGCAACGAATATATATTTCAAAACAGTTTATAAAGTTTAAACACAAATAACTGCCACGTTATTTTAAAAATTCAGAAACCGTTAAAGTTTCAAAAGCATTTCCTAGATATGTGATAGGCTAGCAATATGGACATTCCCTTACCTCTGCAAATTTAGTTAAAGTGTAATATATGTAATTTTACATTTCTTAATAACGCAAAAAATTTTGATAAAGCTAAAAACGCTTTTTAAAGAATTAAAACTCACTAATTCGTGTTAAATAGAACCGTTTAAACAAATTATTAATTTTAAATAAGCTCTAAAACGTTTAAGTTTTCTGCAACTAGGCTTCCCTATCGTTTTAGACTAGATTTCCTATTTTAGTTGATATGGAGCCAGATCTTTACTATATTAAAGTTAGAGTTGTGATGAAGATATATATTAGTGTGAAATACGAAACACTTCCTGAGGGTGTGAATTTAACGAGATTTAAGTAAACTTATCTACAATATAACCTAATTAACCTCCCCTCCACCCCCCCCCCCCCCACCATATTTTTTATATCTTCAGCGGTCGCCTTCCAACCCCGATGTCGAAAATAGATTTCTAAATTCAAAAATTAAATAAATTTTTTTAAGTAGTTTTAACACTAATTTTTAATCTTAATTATATTATAAAATTTTAATACATCAAGCTCAAAAGGCTACCATTCGAGCTATAAAAATCGTTCGCGCCCAAACTTATAATTGACAGGATTATTACTTTTGAATTAGAGGTAAGAAATTAGTAGTTAGTTTCATAAAAAATGTTTATTCGCAATTTCTTGGAATTGTCAAAATTTGTTTAATTCTTAATGTCTCATTATATTAGACCGACGGGCCCTTTCGTACTTATTCGGTGTATTCTGCGCTAAAACTAAAGCCCACAAAATTTCACATAGCACGAGATGTCAAATAATAGGATGCTATAAAAATTGTTTAAACATTTGCCATTTTTTTCAAAAATACAAATAAACTGTAATAAACCTAAGAGCCTGCGGCCCTAAATTACAATTACCGCAACTTCTTGTGTTTAAAAATAAAAATATTAGTTTCTTAAATAATAAATATGGAATTTAAATAGACCAATAGATTTTAAGAAAATTATTAGTTTAAAAATTGGAAACTTTTTTAACTATGAACGCAGTTAAAAAAATGAAGCCTTGGTAGAAAAACAAAACCCGTTATAGCAAGAAAACAAAACCCGGGATCATTACAAAAAAACCGTCCTCGCAATAAAACATCCTGTAAAAATCGTTTATGTAGTTTTTTTTGTGGTCTATGATCAGTGTGCACAAAAAAAATGTAATATCAAAGGAGCGGCAAACTAAATAATTATATGTATTAAAAATTTTTAAAAAAATACAGAGTTTATGAATTCCTTTCAAGTTTTGCCTTGCCCAAAAACATGCATTGCATATATGTGGGTTGTTCAAAAAACTTTTAATTTGTATAGCTCAATAATTGTAAATTTTGTATCTACTATAACTTATAGATCATGACAATAGTTTGATTAAGCCTTATAGCGTTTCTAGACATTTAAACACGAATTGTTTGTATTTCAATATAATGAAATATATATTATAGTATAAGCACGAGAGATCATTTTATAGAGGGGGTTTGGTAAGGTGCAACTTTTGTTAAATCGACATATTGAATATCTGTTTGGGGAAGGGGGTGGGGGGGGTGGGGGAGGTATTCAATATTTTGAATTATTAAATTCAATAAAATCTGAAATCAAAAATTGAATAGAAAGAAAAATTATTCTTAAACCATTATCTGAATTCGTGGGTGGGTTAGACATAAACATTCCATACCATATAGAAATTGTCACATTGATACATGTATAGGACTGATTTATTTGACCATTGTTTTCAGACCCATTTACAATGATAACGTCGTCTTTCCACCAAGTAATGGTTTGATTGAGACTCGATCCATTTAAATAGAGCTCACTAAACCTATTTATTCGAACGTCGGTAGCTAAATATGTAAAATTAGGTAAAAGAATCGTGCACAAAACGCGCAGAATTTTTTTTAAAAGCGCGGGCCTTGGCGTTCAGGATTTTCAACGCTCTTTTAAAAGGCGGGAATATGAAAGCTCAGTTTTGCGCTCTTAAGTGATCAAGTTTAAACTTAAAAAGAAAGCGGAAAAAAATAAGTACGAATAAACACCCGAATTCCAAAGCCGTCCATTATCTGAGAGCCTGGGCCTTTATACCTAGGTCGCTGGCGCGTTTATCTTATTTAACTGCGGAACCTGCTGTAGAGTTAAGAGGCAAAGCCCTGACATAATTCCCATGTTGTTCAACTCTTACGATTTTGCCTCTTTCCAGAATGGTCTGTTATGAAAGATTATCTTATTAGTAATTTATGATTTAAAACCTTTTTAGACATTTATAATTTAATATTTTGAACAGAATTTTTGAGGGGGTAATTTATTTATTTATGTTATTCAATTTATTAAAACCTAAGTGTAGACAATTAAAAATAAAATCTAATTAAAAATTTTTTTTTTAAATTAAAATATAGCAATTAATAATACAAGGTTTGACAATTTATAAATAACAACAAACCGATCTTAATTTGAGGGAGGTCTTTTTATTAATATTAGAATAAAAAGGTAATCTAACTTATGTTAATTGAGGTTTTCACTAATTTGTAAAAAAATTTGAATATACAGGTCATATTAAAAGTAAACTTGTAAAACTTTTAAATATTTTTATAATGTTTTTGTCAAAAAAAAAACGAAACCTTTTAAACTTCATTAGAAAATCAAAATAGTTAATTTTTTTAAATCTATGCGCTGTATTTATTTCTTGAAAAAACGAAAAATTTGTCGTCCGAGTACTAAATATCGGTATTTTATAAGGCTTGACAATTTTTTAGCTGGAAACATGGAAGGAGTTTTTTTAATAAACAACAGCTCCATAGTGGTTTGCCAAATAAAAATGCTGTCTAACACGGAGTTAAACCCGAACGTCTTGCGATAAAGATGTTTGCCAACTAAAAACCTCTACGCAAATATAAACAAATGGTCAAAGTTTGACAATTTAATATTTTGTTAAATAATAATTTCTAAATTAAAATATATATGGTAACTGATGGTGAATTTATATTGCTAATACAATTATTCGGATGTAAAAAAAATTCTCAACAACGAGTAATGCTAGTAAATTTTTCAAAATCAAGTATATCATCTTGTACAGATCCTTCTATTATTTTAGGCCTATGCATAGGGAAAATACAATTTTACTATAAAAACAAAATAACAAGGTAACAAACGTGCTTTTAATGTATTACCTTAGCTCTTTCTGATTTTTAATTTTTCCTCCAACAATAATAAGGATGGATAGGTATACATATTATAGCAAAAACTAAATATTTTTATAACGCTCACCTTGCAAAATAACAACTCGATGTAATTACCTGAGATACATTACAATACAATATACATAGTGTTTCAAATTTTTTTATATGCATTGGCTCATTTACAAGTGAGGCCTTAAATTCTTATCAGGTGGTCTGTTTCTAAGACCGCGTCTTATTCAAATTTTTTTCTTTGTAAATTTTTGTTTTTGGAATTTGTCATTATAGATATTTAATATGCAGAAGTTGATTACTCTGGTCAACAAATATTAATGTCAAAATAAATATGAAAACATAAATACATCCCCAAGCCTTATATTATGTATAATTTCCATTTTTCGTAGTTTTTTCCGCCTTCGGCTCCTTAGATCCGTCTATATAAAAAATTAATTTTTAAATTGAAAAATTATGTGACCTCGAGAACACCCTAAAAAGAAATAATTCAAGATCTTTTTTTCATATAAAAATATCTTGTAACTTATATTTAACATCTCAAATAATAAAAAATATTTTTTAGTATATTTAACTCTTACAACAGCATTTAGAAAATACAAAATATTTCGCTATCAAACTTAAATACGACACAATATATTTTCGGTTTTCAATTTTGAAGTTTGAATATAACAGTTTTACTTTTAAATACAAAAATAATTTTTTTTAACGTTTTTTTATTTTTGTTTTTTATTTTTTTAACTCTTTTATTAATGTTTATAACTGACCTACTCAGATTAGAAAAACGGTAAAGTGTTAAAAATTCTTAATATGGCAGGTTATATAGTTAGCTTATAATTTTTAAAATTTTGTTGACCTGTGTTATATAAGTGCCAATTACCAAAAAATTTCCCATAGTTAAAAAATTTATTTGGTATATATAAAAATTAATTTTGAAACATTTGAATGAAAAATTAACTTACTAATTTTACAAAACGCTTACATTATTTAATTTAAAATAATTGCTAATTAATTTAAATTTTTATAAACTTTTGTAGTTTACCTTCTAAATTTTCTCTTCTTTTGCAGTTTTTATTCAAAGCGGACGAATTTGATTATTACAGCGAACAGAACAAATTTTTCAAAAAATTACAATATTTTTAAAAACAGAATTATACAAAAATTGACATCACATCCCCAGAGATGGCTGATACAACATATCATAATCCACTTATGATCAACATTAACCGGCCGATATTTCATATTAATATTTTTGCCTTAGTGAGTGAACATAAATATAAAAAAAAGTTTATTATACTTTTGTTTTGACTCAAACAAACAATTTGATTTTTTTTAATAAATTTATAAAATAGACTAATAAGTCATCAGCTGGTTCTTTGAGTATTAGTTTTAAAATTCATTAATAATACAGTTCAACAATATATTGAGAAATTTGGTATTTAAATATGTTCATATCACTTTTATTAATTTACGGAATTTTTGCATCAGGCAAAAAATTTTAATAGTAATTTTAAATAATAATTATTTTTTGTTAAAAATACGAGGATTTTAAAAATTAATATATGGTCAATCTCAAATCGACAAACTTTTTCCCTTGAAGTCTCAGTTTTGGCTGAAAATTGGCACATTGCTAGGGTCCTTGGGTGCTGATAAAAACCTAAATTTTTTGACCGGAAGTGATTTTTGACCGATGAGCAATATTTTTCATTTTTTTGCAAAAAAAAAAAAATTGAGACAACTTTCCGCGCATGTATTATCAAAAATATTGTAGCTAGAGTCATAATTTTTTTTTTTATTTTGATGATCGTAATAAGGGCTACCTAGACGCAAAAAATATTTAAAATTTTTTTTTAAGTTATTAAAAAATTAAAGTCAAGTTGAGACACAAATAGCTTAAAATACGTATCTTTATTATTTTTAAAAAATTTGTATAATATGGCCCTTAATAATGTTAATAAATATATGATTTAAAAAATTTGGGACCGGCATGACTTTTTACAAAATTCAAAAAAATTAAGATTTTGCCCTAATTTGGGGACATATTTATGCCCTTTACACTATATTAGAATATGCCAATGTGCCAAATTTGACAGTATTCAAAAAGCAGGACATATGGGCCATTATGTTAGACCATAATAGTTTGATCTATTTGATTATTACTATTATTAAATTTAAAATTAAAAAGTAAACCTCAATACCGAAAAAAATTAAAATTTTGCCTATTTTCAAAATTGACTTTCTGGTTAACCAGCCAAACTCTAATATTTAACATTTATTTTATAGATAAAATATTGCTTTATACCATATAATAGCCCCAGTTTTTTTCATTCGATTTTGACGTTTCTACAATAAATATACCAAAATTTGCCAAAAAACAGCAAATTTTCAGGTGTCAAAAAACTAACGCGATTGTATTCGTCTGTGCAAGCTTATTTTTTTATTATTTTTGCATAATTAACTAATAATATTTAGAACCTATAAAATCAGTCATAATTTGCCTGTTTAAGTGTTAATAAAATAGTATATACGTTATGTATAAAAAATCTAAAAAGAACGAGATAGGAAAATTACAAAAAAAGGAGATCAAAATCATTTCATTATTTTAATTAAATTTGTAATTTGTTATATTATTAAAAACATATTTTTGTGTAAAAATTTTTTAGGAACACATTCAGTTATTAAAAACTTTAGGTCAATGCCCAAATTCATATGCTTATAGAATCAAGTAATGGAGATATTTCCTCTTTTTTTAATACGTTTAGTGCGTCTTTATTATAAAACTAAGATGTAAATGGAACTTAAATTGTTGATTTTTAAACTTTATTAAGGTCGGTTAGATAAATATTGTATTCCTTGCTCTAAATAGCCTTTCAAAAAAACATACTTAGCATTTGTAAAAATTGGTAAAAAAGACTGAATGTCTATATTTTATTTATATTAAATTGGGGTCTAATATTTAGTCTTAAAATTCATCATTGAAGCTAATTCTGCCCGTTATAATCATTTAAAATTGTTTAACCCGAAAATTGACTTCTTTCATGTATTTATAATATCAAAAAACCATATCACTATGTTTCATAAAATAATTGACTTTTTACGTTATTTTAAGTTTGTTGATAATCATAAAAAAATAACATTGAATCATAATATTCTAAATAGGCCAAATATATTCTATTTTACTTTTTTTTATCAGATTTAACGTTGTTGAGGCTGTTTTATTTAAAAACTATTGAATAAAAGATAAAAATAAATTTTTACAAATTTTTTAATCTTATTATTTTTTCTAAAATCCTCCCAAAGTTTTTTTATACAATAAATTAAACAAATTTTTTGAATTTTGCCGAGGATAAATATTGAATATTGTGTACAATTTCTAATATTGTTCATCAAACTAAAAAGGACTAGTAAAAGTAAACAAATATAAGCATACAAATTTTTAGTTTTTATTTTTTATACCATAGAATTTCAAAAAACTTGGCAAACTCTCGTTAATTCATAAAAAGCTATCGGTACGTTGTAAAATGTTGGGGGAAATTTATGTTATATAGCGATGTTTTATGTATAAAATGCAATTTTAAATTTTAAAATTAGTTTGGTAGTGACCCAGAAAGTCGGCTTTGAAGATAGGAGTAAAATACTGAAAAATACCAATTTTTTTGATCTGAAGTTCCCTTTTTCTTTCCAATTGACAATAGTATGAATCAAATAAATAAAACTGTTATAGCCTAACATAATTGCCCCTATGTCTAACTTCAACATAATTAAATTTGGCACTTTTAAATATTTTACTATAGTTGCAGGGAGCAAATTTTTGTCAGAAAATCAAAAAAAAATTATTTTTTGAATTTTTTAAAAAAAGTCATGTCGGTCCCAGACTTTTGAGCTCGAATATTCATAAAGAATGTTAAGGAGTATATTTTAGCAATTTTTTAAAAAATTTAATAAAATGCTTTTTTAGTTATTTTAAACTGAATATTCTTCATTAAATTGTAAAATTTTAAAATAAATATCTACAATAAACAAATGAAAGATAGCCCTTATTGTCTTCTTCAAAATAAAAAAAAATAAGTCTCTAGCCTTAATACTACTTTAAACATCCCAAAGTTGCATCAAATGTAAAAATTTACCTTGCAATTATTTTTCTTTTGCCCCTATCTTCATCAAATTTCACTTCCGGTCAAAAAAAATTTACAGATTATGAGATACCCTTAGATACTATCGATGCAAAATTTCAGCCAAATCTAAAGGGGTACCCTTCACAGACTTGTTGGATTGAGGTGGAAATGACCATATATATAATACTTTATTTCTTAAATTTTGTCCATTTATAATTTATTAATTATATTCAACACTGTTAATTATTTTATAACTTTTTTTATGCTGGTTTTTAAATAATATATAATCTATAATTTTACTGTTTTTCTTAGAAATATTATGTTAATCAGAACCGTTATCGAACTTTCTAAAAAGGGAGGTGAAAGGCCTTAAAAAAATTGTTTAAAACTTTAGGTCAATTAGTTCTAATTTTCTTTTTAATCAATTACTCATTCCATAATATCTGAGCTAGATTTTTTCAAATAAAAAATAAAACAATAAAAAAAATTTCTTATTTATTATGTCGCTCATCATTGTTTAATAATAGTGCGAATTACCGAGTTATGTAAAATGTAACTTTTGATATTATTGGATGGAAAATTAGATGACCAATATTGCCCCAAAAAGCTTATTAGACTATGCAATATTTTTTTTGTTAGCTGCAGAATAATAATTAAAATCATTTTCAAAAACTTACCAGATAGATACGCTAAGGAGAATGCAATCACAAAAATTTTCAACCAAACTTCACAAATTTTTAATTTATATGCTATCGTTTTTTTATTGCTCTAAAATGCTCGCTATTTAATGAATTTTGATACTATACATATTGTTTGACACAAAACAAAAAAAAATCATGTAATTATTTTACTACGTTTTATTGGATAAATATTTTATTTATAAAGCAAGTTCGCATAAATTTGTTTTCGTGTCTAATAAATCATTTTACCAGAATTCATTAAAAATATTAAATTATTAGTTATTAGCCACCCTAATATAAACCTTTTTCATAAGAATATTGAATAAAAGGTAATAAAAGAGCATCTAAAATCTAATTTAATAATTTCACAATTTTATTACAAATTTTAAACTAATTTTTAATTAAATTTCGTCAGTCACAATAATGACATAGTCGGCAATAAATGATTAGAAATTATAAATCCAGACGTAGGCTGGTACTCGGTAATTTTGATATTATTTACCTGCTACTCAAATGATATAATGCATGATTGTTGTATCACAATAGTAAAGTATGTATACATTTATGTATGTTTTACAATAAATCCTTCTCTCATGTTAATAAAAATAAATAAACTAATGACATCCGCATATTACCGTGACCTAGAATTTTTAAATATCCTTTGTTATCGAATTGGATTGGAGATATTAAGCCGGTGCCACTTGGTGGAAATATATATGCTTCAGACTTTCACATATTGCCTTCTGTACATTCAAAATTTTGCTTAATTAATTCTAATACACTCCAAATACTTATTATCAAGACGAGGTTCAATATTTTATTCTAATCGAAATTTGTACAAAGAGGCAAAGATATCAACTATACACTGCCACATTCAGAGCTCATACAAAAATTTTAATCTTACAGGTAAATGACAACATGCCTGCCTTATAGGCCATCCATTTTTATTGTCCCTTAATTAATAGTTTTTTTTTATCAACAGAGATTAGTAAAATACAAAGATATTAATATGAATATGGTCAATTCCACCTCAATCCAACAAGTCCGGGAGAGGTACCCCTTTGATTTGGCTGAAATTTTGCAAGGAGGTAGTATCTAAGGGTATCTCATAATCTGGAAATTTTTTTTGACCGGAAGTGATTTTTTACGGGGATAGGGGCAAAAGAAAAAAATATTGCAAGGTGAATTTTTACATTTGATGCAACTTTGGGATGTTTAAAGTAGTATTAAGGCTAGAGACTTATTTTTTTTTATTTTGAAGAAGACAATAAGGGCTATCTTGCATGCGTTTATTATTTTAAAAATTTTATTTTGAAATTTTACAATTTTATGAAGAATATTCAGTTTAAAATAAGTAAAAAAGCATTTTTTTAAATTTCTTGAAAAATTGCTTAAATATACTCCTTAATATTCTTTATAAATATTCGAAATCAAAAGTCTGGGACCAACATAACTATTTTTAAAAAATTTAAAAAAATAATTTTTTTTTGATTTTCAGACAAAAATTTGCTCCCTGCATTATATTAAATTATTTAAAAGTGCCAAATTTAATTATATATAAGAAATTAGACATAGGGGCAATTATGTTAGGCTATAACAGTTTTATTTATTTGATTCATACTATTGTCAATTTTGGAAAGAAAAAGGAAACTTCATATCAAAATTGGTAATTTTTTGTGTTTTACTCTATCTTCAAAGCCGACTTTCTGGGTTACTACCAAACCAATTTGAAAATTTAAAAATACATTTTATACATAAAACATCGCTATACATAAATTTCCCCCAATATTTTACAAAGTACCCAGAGCTTTTTACGAAATAAAAACAAAAGTTTGATAAGTTTTTTGAAATTTTAAGGTGTAAAAAATAAAAAATTAAAATCTTTATGCTTATATTTGTTAACATTTACTAGTCCTTTTTTGATGAACAATATTAGAAATTGTACATAATATTCAATATTCATCCTCGGCAAAATTAAAATAATTTGTTAATTTTATTGTATAAAATATTGGGAGGATTTTGGAAAATATTATAAGATTAAAAAATTTGTAAAAATTTATTTTTTTTCTTTATTCAATAGTTTTTAAATAAAACAGCCTCAACAACGTTAAATCAATAAAAAAAGTAAAATAGAATATATTTGGCCTATTTAGAAAATTATGATTCACCAGATGCTTCTTTTTTTATGAATCAATAGACTTAAAATAAACGTAAAAAGTCAATTATTTTATGAAACAGAGTATTATGGTTTTTGATATTATAAATACATAATTTAGTTTTAGGGTTAAACAACTTTAAATGATTATAACGGGCAGAATTAAATGATAAATTTTAAGATTAAATATTTGATTCAGACATTCAGTCTTTTTCACTAAATTATACAAATGCCAAATATGTTTTTGAAAGGCCATTTAGAGCAAGGCATTCAATAAGTATCTAACCGACCTTAATAAAGTTTAAAAACCAACAATTTTAGTTCCAATTACATCTTAGTTTTCTAATATAGGCGCACTAGACCTATTAATGAAAAATATCACTGTTACTTGTTTCTATAGGCATATGGATTTGGGCATTGACCTAAAGTTTTTTATAATTAAATGCGTTCCTAACAAAAACACAAGAACATGTTTTAATAAATACAATAAATTACAAATTTAATTATAATAATGGAATAATTTTATAATCTCCTTTTTTTGTAATTTTCCTATCTCGTTCTTTTAAAATTTTTTATACACAACATATATACTATTTTTCAACATTTAAACAGGCAAAATGACTGATTATATAGGTTCTAGATATTATTAGTTAATTATGCACAAATAATAAAAAAATAATCTTGCACAGACGAATACAATCTGCGTTAATTTTTTGACACATGAAAATTTGCTTTTTTGGAAAATTTAGGTATTTTTATTGTAGAAGCGTCAAAATCGAATGAAAAAAGCTGGGGCTATTATAAGTAAGTGATATTGTATCTATAAAATGAATGTTAAATATTAAAAAAAGGTTGGCTGGTTAACCAAAAAGTCAATTTTGAAAACAGACAAAATTTTCACTTTTTTAGGTTTTAAGGTTCACTTTTTCATTGTAAATTTAATAATTGTAATAGTAATAATCAATTAAATTAAACTATTATGGTCTAACATAATTGCCTATATGTCCTGCTTTTTAATTACTGTCAAATTTGGCACATTGGCATATTCTAATATAGTGCGAAGGGCATAAATATGTCCCAAAATTAGGGCAAAAAATTGATTTTTTTTAAATTCCAGCTCTTCAATTAGTTGGAGTAGTAATAAGTATATAATTATTTGGTTGTTATTTTAAAAAAATAATCTGTTGAATCAAAGTTTTATTCGATTAAATCAAAAGGGCATTCTCAAATTAAAAAGTAGAATCTGAAATTTAAAAAAAACTCAAAGACAGGGAGCAAGACATCTTCATATTCATCGAATATAATTAAAGTAAATAATTACAAGTAGAGGCGATAGGTCCAATTAAAGATGTGGAAAACAAGAGAAATATATGGTCAATTCCACCTCAATCCAGCAAGTCCGGGAGGGGTACCCCTTTTGATTTGGCTGAAATTTTGCATGAAGGTAGTATTTATGGGTATCTCATAATCTGGAAATTTTTTTTGACCGGAAGTGATTTTTGACGAAGATAGGGGCAAAAGAAATAAAAATTGCAAAGTGAATTTTCACATTTAATGCAACTTTGCGAGGTTATAAGTCAAAAAGTATTATAGCTAGAGACTTAATTTTTTTTTTATTTTGAAGAGGACAATAAGGGCTATCTTGCATGTGTTTATAATTTTTAAAATTATTTTTTTGAAATTTTACAATTTTGTAAAGAACATTCAATTTAATATAACTAAAAAAACGTATTTTTGAATTTCTTAAAAAATTGCTGAAATACAGTCCTTAGTATTCATTATTAATATGTGAACTCAAAAGTATGGGACCGACTAGACTTTTTAAAAAATTTAAAAAAAAAATTTTTTTTTTTGAATTTTAGACAAAAATTTGCTCCCTGTACTATATTAAAGTATTTAAAAGTGCCAAATTTGTTTATATATAAGAAGTTAGACATAGGGGCAAATATGTTAGGCTATAACAGTTTTATTAATTTGATTTAAACTATTGTCAATTTTGGAAAGAAGAGGGGAACTTTAGAACAAAAAAATTGGTAATTTTCAGTATTTTACTCCTATCTTCTAAGCCGACTTTCTGGGTCACTACCAAACCAATTTGAAAATTTAAAACTGCATTTTATACATAAAACATCACTATATAACATATATTTCCCCCAACATTTTTTAACGTACCCATAGCTTTTTATGAAATAAAAACCAAAGTTTGCCAGGTTTTTTGAAATTTTAAGGTGTAAAAAATAAAAACTTAAAATTTTTATGCTAATATATGTTAACTTTTACTAGTCATTTTTAGTTTGATGAACAATATTAGAATATATACATAATTCTCAATATTTATCCTCGGCAAAATTTAAAAAATTTGTTAAATTTATTGGATAAAAAAAAATTTAAGAGGATTTTAGAAAAAATAATAAGGTTAAAAAATTTGTAAAAATTAATTTTTTTCTATTAACTAATAGTTTTTAAATAAAACAGCCTCAACAACGTTAAATCTGACAAAAATAAGTAAAATAGAATATATTTGGCCTATTTAGAATATTATGATTTAACAGATTTTCTTTTTTTATGATTATCAACAAACTTAAAATAAACGTAAAAAGTCAATTATTTTATGAAACATAGTTATATGGTTTTTTAATATTATAACTACATAAAAGAAGTCAATTTTAGGGTTAAACAACCTTAAATGATTATAACAGGCAGAATTAGCTTCAATGATGAATTTTAAGACTAAATATTAGACCCAATTTTATATAAACAAAATATAGACATTCAGTCTTTTTTACTAATTTTTACAAATGCCAAATAAGTTTTTGAAAGGCTATTTAGAGCAAGGAACACCATATATATCTAACTGACCTTAATAAAGTTTAAAAACCAACAATTTAAGTTCCAATTACATTTTAGTTTTATAATATAGACGCACTAAACCTATTAAAGAAAGAGGAAATATTACTGTTACTTGATTCTATGGGCATATAGATTTGGGCATTGACCTAAAGTTTTTTATAACTAAATGCGTTCCTTACGAGTTTTAACACAAAAGTGTGTTTTAATAAATACATTTAATTACAAATTTAATAAAAATAATGAAATAATTTAATAATCTCATTTTTTTATAATTTACCTATCTAGTTCTTTTAAGATTTTCTATACATAACATATATATTATTTTTTTAACACTTTAACAGGCAAAATATGACTGATTATATAGGTTCTAGATATTTTTAGATAATTTTGCCAAAATAATAAAAAAATAAGCTTGCACAGACGAATACAATCTGCGTTAGTTTTTTGACACCTGAAAATTTGCTGTTTTTTGGCAAATTTAGGTATTTTTATTGTAGAAGCGTCAAAATCGAGTGAAAAAAGGTGGGGCTATTATATGTTATTAAGCAATATTTTATCTATAAAATAAATGTTAAATATTAAAAAAAGGTTGGCTGGTTAACCAGAAAGTCGATTTTGAAAACAGGCAAAATTTTCACTTTTTTCGGTTTTAAGGTTCCCTTTTTCATTGTAAATTTAATAATGGTAGTAATTAATTAAATCAAACTATTATGGTCTAACATAATTGCCCATATGTCCTGCTTTTTGAATACTGTCAAATTTGGCACATTGGCATATTCTAATATAGTGCAAAGGGCATAAATGTGTCCCAAAATTAGTGCAAAAAATTGATTTTTTTAAATTTTGTAAAAAGTCATGCCGGTCCCAAGCTTTTTAAATCATATATTTATTAACATTATTAAGGGCCATATTATATAAATTTTTCAGAAAATTCAAAGATACGTTTTTTGAGCTATTTGTGTCTAAACTTGACTTTAATTTTTTGGTAACTTAAAAAAAAATTTTTTAAATATTTTTTGCATCTAAGGTAGCCCTTATTACGATCTTCAAAATAAAAAAAAAATTATGACTCTAGCTACAATACTTTTGATGATACATGCGCTCAAAGTTGCCTCAAATTTTTTTTTTTGCAAAAAAATGAAAAATATTTTTGCTCATATCTCGGTCAAAAATCACTTCCGGTCAAAATAAATTTAGGTTTTTATCAGCACCCTAGGACCCTACCATTGTACCAAATTTCAGCCAAAACTGAGACTTCAAGGGAAAAAGTTTGTCGATTTGAGGTGGAATTGACCATATATATTTTACCAGTAACTAGAATACCACTATACAGAAATGTTAGAATAATTAACGATAATCGAAAATATTTCATTTTTAAAAAATAATAAATTTAAAAAATATTTTGTAAAAATTTGGCGTTTTTATAGCCAAAAAAAACATTCGATAATTTTTTAAGTTCAGTTGTCTGTTGAAATTAGAGTAAAAAAAACGATTTTAAAATTTTAATTTTTTTTTATAAATCTATATATCTATATTTACTCTTATATTTCATCAATTTTAAGCCTTTGCGTAAATTGTGATATATTGGCAAGAAACCTGTTTTAAACCAATATATTATATATAATACCAAAGCTATCTTTTTTAGGTTTAAGAGGCTACTCTTTATAACATGTTCCATTATCTACAAAATATCATAACCATTTTGGTTTCGCTAACCTTGCAAAATTAATATATAAATACTACTGTTAATAACGATGTATTTACCTCGGGGTGAATGTAATTTAACTATTCTATAATGTTTTGATTATCACAGGTGAACAAATTTCACCTAACTATACCAGATCTTGCATCTTAATTTTTAAATCTATTCGTTTCTAATCAAGTTTGTAAGCTAGCAATAAACATTAAAAATGTTTAAAAGAATGTTAAAACAAAAGATTTAAAAACAAAATAATATTGATAACACTTATTTTCATATTTCAAAGAGAGAAGCTTTTAATTTAACTTTAAATATTTTTGTTTCAAAACCGATAATATATGTACCCTATATAGTTTCGGGTGACAAATATGATGTATAACATAAAGGTTGGTTAAGACATAATATATTTAAATTTTGTAGATTATAATATGCCAAGAAATTTTTGGTAAACTCGAAGCCTCAAAATTAGTCATTTTGGTTAGCCATTTTTTTTGTTATATACTCAAGAAAATAGCTAAATGCTAAAGAAACTTTGGAAAAAGGGAATTATATATGAGATAAATTATAAGAATTATTTCTCAATGTCATTATGTCACCACATGTATTTTCTTCGATCCTTATATTAAATGGGTAAAAGAACGATTCGAAATTCTTTAGCGCCCCACCCCCGATTAAATAATTTCAGTGCCTTATATTGTGCTGCTCTGCCACAAATTATACAGCTAACCGTTATATGCGATTTCCCACAAATTAATCGCCAAATTTAGGCATCAAAATCAAAAATATTTAATACACTATTTTATTAAATCCCGCAGGTCGGTCTATCCCTGTGATGGCCCTAAATAAATAGGCACAGGTTTGCAGAGGTGTCGAGAACTTTTAAGCGAAGCAAGGTGTAATGATTATTAATTATTTTTTC
Organism: Acutogordius australiensis; assembly: GCA_030555515.1. Lineage (NCBI taxonomy): Eukaryota > Metazoa > Nematomorpha > Gordioida > Gordea > Gordiidae > Acutogordius > Acutogordius australiensis. The sequence continues at coordinate 12,074,644 of CM060245.1, forward strand.
CACTTAAAAAATATTCATTTGTTTGAAAGATCTAATAATTCCTGGAGGGGGAAATTATAAAAATGATGATAAGAAAAATAATAATAAATTTATTTAACGTTTAAAATCACAATAATAAAAATAATATTTAATTGATAGAACTTCGTAACAAAATAGAAATGAACATTCTATAAAAAATAGGTTTTTAAATAAATGCTTGTTTCATAAACATACTCCCTGGGATTGGAAGAATTGATCTTCCAATAAATCACGTTCAGCTGTAATTGGGAAGGGACATAATGATCACGGGCCTCTTGTAGGTACCGTTAGCGCAGGTTATTTTGGCAACGCGAATTATTGAATCTTTGCCTGGGTGTAAGTTAATAACTCGACCGGTTTTCCACATCAAAAAGGGTAAGTTGTCTTCGGCAACCTAGTTTTATTGTTAGATGCCCCTTTCCATTTGTTTCGACGTTGTAGATGCGCTAAATTTTCGTGCGACCGTCGAGACCAAAAGTTGTTATGCATCATTTCGATATGCTACCACTTCAGGTGACAAATTGGGATATCCGTCAGATTTGGCAGTATTTTCTTCGTGTGGCTTCCTTTATTGTAAGAGGACCACAGTGATCAACGCAAAAAGAGGCGAACGGTTGAAAAATACTAATTCGAACAGTAGGCAATTCTACGTGAATGAAGCGTAAACAGTAAGCGTTTTATGCAAACGATTAAAAGTTGAGTAGAAAACAATGAAATTATCTACAGATAAAAACATTAGCGTTTTATGTTTAGAATATTGAAGCAATGTTATTTCTTTCTTTCGTGAATGTCATTTAACATGCAAAAAGACGAATCTTGGTATGACTTAGATGATAAAACTAAGAATCCAGGACCGTTCCACCATACGGTTTTATCCAATTCGCTCAAAGAGCAGCCTCTCGACAATAAATCCGCATTGTTGTCTTGGGACAATACATGCCCACTTCCATTCTTTAGATGGCTGCTAAATCTCAGACACTTTATTCAATCTTCCATTCTCGTATTAGAGCTGCAATCCAGGCTAAAATGATTGTGGATTCATACCAACATAATATACTATCGAAAACTATTAGGAGTGCTCGTATAATTGTTGAGAGCAATCTTGTCAAAAGTATGCCCTGCGCAATTCAAATGTGGGAATGGAAACGACCTTAAAAAGTGCCACACTAGATTTTGATCAAATTTGAACGTTGCGACTAGACCCTTCGATACTGACCATATAGATTGTAGCTTCATATGGCTTCTCACTGGCATCCGAAAATCCGTCAATTTCCATGCATGGTGGGCTAAGATGATTGGTTGTGAGTCGCGTTGTGATCGCATTGAAATGCAACAGTTGACTCGTAAGTTGAAACCAATCCTTAGCAGTGAAACTGTATATATGGAATTTCCCCAATCCCATTTCAAAACCCATAATTTCGGCATCATTTTAGTGTGATGGGTCCTACCGATTCAAGCGAGTCGAAAACTCCGGCAATGGTCAATGATATTTTAAGTTCGTTGCTAGAACGAGTGTGTTAGAACTAAGACTGAATACGCAGGTATCGTTCTGATCGTCGCTCATGGAGATAGGGCTTTGTTTCGTCAGATTTAATGCAGTATCGAGAAGTAACCCAAGATCGTTCGACATCCATTTGTGTAAAGTCAAACCCTCATGTAGTTTTAATCCGCCGTAATTGAGAGATTTAGATACCGTATCGGCCCCTGTCAAGAGATCATCAACGTATAAATCTCTCACAGCGATTTTTGAACCGATAGGGAATTTTTTGACTTTTTCATGAGCAAGCTGTTTCAGAGTTTTAATCGCTAAATAGGGCGCTGAAGAAGTAGCGTATGTAACTGTCTTCAAATAGACAGAAACTACCTTTTCTGACGGATTCTCTTTCCCAAAAATCCGCTGTAATTGGCAATGCGACTGGTGCATATTGCCGACACATCTGCTTCAAGTAGGCAACGATCGCTACCTATACGCTTGGCCGTTCATCAATGACGGCTTGTTCGCAATCCCCCGGCGATTTTCGTGAATTGCATCTGTTTATGTTTTGAGTGTCCTGCATCGATGTTGGTTCAGGTGTTATGCTGTGGAATGTATTCTTGCGATTGTCTACCTCTGCAATATAAGTGGCTTTAAGAATTTGGTAACGGCGTTTAAGAATTTCAACAAATTGCTTTTGGGTGGGAATTTCATCTTTTGCTAACGATGTTTCCCACGCCTTGATCGTGACTGAATCTAGTTTGTTGGAGATCGTATGTATCAAGATGTCGTCCCAGTGTTCTACTGGTCGCTTCATGGCTTCTAGCGCTCTTGTATGTTGTTCAGTCCGCCTACGAATTGTTGTAATAGTTGATAGTTTTCCTCATGCATCACTGGAAGCTCGAGTTTAGCATCCAGGTGTTTTTGCAATATAAGTCGTTTGTTGTCGTATCTCTCTTTGAGAGCATTCCAGGCTTTTTGGTAGTTTGCCTCTGAGATTTCGAGCGATTGGAAAACTTCCGCTGCGCTTCCCTTGACAGACGCTTTGAGGTAATTGAACTTTTCAATACCAGTAATATTTTGTGAAGGAATTAATGAGTTAAACTTATCGTAGATATACCAGTCATCATAGGATCCAGACAATGTTGGAAGTTGAACCTTAGGAAGACATATTCGCTGTTTGGGTTAAGATGCTACCTCAGATCGCGGTTGTAATAATTCATCGGTCTGAACTATCAACTCGAAATATTGATCTTCGACCTCCTCTATTACATTACCATCATTCTCCTTACCTTCCAATTCCAATTTGGCTTGTAATTCTTCAAATTCTGTGAACAATTATTCGATCTTTGCTCGACGTAGCTTAAGGTTTTTTAGATTAGTATCGTTTGCGTCTTTTGACATACCGTCACAAAATTTCCGAATCGAAAGAGTGCAGCACGCATTTAATTTGGTCCCTTGTAAGAGGAGCACAAATCCGATGTATAAAGAGATTTTTTCCGGCCGCAGAAGGACCAAAATTGGAGGGGAAAATTATAAAAAAATAATAAAAATAATAAAAATTTATTTAACGTTTAAAATCACAATAATAATAATATTTAATTGATAGAACTTCGTAACAAAATAGAATTGAACATTCTATAAAAAAATAGGTTTTTAAATAAAAGCTTGTTTCATAAACAATTCCCACATCTATATTATATAGATAGGGAATCGAGAGATCCAAATCGATTATTAAAGAGGGAGTCGAGAGACCCATCTATAGGAAGCACACCAAAATTTGAAACATTTCATAACTTAAATCTAAGACGTAATTTCAATAAATTAACAGATATATTTATTAACTTTAAGGTTTAAGGTAAGTTTTTCAAAGTTAAGTTTGACTGGCCCGATACAGGGCTGTACCAATTTCTCAAGCGCCCCTAGGCAAAAAAAATAAGGCGCCCCTTATTTATTTTATGTTGTTGTTTTTAACCACTGCGAATTTACAATGTGGATGAAGGTGGCTCGGAGGTGTGAGCGAGCTTAGAGGCGGCATTTATTATATAGAAAGAACAAGAGGTAACAATAAAAATAATTTTTTTTAAATACTAATTTATTGAAATATGATGCATGGTAAAAATCTTATATAATTAGAATATATATGATAAAATAGAATTCTAAACAATGCATAATAGTAAAATCAAAATAAAAATAATGTAGCGCCCTCAGCAAATGTCTGACCCATGAGATAAGCTGGTACGGCCCTAGCCCGATATTTTGCTTAACAGCAATGTTCGCCTCCTATTTGTTAAGATGTTGTTATTAAATTTCGTTATTTTATTTTTGTTAATTACTTTGCTCACACCTCCTACCTAATTTATTGAAACGTGCTCAACACAAAAAAAGCCTCATTTATGTCATTTTAAACTTTATCAAAACATTTTACAACTTCTTTATGGTTTAATAAATTGAGTTTCACATTTTAAGACCTATCTAAGCTCTCTCGTACCCTTTGTTGGGGTCAGGATATAGTTTAAAGAAGTAGATATATTCAAAGTTGAGGATAGGCATTTTGGCGGCTATCTTAGCAGCTGCAAACTACACTTATATGATTTATAGCCTGCTTGTGCCTTTTCTCATGCATTTTCCAACAAATATACCTAAAAAAATTCTTCTCCTCCCTGTCCTTATTAAGGTTTTAGGCGTTGATATCTCGTTGAAATAAATTAAATGGGAAATTTGATTGAAAAACCTATATTAAGTTGGTAAATGAGGCTATTTTATTTAATTTAACATACGTGATTTTTTAAGATTCATCCGGTCATTATTTTCCATTTTTTTAAAACGTTATAATCCTTTATCGGTCCATCCAAAATATTAAATGGGCCAACAGAGTTCAAAAATATTAATAATTGTCTAAAGCCGGTTCGTTTGGACAAATTGCAGCCAACTTACCATAAACACCCCCTAGCCCAACCCATTTCGTATTTTAATGTCCGGCCGTGCAGCAAAAATTAATTTGGAATGCAAAATAATTCCTGTACTCTTATTTCAGCTCAAAATTGAGTTTTTAGGTTCAAAAAATATCAAATAAGGCACACTGTCCATAACCATTTATATTCTACACAGGGAGGTACAATTAGAAAAATAGTATTTGCCATTGCCTCCTTACATAAAATCAAAACTAATAAAGTTAAGGAGGAAAAATCAATTTTAAATTATTTATTAGTAAAGGCTACCAAGACTACGGTAAAAGCAATAAATCATCACAATATATTTACCAGATGTTGCCGCCAAAAAAATAATTAACACACAACCTAACTAATCTCCTGCCCTTAATCTCTTGAAAAAGACTGTATGCACGCCAAAACTAAACCCATTTAGCCCTCTAGAGTAAAATTATATTATTAACATCAAAATGTAGAATTAACATTGAAAATGCTGTTGAAGACGATAGCCGAAAAATGCAAATCGAAAAATAAGTTTCTTCTTCCAGTTAAGGGCTACTTAGTCTACTCCAATTGGGCACTTCATATTCACGGCTAGTTTTTAATAATATATGTAAACGATAAGATGTTAAAATATTCACACAAATGGATATATTTTAAATAAAAAAATTTAATTATAACCATAGCTTCTTATTTCGTTAAAGTCCTCAACACCTCCGCGAAGTTGTATATTTTTTTCATGAAAAATTTCCCTACAATCATATTAAAGAGGTAAAATCGAGACCCGAAAGTCCTACTGGTGCCAGTTCCTCTAAAATACGGGCCAAAAAACACGGGCTAAGAGGGTAGGGTTTAAATATAAATATAGAATAGTTTATAATCAATTTTCTAAACATTGTTAACAACTACCAATAATCATAATATTAGTAACACTCGATGTGAACTTTGTAATTATGATAAATAATTAAAAACAAAATTTCTAAATTTTTATAAGATTTTGCGCTTTATTGTTAAACGCCCGGCCGACCCTAAACCATATTTCGGCCCTGCCAAGCCTTTGACAAGCTGGCCTGGACTATGGCCCGCTAAGAACTTTCACATAAGCATTGCAAGCCTTTCAAAATCTTTTGCGCCATTTTATTTAAATCGTTGCTTGAAAACATTTTAATGTATAATTCAAATTATACACGAATTGAGCTCCTACGCCATTTTAAAAATCTCAATTTTTTTTAAAAAAAACTTGTGGCGCTTGTGGTAACAAAAAAAATTGCGCTCATTTGAGTCTTTTGATTTGAATTTACCACAAGTCTGGGGGCTTTCACTTCTGCGGTTACGCGTTTTCGAGTTTACACCAGCGTGATTATATGGACCCTTTTAGATTACCATTTAAGATGATCCCTAACACCAATCAAACGCTAAGTCCAAACAATATTTCGCAAGCTTCGAATGCTCAGGTCGAGTTTAAATATTCCGCCAGCGAAAATGCGTTAAGGACATGATCACCTTTCAGCTTGACCTCAACACCCCAAAACTTATTATCGCTGAAACATTGATTCGGCTTGACCTCAACGTCCAAAGCTTATTAAAACTGGCGGGTTTCGACCTCAGCTAGGCATATTGTGTGACGCCTAGCATACTGCCAGGCCAATTAGTTTTAAAGTCTGCTCATTTGTACTATTAACCAAAGATAAATGTCGTCTATGCATGAAGTTGAACCACCAACATCCTGCGTGTAAGGCAGGGATGTTCACCAGCATTCTGAGCCAACATATTTACAGTTGATGTGGCCAGTGTTAGTAATAAAATGGTCAATAATGTGGCCAGTGTTAGTATTAAAATGGTCAATGGTCATTTAATGTGGCCATCGATTGGCATATTATAAAATGGTACACGATCATAACAAATTAATTATGGTCCTAATTGGCCAAGATGATTTTATAATATCAAGATCTTAAAACCAAAATTGGCCATCTATTTGTGATCGTAATCCATTTATTAGTGATGAGCAATATAGTGTTTGATGGCCACATTATATGTGATTATTAACTATTTTATTACTAACACGGGTTACATTAATGTGGCCAGCACTCTAAAACTAAACCACTATAGAATAGAAATATGCTAGAATACTGATTGACCTAAATATTTCTAGTTTAAATTAAAGAGCCTGTAAAATATGTCTCCCTTTTGTAAGTTGAATCTATACGTACAGATTTTTATATGAAAAGGCCTGCACATGTTAAAACATACGATTTTACCATATACAGTACTAGCTTCAATAAAGTGGCACATAATAGAAATAGAATGATCAATAGACATATAAAATGTTGCCATCAACTACTATATTTTTGATCCTTTTCACTAATAAAATGATCACTATCACAATTAAATGATTTATGTCACAATTAAAAGGCCAAGATGATGTTTTCATGATAAATATCACTATGTTGTGGCTAAATAGTCACACAAATTAGTAATGTTTACCATGAAATCATCATCTTGGCCATTTATAATTGGATCGTGATCATTTAATTGTGATCGTGATCATTTAATTAGTGACCGCGAACAAAAAAATAGTGTTAGATGGCCACATTTTATGTGTCTTTTAGTCATTCTATATCTAACATGTGCCACTTTATTGAAGCTAGCACTGTAAACAAAATATTAAGGCAAATGTTTTAAAACAAGTATTTCCTTAGCCTTCTCATTAAAATTTTTAAAAAATTTTCCCTCCTTATTTCAGCAAAAACAATATACAGAAGATATAAATAACATATCATAGTAGAAGCTATTTAATTTCGCCCACCTTGCAAAATAACAACTCGATTGTTATTACCTGCTGAATACAATATACATTCACTGTTTCTAATTTATTCCATTTGTAAGCGATTATAGACCCATTTAAGGAGGGGGGGAGCACTGCCCCCCCCCCAAAAAAAAAAATACATAGTAATTTTATGTATGCCCCCCCCCCAAAACTAAATTTGCCCCCCCCCCAGCCCACAAATACATAGTAATTTTATTTTTGCCCCCCCCCCCCCCCCCCGAATTAAATTTGCCACCCCCCCCCCAAAAAATACGTATAAATTTTATTTTTTCTTCCACAAAATATAAAATATTATCTTAAAAATATTTACTTTTTATTAAGTGTTTTCATTCATCAACACTTCTCATCCGCTAGAGAGATTAAACTAACACAAATTATTTCTGTTGTTATTAAATATATAGAAAAATTTGATGTTACAGAAAGCTTTATATTTGTGAAAGCAATTCATAAATCTGATGCCTAAGAAATTTCAATCTTTTATTAGAATATAATCTAGAACTAAAGAACCTGATCGCACAATGCTACGATGGGGCGAACGTAATGCCCGGGGAAAAAGGTATTCAAGTGTTTCTTTGCAAAATAGCTGGGCACCATGTCACATGTATTCACTGCTTTAACCACCGATTGCATCTTGTTGTAAAAGTGTCTTGAAATTTTTAGTGAGGGAAAGATTTTTCTGATTTTTTCCTTCCCTTCATAAATTTCAATATGATGCAATCAAGGAAGTTAGTGAATGCGGGACCATACCACGGCTGTTGCCCTATCGGTGGTGTGGTCACTACAACGCCATTTTTTTTAAATTACATAAATATTTTAAATACTCTTTTGAAAATAAAAAATAAAATTTTTTATCTTCAGGTCACAGGGCCGAAGTGTCGGGGTTTTTTGACCATATTTATAAACATTGATTTTTTTTGTATTTATCATTTAAAAAATTATTTTTATTGAAAAAATTGATGAATTTTAATGCAAAACAATTTATATTTCTAAAATTTTTGATTTAATACACCATTGTTTGTTAGATAATAATTAAGAAATACAAACACATTAACAGATTTATTTAAAAAAATGTTTTGATACATATAATACTTTTTTAAATGACAATAATAATTTTTATTTATTTTCTACTCATAAGTTTGGGGATAATTTATATATTAATGATGAATTAAAAAGTATTTAATTTGTCATTATTAATTTATTTGTTTATTCTTTTGATAATGGATTTTTTATCAATAATATATATTTAAAATCCTTATATTCCTTTTAATTTGATTATCCTTTTTTAGATATAAATAAATTAGAGCCTCTTTTAAAAATAATAGAATTGGTTGGTTTGAGGTTTCCCGCATACCTTTCCTCACTTAGGGGTGCCATACCCGTAGGGCTATGACTCTTTAACCCGAGCAGAGCAATTAGTATTGCCGACATGTTAAATAGTAAGATTTGCACGCAGGCCGGCGACCTAAGTTTTTGGCCTAGGCTCTTACTTTTAGACATATCGTTTAATACCTACTGCCTAAGCAGGCCACTCAGAAGCTTTAAAGTGGTTGCACATGTATGCTATTTATCCGAAGAAAAAAGCTACTGTGTACTAATTCGAATTCGCAACCTCCTGCTAATGCAGAAATGCAGATGGTTTGCCACTGACCTATCTGAGCCGATTAAAAATAAGTAATATTGATAAAAATTTATTATCTAAAAAAATTGACGTAGCCAAATTTTTAATAAGAAAACTTAATAATTACAAAGAATGTGTTACTAATGATTTTGTTAAATTTTTATATGATTAAAAAGATGCGTTTCCTAATTTATTAAACATTCTATAAGTTTGTTATTTGGCTCTTCAACGTCGAGTTGCGAGGCCACATTTTCTTCTTTAAGAAGGAAAATAACGGCGGACAAGTAGTGACTTGCAAGATGATCTGGTTCTTTTAGGACACGAAAAATCATTAACTGGGGCGTTGAATTTTGATGTATTGTAATTTAATCAAAATCTGAGATAAAATTGTTAGAACAATACAATACACTGCTCATAATCAGCTAATTATTGCTTACTATAAAAGGTTGCAAATTTTTATGCGCATTCAACGTTTATGTTCATGTTTTTTTTAGTTTTTACCCTAATATTAATTACTAGTTATTTATAACACAGATCAACAAATATTTATGTCAGAAACGAGATTATTATGAAAACATAAAAGAATGCATCCCCATGATGGCCTAATCTAATAAATGTTTTTCGTTTTTCTTAGTTTCTTCCGTCTTTTGATACGAAAACGAAGAATGGCCTTTTTTGACCATATTGACAGATCTAAATTTACCCTATAAAGAAAAAATTTAAAAATCTTTTGCATATTAAAATCCCTTGTAACTTATATTTTTAATCACAAATAATGGAAAAAAATTTTATTAATATATCAAGCTCTTACATCGGCATTATAATACAAAATATTTCGCGACCAAACTTAAATACGACACGTATTATTGGCTTTTAATGAAAATATATTTTGAAGTTTAATTTAATAGTTTAACTATTGTAAATATGCAAAAATAAAATTTTAATTTATTTTTGTTTTTGAATCTTACTTTTTTTCTAAAATATTCAATGTTTATAACTGACTAACTAAGTTTGATTAGGAAAAACGGTAAATGGATTTGATATTCCCTAAGATGGCAGGTTTGATCTCTGTAGTTAACTTATAACTCTTAAAAATTGTTGACCTGTGTAACCATTGTTTTTTAATATATATTCTTCTAAATTAGCATACTTATACAATTTGTTTTCATGATAATCAATCTTAATTTAATATTCATTTTCTAAAATCCAAAGTTTTATATAATTCATTTTTATCATTCATATATATCATATTTTTAATTTTCATGCGCATTGATACCAAATGTTAAAATTATACTTGTTGTAATACTCTTAACTTAACTGCCCTTATTTATATCGACTATACAACTTATTAAATATTAAAATCTTTATTCACAAGTAAAAGTCTTTTATTCATATAAATGCAACATAAAATATAATAATTCCCAAATCTGATAATCTATGGTGTGGCGCCGATTACCGGCGCCACTCACAATACTATTTTTTTGTGGTTAAAATATATTTTGCAAATTTCTAACTTTTATATAAGAATTTGAAAAACTGAAAAAATCAATAAATGTTTTAATAAATATTAACTTTTCTCGTGATCACGACACCTCCATTGGCTTCCTAAAAAAAAAGAAATTCTTTTTAGATAAACTTAAATTTTTTTTTATTTAATCCTAATAACTTAAACCTCTTTTTTACTTCTTATTATTCAAGTCCCCCTTTTTTATTAACCCTTATTTCTTAGACTTTATTTTTTTTTATTTTTAGTTACTCACAACTATTTTGGACCCCTTTTTCTTACTTTTTTTGTGATCCTAATCTCTGGTGGTCTCTTTCTTCTTAAATTTTAATTACTGGGTTACACTTCTATCTGTTTTTTCAACCCGGCCTAAAAGTTGATCGAAATAATTTTAGTTTACCTAAAATTTCCATCTTTTTACTTTTACCTATATGAGTGGTTATTTATGTATGCTTTAAGCATTTTCATTTCAGCTATCCTAAATTAAAAATTTCATTTTAATTTGGCAGCCATCCTAAATTAAAAATTTCATTTTAATTTGGACAAAATATAACCACGCCTCACTTACTTATTTTTTTATGGATGTTTTTAATGAGTAAAATGACGGCTTAGGCCATACAAATTTTAACCCAATTCATCCAGCCTAACTGCCCTTTAATTTTTTTTTAACTTTTTAGACCTACCTACCAATTAATGACCCAATCTGTCCATTTAAATATCTTTAATTTGAGACTATGGATGTTTTTAGTGGCAAAATGATGGCTGAGGCCATACAAATTTTATCAAAATTCATCCAGCCTACCCTTAATTTTTTTTTTAACTTTTTACACTACCAATTAATAACCAAATCTGTCAATTAAAATATCTTTATTTGAGACTCAACCACCACCCTTTAGCTTAATTTTCTTTTTAACTTAATTCTCACAAATTAATAATTTCATTTATTTTTATCTTCATGGGCAAGTCGATTGTGCATCCAGGATTATTTGTTCTCGTCGGCTAACGCTTGTTTGCACATCCCACTCGTTTCGCGTTCTAACTCGGCAGTCATCTTTTCGTTTTTGGAGAATGAGCCTGATGAGTGTATAATGGACCACTGGGCAAATATATTACGAACTTCAATTTCATCGTCCCTCTTGCATGGGGTGCTCAAAGCCCCGACCTTGGTATCGTGTTGTCTATTTGTCACCATCCACGGTGCGATTTGAAAATAACCGTCGTTTGAAACATTATGAGCAATGGAATAATATTTGGGTAGCATTTGTCCACTGAGATCCTGATATTCCATGATTTCCTCCGTATCATCCCCAATCAAATGGATTGGCGGAGCGAGCTGTAGGCATTATTAAAACTTGGTTAAACAAAGAAAAAAATGGCGAAAGTGAATTTTGGTTACTAAGATTATACCATAATGATGTGCCTAAAAACAAAAGTATAATGGAAAAATTTTTCGGCAGACAGGCTAGAACACCTCTTAGTTTTTTGAACGAGGAGAAAGAAGGCCTTTATAATACTAAAGCGGGAAAAAGGAAAGAAGGAGATTTAGTGTGGGCTTACATGCCTAATAAAACATTTGTGCCGGGAGAGGTAATTAATGAAAACATGCCTAATAAAACATTTGTGCTGGGAGAGGTAATTAATGAAAATACCAGAGGCCAATACGAGATAAAAATAAAAGAGGGGAATCTGGTAAGGCATGCTGACCATTTAAAAGCACGTGCCTAAATACATTATATTTAATACAGTCTGTTTTAGCACTTTCTCATTTTTATCTTCGTATAATACTGCCTAAATTCGCTATATTCGATAGCCAGTTAATTTTAGTACTTTCTCATGTTTATCTTTGTATGATACCGCCTAAATTCGCTATATTCGATAATCAGTTAATCGTTTTAACACGTTTTTCATTCGTTATTAACATTGTTTTAGTAGAAATTAATGCTACGCTAGATAGAATCCATTAGTGAGTTAGCTGTTGCAATTATTTAGATGGGTACGTTAACACCATTAATTAGATGTTTCCATTACCAATTAATTAGATGTATAAAATAACCCATGTAATTTTAATGAATTCTATGTTAGATATAATCCATTAATTAGTTAGCTGTTGCCATTATTTAGCTGTTTCCATTAGCACAATTAATTAGATGTTTCCAGTAACCCCAATTAATTAGATGTTTCTGTAAAGTATATGAATATCGATTTTTAAAAAAAAAAGTAAAGTAAATTTTTTGTTCAAACAGAAATTAGTGATTTTTTTATAATTTTTTTTTTCAAAAGAGTAAGAAGTAAAAAAAGTTTTTGTTTTTGGTAAAAAAAGCTAACTAGATAGAATAGATTTAAACAAGAAAATTTTTAGCCAAACAAAAAAATAAAATTATCAGAAAAAGCACAGTTAAAAATAGTTATTTACCTAAAAAAAAAAATATTCTTATGGAAGCGGATAAAAAAAAAACGAAGCGACGATAAATTGGACACAAAATTCTCAGCGACCTTACATAATGCAATGTGAGCCTAAAGGATTGCCTCCCGACGCTAAAACTGTCAATATCGATCTCATGGAATATCAGGATCTCAGTGGACAAATGCTACCCAAATATTATTCCATTGCTCATAATGTTTCAAACGACGGTTATTTTCAAATCGCACCGTGGATGGTGACAAATAGACAACACGATACCAAGGTCGGGGCTTTGAGCACCCCATGCAAGAGGGACGATGAAATTGAAGTTCGTAATATATTTGCCCAGTGGTCCATTATACACTCATCAGGCTCATTCTCCAAAAACGAAAAGATGACTGCCGAGTTAGAACGCGAAACGAGTGGGATGTGCAAACAAGCGTTAGCCGACGAGAACAAATAACCCTGGATGCACAATCGACTTGCCCATGAAGATAAAAATAAATGAAATTATTAATTTGTGAGAATTAAGTTAAAAAGAAAATTTACTTTACTTTTTTTTTTAAAAATCGATATTCATATACTTTACAGAAACATCTAATTAATTGGGGTTACTGGAAACATCTAATTAATTGTGCTAATGGAAACATCTAAATAATGGCAACAGCTAACTAATTAATGGATTATATCTAACATAGAATTCATTAAAATTACATGGGTTATTTTATACATCTAATTAATTGGTAATGGAAACATCTAATTAATGGTGTTAACGTACCCATCTAAATAATTGCAACAGCTAACTCACTAATGGATTCTATCTAGCATAGCATTAATTTCTACTAAAACAATGTTAATAACGAATGAAAAACGTGTTAAAACGATTAACTGATTATCGAATATAGCGAATTTAGGCGGTATCATACAAAGATAAACATGAGAAAGTACTAAAATTAACTGGCTATCGAATATAGCGAATTTAGGCAGTATTATACGAAGATAAAAATGAGAAAGTGCTAAAACAGACTGTATTAAATATAATGTATTTAGGCACGTGCTTTTAAATGGTCAGCATGCCTTACCAGATTCCCCTCTTTTATTTTTATCTCGTATTGGCCTCTGGTATTTTCATTAATTACCTCTCCCAGCACAAATGTTTTATTAGGCATGTTTTCATTAATTACCTCTCCCGGCACAAATGTTTTATTAGGCATGTAAGCCCACACTAAATCTCCTTCTTTCCTTTTTCCCGCTTTAGTATTATAAAGGCCTTCTTTCTCCTCGTTCAAAAAACTAAGAGGTGTTCTAGCCTGTCTGCCGAAAAATTTTTCCATTATACTTTTGTTTTTAGGCACATCATTATGGTATAATCTTAGTAACCAAAATTCACTTTCGCCATTTTTTTCTTTGTTTAACCAAGTTTTAATAATGCCTACAGCTCGCTCCGCCAATCCATTTGATTGGGGATGATACGGAGGAACTAAAATGGACCTTATACCCCATTCTTCACAGAATTTTTGAAATTCTCTTGAAATAAACGCAGAGCCTCGGTCGGAAACAAGGGTTCTTGGAATGCCGTACATTCCACACCAGCGTTTGATATTTTTTATGAGTACTGCGGAGGTTAAGGCCTGTGTCCAAGCAATTTCAATATAACTTGAACAAGCATCGACGGCTACTAAAAATCTTTTTTTATTATATTCTCCAAAATCTAAATGTACCCGGCTCCAGGGGATTGTTATTTGTTCCCATTTTGATTTTTTATTAGCCCTTGGTAAGGCCGAATTTTGTTGACAAGCTTTGCAAGACCTAAGGGTAACTTTAATACTGTCATTAATTCCCGGCCACCAAACGTGACGTCTAGCTAACAGTTTCATATAGCTTTCCCCTTGATGCCCGGCATGTAAGGTTTTTAAGACATCTTGTCGCAACATTTCAGGAGCAACGAGCCTATTTCCCCTCCATAAATTTGTTCCTTTACAATGTAGTTTGGCTTGTAGCCTCTCATAGACATTATCTGCCAAATCCCATGGCTTTTCGCCAATTAAACTTTCTTTGATTCTCAGCCATTTATCATCTTCCGCCGCAGCTTTATTTACCTGCTCAAAGGTTGCAAAAATTGGCATTAATGAGATAGGCAATTCCGTTTCTTCGTTAACCACTTCTTCTTCTAGATTAGTTTTTCGCACTCGACGCGACTTGCAAAATTTTGGATTGTAATTATCCTTTAATTTTATGTCGACCTCAATACCTTTTAAGCATCCTAAGGTACCGTCAAAAATAGTATCATATTTATTTAAAATTTTGTCAATATCATCCCGAAAAGCTTTTGTACAATTCTTAATTATCATATAGTTTTTAACAAACAATGATTCTTTATCATTTTTATCATCCTTTAATAGGGTCGGTTTTTGAAAAATGTCCCAATAATTATTATCGGGCCCTAGAGTTTGAATTATATCCCACCCTAATATATTTTGCATGCCCTCTGAAATCCAGAAACGACAAACAATATTATTATGAGGTAATATAACCTCAATAAATTCAGTGAAAGCTATTTTACTTCCATCGAACTGATTAGCCACTAGCTCTTTTTTAGTCGTTTCTATACCTGGACATAAATTATTCAATTGATTTCGACTTATAATGGAGATCGCTGCTCCTGTGTCGAACAAAAATTTTATATTTACTCCATTAATATTTAAATTTATATTTGGACACATTATTTTTGCGTCATTATTTACAAAATTATATATTAATGTATCCTGTGCTGTATTATTTTCGCCGACTTTTACCACGGAGGAAGGCACGGCTTTTTCACTTCCTCCTGTCGCCCTAAAAAATGATCGGGTTTAGGCTGTACTTTTTCTTTCATCACTTTATATGGGACATTTACAAAAGGTGACTCATTGACCTTGGACATTGTTGGTTTATACCAAAATGAGTCTTTATTATCCTTTTCGTTGACACACCACGCAGAATTTTTTTATCAGCCAGCATGCACTTATTGGATGCCCTAGCTTTTTACAATAAGCACATGATAGTGGTCGTCTTTTATAATTAACAGGTAAATTCTGTCTTGCGTGTGGTATACTTTTTAATTCTTTTTCTCGAAGATTAATAGACTTTACCATTAAGGTAGCGTCTAAATTTTCGGAGTTTATCTTTTCTCCAGGATTCCCACGTTCTAATGTCGTGGTAGAATCCTCATTTTTAGTCACATTAGCTAAAATCACTAATTTTTCTAGTAACCGCCCCAAATTGTTTTCCCTTTCCCTCATACAATGTACCTGTACTGTTCTCTTTCCGAATTTATATCCAAGAATCAGAGCAATCATCGGTCCTAAGATACCTATAGCGTATCTAAGAGCATTCGAATCAAAAATATTCGAACTCCCCGAATCGAATATATCCAATAGAATAAGTATATAAGGATGAGGAGGGTTGAAATTAAAGCCCATTGCATCCAAAAATAAATTTTTTTTTTTTTCAAATTTCCAAAAAAATCAACAATTTTTCGCTAAAACTTTTTATTTTTAAATATTCGTTTCAACAAATTAAAATCCTTTAACTTACTTATCTTTAAATGGTCCAATGGGAATTTTATTTTGAATCCGCTGTAGAATAGGTCGCCTCGCAGCGCCAAAAAATGTATGTTGTAATACTCTTAACTTAACTGCCCTTATTTATATCGACTATACAACTTATTAAATATTAAAATCTTTATTCACAAGTAAAAGTCTTTTATTCATATAAATGCAACATAAAATATAATAATTCCCAAATCTGATAATCTATGGTGTGGCGCCGATTACCGGCGCCACTCACAATACTATTTTTTTGTGGTTAAAATATATTTTGCAAATTTCTAACTTTTATATAAGAATTTGAAAAACTGAAAAATCAATAAATGTTTTAATAAATATTAACTTTTCTCGTGATCACGACAATACTTACAATTAATTTCCAAATCTCATATCTTTTTAAGTGATATTAAAACAATTAATTTAAACACCTATCCAATTTATGAGCGCAATCATTTTTTTATTTTCTGAATATAATAAATTACAATTAATTTGTTAAAAATAAAAACTTTGAACATGGATTCAATTGTTGTACATGTATATTTTTTGCCGTGACCGAAGGCGGTTAATTTTGCCGTGCCCCCCCCCGCGAATTCCCCCCCCCCCATAATGGAAAAGCTCGGGCCTGTTTGTAAGTATTGTCACTTAAATAAAACTTCCCCTATCGGAACATTAATCTTTTTTGAGCGCAGGTGCATTTAAAGTCACAGGTATGTACACATATAGTAAAATAATGTATCCAACGAAATAAGGGGAGATATAATTGATACCATTAGTGTTCTCTATAGAGAACAATAGCTCCACGACGTAAACGCGGTATCATTAAATATCTCAGCGTTTTTCAAATCTTGCGTCCATATTTAAGTATAAAAACAAGAGTTGCGCGGCTAATTAGAATTGAAGCGCTCTGAGTGTACCTAAATTATCTATTCGCTTTCAAATATGCTGTTGCTTTTCAAAATGCACGTGTGCGCCTTTAAATTTAGTCTGCATGCTTTTGGGATATAATACTCATTGCTAAACATTGTCCTTGCCAATGACCCTAATTATAAATTTAATTTTACCCTTATACATTGAATATATTCTAAACATAATTAATCAAAAACATCGATTTAAAATTAAATATAAAGTTTTTGTTTGTCCCTTGAATCAACCGGCGGAATAAGATTCAGGCACGATTCTTAACCTATTTAGATAATATTTCATGCAGCAAAACTTCTAACTTTATTTTCTTCATCATTTGTTTTCGTATTTTTTTTCTGTTTTAAATTTCAAGCATGTTACCAAAGAAGAATTTCTAAGTAAGCGACCCAAGCGAAGTCTAGGCAGGTGATTTTTAACAAATACTTGTATTTAAAGTTGAAATATGATCGGCTCAGAATTAAATTGTTTTAGGCATCTTAAACGATCATGGGGCCTTAATATGTCATAAATTGACCCTGTCAAATATCTTATAAAACGGTCAACAAAAATGCTCCTTTTAAACTATTTTCCGAAAGTTCATTAGGGCCAATATTTTTGGTTTTTTGGGTCAATTTTTTGAAGGTTGTGACTCTGATTTCATATACGAAGGTTTATACATTCAATATTTTAACAAAACAGATAAATTTATTTAATGTTGTATAAATTTTGAGTGAAAAGGTAATATTAAAACTAACATTGTGCCAGGCACGATTCTAGACCCCTTTTGGGGGGCAGTGCCCCCCCCTAAAAAAAGTTTTTGATTGCCCCCCCCCCCAAATACATAGCAATTTTATGTTTACCCCCCCCCCCCAAATTGAATTTGCCCCCCCCCCTAAAAAAATACATAGTAATTTTATGTTTGCCCCCCCCCCCCAAATACATAGTAATTTTATTTCTTCCACATAATATAATTAGATTTGCTCCGTCAAATATATCTAAAAAATATTAACTTAAAAATATTTACTTTTTTAAAAGTGTTTTTATTCATTAATTCTTCTCATCCGCAAGAGAGATTAAACTAACACAGAAATTTATAGAAAAATTTGATTTTATAAAAAGCTTTATATTTATGAAAGCATTTTCTAACCTGTCATCAATCTTTTGTTAGAATATAATCTAGAACCAAAGAACCTGATCGCACAATGCTACGATGGGGCGAACGTACCGGGGAAAAGGTGGTGTTCAAGTATTTCTAAGCAAAATAGCTGGACACCATGTCCCATATACTCACTGCTTGAACCACCGATTGCATCTTGTTGTAAAAGATTTTCTTGAAATTTTAAATGAAGAAAAATTTTTTTTTTGATTTTTTCTTCCCTTCATAAATTTTTTCAACATGATGCAATCAAGGAAGTTAGGGAATGCGTAACCAAACCCAGGCTGTTGCCCCATCGGTGGTGTCATTTTTTTTAAAAATTACACAAAAATATTTAATATTCTTTTAAAAATTAAAAATAAAAAAAGCTTTTATATCTTTAGGTCACAGGGCCAAATCGGGGTTTTTTGACCATATTTATAATCATCTATTTATTTTTTTGTATTTAATTGAAGAATTATTTTGTTTATTAAAAATAATTATAGATCAATTTTAATGCAGAACGATTTATGTTTCTAAACTTCTGATTTAATACACCATTGTTCGTAATTAAACAATTAAGAAATAAAAATACATCTGAAGATTTATTTAAAAATTGTTTTGATATTAATACTTTTTTAAATGACAATAATTTATCTATGGATAAAAGAAAAACTAAACCTAAAAAATTTTCTGATTTTTATTTATTTTCCACTCATGTAAAAATATTTTAAATATTAATGATTAAGTAAAAAGTATTTATTTTAATATTATTGATTTATATATTGATTCTTTTGATAATAGATTATTTACCTATAATAGTTATTTAAAATCTTTAAATTCCCTTTATAAATTTGATTTATTTTAGATTTAAATAAATTAGAGCCTCTTTTAAAAATAAGTAATATTGATAAAAATTCATTATCTAAAGAAATTGACGTAGACAAAAATTTTTTAATAAGTAACTTGATAATTAAGAATGTGTTACTAATGATTTTGTTAAATTTTTATATGATTACAAAGATGCGTTTTCTAATCTATTTAACAATTTTCCTATAAGTTTGTTAATTGGCTCTTCAACGTCGAGTTGTGAGGCCATTTCTTCTATAAGAAGGATGAAAACTTCTAGCTGTTAAGTAGTGACCTGCGTAAAGGTGATTTGGTTCTACTAGGACACGAAAAATCATATACTGGGGCGTTGAATTTTGAATTTTATAATTTAATCAAAACGACCGTTAGCATAAAATTGTTAGATTAATAAAAAACACTGCTCATAATCAGCTAATTATTTACTACTTTAAGACATGGTTGCAATTTTTTTATGCGCATTTAACGTTAATGTTCATGTTTTATTTAATTTTTTACCCTAATATTAATTACTAGTTATATATAACCAGTGTTTTTTTATATATATTCTTCCAAATTAGCATACTTATACAATTTGTTTTCATGATAATCAATCTTATTTTACTATTCATTTTCTAAAATACAAAGTTTTATGTAATTCATTTTTATCATTCATATATATCATATTTTTAATTTTCATGCGCATTGATACCGTATGATAAAATTATACTAAAAATTAATTTCCAAATCTTATATCTTAAGCAATTGATATTAGTGAAATCAATTAATTTTAACCAGGGATTGGAACCGCCGCAAAAATTCAAAGTGGTTCCGGTTCCGGTTCCTTTCGAGTGGAACGCGGTTCCGGTTCCGGTTCCAAAAATAATATCGGTTCCGGTTCCGGTTCCAAAATTTTCGCAAAAATAAGTGAACAAATCTTAAATGTTTTACTAAATTTGTGTTATGATTTCCTTTAGAGATAACATCGCAGTATCTACAATGGGAATCTTTATTTTGGGCATGAAAATAGTGCTGTAGGGCATTTTTAAGCTTCATGTTAACGAGGAAATAAAAACTAAAAAAATAGTTAAAGTTCAATTGGAACCGCAGTCAAAAATCAAAACGGTTCCGGTTCCGGTTCCTAATTTTTTTCCGCGGTTCCGGTTCTTTCGGTTCCGGAACCGGTTCCGGTTCCAATCCCTGATTTTAACTCACATATCCAAATTATAAACGCAATCGTTTTTTTATTTTATGAATATAATAAATTTCTATTAATTTGTTAAAAAATTTGAACATGAATTCTATTGTTGTACATGTATATTTTTTGCCGTGACCGAAAGTCACGGCCAATTTTGCCGCCGAAGGCGGCATAAAATTTTTTTCTGCCCCCCCCCCACGAGTTTTTTTTGCCCCCCTAAAATGGAAAAGCTAGAATCGGGCCTGCATTGTGCCGATCCATTCCAAACGGTAATTGTTATGAAACTTTGATGCGTCTGATTTTGATGGTATATATTGCATTTGTCAATTAATGTTACCTTGTCCCGAGTATGTAATTTAGATGTAATTGGTTTGAAGTGGATGGGGGAGAGGACATAAAGGAAATCATTAGAAATAAAACATTAAGACAATGAAATCATTGATAAATCATTAACACATGTAAACATATTATATGATTTGAAATTTATATTATTGTAATAATAGGGGCCGTTGTAGGGTTAATGGATGTGCAGTTTTTAATTAAATGATTTGATGTAAAGGAAAGGTTCGGGCACATATATTTAGAAGAGTTAAATAGGGAAGTCGGTTCATTTTAGTTCATTGAACGTGATTCAGGTGATGTTGGGCCTAAATTAAACGTTTGTTTATATCGCAATCATTTTTAGTTATGGCCTATAATTTTTCGACCTCCGGTTTTTGGCCCTCGCGATTATTGTAAATTTTTATTCTAAATGTTATTGAAATATAGTTGTTTTGCCATATATTGTAAAATAGCTGCCTAATTATTATTAACCATTATGGTATTATTTTAGAAACAAATAGAATGACCCAAGTCATTATTGAGAAACTAAAGATTGGGACAAATCCATAGGACCGATCAATATTACTATTTTTTCTTGTCTCAAATCTTTATTGTTTTTCTAAATCAAATTTTTGTTATTATTTTAAGGTAACGACAAAACTAAAAATTATTTTACACAGGTAAAGGACAAGAAATCATGTAGTCATACATAAAAAGTGTAAAAAAATAAACTAGGTATTAAGGGGTCCTTTTTGTCAGGTAGTCAAAACCCTGCATGTGCCGTTTAACACAAATTCCGGACATTAGTGCGAGCATTGTTTTGCATTTTATTATATTATTATTTATTATTCCTAAGACTCACTTTGGTATCAAAGCAAATTTTACCACCCCCTTATCAAAATTTAATTATGCACTTTCACTTTTTGTAGCGCAGCGCTATTATACATATTTGCAATTCTCTAAACAGTTTTTTCGTCTACAATAATATCAATAAAAACACAATAATTTTTCTTACTTCTTTCTTGCTTTACCATTGCCACTATAAAAAACATTTTGCATCACTACCCATATTGAAATAATTTATTACCGATTTGAAATAAAAATGTTATTTTTAGTTTGAATTTAGCCTAGCTATTTCGTATAAACAAATAATTTTTACGTTTTCTTTAATATCATTTTTCCATAAATTTTCAATGATTATAGCTAGCTTTAAAAAAAAACAATACACGGTAAAAATTTTAATGTTTGTCATATAAATTAGCTTTTATAATTCTTATGTGTCAAAATGTGTTATATTTAAGGTTAAATTTATGAAAAGTATTTTTCATTTTCTGTTTGATTTTTATCCCATTATTTTTGGTCTTCAAAATTTTTTAAGTGGGCGGTCTATATTATAGTTAATTTCTTTTAATGTTTCTTTTGAATTTAAATTTTCTCCAAAATATTTATTAATTTTATTTATTTAAAAAAAAATTTACTTCGCAGCCTTCATATTTTTCTTCTAGCATTTTGCATTATCCAATAATCGTCATTAATTAGCGAGGTGTTTTGGCAATTAATTCCGGGACTATTATTTCCGCGTGTTTCCAATCTTTCATTATTCTGCATATAGGTGCCGTTCCTCTCCCTTGGAAAATTGAAGCTTTGATCGGTATTATTGTTGGAAGTTTAACTATTTCTCTATCATGTTCCAGTAATGTAAATTTATGTATTCTTCCAATTGGGAATTTGGGCGTTGATAAATGAAAACATTAGGGAAGAAATCATAAAACATTAAGGGAGAAATCATTATGAAAGCATTAGAGAAGAAAACATTAAGAAAGAAATCATTAGCACATATAATTATAAAGGATAAATGATTAATGGATGAGGGATTAAGGTATAAGGATGTGAAATGATTTGTGTGAGATTAAAACATGATAGAGGAACGGGCACAGGAAGGATGACTTTAAAAAAAGATTGTAGATCCCAATTTGAGGATTTGGCGACTCATATCTAAATTTAAAAAATAACCTATTTGTTATGACTATTATTTATTAAATACCAATACGGCTAAAATTTGCTAATATTTTAATTTTTAGGTTACAATTAGAAAAAAATTCACTTGTTTTTCTCAGCATTATATTGTCATCTCACTTAATTTTTTTTAAAGTCGTAAAAATAGAAATTTTCTTGTTTGGTTGTTTGTTCTATTCTTTTTAAGTGAATGATATTTCATCTCAAAGAATATGAAAGCTTCGCTTAAAGTGCAGAGTTCACGAATTAGAAATAATATTTGGGTTTTATCACTTTTGGCTAATTGGCAAATATTCTATCGATGCTTGATAGAGTCAACCGTGGGCTCAGATCATATATTTCGCCAAGGTCGACCGATTCATATATTGGAACTGAATTAAATGTTATTGGAGCTGGGAATTGTTTCGTCACCAAAGCTTGCCAGTTTATTCCTTCAAAATATCTAAAAATTAATTAAATTTTAGTTGCCCCATAAAACATTTTATAATGACTTTATTAACAAAATTTTAAATGTTTATCAACAGTAAACATTTACAAATGACACTATTCAATCGGTGTCTGACAATCTTTTTAATTAAAAACACAAGTATGCTGTTCTGTCTCTGTGTGTTAAGTAATTGTTATATATTTAATTTTTTTATTTTTCTTTATTTTAAACTAGGGCCAATTGCAGTGAGGATAATTTAATTTAAAAAAGTTTGATGTGAACGAACTTTATTGTTGCTCTGTGATTATTGGTCTTTAATATTTTGATATTTGGATAATTAAAAGCAAAATTGGTATTTATCCACGTAAAAGACGTAAATGGTGCATAATCCACTCAGCTAACCATTAATAATGTGTTTTTTTCAAAACTAAAATGAAATAAGCCATAATGCAATCTATTAATAAATTAATTAAAATTTGAGCTAGATTTAAATTAGAACCGCTCATGTTGATAATTACACAGGTCAACAAAATTTTGAGAGTTATGAGCTAACTAAGGAGATTAAACTTCTTAGGGATTTTCAAATCCGTTTATCGTTTTTTCTACTAGGAAAAATGCCAAAAAAACAAAAAAGATTTAAAAACAAAAAAGAATAAAAAAAGGATTTTTTTAGCATATTTACAACAACTAACCTGTTAATTTCAAACTTCAAATATATATTATTCCGATAAAATATCGTGTCGTATTTAATTAGACGCGAAATATTTTGTATCATTTAATTACTGATGGAAGAGCTTGATATACTAAATAAGTTTATTTCTCAGTATTTGATATGATAAATTTAAGTTACAAATTTTTATTAGAAAAAAAATTCTTAAATTTTTTCTTTCTTGGGTAATCTCGATCTGTCAATTTGGTCAAAAAAAGCCATTTTTTTATATTAACGGATGTAAGGAGCCAAGGTCAGAAAAAATTAAAATAACAAAATATATGTATGAGATAAGGTCATCATGGGGATTTCTTCTATGTTTTCATAAAATTCACGGGTGTGCCATGCATATTTGTTGGCCTATGTTATATTAAATACAAATATATTTTTAATTGCACCTTCCTGAATGCTATTTATTTTTTTACTCCCAAAAAGCAATTTAAAAAAATTTTGAAACATCTTTAAAGAAAATTTATTTATAACAACTAAAATTAGCTAGTAATAAATTATTTGCATGCATGTTTCATAATTCGACAATTAGCCGAAAATTATCTTCTATCTAAAACCAAAAATAATTCATTATTTAATTGGGCGAACTCACCAAAAATTATTACATACGTGCCTCTTAGCGCAATATTATCAACATTGTAAGAAAACTTAATTTATAATAAATGGTGATTTGAACTTACGGATCATCGCGAAGGTTGGATATAACACCTGGACGATCTATGGGGTCCGATTCAAACAACCTGCAGATTAATTTAATTTCTCTCCGCCCAAAATTTTCATTAGGTAAATTGAAATTAAGCGTTCTGGAATAGATATTTGCATTTTGACCAAAGGGGTAACTAAACATTAAAATAGTTAGTTATTTTTCATGGCAGTATTATTACAATGTGTTAATTTCGGAAGCGAGTAGTTAAAAATTCGTTGAAGAATTTATATTTATGTGTTTGTTAATTCAGCATAAGTGCTACCCACCAAACAATTTTTTTGAGATAAAGAGCTTTTTGGTTTATAGTTTGCTTCTTCCAAAATGGTTTTATAATTTTATATTATGGTTAGTTTGGGTAAGCGAGAGCAACATAAAATTATGGATAAACAGGCAGGCTGAATAGATGATTCCCAAACATGAAATTTTTTATTTTAAATATATTTGTGTATTTTATATTCATTAAACATAATTTAAAATCATTATATGATTACCATTTAACGACCAAGATTCTTAAATGCACTTGAAAAATATCTAAAATCTTTGGTGCCAATAACAAGTAACGGTTAATTTTTAAAGAGTATTCAAATAAAGATAAAAACGATTGGTTTTGGAGTCTCTCCATACCTTTAACTAAAAATTAGTGCTACACCCGTTAGAGTTTTAAATCTTTAAACCAAAAATGTTATTTAATTTTACACATCGCAGGGCTATATTCGCACGCCGGGGACCTAGGCTGTTAGCCTAGGCTCTTAATTTAGGCTTATCGTTTATTACTAAAATCCTAGTTAGACCACTCAGTAGATACTAAGTGGTAATAATTAATATTTTTTAAAAAACAGCTATTTGCCAAACAATAAGACTTTTGTGAGTAAAGCTGGAATGTTCCCAATGCGCTAATATTTCTATAGGCCCTAAAATTATTCCTTTTACACAATAAATGTTTTTCAATATTAATAGTTTAACATGATGACTTACTCGACCGTTGCCATGTAATATACGGTAACTCCCAAAGCCCACATGTCTACTCCCCGGCCGTATTCACGGTGATCGAGTATTTCCGGGGCCATGTAAGGTAATGTGCCTAAGCGTTGGCGGGATGATTCGCTTTTTATAGCGAAACCAAAATCAATCTAAGATATAAAATATTGGTAAATATATGAATTCAATAAAAGGTTGCTGTGCCAATTTTATATAATGTTTTCTCTTAAAAGTTTTTATAATTTAAAGAGGTTTTTAAGACCTGGCATTCACATATGACTGTGGCCAGTTATCGATAAAATTATGTATATATGTCACCGTCCAAACGCAATATTCTGCCGACGGATTATTGTTTAAACTTGACCTCAGCGTCCAAAGCCTATATACCGACGGTGTAATATTCTTTGACGTAGAATAAACGACCAAAATGCATTTTTGCCGGCAGAATATTGCTTAGACTGGACCTCAACGCCCAAAGCTTATAATTCGCCGAAATATTTTGCATAATTTAGCGAACATTTTAAATGGTTAGATATTGTCTTAAATTTTAAAATATTTTATTATAGGTTAAATCGTATGTTTAGTGAACTTGATATGTTGACTATAATGTTAAGCCGGCTGGCATCACCTTGATATAACTGAGTTTTTTTATATCAGTATAAAATGTTTGATTAAGCCGCATTTAGAGTTTACATATTTATTAATAAAATTTAAATGCTTTAGAATTAGTATTTTAAATGCTAAATATCAATATTCGCAATTTTTCTAGTTGCCTATCATGTAAAGAGAGTTTAAAATTTTTAGATAAATTGAGTGAACTCTGAACGCGCCTCTAAAAACATATTATTAAAGAAAATTGTAAATTTTAAACTTAGGGAAACTTCCATTAATTTTGGCCCGGCCCGAACCTGTGGTAATTTTTGTAATTTAGGCCCCTATAAAGCCAATTGGCCCGAAAATTTTATTTCAAGCAAAAAATTTTTTGCTTGAAGTTAAATAAAGAAGGATGGAGTAATACCCTCCTTCATCATGTGATAAGATATTTGTGTCATTAAAGAAAAATAAGATTTATAGAATTCGCTCGCTGCTTTTTTTTTAAAATTCAGCCCGACCCTTATTGGCCCACTTTCTGGGGGGAGGGGGGGGGGGAGGCGGGTCTGCAAGGCCGGGCGGAATATCGGGTCTAATTGTAAGACATCTTAAATCTATTTTAAAAATATTAACTTATCACAATATAAAAATTTAATAAGGAATAGATGAAGACTTTCAAATTTAACTAATCTATAATGTCCAATTCTTAGCCAAAATTACCAATTTCCGAAATTTTAAAATTTGTTCGCTAAATAATGCACAATTTTCCGGTGAAATAAAGGCTTTGGGCGCTGGGGAGTCCAAGCTATATTCCGCCGGCGGTATAGGCTTTGGAAGCTTACAAGTCCAAATAATATTCCGCCGGTGGAAAATTGCGTTTAGACGGTGACATATAAAATTGAACACAATGGATTATGATTGCAGTGACCTGTTTGCCATATTTTACGAAATTTAAAATTTTTTTTAAATCAAAAAATTTTTAAATGCAGTCTACATTTAAAACGACAATCGATAATCTTTTTTATAATAGACCTTTACATCAAAACTATGAATTATATTTATCTGCAGCTTTACAAACAATAAACGATACCTTTTTTGTGTTAAATAAATAACACATTATTTATTTTGGCTATGACCTCCACCATATTAAAGAAAGAATAAAAAATAGGAAATTTTAAAAACCAAGAATAAAATATTAATATAATTTGGCCGCGTAAATTTAAAAAAATTGCAATTTATATAGAACTAGGTTTTTTAACTTTAATTTATTGTGTCCTATTTTATTAAAAGGTCGCAACCACATATTAAACCGATATTGATCATTTAATTTATTTATAATCTGAATTTATTAGCTACAGTAATGTTTTAACTAGCAACATTTAACTAAATCTCACCAGTTTAGGGTATCCGTCGACCCCAAGCCTAATGTTTGCTGGTTTAAAATCGCGATATAATATCCCTTTGGAGCGCAAATAGCAAAACGCCTCAGCCATACAAGCCGTATAAAACAGGATGTGTTCGCTTGGCAGGGGCCTGGAAAATATACAATGAAAATCCAGATTTTTAAGTTTAAAGGGATAGGGGGGCGGGGTATGTTGCCATAGGCCTAATTTTTATTACATTTTGAACGATTCGCAAGAATGATCATTTAATAAAAGGGTGTTTGCGCACCAGGTTAATCTATTCACCCTCAGTATGCTAAAAATGCTTAAATTTCAAAAATGAAAACTCACTTTGCACATGGCCTTAGACATAATTAATCAATATTACATAATGATTAAAATTCTAAAAATTTTAATTTTTTTAATTTTTTGAAAATTTTCTATATAAGAAAAAGTATTATATATGCAAAAAACTAAATTTAACAACTTTTTAAAAATTTGCGTCCATTTACAAAAAAGAATGTTTGAAATTTTTGTAAACAACAAATATAAAAACTATTGCACGTTTCTTAATGAATAAGAAAATTTCCAGCGAAAAAATTTAAATTTATAAAAAAATTAATTTAAAAAAATTCACAATTAATTATTGAAAAAGATATGATCATTAAATGTCTATTCTAGATATAAAACTTAAAATAAATTTAAGCCAAAAATATATCTATTGGCCCAATTATTGTAAAATTTTTAAAACAAAAAAATTCTCAATTTTTATTTAATAAGCCCTTATATATTGATTACTTCAAGAATATTAAAATTTAAAATACAGATCGAGGCGAGAAACTGCGCGAAATGTAAAAACTTGGTGGAAAATGTACAACCGGTCGGAATTTTAATTAATTTAAATATGATACTTATATAAATGTAATAAATGATTAATTAATAATTTGCATATAATTCATTTTCGTGACTACTTGGACCAATTAAATTAAAACATTAAGTATCAGCGGTATAATTTTTTTACACGTATATGCTCTCCCTGGCCATGTGCTTTTTCGTTTTTAAAAAATTAAATTTCTGAAATTTGTTTATTTGCTAATATCAGATTCGTTTTAACTTGCTGAAGTTGATTTATAGAATAATTGAAAGAAAACTTACTAATATAACAAATTAAAATTACAATTATTTAAAAATAATTTTAAAATACAATAATGCTGCAATCAATTCATTTATTTAAATGTATAAAACATCATTCGTTCGCCCTATATCTAAAAGTGGTCTTTTCTTATTTTTTTACAGTTTCTTAGAAGCAAACATTTGATAAGTCCAGCAAACAGAAGAAATTTTAAAAATTTATTTTTGACAAAAATAAAATACAAAAGTTTATCACCACACCTGAGAAATTTTGGGAAAAGTAAGATAAGAGTATTAGGGTTTAGAAATTATTTCTAAATATTTTGTCCTAGAATTTTTTCACTGGTCTGCAATATTTTAAAAATTGATTCTGAGGTGTGGTGGAATTAATTTGAAGGTATAATATCTTTCGTAAAACATCTCTGTCTTTAACTTTACAACAAATTGGCCAGAGGAGACTAATTTTGACCATATTGTTAATGTTTATTAAAACTGACCTGTGTATAATATCACGAAGGCAAGGACCTAGAACTGGTTCGCAAAGGTAGTATATGCGTTGCTGGTCAACGAAAGTGCGATATAGCCTAA
>CM060245.1:12104139-12631639 GCA_030555515.1 Acutogordius australiensis
CACGACCTAAGTAAGCCCGCCTTACTCTAAAAGCTCAATAATAACCTCCGGTGGTGGGATATTCGGGTGGTACTAATGGCTCCTCAATTATGCTGTTGTGGATACTAGGGTTAGCTGTGAATCCAGAATCAATTGATGACTCATCCTCATCCTCCCACTCTTCATCTTCTTCATCATCTTCTTCTTCTTCTTCATACATCCTCGATGCCGATTACCTCTAACCAACTTGGCGATAATCGGCCTCGTTCCACGGCGTTAAGGACGAAATTGGTGATATATTGAGAAGAGTCATCAATTCTGCGCCGAGGATTCATGGCTCCCTTCATTCACTAAAGATGATGACCCGTTAGGTTCATCCGACAAAAATTCTTCTAAAAAATCGCTATCACGGTCCGTTTCCCATCCTACCATGTCATTATCATCTATCCCCTGGTTCTGAGCTATATCAGCATAATGAATCCTTAAATTCTCAGCAGATTCTACTGCTGGTGTAACGCTCGTAGTAACCGTGTTGTTATTGTAACCGACGTTTTCTGAACAGTGTCTGCTATCTCCTGCTAAAACAACAGCATCTTGATTAGTTTGTTCGTGGATGGGGCTAACATGAAAATCGTTGTTCTTGATTAAAGTTGTTAGCTGTTGCTTGGCATTCATCCCCACAACACAAGTAGCTCGATATATAGCGAAATATTTCTGTAAATAGAGCAATTAACAATGTTTGCCACGTATTTTCGTTTAATATAAAAATAAACTTCTGCCTACAAAATACCTGGGGCAACCTGCAGGGACTTCTTTTGTGTATATTTTTATATATTAAATCTTTTATCCCCCGCTTGTTTAAATTTGAATCTTCATATATTAAAAGCTTGCATTTTACAAAAACACAAACAAAGCTGGTATATTTTTTTAAAATCTTAATCGCTGTGATATAGCTTGTGTATAGCATTGCCTCTGCTTATCAAACAAAATTCAAGTCAATAAATATGGTTTGAAACAATTAAGGCTACTTTTAGTCGGTATTCTATTCGAAAAAATAATAAGATACCATGGCAAATAACAAATTCATTGTTAATTAGGCCGTGACTAGTGAAAATAAAAATAGCAGAAAAAGAATTGAAGGCAATTAAGGTGGCCAATTTTATTTTTGTTAAAAAGTAGGCATGTTCCTATACCAATTTTTAATATATAACAAAAAAAATTATTTATAGGACTAGCCAGAGCCTTATAAACAAAAATATCATACTTGATGAGGTCCACCTGCAATAATGGTAACTGTTCTCCAGAAAATCTATGAAAGAAATATAGTCATTAAAAACGTTTATCTTGTTTTAAAGCAAAATAACCTTCCCAATTGAAAAAAGTAACAAAAAGATAAAAAAAAGTCATAAAACAAATATTTTTATCTCAACTAAAGTTAAGGCCTAATTGATTACTTAAAGATCATGATTTGCAGTTTTATGGTTTTATTTGTGATAATTACATTGAGTTGGATGGACATCCTAGTTTTTTGAATTTATGCAGTTAATATTCGTATTTCCCGACGACTCCACGAGGACACAAAAAGTGTATCAATTCTAAGAACAGCTTTCTTCAAGACTCAAATCGATAGGCAAGGTACTTGGTAAATAAAAAGGAGGGCGTAATAGAAAAAGAGTTACTTAGTGTTGGAATGAAAGTAGAGCTCGCTATTGCAAAAAAGTAGCTGTTCAAACGTTGGAAAAAGAGTCAACTGATCAACGGCAAGCTCAACTTTCAATTTAAATGCAAGGCCGTCAGAAGTGTCCTACATTAAGCTAAGAGCGAAGTGTACGAGAGAACCTACAACAAAATGGCCACCAAAAATGAATATTTGATAATCAAGATGGCAAAGCAACGTGAAAGGCAATCGAGAGATTGTGACGAAAATGTAAAATTCATCCAAAACAGAGAAAGCAGGCTTCTAGTCGATCATTCAAGCGTCTTGAAACGATGGAAAGAATGTTTTAAAGATAAATCAGAAGTTAGCCTTCAACTAAAAGAATGCGAAAAAGGCAAAGCAACGGGACCCGAAAATACCCATTAGATGCTGGAAATATTTAGGAGGGGATATTAGAACAACTATATTCAACTTGATATTAGCGTATCAACAAATACCTACCGAATGGCAAAACAGTTAGATTGTACCAATATTTAAACAAAGGCGACGTGTTTTGCCACGACTACCGCAGCATCAAACTAATGCTATATTTTTAAGTTATTTGAAAAGATCTTAGAAACCAGAATGCGAGAAGTCATCGAGATTGGAATTAAGCAATGTGGGGTATAAGAGGAAGGTCTACAAAGGACGCAATTCACACTGTTCTTAGTTTGACAGAGCTTTTCACAAGAAAGAACCAGCTTTACTGCTTGCTTCTAGACTTGAAGAAAGCGTTTGACAAGATTCCGAGAGCAGTATTATGGTGGGCGTTAAAAAAAGAACGTGCCCGATTTGTATATCAAGTTAATTCAGAGCTTGTATGACAACAACCTTACTAGCTCGGGAGGAACTTCAAAGGGTTTCACAATCAATGAGGGAGTGCATCCAGGTTCATTAAGTCCCTGATATTTATCTCGGTAATCTACGTGATACAAAAGAGCGTTACCACAAAATTACCGTGGCACATACTGTATGCAGATGACATCCTGCTCATGGCTAAAATTTGGAATTGCGCGAAAATGTATTAAGTTGGAAACATTCACTTTAGGCCTTAAAATCATAAACAAAACCAAACTAGTTTTCTGAGGATCGGAACACGAAGAGTTGATGATCAACACAGACTGATCTCTTAAGTCCACACCTTCGGCCTTAGTTAAAAGCCTACCTTCAACATGACGAAAATTTTGAGCAAGAAGTAAGAAACAAACTTAAAATCGGATGGTTAAAATGGAGATCGTTGACCGGTGTCCTACATTCCGATCAGAGTGAAAGGTAAAGTTTATGCAACACACTGCAAAAACATTAGGCAGCCCTTCGAAAAAGCGACGAAAGAATCCTTCCAACCACAGAAATACGAATGTCACGAATGTTTCTAGGAGTGAAGCGCAAAGACAAAATCCGAATTCATTAAATTATCGGCAGCCTCAAATCCCATCAACACAAAAATCTAAGTTAATCGGCTCCGCTGGTTTGGCATATCGAAAGACGAAAAGAGCTTCATCTTTGCAAAACGAAGTAACGTACCAGTGCAAAAGAGGCAGACCTAAACGACCTGGTCCCCAAAGATAGACACTAGCATGAGATGATATTAAACCAAAACCTTTTTGGAAAATCAAATTGAAGGAGCACACTGCCTCCTAAAAGGCAAAAAGCTAATATAAAAAAAACATCAATGGGCTAAGAGAAGACATAAATGATTTGTATAATTTCAATAAAATTAAGACATTATTTTACCACAAATTCCCCCTCGAATGGTAGGGTGAGAAATTTGTAACGCGAATGCTATGGTGGGGTCCATACGGACCGCAATTTTAAACCTCAATAGCTTCAAGATAAGAGTTTAAAAGTTTTGATCATTATTTTTTTATTATTTTGAAAAATACGTGCTTTTTAATTATAAAATATAAGACACTATTAATGAATATGCCATATTTTGTTTGACAATAGGAAAAAATCTAAAATTGAAATTTTTTATTTTTTCATATTACGTTAAATTTATTATGTCATTAAATTCGTATCCATATTGATCAAAATGTGTTTTTACGTCTAAAAAGAACATATTTAGAGAGTTTCATATAAAAAATATTTTGATATAAAAAATTATTTTTAGCTATTACCATAAAAACTAGGAAAAAAAAATAATATTATTATTATATAATACAAACATTTTGTATACTCAATAATTAAATTATTTAAAAAATAACTAGAATATAAGGTTGCATTTATTTAAGTTTAAATTTAAAGAGGCAATAACATGGTTTTCAACATTAAAATTGAGAGGTTGAATTCCATATGGACCTTACAATTTCTAAATTCAAAAAAAAATTTGGTATTAGTCTTTGACCAAATTTACTAGTTCTTTTATAAAAAAAAATTACTAAATTTTGGCCACTTATATATGATATTTTAAAGATATCAAAATTTAAAAAAAGCTGTCCTTATGGACCCCAAAGTGCTAATCGCGGGTTAAAATGAAGTAGGGATCTGATACTGAGTTTTATTTTTTTCCCTATTTCACAGGTCAACAAATTTTTATGAGTAGTTACAGAGATCAAAGAAGCCATCTTAGTAGTTTTCAAATTCATATACCGTTTTTTTAGTATGTCAGCTATAAACATTGAAAATTTCAGAAAAATTATATAAAAAACAAAAAAAATTTAATTTTTTTTTTTGCATATTCACAATAGCTAAACTGTTGAAATCAACAAAAACCGATAGTATATCGTGTCATATATAAGTTTGGATGCGTTTATACTGTAATATCTAAATGCTGATGTTATGAGCTTGATATACTTAATAATTTTATTTGTCATTATTTGAGATTACATATAATTACAAGGAAATTTAATATGAAAAATAAATTCTTTAATTTTTTCTTTTTAGGGTGCTTTCAAGGTCGCAAAATCTGTTAATTTGGTAAGAAGGCAGAAGATATTCAAGGTCGCAAAATCTGTTAATTTGGTCAAAGAAGGCAGAAGATACTACGAAAAAGGCAAAATATGTATAAGGTAACTATCTTGGGGAATTAAAAAAATGCCTGAAGCGGTATATTACGACCCGGTTTAAATAAATTGCGGCTAAAACTACTTATATTTACAATCAGCGAAGGTGCCAGAATTATCGCTAGCAGTTATACTATTTTAGTTTATTAGATTTTATAAGGTTATTGGTAAAAACGCAATTTTCAGACACTTGGTGAAAGTGAAAAATTAGAAATGGGCCTATAAAACTACCTGTCTCACACACAGAAATTGCGAGGCATAGTTTGTTTTTCCAGAAAATTAAACATATGTGCAATCATTGAAACGAGTGGCCTGCTAAGGCATTAAAAACGATGTATGTACCTAAAGTGAGAGCCTAGGATAAAAGTCTACCCGGCGTGCGAGCCAATCTTACTATGAGTCAAAGCCCTAAATAGGTATGGCGCCACTATACGGAGAAAGGTATGGTGGAAACATCAAATCCAATTATTGTTGCCCTTACAAAATGCCAAAAAAGTTGATTAAGCTCGTATATAAATTTATATTATTTCTTTTATTTAAAGAAGAGACACTATAAGAATAACCTTTAAACATTTTTAATGAATATTAGGACAAACTTTGTATTAAAAGCGGTATTAAATTGTATATCGCGTTTAGAATTCTACGTGTTATCGACGCACTTGGTGCTGCTGCTTCAGATTCATTTCTTGCGTCTATATTAGTCGGGAGCGTACCTGTTTACAAAATTACTTTAATTTAAAAAATATATATATAAGCATCTAATGGGCTAGGGGAAGGAATTTTGACAGTCTCCGCCAGGTGTTTTATTGTTAAATAAATAAGGCTTAACATATAATAGTTAATTTATTCAACAGTGCTGTAGGATGAAGTTTCTGCTAAATTATGTTGGCATATCGCAGGTAAGAAAGGGATTTGAACTTCAGAGGATGGTGATGACGATGTATTGGAATCCGCCTGGCGAGTTTTTATGCCCTGAAAAACTGTTTGATGGTATCGACCTTTTTTAAAAAACAACATCAGTTTTAAGAATATTAGTTTTAAATTTAAAATCCCAAAATTATAAAAATGAATTTAAACTTACTCCGACACAACTTATTTTTATATATTTAACAAATTAAAGATTGTTTTAAGCAATGCATTATAATGATTAGCAAAATATGTTGGACAAAATTAAATAATTATCTTGAAAAGGTAAAATTGAAATTATAATATATAAAACTAGATTATAATATTTAATGTGTAGAATTTATTTATATTAATACTAAAAAATTAAAAAAAAATTTAAAAAGTTATTTTTTTATAGTGAATAAATATTTAAATATTTTTTACACAATGTATTCTTTATACAAAAGGTTAAGTCTTGGTTTTTTACAAATTAAAAATGAAATTTGAAGTGTGCAAACATATACTACGCCTTGGTTTAACTTTTTTACCCATGTAACAACGGTTTTAGGAGACAGTCTAAACTAATGGATGGCATTCTTTATGAAGCATTATTCTGTAAATTTTTTTTGATTGTACTATCATTAATATAGATGTTCCACTAAATTTATTAAAAGTTAATTATAATTGGTGTTTAAATGTGTATTAAAGGGAAAATATGTTTTGCTTACTTTCTATGGATAAATGTAAGGCTCGTGATATCCCTAGGTCAACTTCGCGTACTCTTCTCCCTGAAGACCCGTTGTCAGAAGGCGTTAGTTGGTTTTCGAGGAAGCTTTGAGGGCTCAACGGAGTTGCGCTAAGCGATGTATAATCTTAATAAAAAATTTTATTAACTATTAAGGGCGCATTGTAATTTAAGTTTAGCTTCTACCCAATTTGAAAATTATTTTGTTAAACAAACAATTATTCTTGTGGACAAATAAAGAGATTTTTAACAACGATTTTAAGCTTACCTTTTTTGGTTAAAAATTTTTTGAACTCAGTTTTTAATGTTAAAACAATTTCAAATTATATTCTCTTTTCAAATTAATTAAAATTCTGTTTTTCTCAACTTCTATTTTAGTATAAGAATTGCAAAAACTAAAAGTTGTAAAACAACATATACATATTTTATGCAAAAATTTTTAATAAATAATTCAACTGTGAATGCATCCTTTAATTAAATCATCATCACTAATATCTATTACCAGCTGTTCGGATGCGTATATATCTAATTTTTATTTAAATTTAATAAATTTAAAAAATTTATTTAAATTCTATACTTTTTACAAAAATATTGTCAATTTACAAAAAATACTTTTAAATAAGAAAAAAATTTAAATTTTTCAGAGGATGAAACATGAAATAAGGCGCCTAATGTAATTAAAACTTAAATAGACATGATAATATATTTTTTCACTCCTACTTCGCCTAATCACATACCTGAGATATCGGCAAAAGATTCCTCGGCTACACTTTGCGGGCCCAATGTACTATCGTAAGACGATGAATTTTCTTTAAACAAAATAGAAATCTTATTTATTATTATTTAAAGAATAAAAGATAAAAATGTAAAAATGAGGCATATATGAAAGATTTTGGTGGTCAGCTTATACTAGCTCAGAGGAAATAAAAAGGGTTTTTATATTGTGTCATATACGCAATTTTAGTCTAAAAATTTACTGATTCTGATAAATGTTAAAATTTTTTTAATACAAAACTTAACAATTTACAGATCTGTATTTATTTATTTTTGTATAAATTTTAAAAATCTATTGCATTTCTAGGTTATTTTTAACAAAAATATTACTGATTCACAAAAAATCCTTTTGTTAAGATAAAAATTTTTTTTCTTTTTAAACAATTAGAATTTTTAAGGATACATGATATAAGGCGCCTGATAAACAGATCGGCAAATATCAACGATAGAAAAAAAGGTATATTAAAATCTATATGAACACATCGCAATGATGGCTTTCTCTCATATATAATTTTTCGTAGTTTTTTTGCCTTCGGCTAATTACATCCGTCCATAAAATGGCTTTTTTGACCAAATTGACAGATTTTTCGACCTCGAGAATGCCCCCAAAATAGTTAATTTCCATATAACTTTTAACTTATATTTTTTATTTAAAATAATGATAAAATTTACAAATATATCGGGCTCTTATATTTACTTTTATAGTTAAAATATATTTGGCACTCCAATTTAAATATCACCCAATATATCATCGGTTTTTAATAATATTATCCGATGAATTTAAAAATTTAACTGTAAATACAAAAATAATTTTTTATTTTTTGTTTCTTCTTTGTTTTTGATAAATGTTTATTACTGACTTACTTTTTGATTAGAAAAAACAGTAAAAGGATTTGAAAATCCCTAAGATGGCAGGTTTAATCTATATAGTTAGCTCATATTGTTGACCTTAAACATTTATTTACCTGAGGACATGTTAAGAGGTGTTTGAGGGTGCTCGGTTGCACTTGGAGGGCTTAATAGAGTTTCGCAAGACGATAAAGTGTCTTTAAACAAAAAGATCTTATTTATACTTTCATAAGGGGCTATAAGATAAAGTTGAAAAATGAGGCATACATTATGGAAAAAGATGGTCATTAGCACAAATTAAAAAGAAAGGTCTTTTTGGATTGTTTAATAACTTTCTGCAATTTTAGTCTATTTGAATATATTTTAATTTAAAAAAATCTGTAAAATACAAATGAATATATTAGTTTAATGGATATTTTATTTATCCCTTTCATTCTGAATTAAGTAAAAACACTGCAATGCCCTATCGAGGTTATAATAAAATCAACAATTAAAATTAATTTTCCTCAAGTAAAATTGTTTATTAGGCTAAGATAACGTGAAATTTTTAAAACTCAATATTAATATAATACCTCCAAATGGATTGCTGTCATTTTCAAAATCAACATCCTCCATACCGAAATTAAATGTACGAGAAGTTTTGTAAGAAAGACCTCTCATGCTCATGGGTTGATGATTGTGAGCAACTTGGCTGAAAGATCCATGGATTTAAACATGACGGTCCGACTTTCGGGATGGTTTCTTTTTATCATTAAAAATTTATTGATTGAAGTCAAACCGAGTTATATAAGCTCAAAGACAAAAGCGATGCCAATTTAACTACTTAGAGCCCCCTTAATTTTTGCCCTGCATGAATTATTAATTTGTTGATTTAAAAATTAAAAAATGGCATTTTTATTTATTAACATTCAATTATTTATTAAAAAACAATGAGCACTTATTATATGCTTCGCATATTTTCTTATTTGGCTAAGACCAGTGATAAACAATTTGTTATAAAAATTTGAACGCAATAAATTAAGATTAAAATGGCCTGTTTTTTTTTAATTTTGTAATATTGTGATAGGCGTATTTTAAGGCAAAAACCATTATTTTATCTTTTAATACTGATCGTCTAATTTTTGTTTTAAAAAAATATTTTTTTATATTTAAGGAAAGCTTTTGTTGTTTTTGTTTGAAATTGCCAAAAATAGTTTTATATTAAACTGTTTTCAGATAAAAATCAAATTTATTAATTTTTGTTTTTAACCTAAAATTTATTAATAAAAATTATTGAAAATTATGCAAAGAACTCATTTAAGTCGAAAACCCGGAAAAAAAATTTTTGGTATGAAACGCAAAATCCTAAAACGCTAAAACGCGGAAAAAAATATCAATTAACCCATTTTAAACCATTAGAAACTTATTTAAGCCTAAAACTTAAAAAAAAATCTTGGTATAAAACGCAAAATCTCAAAACGCAAAAACTCGTAAAAAAATTTGGATTAATTACCTCCGCTTTTTGCATATTAGGCTTTTTCATACCAAAATTGTATGAAACGCAAAAACTCTAGGTATGAAACGCAAAAACCTTAGGTATGAAACGCAAAAATCCATTATTAATTAATATAATTTGGCGGTGGTAATCCAGTTACAATAAAATTATTAAAATTAATTTTCCTAAAAAAAGTTATATATTAGAATAAGTTGTACGTGAATAAAAAATCAAAATTAATATAATATACCTCCGAAATGGGGTAATGAATGTGAGCAACTTGGATGAAAAATCCATGGATTTAAGCAAGACGGTCAGATATTTAAGCGGGACGGTCCGACTTTCTGGATGGTTCCTTTTTGGTTATAATTATAAATTTATTAATTAAAGTCAAACCTAAACCGAGTTATTCACGCTCAAAGACAATAGCGATGCCAATTGAACGACTTAGAGCCCCC
Source organism: Acutogordius australiensis (assembly GCA_030555515.1). NCBI lineage: Eukaryota > Metazoa > Nematomorpha > Gordioida > Gordea > Gordiidae > Acutogordius > Acutogordius australiensis. The sequence goes on from CM060245.1 coordinate 12,114,002, forward strand.
TTAATTTTTGCCCTCCAAAAATCATAAATTTTTTAATTAAAAATAGAAAATGGCAATTTTATTGATTAACATTTAATTTTTAATTTAAAATCAATTGGACCACTTCTTATCTGCTTTGCATATTGTCTTATTTGGCTAAGACCAGTGATTAAAAAAAATTGTTAAAAAAATTTGAACTTAATAAATTACATTAAAATGACCTGTTTTTTTTTTAATTTTTAAATGTTTTGTTAGACGTATCTGTTAAGGCAACTCATTATTTTATCTTTTCTGTTCGTATAATTTTTGTTTTAAAAAAAAATTTTTTTCATATATAAGGGGAGCTTTTGTTTTTTTTAGTTTGCCCTAAATTAAAAGGAAATGCTAAAGTTAAAATAAAAACGCAAAATATAAGAATAATTTACTATAAATTATTGTTGGTATCTAAAAATTTTATAGAAATTACCAAAAAAAAGACTTATGTTGAAACTGTTTTCAGCTGAAGTTCAAATTTATTAATTTTTGGTTTTTTTAGCTTAAATTGATTGATCGTAAATAAATTTATGCAAATTTAAACTTGGCCCTATCATATTTTTGAAAATTGGCTTTTGATACATTTTACTTGCAGTAAGTGGTTGGTTTGAAATGTATCCTAATTTTTATTAAAATTTATAGGTAGTAAGCAAAAATTTGTGCTAGTATTTAGAAATAGTATTTATAAAATAAAAGTAGTGAATTTATTTTATTGAATTTTATTTTAAAAGTCTAATTTTTAGTGCTAATAATTAGGATTAGCTGTATTCTGTAAATGCGTTTATTTTGATTTTTAAATAAAATAAAATATATAAACTTTGAACATTAAATTTTTTTTTTACCTTTCTTCCTCTCTTCTCCTATCGCTCCGAAGCGTCCACCTGTAATACAAATGAAACGTAATTTAAAGGCCCTCTACTTTCTGTTTACTATTGAATTATATTATAGCCCATATTATTGATTTAGATTTATTTACATTTTACTCAAAGTCCGAAGGTGTTAAACTTTTAAACAAGCTTGCTGCCTTCATTCGTCTCAAATACGAGGCAAAAAATGATTTCTTTATAAATTGGGGATAAAGAGATTCTTAATACATAAGACCTCCTCCCCTTAAATAAATTAATATTTATGCATAAATGAGTATTCCTTTAGACATATATTTTTTGTTCAGAACAGTTGCTTTAAGTATATAGTAAATCTTGATAAATATATAACAAACATAACTGATGATAATCATTTAACAAGATTTTTAGATATAACTCTAAAAAATTTTTTAACATCGGACCAATATTTTTTGAAAGCTAGATATTAGTCAACCTCGAACCCCGAATCATATTAACCAAGTATGAAATCAAATGTGATGTATTTACCTGTTGGGCTATTCTTATTACAGACTGCAAAATCCTTTATACAAGCACCATTCTCGCCCGGGATGGTTGTTATTGAAGAGATTTCAGGCTCATAGGATGGGAGTATTTGCAAGTTGGAGAATTGCCTGAAACCTCTTTGAGCACCTGTCGAATGTACAAAGCTCTGGACATATTGACCTTAATTTAAAAACAAATTTGATAAAATCATACCGATTATTTTCCCAGTGTATAAACTGAATATTTTCCTATCGTGAAACCTAAACCGATTATTTTGTATGACATTCCATAGTTTCCTATAATATACCTTTGCCCCATCCTCAATCTAATTTTTAATAAAGCAACACATTAAATTTGCTAACTTGCTATCGCTGACTGGAGTGTCTGTGAAATTATGTTGTCGTCAGGTCCACGTCTTATTATACGTGTAAATGGGTCATCAGATGGTGCCCGTGTATTTTCGGTGGGAATTCTGGATCTAGGAGGGCCAAAAACAGCTGCGCAGTGCGACGCAGAGCCTGTTTCTGGTATTAAAAATTATGAGTATAAATAATACTCGAAACATTTTTTTGGTGTGGAGCATTAAAATTGGCGTTGACGCTCATAATCCCTGGGGTCAGTAGAATTAAGTGCTTATCTCTGCCAATATCATAATATCCATTAATGATGCCTTCTCAGGGATATTACAGCAAGTCAAAAGCAAGAGTCATTCGCCTGTAAAACAGTCTTATTAAAGACTATTGCGCGCGGAAAATAAACCATTCTTTGCAAATTGTTTTAGTCAAAAGCCCCTTTTAATGTACAAAAGCTCTGATGCTAATATAAAATATAAACTCACTAAATTTCCGAGATCCTTCGACGATATTGAGATCTAAAAAATTAAATAAAAGTAATTTGATTTCTAACGTATTTAAAATAATTTGCCATTTTCTTTTAAAATTTATCGTTTAATTCAGAATTCTTTTGGTTAACCAGCCTATCCTTAGTAATTAACGTGTTTTGAGATTCATTAGATAGATACATTTGTCAAGGTTAATTTAAGTATTGATTATTTAATGGGTATTTTCAAATTCATTTGTAAATAAAAAATCGACTTCTACCAGTATTCAGGCCTATATCTCTCCACCATCTAAATTTAATAATGAAAAAAAGGCTATTTTGGGCGATATAACAATTGCAGTAGCTTGAAAATATTAAATTAACAAATCTAAAATAACACGTCTAATAAACACGTTATCATATATTAATCAATTTTTTGATCGATTAGAATTGAAGAAAAAAACCTAATTAGTTTGGTGTTATTTAACTACGTTATAAGAAATTTATGTATTTTAAATGTATACCGTCATCCACACAACGTAAGAATAAATTATCTAAATATTCAAATAATAAAAATGTATCCACGGTCGAATTAGTTCTCAACATTAAAAAACATTGTAGGCTTAAGCCCAAAGAAAACTAGACCGGACGGTAATGCTCCGGCCCGCCTGACCTTATCAATATAGGACCAACCATGCTCAGCTCAAAATGTGCTGATAAGCCCGACCCAGCTTAAATTATTTTTATTTATTACAAAGTATAGAAGTATTACCCTTTATTCGCTAAGTAATTAATTCATTGTGTTAGCATCAGTAAAAAAAATAAGGCAAAGCAAGATATAACCAGTGTGGCCCTTTTTGGACACACTGGCACCGGGAAGGAGGAAGGGGGGAGCCTTTTGGTTTTATTTTGATCTTTTCAAACATTACCATGCCCCCCCCCCACGAATAATAGATTAGTCAATCTGTCAAACATCCACCTCATTGCTATAAGCGGTCTATGCTATTAGTCACCGTGCAGGGTCAAAATGAGATTCAAAGCACATCGTATACCTATTTTCAGAAAAGTAGAACTTTAAATTTGTTTGTCGAACACAGCAAAACACTACACAAACTTACACCAACATCTAATCCTTGAGAAAGTTACGAGTCCCGTTTTTTAAAAGGTTATGTTAAGCCAATGGTCGGTAGCATGTTAGGCCGACTAATTAATACAAAGTTTAATTTAAAGACTTGCGCCTTATTATATAGAGACTTCTACATAAAATAAACAACAATTTTTAAAAAAAAATACTTGAATTTTTTGAATTTTGCATTTTGAATAGTTATAATTTGATATTTGATTGTTATGAGTTTTATGGCATCGCCGAGTTGTCTAATTGATACCACAAACTTTAGCAACAATCAGATGATAAAAAATGTAAATTTACCTCCATTAAACCTTGATATAACAATTTTAAATAATTTTAGATTGATGTATTTTATTAGCCCCCTGCAACTTTTATCAACACTGGGCTTTTTTAGTTTTTCTAAATTCCTAAATAAAAAGACCATAGTCAAAATGCGTAATTTTCCAGTGGTTATAGCTAATCTGGTGCCCAAAATTTTTTCAATAGTTGTTTATTAAAAAGAAAAAATTAGTTCGAACCGGGTTGTGAGCTCGATGCCTCCGTAGCATATTTTATTTAGATCCGCCCAAAATATTGTTTTTATTTTTGGCCCTGCCCCACACGGATTAGCCGAAAATATATATATGGCTCCAAAAGCCATTTCTAAGCTTGAAAGTATCTATCAAATACATGTTGTTATGGTATTACCCTTTATAATGAGATAATAAATTGTCAAACATTTATTTTTAACTAGAGCGGCAATTATAACACAGGTCAACAAATATCAATGTCAGAAACGTGAATTTTATGAAAACATAAAAGAATGCATCCCCATGAAGGCCTAATCTCTTATATATTCTTTGTTTTTCTTAGTTTCTTCCGTCTTTGGCACCTTAGATCCGTCTATAACAAAAAATGGCCTTTTTCGATCAAATTTCATATACCTTAAATAAATCTTTTTTGCATATAAAAATTTCTTTTAACTTATATTTTAAATCACAAATAATGAAAAATAAATTTATTAAATTTATCAAGCTCTTAGGCTTTTAGATAATACAAAATATTTTGCGTCCAAACTTAAATACGACACGATTTATTATCGGTTTCGAATGTATTATTTGAAGTTTAAATTAACAGTTTTTGTGGATATGCAAAAAAAATTTAATTTGTTTTTTTTTTGAATCTTCTTTGGTTTTTTGACCTACCTTTTTTTCTAACATTTTTAATATTTATCTGATTAACTAAGTTTGATTATAAACGGTAAACGGATTTGATATTCCCTAAGAGGGCAGGTTTGATCTGTTGTTAACTCTTAATTTGTTGACATGTGTAAGAAAAAGGGCACGGCCCAACCCGAAATTATTTTTTTTCTATTTTTTAGCCGTACCTAGCCCGTTTTTCGAGTCCCGACTTTGATCTAAAGATAGGTAACAGTTTCTATAGATTTTTTGTCTATGGCCGAGTAGCAGATAATTATGAGTTTACTCATTTGAAAGGTATTTTTGGTACTACTTCCAGAAAATGCCAGATATATAAATTAAATTTTTACGGGAACATATATTACCAATGGGCTGTTGTAGCAACGCCAGACTACTTATATAGCAACTGATTTTTGGTCCAGTTTTTGGTGCTGATTACGAATAATATCGATGTCAAAAAAAAATACTGAATATTTTGAATTGCAAGCTTTTTTGCTTTTAATTTTTTGACATTGTTTATAAATTACATAGTTTATAATTAATGTACTTAAGCGTGTCAATAATGTGGCACATGTTAGAAATAGAATGATCAATAGACACATAAAATGTGGCCATTATCTACTATATTTTTAATCGTTGTCACTAATAAAATGATCACGATCTCAATTAAATTATCTCTGTCACAATTAAATGGTCAGCATGATAACATATTGTTCTTCATTAAAAAAAAATGTTTATTTTCTTGTTTAAAATTATTTTTTGCCTACTTAAAATGTTTTTTAACGAAAATATACTTTCTCCCCAACCAAATTCAGGCAAAATTTATTCAAAATGGGACGAAGAATACATAAGTGAAAAAACTTAATGAGCAACACACCTACCAAAGAAATATTCTAATTATTGGGTTTATCAAGAAAGAGAAGTATTTCCTGATAAAAAAATGAGCCTCCTAAAGAATATCATAAAAAAACGAGGCAAAAAACCGGCAGGCCACAATTCAACTCGATTCTTTTGTCTTAGATATACTAACGCAAAATAATACCGTTTCTATTAAAAATATAAGCAACCAATTACCTTCATCTCTGCCTAAATCTCATGGCACCATATATAAAGCGATAAAACGTCTAAATTGATCCAAAAAAGGGCTCACAAAGAACCCAAAAAACAAATTCCTCTGAATTAATTGAAGTTTGTTACAATTATTGACACTATTCTAAATAGGGGCCTCAAAATTTATCCTATCTCAATGAAACAGGTTTCAATTTGCACACAAGCCCTTTGTATAGATGGGCCAAAAAACGTGACACCCGTTGTGTTCCCAATAGTAAAGGAAAAAAATGTGAGCTTACTATGTACTATTTCTATTAATGGGGTATTTTTATGATATTATCGACGGCGCCTATTTTTTAACAAAATTTAATTACTGCAACACCTTAAAACCATCTTTAACCTGTTGAAGGAAGGCTAATTATGGACAACGCATCTACTTTAATCATTTATTTCTTCCACCATATTCGCCCTAACTGAATCCTATTGAGAACTTCTTTGGGGTCGTCAAAAGTGATATTTAAATAGTCCATATTTCGTTATTTTATCCAAAAGTTATTTTATTTTACATCAGTTAAATTTAGATTTGCTCAACCGAGACCTCGTAATCACGACGAAATTAAAGAGCTAATCTGCAATATATTTAATGGAAAATACGATCAGCTTTCTAAAATGAATCGAACAAATCTCTTCAATAATCTTTTCGTCCTTACCCAATATAAACTTTTTTTATAATATTACTATTATAATAAATCATAAATTTGTAACAATCATTTTAAAACCCATCATTGAGTTACAAAATCAAAAAAAAACAAGGATCTACAAAATTTTTGATTTTGTCCTTATTTTTGATCTGGACCATTTAAATGTGACAGAATTTATTTGTAATCGTGATCATTTTATTAGTGACAACGATCAAAAATATAGTAGATGATGGCCTTTATGTTTCTATTGATCATTCTATTTCTAAAATGTGCCACATTATTTTTTATCATTTTTAGTTCTTGTTAACATTTTGATAAATAAGGCAGAATAAGAAATAAAAAATTAGCATGGCCTTTAATGCTTTTCTAATTCAGGTTTACTTCGTTTTTAGGCGGGCCAGATAATTGGGTTCCCGACTTTGATATCTATAATATGAAACAAGCATTTTACTATTAGTCATCATGCCGACCGAAAGGTAAAATTTGACGGTATCTAAATTCTATTAATGGCTGAATGTTTCTTTACAAAAAATTATGAAAAGCTATTTTTACGAGTTTTTATACACACTTGTAAACAACCCAAAAACACAAATATGCGATGCATTATTATTTTTTAAATGCTGTACTATGTTTATCTTATCGAGTATCATAAAGACCCAAGCCCTGATAACATGCCAAAACAAAAATATAGGCGACAGAATAATTTGAATATTTTTTTATAAATAATGTATTTAGATTATAATCACAAGTTAGATTAAAAAATTAAAGATAATTACAGAAAGGTTTCATTTTCTTTACACAAATAGATATATAATTTAAGAATTTCATCAGCATTATTTTTTGACAATTTAGTTAAATACTAAAAACTTTTTTGTTTTGACTTCCAACTTCGGTTTTCCAACACATTTACTTTTTATTGAATGGTAATTATAAGGATAGATTACCCAAAAATTTTATAGATAATGATTTTTATGCGAAACAAATGGGCTTATGGAGGTTCAGAAAGAAACGATAATTAAAATAATGCAAAAAAATTATTAATTTTAATCAAACGTTAATTTCAAGCAAAGTATGGTACAGTTTATTATTTGTTTCACAAAAAAAAATAATGTAATTTTAATTTTGTAAAGGTGAAGTAATATAATTCTATCAATTTATAAAAATTTTAGGACTTTAATGCAGTGTTTCCGGCATAATAACACACAGAATTTATAGCATTTGTTTTAAATGAGGGCCTACTAAAACTAATTTGTCGACGCACGAACAAAGGGCTAATAACTTAGTTTTAGGGTTAAATCCAAACGTTTTGCTTACTCAGATTACACTGGACAAAGAAAAAAACAACATGAACGATTTTAAGAGGGTTTTTTAGAGAATTTTCTTACGATAACGATATCGGGTTTAGTTTTTCCCAATGCCTCTAATTTTTTTTAAACCGCGTCCAAAGTTCAGAAAAAATTTTAATAATTATTATTAACTATTAATTTTTCAAAAAATTTATTGACATATTCAGATTCCTAATAAAACACATCTAAAAAAGGTTACAGCTTAAAAGTATTAGCAATTTGCTTTCAAATTTTTTAGGATTAAAAAACGGATTTTATGACGAGAACCACTAATTTTATAAAAATGAAAAAATAAAAAAAACTAAGTAAAAAAAATGTAAACACCTTACGTTAATAATGAATGTTTTGGTAATCCAAATTTATTATTAAACTTTCGTTACTACCCATATGCTTTGTAATTTAGAAGCACAAAATACCCCAAAAATCAAAAAATCTCAATACACTAAATAACTAAAAATCTGAGGCATTGGCTAATATTCTGATATCATATTCTTAATAAGCACCTAGAACTTGACCAAAAACGATAGTTGCCTATGATGCTTAAGGTCGTCCAAATTTTGTTGTCCAGTGTTATTAAGCAGTTGAACGTTCTAAAACACAAATAATAATATTTTTAAATATCCACAAATAGCCATAAAAATCCAAAAAATGGATTTTTACGTAACCAAAAAATAAAAATAGTTGTATGGTTATTGTTAGCCAAAAACAATGATATTTTGTATCTATATTAAACGAATAAAATAATTAAGTTACAATGTTCTATACCCTTACAACGTTTTAGAGAAAAAAGATTAAACGTATATTTTTTTCTAGGATTTTACGTACGAATTAATTTTTGCGTAAAAACAAAAGTTTGTTTTGAACGGGCCCTAAATAACAGTGTTGGACGTGCCCTTATCAAGCTCGCAAAACGCGGATGCTAAAATATTAAAAAACCTATCCAAAAATCTATAGCCAAAATAATAGGAAAAAACGATCACCTAATTGAGTTGATCATAATTAATTCCATCACTTATAAATACGCTGTATATCTAGTAATTTATGTTATTTAAGAACAATACTAAATATGTGTAATATATAACGACGAAAAGAAATGGATCAAATTTATTGTTAGAATGTAAATTTAAATCTTTGGATTATGGTTAGAAACATTAAACTAACATTCATAAATTAATTAACTTTTCTGCTAGGGAATTTTAATAAACCATACATAAAAGTAGTTAAGTCCCAATTTGCATACTGATCAACAGAGTTATCAGGTAAGAAATTATAAACCTGGGACCCCTTATCCCCCCCCACCCCTTAAATGATTTTTATTTTATCAATTTTTCCAAATTAATTTTTTTAATTTGCCCTGCCGTACCTTTCCGCCCTCGATTTTAGATATAACTAGTAAAATATTATGCCTAGCTTTTTAAAATAAAGGGAAATTAACTAAATTTGGTAACCCTAGTAATCCATTGTGATAATATTGCTTAAGTGATTCGCCAATTAATTTAATTGTTATGTGGGCATGGAAAAAAACTATTAAAATTCCTTAATTTAATATAAAAAAATATATGAATGATAAAAATATAAACATACTAATATTCATTTTAAATATTCATTAATAGTAAATTTAAAACATCGGATAAATTTTAGGTAGAGTAAAGCAGAATAATACAAATGGAAAGCACATTAGGAAGATTTCTTAGCAATGTGGTTTGTCAGTGAAACTCGAGTTGCACTGTTTCTAATGGGTGCAAATAGTTCCACAAAAGCTATACCATGACTGCGGCCGTGCCTTAGCAGGGAAGCCTTGTCGGGAAACTCGGCATGGCAAACTGAGCAAGCATGAATGCTGGTAATTGATTCTGATGGCTGCTGAGATCTTGGGCTGGGAGCTATTGAGGCCTCTACGCCCGGGCGATTAAGATTCTTTGATGGTGTCGGCGAAGGAAATAATAGTGCACGGTTCGTGAAAATATTGAAATTGCCATTAATATTTTTGGTAGTGTTCAGGGCGTTAACTGCGTTAGGGCTTTTACAAAAGTTGTGTGTTCCCAAAGCGGTTGTATTGTTCGAGGACGTAATTTGGGGCACCTCTTTGCTCATTTTAGTCTGGGAAGTTTGAGCAAAATTGGTTGAGTTGATGATACTAAAATTGGAATTTCTAATTTCAGCGCTACAGCCATAACCAATTTCCATTCCTTGGGATTTATTGCCATTGTTTGCCAAGTCGTTTGCAAGATTATTTTTATTCCCGACACTATTGATACCAGTGGTGACAACAGTCCTGTGTTTATTACTAAGCCCCAACAAATGATTTTTAAAGGACGATGTGTCAAACCGTGATTGCATCTCCAATTTAACGAAGGGTGACATGCTTATAAGCTTGTTTGAATCTATTCAAATTCATAAAACAAATACATAAATTTCTTATACACCATTCGATTAGATAAAAACTAAAAAAGATTACATTGTAATTTATTTTAACTTATAAAATGACTAAAAAATTCTATTTTAACAAGTTAGGGGAACCAAAGACGCATTGATCAAAAATTATAAGAGGCACACACCTTAATTAATAAAATTAATAAGATCAAAAATTTAAATTATTACTTACCCAAACTTTGCATGTAAAACAATTTATAACAAAAAATAACTCTTTGCCCACAATCAATAAGTTATTATGTTTTCAATTTTGGGAATTATTTAAAAAAGGCATTTAATATGAAACTGCTTATATTAAAAAAATTTCCTCAGTATATATAATAAACAAATCGAGTGTACCTTTAGAGAAAAAAATGTGCGATGGGTCAACTATATTGAAATTGTTCTCGGATGTAACGCTGGGCACTGTATTAGGAGGAAGCTGGCAATTTGTTTCTACAAATATTATTTTATAAAAACCTTCTAATTTAAGGAAAACGGAAGAACTAAACGTTTAAAAAATAGGTGGACGCTGAGGTCAAGTTTAAACAATTTGCCAGAATATAGACTTAAAACGCTGACATATGTAAAGGTTTAAAGGTGCTTAATGTTTATGTAATTGTTTATTATTGGCTATACCACTAGGAATAGTTGAAGATATGACAACACTATCAGTCTGATCTACATCTTTTGCCCCATCTTGAGGTTCGAATGTTTCAGAAGCAATTTCGCGGAACGATGATAACCGCTTAAATATTTTAGCTAAGACTTGGGTGCCTCCGGGCTTACCCGTACCCAAAGACGTTGCTCGATGAAGTTCAATCATATGCATAGTATCGGCATCTCCGAGCCGGTGTACAAAGCGCAAATGGGTTCGAATATCTTGAATTTTCTTGTAACAACGCTCCTAAATTATTATATTTTCTTTCTAATATTTATGATTATTACTATGCAAGTCTAAGCCTTACGGTGAATTAAACTATATTACATGTTGCATAATCTTAGGTAATAAACATATAACAAATGTCAAAACTAGAACCTTTTGCCTATCAATCCCAATCTTACTAGCGAACCGAATAAATTAGATTAACGCCGGCGAATCAAAGCTTAAAAATATTAGGTTGACATAGAGAGGTGAGTTATTTAATATGATCACTAAATTAAATTAAGAGGCGCGGTTCAACTGAGCTCAGAATATAACTGGAAGCAGCTTCAGAATCCAAATTAATTAGTGCGAGCCGCAGGCCAGAAAAAAATATTGACCACTTTTTTAATGCCTAGCCCAATCTATTTGTTAAAAAAAGACCAAACAACAAACTTTTTTTTTACAAGGGGCGACTGACAATTAATTGGTTAAATAATCCATATATAGCGATTATAAATATAATCCAATTTGACGAAGGTGTTTGTCCAAATAACAAAGCTCGATAATAGTACTGTCGGGTTTTACCATAAGTTGCATATTTAATTATCCCCAAATTATTAAAAATATAAGGTTATTACCTAATTCTGTAGAAAATACTTATTAAAAACAATAAATTCTTTGTCTAAATCTTGTAGGTTTAAGTTCCGTTGGTTAATAACATTTATATTTAAAAAAAACGTTTTTTGGCTATATTATTCCATAATTATCAAGTATTATTAAGTTTAATTTTTTCTGCAAAAAAACAGTAAAAATAATAAAGCAATAAAAAGTGAAAATAGATTTAATACTCCTCTTCTTTTCGATTATTACCTTTGCTAAAGATTTTGATTAACTTTACAATACAGTATAAAAGTGCAAACGCTTAGATCTAATAAAGTTATTTATGTTGAAAATTTGATAGAAGTTTGAGAAGCTTAGAATATAAAAATAGGGAAAAAATTCAACACGTCCAATACTATTTTAGATAAAATACTAAAAAATTTAAAAATACATAATACCACTTTGTGTGTGAATGACCGTTCACTATAAATTTTTCTCCCTTTTCACTTGCCAAAAAATAGTCAAAAGAAATCAAATTTTTTTGAATAAAGAGAGAAGGGGGTTATTTAAACAACATTAAAGCCACAGAGTAAGCGGCAAGCAAAATTGTTAAAAAGTTTTATAAAACAGGCCATTTTATTATTATTCGGCGAAGAATATGTAAATGAGGACCTAATCTCTTATGTTCCGTTTTCGGAATCATCAATAGGACCGAGCCCTGCAAGCCAACCATCAAAAAGTGCCAAATTTAAGAAAATCACTTAATTTTGTTTGAGAATATCCATAAAAATGAAATACAATTTTTTTAGAATGAATAAAGGTAACTTCCAATTTAAATAATAATAATATGAATTTTTTCGAACTCCAATTGCTTGTTAAACAATATATTTTAACCCGGGCACGATTTTTTATCCGTTATAGAAATATTTTAAGTTTAATCTAAAAGATGCTGAAAAAAAAATTCAAAATAACAATTTAATTTTCATTTCAACCTTTTTTGATAAACATTATTTAAACCTTTTTATAAGTTTCCAATGTACTTACAAATTTTGACCAGAAAAACAGTAGATTTGAAAATACTAAAATACTAGGTTTTTCAAATAACTTAAATATAGCCGGGTGTGAAAAGGGTAAGAAACAATCTTAAGCTGTAAAATCTCGTAATATACAACCAAAAAATCGAAAATGCCGTCAGACTAATATAAAAATACCAGACCCGAGTACTTTTATCAATTTTTAAAAAAAAATTATTTTTATTGCAATGTTTTTTTTATCTCGTTTTAAATGATCTTGTCTTTTCGTGTTCTAAAAATTAAATTTTTTTTCCATAAAAGGACAGGCAATTAGCACTTAAACGAGTATATTTTTGTCACCTGAAATGCCTTTATTGGAAAATTTAATAAGGTAACCCTTAATTTCCAACATTTAAATTTGAAATTAGGGTCTTTACGTTTTCGACTAATCTTATAATAATTGCGTTCAAGTTTCAATCCTAACCACCATATAAATTTATGTTGCCTACTCTGCCGAAATTTTGTTTTATAATCAAAAGTTAGTCGTTTAAAGCCCGTTTGTTAGGCATTTCCCCAAATGTTAAAATATATACAAATAAGTTAGAAAGGCAAACTTCATAACCCGCCACAAAACTGATATAACAAAGTCACGGCTAGTCGGAGGTGCGCGGATGCCGATTAAAAAAAAGTATTGATTTCAATTAAAATTGCACGTCTCTAAGTATATTTTTTAACTTGTTTTTTTTAGCTCGGTAAACACGTCATTTGGCATATACTTAAATTATACAGGGTTAATATAACCCAAAAACCACGAAAAGAGTAGGACTCAAAAACAGCTTTTAATTTATTATTTCAAATCTTTGAGTTGTTGACCCGTATATAAAAGGACTATTGGCACTTTTGCAACTTCTGCTAGATTATTAAAAAAAGTTAACGGTAAAAAGACATATGAAAAAATAACAAGCAATATTAAAGATTATTAACTTTATGTTATATAAATAAATATATAAAAAATACCATACAAATCCAACATTTAAAACAAGTCCAACCACTTTGCTTGTGAAATTCCTCCAAATGTTTTTTATAATTGCGAGTTGTATTACTCGGGTAAGCACATAATTCGCAACGTATAATGTTTAATTTATACACCTTTGTAAGATGGTGAACAAAATCGTTGAGGCAGTTGAAATTGAGTTTGCAATGCGAACAACTAAATATTTAATAAATAGTTTTCAGCCTCAATGGATAAATATACAGAATTAATAAATGGTGGGTAAACCATCATTATACGCTAAAAAAATATATCTTTATAATATTATTTAAAAACATATTTTCTATAACATTGTTTTAATAAAATAAAAGAGCAGCAGCATGATAATTAAATTTACATAAGTCCCTGTTAATTGCTCTATGCGCACAAATATATAACTTCACTGTCTATATAATAGTGTTCTCAGTCGGGACCCGAAAGCCCGGTCGGCCCGAAACGCCGGGCCGGGCCTAAATAGAAAATTTTAGTCGGGCGGGCCGGGCCTTATTATTTACTTTTGGACTCGGGCCGGGCCGGGCCGGGCCAAAAATTTTCGTAATATGGCCATATTTTAAGCGCTTGGCGCAAATCCTTATTGTAAATCTCTGGTTTTATTTAGTTTTGGGTATATTTGCCTTCAAAAGTTCAAATATGACAGTTATGAAAAAAATTGCTGGTTATAACAAAACGCTTGAACTTTTTAAGCCTGAACCTTGCAATGAAAACTAATCTTAACATTAACACTGACCCTAACTTAATCTAACACTAACCCTTAACCTTTAACACCACTTTGTACTCAAACTATTTTTTAAAGTTATTCCATTGTTTTTTGCAAGCAAAGCTTTGTGTATTTATTTATAGCATAAAATGAGTACATAAAATAAATTTCCAATCATTATATTAAATTTGACAAGCTTCGCCCTTTATTAAAAAATATGCTCTCTCTTACATAAAATTAATTGTTTTTTAAAAAATTCCATAACATTCGATCTTCATGGAAATTAAAGAGAAATTAGCAAACGGTGACCTCCGCGAAAAATCCTGTACTAACAAAAGCAAAGTCTGGAAAACGTTCAACAAAATATTCGACAACGATAAAATAATAAACTACGTAATATGCCAGACCTGTAGGGAAATTCTTAAATATTCGGCAAAAATAGGAAATAGTCATCTACTCAGGTAATCATATTATATAATAGTATAATTTTGAAACATTTTAAGCTCCTGCCCAAATTTTATTTATTACTTTTTTTGAAGGTGTATTTCATATTATAAAAAATTTTGCACAATTTTTGTTTTAAAATTGCAAAAAATGAATTTTTCTTTGTTTTTTTAATATCTATGCCAAGCATTTTGGTATAATTTTTGTGTCATCTACATGTTTGTCAAATCGGTCGATGTTGCTCATTTATTGTATATTATTACCTAACAGCAAGGTGCGTGAATTACCTCGACTAATTGTAAAACATAAAAATTAGATATCTCCCCACCTACGCCCTTCAGAGGCAAAAAAAATTTACACTTTTCAATTAAGCAAATGTCGGATTTGGCGAATTTATTTGTCGCGCTCATATTCGCAAATCTATTTCATTTTTCTATTCAAATATACATGTTATGTATGTTTTATATCTATATATATATTTATATATATATAATTTTATTTGTATTTTACCTATACTTGTATACGAGAAAAGTCGCATGTCGATGAATATCGTCGATATGAAACTTAACTTTAACACTAAACATTATTTGATATATATAATTTCATAATTGATAGAGCTCATGTTGTTTAGATCCTCCATTAATCCTTAATATTCTATTAAAACCTAATAACCTAAGAAGATTAGTCAAACAAGATATTTATATATGTAAAAACTATTAAGAAAAATTAGTTAAATAAAAATTATACTAATTAAACTGTCGGATATTTGTCCCTACATAATTTGAGACTAGCTTTTTTGAACAAATCTAGTATTTCAATAAAATCTTTTACTAAATCAAATTCATTTTTAAAAACTCGCTAAGATAATGTAACCGGTAGGTAACAGCAATATTTAAATGGGAAAAAATATAAACAATGACTTAAATTAAAATTTTTTTTCTATAAATACAATTTTTATAATGTATAGTTTTTGAATTTCATAAATTATAAGCCTTCAAAATAGGTTAAGCCTGTAGGTTACGTTTGAAACTCTCGGGTTAATTACGATTGTCCTATTAATAACCATTAACAAGTTGCTATTTTAGAACTTACTATATTTTGACACAGGCATCGTTGCAATGTTTCCTCTCAACCAGTCAAGAATAACGATAGCATTACCAATCACGTTATTTTTAACACTCCAAACCTTTATAAAATTAAAAATGAAGTAACAGCAAGCTTAGTCAAGTTCATCTGTCAGGATCTTCGACCTCTCTCACTCACAACAGGACGAGATTACAGGCAACACGCCCAACATCTTTTGGATTTGGGATCAAAATACAAATCTTTAAAAATCAATGACATTATGCCATGTTCAAACACTGTTACAACTCAATTAAAAATTATGGCTAACTGTGCTCGGAATCAACTGATACTTAAACTTATTCCTTTATTGGATAAGGAACTTTGTTCGGCACGCTTGACATCTTGACCGATACTTACAAAAGGAATTCATATCTCACTTTTGCTTTGCATTTTGTTGAAAATCAATGTTTAAAGCATAATGTTTTGTACACTTCGTTATTGCCTTTCGATGTAAAATCTGCCTCAAATATTGTCAATTTTCTTTTTACACGTTTTGAAGATCTCGACATAAACTCCAAATATTTACAAGGAATCATTTAAGTGACGGATAGAGGGTCAAACTTAATTAAAGCCTTGTCAAACTACAAACACATTTCGTGTGCGGATCATATGATCAACACAGCCTTGAAATCTGTTTTTGATAATAAGGATCTAGCCATTAAGTGCCCAAAATTGCTAAATATATTAAATACGTCAAAAGCAATAACTAGATATATGAAACAATCAGGGTTTAATTATGTTAATAATTTTGCTCATTTATTAGTAGTCTTTATTTTATTTATCCTACATATTTAATTTATAGGAAAAAACAAACATTTGAAAACCACCCTAATCCAGGAATGCGAAGTAAGGTGGAACTCGAAACGAGATATGCTGGAATCAATTTACAATCAATATGAAGATATAAAAAAAGAAATTAAAGATTCTCGGCATCTTAGCGAGTTTTTAAATATAAATTTGGGTTTAATGAAAGACTTTATAGAAATACAAGATTTATTCAAAAAAGCTAGTCTCAAATTATGTAAAGACAAATATCCTACAATTCAATTAGTAAAATTTTTATTTGACTAATTTTTCTTAATGGTTTTTACATATATAAATATCTTGTTTGACTATTCTTCTTGGGTTATTAGGTTTTACTAGAATATTACGGATTAATGGAGGATTTAAACAACATGAGCTCTATCAATCACGAAATTATATATATCAAAGAACAACTAATGCTTAGTGTTGAAGTTAAATTTCATATCGATGATATTCATCGACATGCGACTTTTCTCGTGCCCAAGTACAG
The DNA here is from genome assembly GCA_030555515.1 of Acutogordius australiensis. Classification (NCBI taxonomy): domain Eukaryota; kingdom Metazoa; phylum Nematomorpha; class Gordioida; order Gordea; family Gordiidae; genus Acutogordius; species Acutogordius australiensis. The sequence goes on from CM060245.1 coordinate 12,131,105, forward strand.
GTAAAATACAAAAAAATTTATATATATAAAAAAAATATACACAAGACATATGTTTAAATAGAAAAATGAAAATGATTCGCGAAAATAAGCGCGACGGATTAATTCGCCAAATACGGCATCGGCTCAATTTGACAAATGTAAACTTTTCTTCCTACGAAGGGGGCAGGTGGGAAGATGATGATGTTAGGACAGAAGACGAATCAGCAACCTATTTAAATCTACCACCGCAGGACGTAAATGATCAAAATCTTTTACAATGGTGGGATAATAATAAAATACTCTTGCCCAAATTAAATAGTCACGCAAACAAAATCTTTGCCACTCCAGCTAGCTCCTGCACTGCAGAACGTACATTTTCGACAGCCGGTCAGATATTTACCAAAAGAAGAAACCGTTTAGGCCAGGAAAAACTGGATTATTTACTTTTTTTAAATGATTATTATAAATCAAATGATACATTTAAATATAAATAATAGCCAGGGATTGGAACCGGAACCGGTTCCGGAACCGAAAGAACCGGAACCGCGGAAAAAAATTAGGAACCGGAACCGGAACCGTTTTGATTTTTGACTGCGGTTCCAATTGAACTTTAACTATTTTTTAGTTTTTATTTCCTCTTTAACATGAAGCTTAAAAATGCCCTACAGCACTATTTTCATGCCCAAAATAAAGATTCCCATTGTAGATACTGCAATGTTATCATTAAAGGAAATCATAACACAAATTTAGTAAAACATTTAAGATTTGTCCACTTATTTTTGCGAAAATTTTGGAACCGGAACCGGAACCGATATTATTTTTGGAACCGGAACCGGAACCGCGTTCCACTCGAAAGGAACCGGAACCGGAACCACTTTGAATTTTTGCGGCGGTTCCAATCCCTGATAATAGCAATAAAGATGTATTTGATGTTTAATTGTTTATAGTATTCACAAAAATGTTACGGGCCCATATTTATAGATTCGGGCCGGGCCGGGTCTTTAAAAAAAAACATCGGGCCGGGCCGGGCCGAAAATAAAAATTTTGGTTTCGGGCCGGGCCGGGCCGGGCCACACATAAAAAATTTTCGGGCGGGCCGGGCCTTAAAAATTCGGCCCGTTGAGAACACTACTATGTAATGGCTCTACAAGCATTTTCTCATTGTTACACCAAAAATTATTAATTGCTCCACGCGCACGAATAGCCAGGTGCATAAACAATTTGTGCACAAATAATTGCATAGACACACAATTGCTATGAGCTCAATTATAGCATATATTTTAGCCTAAATTAATTGTTAAAAATATTATCGCACGTATAAATGTCGGTATTATGTGATATTAAGCCTCAATTTTTTAGTGAAATTTTATGGATAAAGTCACTTTTGAAATAGGATTTGACCTGCAAATTATTTTAAAGTTGAATTTTATCATATATAAGTTCATGGTTGTAAAAATTTCTGCTTGCTCGAATTCGATAATTTTTTTCCTAGCCCAGACCATAAGCTGAATTTTTTAAGCACATTTGGTCAGTTTTATGAAAATATTGTGACTTGCAACAAAAAGGAGTTAGTGTTAAAAAGCAAAAAATTAAAGGTTATCCAAAAAATATTGGAGTTGCCCATATAATTATCAAGCTTGGTGTGGGATCATGCTAAATGCATATTTAAAGTCATCCGGCAAGTTCGAAAGTCAGATCGATGTTAATATAGTGAGCCCTGTGCAGTTAAAAATATATCTGAAGGGACTAAAAGACTGGCGGGCTGTAACAAAAGGGTTAAAACTTTGCTCAAAGATAAAATTAAGGACCTAAAAAAAGATTGAATGTGACTATAATATTTTTAATTCGTGCTGAGCGTGAATTAAAAATACGAAATATACTATTTAAACGGTTTGTTCGACCAGACATATTTTTTAAGCTAATCAAGCTCGGCTCGGTTTATATTTATCCATGAACACGGACTTGAACATATCTTTATTATTTATCATCGGTTAGGCCCGACACAACCCGATTTTTTTATATGTAGGTCTAACTAACAGCCCCTCTTTGCGTTCAGTATTTTCAAACCAAAAACCTGGTAGCTACGGTCCAACCAGTCAAACAAAATAATTTAAGCCCGGCCCATCAGGACAATTCGGCTAAAATAACAAATTCGTTCAGTCAGGAGGTAATTATATTTTCAGCTCAAAATAAATTCTTATAAAAGCCACCACGCCCCGGCCTTATCGGATCCTGGCTTTTATCTTTAATAGAGCAAAGTTTGAACCCTAACGCTAAGGGCCGGCCCAAGAGACAAATTTAAAATATGTTTCGCCCAGACCCATGATTTTTCCGACCGTCCAAAATAATTTTAAATCTGCTTTAAGCCCACTTTGTAGGCCCGGTCAACCCGATTCGACATTAAGACAGGTCTTAAATATATGTGGTCTGATTTCTGGCTAAGCCTGATAAACGACCGGACAATTGTGACATTTTTCGCAACCGTTAATTTTTGCTTCTAACCCAACATTTAACATCTCTTTTTAATGCAAGTCACAATTCAAAAAAAGGCAAATGTGCTACAATTTTTAATCAGTGGTTTATACTAAAACAAAATAATTAAGAAGCGAGAATATTAAGTAATTACTTACGATCACAAACTTATAAATTGTATAATTCCGTTTTGAATTCCTAGGTTAGAAAGTATTAGATTTAACCCTAATTTCCCTCAAATTGTGGCCTAACGACAAATAAAACCGACATTTAAACGTGCGATAATATTTAGAACAATTGATACTAATACGTTATATAATGAGAAGGCACAAGTGGATTCCGACAAAAACGCCGCTTGCATTACGGGTTTTTTTCCAAAGGTAGTCAGATATAATTTAGCATTAATTATTTGTTCAGGTTAAAGTCTTTTAGGTCCGGATAGCTTAGAATAAATTAGGATGAATTTTCAAGTTTAAATAAGCCGAATAATTAACCTGATTAACTTTTTGGCGATTTTAAAATAACGCTGAAGTTGTGCACAAAAAGTAATAAATTTAAAGGGGAGACTGGGGCGAAATGAACATAGTTTTGCAAAATCGATTTGCCCACAAAATACATCCAAATTTTTGGTATCTAGAGATACTTTATTATATTATCTAAATTAGGTATTTAAATTAAAAATAATTATTATATTTAAGAATTATGAGTGGTAAAACAAAACTAGTGTTACTAAGCATTTCGCACCATGTACGGTGTGAAATGAAACGTTGATGGGGCAAAATAAAAGTGGAAATAAATAACTATCTGTTCTGATTATAAGTAATTCTAAAAATATACACATAAATTGTTAAATTAAATTGATTTAAATATAATTACAAAGAGGGCATATACTTAATTGTATATTAAACATTTAAAATAAGCCCATTCATAAATTTTTTTGACCCAATTTTATATTTTTCGCATTTCGTAAATTCTTTCAAATGTATACCTATCCAAAAAATGATCAAGATAGTTGGTCTGCTTGAAGATCTAAATCATATCTAAACTTCAAGAAAATATATTATGGGAGAGGAAATGCATTTTACAATTAGCACCGGTCTCCACTACAAATAAAGCAATTAATTTGTGCGCATAGAGCAATAAAATAGTTGCCTGTGTGACAATTAATTGCGTGTAGAACAATTATATGTGCGTGAAGAATAATATATTCGCGGATTATGCAAAAATGGAATTACCCTGCAAATAGTGATGAAAAAAATTACTTGATATTTTTTTGGTGAAGGTTAATCATGTGGGAATTAAGATCCTGCAAGTTATCGAAAAATCGATTGTTGCAGGCTGGACAAATATTTGGGTTATCGCTAAAATAATGTTTAATGCCATGAATCGCAAGGTCTGTCTTTCGTAAATATTTTATCCCACAGTGGCATATGCAAAATACTCTAGATTTAATTTTGATTTGTTCCATTTTTACCTCTTGAATATTTTTTTTCTGGGAATTGTTAAATGCCAAATTGGGTTGATCCCCCATAATTTCGTTTACAGAATAATTTAATAGTTTCTTGGGAATGTGGAGGTTTTTTAAAAAGGCGGGCAAGTTTTTATCCGTTATTTCAGTAAAGCAAGCAAAATTTGCGTTTCGATTTGGTCGAATGGCATCGTAATAATCGCATTTCTTAACAGTTACATAATAATCTACCAGATTTATATCTTCGTCTAAATCTGAGGTGGCTAATTGGTTTATAGCGGTTGTGGGATCAACGGGAGAGGCAATTGGAGCACTTATGATTGCTTTAGATATTGCTGCAAATCGAGTATGCAAATGATTTTTTGAAGTAAGAAATTTATGACAGTTTAGACTACCTAAATCATCAAACTTCATTGAGCATATCTTACACTCGTAAAATTGCAACAACCAAGAGGGTGCGGTCGATAAGGTGGAACCCTTATTAATAGATAACCCGGCGATGTATCCGGCATGAAATAGGCTTACGTGATGAAATAATTCGTCAGCAGATTTAAAACATTCACTATTCGATTTAAATCCCTTCTTATTGCACATTGGACAAACATAAGCCATTTCAACAAATGTTTTTGCTGATTTACACCTGTTAATATGGTTTGCAAACATGTATTCAGGTTGTTGAGATTGAGGAGAATCTAAGGCATTAACAGCCTCAATTACATTCATATTTATAGTTTCAAAGCAGTACCAACAAAGGTATTCTTGGCTTACGTTCTCCGTTAATCGTCCCTTTTTGCCATGACCTGAGGCATCATGCAAAGTGGAAATGTGATTGCTCATTGAATTAAGATTTCCTTTGAACACAGGTGTAGTAGATCGATTGACAGGAGATATATTAGCACAAAAGGGACATTTTAATAAAATTCTGCGACAAAAACCAATCCAACAAATGTTATCTTGCTGATTAATGCCTTTCCACACATGAATTTTGAGTTCAGATAATGATTCAAAAAATGTTAAACATTCTGGGCAGGAAAAATTACTTCCCTTGTGTATGTTTTGGTGTGCTCTTAATGAATCTAAAGAAGAAAAGGGCATTGTACAATCTATACACATGTGAAAATCTGTCAACTCTGGTAGTTTAGAAATAGATAATGTAGTGTTTGAGCATTGGGGTTTTTGAATGATTATATTTACATGGGGAGTGTTTAGATTTAATTGTGGACCTTCCATTTCATTAGGTAGCTTGTTGGACGAAATAGTTGTTTTATTCTGAGTTTGGTGTTGTTTAACTGCACTAGTTACACCTTTGACAGATTTTTTTCTATGCTGAAAGCTCTTTTTATTGCGGTTTGGCATAATGTAATGAGCATTAATGGCTCTTCTTCTTTTTTTAAGTAAACCTTGATAAGTAAATTTTTTAGGAGGCAACCTACAGGAATTGGGTTGCATTCTATAATCAAGAGTTGCTTGTAAAGTATTTATTGTGTATTGGTCAAAGTATGTGGAATTTGCTTTAATAATTTTTTTAATAAAATTGTTATATATGTCGGTATCCAGAGGTTTAATCCTATTAGATAAGTTATATTGATAAAGTTTTACATATTGTATTTCTTTTGCTAATATTTCATAATTGGTAATATTAAACATGGATTTAAGTGATTCAAGCAGCTTACAAATGTTCTTGTAAACATGTTCCTCTGATTGTCCCTTTATTAAAACAGTAAAATGATTTTCCTCTGCTTCTAAATGTGTTTGCAAGTTATGATTATTAAAAAATTCAATTCCACAAATTAAACATTTAAATTTTGTGGCTCCCACTATAGGGGTAGTAGTGGTCCTAGACATTTTTTTACAATAATATATAAAGGCATCACCACTTAATATAGCTTGGTTATGATTGAAAGGTGGTTTCCCACATTTATTTAACAATTCACCTTTAGACAACCTTGGCAAAATATTTGTAAAATTATTTGATGGAATGGAAGATTCCACATGTGAAGAAGTACTAACTGTTTGATTAAATTGCTCTAAAATGGGTGATGGTTGAATCGTTAAAAAATTGCTGGGTTTAGAAACAACTATAGAAGTAAAAACACCAGTGTTCCTATCAAAAATTCGTCCATCAATTAATGAAGCAAGTATTTGTGAATATGCATTTGTATCCATCACATATGTGTTCGCTCACCTGTTTAGAAATTTATGTATAACTAGGTATAATTAGTTTTTTTTTTCTTATCAAATTCATAAAAATTTATCATTTAAAAGCTTGGACGCCGACTTTTGTAAAGGAACTACGAGCTTTGTTAATTCATTTTTATCTTATTCTAATTCCAACGTATGGAATTAGCAATTTTATAAATTTTTATTTAAGGGCACGTGCAAAGTGAGTTTTTATTTTAATGAAATTTTCATAAAAAAAAATTTTTTGAAATAAAACGCAAATTTTTAAAAAGTTGCCAAATTTAGTATATGCTCATAAAATGCTTTTTCTGAAATAAAAATTTTTTTAAAAAAAATTTGAAAAAAATAAAATTTTCAGAATTTTCAAAAATTCACGAAAATAAAAACATACTTTGCACGTGCCTTAATAAAAATGTATTATGTTATTAGGACGTATGCAGAGTGTTTTTAATTTTATAAAAAATTTTAATTTTTAAATTAAAATTTTAAATTTTTTTAAACTTTTTAAAAGACTTTTATTTCAATATATTTATAATGCTAAAAATTAAGATTAGCTTTTTTGCATTCAATAAATTTTAATTTTTTTTTGTTATTAACTTTCTGAAGACCAGGCACGATTCTAGACCCCTTTTGGGGGGGCAGTGCCCCCCCCCAAAAGTTTTTGTTTGCCCCCCCCCCAAAAAAAATTGAATTTGCCCCCCCAAAAATACATAGTAATTTTATGTTTGCCCCCCCCAAAAAAAATTGAATTTGCCCCCCCAAAAATGCATAGTAATTTTATGTTTGCCCCCCCAAAAAAATTAAATTTGCCCCCCCAATATACTAAATTTTATTTTTTCTTTCACATAATAAAATTAAAGCTCCGCCAAAAATATCTAAAAAATATTATATTAAAATACTTACTTTTTTTAAAAAGTGTTTTCATTCATCAACACTTCTCATCCGCTAGAGAAATCAAACTAATATAGAAATTATTTCTGTTGTTAAAATAAAATTTGATTTTACAGGAAGCTTTATATTTGTGAAAGCAATCCATAAATCTGATGCCTAAGAAATTTCCTCACTTGTCAACAATCTTTTGATAAAATATAATCTAGAACCAAAGAACCTAGTCGCACAATGCTACGATGGGGCAAACGTAATGCCCGGGGATAAAGGTGATGTTTGTTTCTAAGCAAAATAGCTGGACAACATGTCCCGTATATTCACTGCTTTAACGACCGATTGCATCTTGTTGTAGATTGTCTTAAAATTTTAATTGAAGGGAAAGATTTTTTTGACATTTTTTTTTCCTTCATATATTTTTTCTTCCTTCATAAATTTTTTCAACATGATGCAATCAAGGAAGTTAGTGAATGCGGGACCATACCCCGGCTGTTGCCCCATCGGTGGTGTGGTCACTACGACGCCATTTTTCTCAAAAATTACATGAAAATATTAAATACTCTTTTGAAAATAAAAAATAAAATGATTTTTATATCTTTAGGTCACAGGGCCGAAGCGTCGAGGTTTTTTGACCATATTTATAATCATCAATTTATTTTTTTTGTATTTATCATTTTAAAAATTATTTTATTTATTAAAAATAATTAATGATAATGCATAACGATTTATGTTTCTAAAACTTTTTATTTACACCATTGTTTGTTAGAAATTAAACAAATAAGAAATACAAATACATTTAAAGATTTATTCAAAAACTGTTTTGATATATATAATACTTTTTTGAATGACAATAATTTATTTATAGATAAAAAAAACTAAATCTAAAAATTTTTCTGATTTTTATTTATTTACTACTCATAAGTTTGAGAATAATTTAAATTTTAATGATGAATTAAAAAGTATTTATTTTAATATTATTAATTCTTTTGATAATAGATTTTTTACCGATAATATTTATTTAGAACTTAGATTCCCTTTATAATGATTATCCTTTTTTTAGATATAAATAAATTCGAGCCTCTTTTAAAAATAAGTAAGATTGATAAAAATTCATTATCTAAAGAAATTGACGTAGCCAAATTTTTAATAAGAAAACTTAATAATTACAAAGAATGTGTTCCTAATGATTTTGTTAAATTTTTATATAATTACAAAGATGCGTTTCCTAATCTATTTAACATTTTTTCTATAAGTTTGTTATTTGGCTCTTCAACGTTGAGTTGTGAGGCCACATTTTCTTCTTTAAGAAGGAAAATAACTTTTAGTAGGCTGGCAAGTATTGACCTGCTTAAAAGTGATTTGGTTCTTCTAGGACACGAAAAATCATTAACTGGGGCGTTGAATTTTGATGAATTTTATTATTTAATCAAAACAACCTCTAGCATAAAATTGTTAGATTAATACAATACACTGCTCATAATCAGCTAATTATTGCTTACTATTTTAAGACATGGCTGCAAATTTTTTTTATGCGCGTTATTCATGTTTTATTTAATTTTTTACCCTAATATTAATTAATAGTTATATATAACCAGTGTTTTTTCATATATATTCTTCCAAATTAGCATACTTATACAATTTGTTTTCATGATAATCAATCTTCATATTTTTATTTTTCATGCGCATTGATACCAAATGATAAATTATACTTACAATTAATTTCCAAATCTCATATCTTTTTATGCAATTGATTTTAGTGAAAACAATTAATTTTAATTCACATATCCAATTTGTAAACGCAATTATTATTTTTTATTTTAAGAATATAATAAATTACTTAAAAATAAAAATTTTGTACATGGATTCAATTGTTGTACATGTATATTTTTTGCCGTGACCGAAGGTCACGGCTAATTTTGCCGCCGAAGGCGGCAAAAATTTTTTTTCTGCCCCCCCACGAATTTTTCCCCGCCCCCCCCCCAAGTGAAAAGGCTAGAATCGGGCCTGATACACTTCTACTCTTTTAAAAATATATCAAGTTCATTACCATTCGTGTGAACCTTATGTAATCGATTTTTTAAATAATTTTAATTTTTTAATTGGAATTTTAAATTTTTTTTAACTTTTTAAGAGACTTTTAATTCCATATATTCATAATGCTAAATATTAAGATTGGCTTTTTTGCGTTTCAATAAATTTTAAATTTTTTTGTTATTAAATTAACCCTGAATACGCCCTTCTACTCGACACGTGATAAAAAAAGCTTCATTTTACCATTCATGAGAATTATACCTCTTATGTAATTAATGTTTAAATAATTAGGGTGTTTCTGCTCTGAAAATTAAAATACTTCCATATATTTTTAAAATACAATAGTTTTATCCGTCACTTACCTAGTTTACATAGTGTTAGTTTGAGGTTGAGTTAGAGTTAGGGAAATGGGAGGTTAAACTAATTTTAAAATTAGGGTTAGAAATATTTAGTTTGGGTTAATAGGTTATCATCTGATCAAATATTATACTAAATTATGTATTTGAGAAGAATTAATAATACATGCATGTAAAAAGAAAGAGCCAATGTAGAATTGCGTTAACATATTAATATATAAAATGATGATTTATGATTTAATAACAATTTTAAATAATAAGATTTGGTCGCACGCCGGGGACGGGTTTATAGGGCTGCGACTAGTGAAAAAAATTGAGCGCATTTGATTAACAATAAGGTGTCTAGTGGTAAAAAAATATTTAAAAAATTTTTAGTTAGGCATATTCTAAAACGACCAAAAAACTTTAATTCTTGATATTAGCCGTTAAAATTTTTTTAATTTTAGAAATATTTAGCCACAGCCTAGCCTAGATTCTCATTGGTATATCATGCCTAATGCTTAAACTGGCCACTCATCTCAAGGCTGTGCACGCATGCAATTTTCCAAGAAAAAGCCGTCTCTGCTTATAATCAAACTTAATTTCTGCTTCTGAAACATTTGCCACTGAGCTATTTGACCCGATTATATTTAATGAGAGTTTTTTAATTTGATAATAAATACAGATTTGGTCAGAGCCCAAATTTTTAACGTAAATCTAAATTTAAAAATTTTTAAATTTGTAAAAAAAAATTTAAATTTTTTAATAAATAAAAAACTTTGAACGTGCCCTTACAAAGGAACTAAATGGAGATTATTTATTTAAAAAACTATCCACAATTAATCAGGGTCGGTCCGTCCATGCAGGCAGCTCAAGCAATGCTTGAGATAGCAGACAAATTTTTTTCGTTGGCGCGGCTAAATGCTGATAAAATGAGATTAATTTGGAAAATAGAGAAATAGTTTAGCCTATTTTATCATATGATTCAGTAGCCAAGACCATATTTAAATTTTCAAACGAGTATACTCTTATAAGAATGTAGCCCTGTATTATAATGTAATTTTTTAAATTTCTAAAAATCATATAACGGATTTTTCAAATGGCGGCGAAACCTGTTAGCTATAAAATGACCACAAATTATCTAATTAATTTTTATTATTGTAAAAGCGAAAACTTAATAGGCTAATCTCTACAAAGGTTTTAATTAATTTGTAAAATCTTCTAATCGAATTTTAATAATTAAATTAGTTGAAAATAATAAAACTATTTTACTTAATACTTAACTAAATTTATTAATATATTCTTTAGTTAAAACCGGATTTTTGTCGAATATATAAAACAATTGGCCATATTGACATTCGTTTTTTTGCGAACCCACATAATGAAAAAACAATTTTTTTGAATTTTTCGAAAAACTAAATTTTAGAGTGAATGATCTAATATTAAATTTGTCTCTGCAGTTCACATGTATTGGTAAAGCTTTAACGTAGCCATCTTTTTTAAAGGTAGCTTACAGATAGGGTATTTCTCAATCAAAATTAGAAATGTGCTTAGTCAGAAGGATTGATACAACAATCAACGAATGAAGAAAATGATGGTGATAAAAAAAAATCATTTTTTTTAACAGGTGCATATCACAGGTAACAAATTTTTAAATATGTGCTTAATTCAGATCAGACCTATTGTTAGGGATTTCAGACGTTTACCGTTTATTTTAATCAAGTGTAAGCCAGCTCAATATTAAAAAAAATTTTGAGATAAAAACAAACATAATTAAAAAAAAAATATTTAAAAAAATTATTTTTACATTTAAAATAGTTAGCTGTTAAATTCAAAAAAAATCGATAATTGATTGAATCATATTAAGCCGCCAAATACATTGTATAACAGAGGTCAACAAATATCAATGTCAGAAACGTGAATTTTATGAATATATAAAAGAATGCATCCCCATGATGGCCTAATCTCATATATGTTTTTCGTTTTCTTTGTTTTTCCGTCTTTGGCTCCTTAGATCCGTATATAACAAAAAATGGCCTTCAATGACCAAATTGACAGATCTAAAGATGCCCCAATAAAAAATTAAATTTTTTGCATATAAAATCCCTTGTAATTTATATTTTTTTTTCACAAATAAAAAAATTTTTTTTATTAATATATTAAGCTCTTACATCGACATTTAGATAATAGAAAATGTTTTGCGTCCAAACTTTGCGACTCGATATATTATAGGGTTTTAATGAAAATATTTTTAGAAGGTTGAATTCAACAGTTTAACTATTGTGAATATAAAATAAAATTTTAATTTATTTTTTGAATCTTTTTTGTTTTTTAACCTTCTTTTCTAAAGTTTCAATGTTTATAACTAATTAACTAAGTTTGATTAGGAAAATCGATAAAGGTCCCTAAGATGGCAGGTTTGATCTCTGGTTAACTCATAAATCTCAAAAGATTGTTGACCTGTTATATCTAACAGTTGAAATAGGGGCTTGACATATTTAGAAATTTTATTTTTCATTACACAGATCAACAAATTTTTGAGAGTTATGAGCTAACTACGGAGATCAAACCTGCCATCTTAGGGATTCAAATTCGTTTACCGTTTTTTCTAATTAAGTTAGTCAGCTATAAACATTGAAAATTTAAAAAAAAATGTAAAAAAAACCAAAATAAATTAAATACAAAAATAAATCAAAGTTTTTTTGCATTTTTACAACAGCTTAACTGATAAATTTTAACTTTAAATATAACCTTTATTTAAAACCTATAATAAATTCGTATAGTTTGAACGCGAAATATTTCGTATTATCTAAATGCTGATAGCTTGGTATACTAGATTATATTCTCTACATGAGCTGATAAATTAGCTACAAGAAATTTTAATATAAAAAAAGATTCTTATATTTTTTTTAATTCTGTAAATTTGGTCAAAAAAGCCATTTCTTCGAATGTAAGGAGCCGAAGTCGGAAGAAACTTAGAAAGTGATAAGGACATTGGGAATATATTCTTTGATGTTTTCATAAAATTCATCAGGGTTGTGCTATTGATATTTGTTGACCTGTGTTATTTGAGATAATAAATAGTTACAAGGGATATTTAATTTTTCCTTTTTACGGTATTCTATTAGAAAAATTTGTTACACCCATATTTAAAAACACACAGTAGTGTTTCCAATATTAAAATAAACTTGGTCCTGATATTTAAAAAAATATTATAAATTATTCCCAGTTAGCGTATCACAGGTCAACAGTTTTTTTTTGGGAGTTATGAGTTAACAACAAATATGTGCCATTATAGGGAATATAAAATCCGATTACCGTTTTGTTTTTTGGTTTTTTGACTTTTTTTTTAAATTTTCAATGTTTATTGACTAACTAATTTTGATAATAATTTTATTTTGCCATATTCACAATAGTTAAACTGTTAAATTCAAATTTCAAATAATATTTTTATTTAAAACCAATAATATCGTGTTGTATATAAATTTGTACGCGTATTTTGTATTATATAGGTCAACAATTTTTTGACAGTTATGTGTTAATTACAGAGATCAAACCTGCCATCTTAGGGAATATTAAATCCTTTCACCTTTCCTAATCAAATTTAGTTAGTCATAAACATTGAAAATTTTAGAAAAAAGGTCAAAAAACCAAAAAAAATTAAAAAACTAAAATAAATTAAAATTTTATGCAGATTCACACTAGTTAAACTATTAAATTAAAACTTTAAATAATATTTGCGTTAAAAACCGATAATATATCGCGTCGTATTTAAGTTTGGACGCGAAACATTTTGTATTATCTAAATGCCGATGTAAGAGCTTGATATATTAATAAAATTTATTTTTTATTATTTGTGATTAAGAATAAAAATTACAAGGGATTTCTATATTTAAAAGAGATTTTTAATTTTTTTCCTTTTAGGGTATATTTAGATCTGTGAATTTGGTCAAAAAAGGTCATTTTTCGTTTTAGACGGATCTAAGGAGCCAAAGACGGAAGAAACTAAGAAAAACGAAAAATATATATGAGATAGGCCACCATGGGGTTGCTTTCATAAATTTCACGCTTCAGACATTGATATTTGTTGACCTGTGTTATCTAAATGCCGATGTAATAGCTTGACATATTAAAAAAATTTATTTTTCTTTATTTGTGATTAAAAATATAAGTTCAAAGGATTTTCTTTCATATGCAAAAAAGATTTTTAAATTTTTTCTTTTAAGGGTATATTTAGATTTGTCAATTTGGTCAAAAAAGGCCATTTTTCGTTATAGATATATTTAAGAAGCCAAAGACGGAAGAAACTAAGAAAAACGAAAAATATATATGAGATTAGCCCATCATGGGTTACATCTTTTTATGATTTCATATTCACGTTTCTGACATTGATATTTGTTGACCTGTATTATAAAACTGTACAACATAACCGTATTATTTTCTGCGACTGGAGTTACCGGTCTGTAGATTTTTTAAGCTCATTTAAACTCTTTTTTTTATTTTTTTTTTGAGGGCAGCGATTCGAAGTTATCTCGCCTCAAAAATTTAAAAATGGCTCATTTAGGGCAACTTCATAATCTTTACAACGGGCCGGGAAAATATATTCAAAACAAACTTCACAGAAAAACAATATTAAAAATATCTTAAAAAAATATATTTACAGATTTTTAAAGAAATAAAACAATATTAAAAGAATTAAAATTCAATTTTATTTAAATTTATACATGTAAAATGAAAAAGCTAGCAGTCTACTTAATCTTATTATTGCTCACACTTACTTATCCTCCCTCATATTTTTATTTTACTTTTAAGAAATTAGATTACTATTACCCGAAAAAATTTAGTCAAATGATATTACTTAAAATTATCAGAAATTGCATTTAATTTTATTTTACTGACCATGTCTTTTGTTTGATTTTTCCAATGTATGAACATTAGAACACATAAATTGTGGTTATGCATTAAAAGCTAGTTTTGATTAGTAAGCCCTATTGTATATATTTTTAAAAAACAAAAATATTATAATACACGAGCTTTTCTGATTCAGTAAACTAACAGACCCATTCAAACAAATGTAACTTAACTTTGCTCCTATTTATATTTGAAATTATTCTTTATTGTAAATTCATCGGTTATTTGATGCAATCTTTTAAAATGTATTTGTTATTAAAAGAAAGAAGCGAAGTATATTAGAATGTCGAGAAATTGCGAATTTAGCAAGTCAGCTATATTTTGCTCAAATTAGTTATTTACATATATTGAGGTAATCCAAAAAAACTAGAAGTATCTTTGCAATATATCATATTAATTAATAAACTTTGTTGTGACAAATTTTTATAAGACTTTCTGATTTAATTCGACTCTCATTTAAAGGGCTAAGTTTTTCAACACCGTAAGACATAATTTGAGTAGATATATGCGAATGCGACAAACTTGATTGAGTCCCGCAATAGTTTAACATTAATAATATAGTAAAAAAAAATTTGTTTCATAAAATTCATAAACAAAAAATATATTCAAAAAAAGGGTGGGTGATATAGTGATTGGCCCATTCATAAAACTATACATTATTATAGTAAAAATAACAAGTTTACAATTATTATTATTGTTATTAGATCATTATAAAGAATACAATAAATTTGTTCAACTATTTTTTTGTATATTATAATTTATAATTTGTATTTCTAACGAGGTATGAAGTTGATTTGCGTTTTTATGTATTTGAATAGTGTTGTTAAAAACTTTAAAAATGCATTTGCGATGGGTTATATGGGTGGCTTTAGTTTAATCCACGGATGCTCAATGGCATCGTTTGATGTGATCCTAACATCAGGATCCCAGGTGAGACATTTACCCACGAAATCAACGAACATGTCGTTAGCGCAGTTACGGAGCTCGGCTTTTAGCGATTTGCTCCCCGGGGGTCCGCGGTATTTGCCGCGACCCGACAGTCCGCCCCCCAGCTTTATGAATCCATCCTCATCAGCGAGTCGCTCTAAACTGCAGTACCGGGGCAGTCCGTTTTTATGGAAAAATTTCTCGGTACGAGTACATTTATCGAGCATACTTTTGGGCGGAATACCTTTTGAACAAATAATATAAATTAGCCATAGCTTTGAAAATTTATTTTATTTAGTTGTTTTATATTTAAATATTTAAAAAAGATAAAATTTTGATTTTGCGTAATAAGCTATTTTTTTAATTTTAGTTAGAATTATCGACAAAAAAATTTCATAATACCAATTCATGATCTTCATTGTACTTAATGTCCTATATGATGTGAAACCACCGTTATGTGCAAAAAGTGCATTCATTTGAGTTCATGGTCCAATATACATTTTAATGGAATTTAAATTATATTGAGTATGTGCGAAACACTATGTATTAAAAATGGAGATCAAAGTTGGCTACGAGAGCTCGCCTGGCTTGAGCCCACAAATAAAATACGCCCAGCTTGGCCGAAATAATTAAGCTCGGTGGGCCGGGCTGATTTTCTATATCCCATTTTTATTCGTTTGTTGACAAGAATTACACACAATAAAAGTTATTACATCTACATGTATTTTATTGATAATTTTACAGCAAAATATTTATAGCTTGCAATATACAATTCCCGGGCCGTATTTGTAAATACAACCAGATCGGGCCGGACCTTAAAAAAATTTGGACCTCAAGCCGGACCTTAAAAAAGTTTCAAATTTTGGCCGGGCCTTTTTAAATATGTCCCGGGCCGAAATATTACGGCCCGGTATGAACTCTGATTTGATTTTGCATTTTAAAAATTACAAAATAAATATCAAAAATCATTTTTGAAAAATTATTACAAAATCAAAATAAATAACTATTATTTTTAAATATGAATCCGAAATTAAAATAAAAGAGTTACAATGTGGCTCATTAAATAAATTTCCAATTTTTTTATAACATTTCAAAGTAGTTTAGAGTGTTTGGCTAGTTTTTCTAAAGTCGAATGGGTTAAAAAAAAGGTAAACGGATTTCAAATGACGGCACACAGTATTTTCAGATCAAAAATTATGCATAATTAAAAATTAAAATTTGTTGACGCACGTTATTATCATTTAAAATTTGTTATCAAATTTAAAATAAAATACTAACCCAAGGTTTCCATATGCAAGGCAAGCTCATCCGTTTCATCTTCGCCAGGGAACATGGGGCGACCCGTGTATAACTCTGCCAAGATACATCCTAGGCTCCACATATCGATTGCCATGTTATAATTTCCACCGAGAATAACTTCCGGAGCCCTGTAAAATCGTGATTGAATGTACCAGTACGTCTTTTTGTGGAGGTAACAGCTCGAACCAAAATCTATCACCTTAATGCCTGTGCTTCCACTCACTTTGAGCAAAATGTTTTCCGGTTTAAGGTCGCAATGGATGACCTAACGGGAGGAATTTAATAATTTAGAAATAATGTGTCTGCCATTAATGTGTGGGGTCGGATTATTCGTGATACGAGACCAAATAAACCCTTATGAATGCTGCTAATTTAAAAATTTATTACTAAACGTTTAAAAATGCTGTCCGGCCCGCCCGACAAATTTTTAACTTTAAATTAGGATGCGAGTTAATCATCCCGGCTCGCAATTTTGTTTTCTTTTCGGTCTAGCCCGCGTATCCTAAAAATTATTTTGTAATGATTAAAAGTTTGCATATTTTAATTCTTTAATAACTAAAGTTAGGAATTAATCAGCCGGCCCAAAACTTTTGTTAATTTAGGCCCGCCCCGTTTTTAATCGGCCCGTGGGCTGGCTTTTAGGTCCCATCTTTGATATTTAATACATAGTAAAAAACTAAACAAAAATGATGAAACAATTAACTACAAATTTTTGAGATATATGAGCCAACTTTAAAGACCAGGCTTGCCATGATAGGATATTATAATTTTAATTTTTAATCAAAATTTGTAAGCCCGCTTTAATCAATAAAATTTTTTCAAAAAAATGTTAAAAATAATAAATTATATTAATAAAAGCTAAAATGTTTAGTTCAAAATTAATATTTTTTGTAAACCGATATAAAATCGTGTCATATTGGGGTGCAAAATATTCTGTAACCTAAATGTTGTTATAATTAATATTCTTAAAAATTATATATCTCATTCTTTAAATTTTAAATAATAGTTAATTTTTCATTAGGAATATCCAAGGTCAAAAAATTAGTTTTTGCCTAATGGCAATTTTTTTGTTTGTCATCGATTAATTGGGCCGGGTTTATATCATGATTCATAAAACGGAAAAAATATTAAAAACAAAGGCCATCCTGTATATTTCGCTGATTTTTGGTAACTCTCGCCGAACATTTTTTGTAGACATGTGATATATTAAAAAAAACTAACATATGATTACTTAGACGGAAAAAAAACAATGAAAAAAATCATCATCATTTAACTTGTTAGAAGCCTAAATTAATTCGTTATATATTGATTATCAAAATTTAGGGCACGTCCAAAATAAACTTTTGTTATGTTGCAATAAGTTTTTTATTAATAAGGGGTGTGTCCGAAGTTAATTTTAGTTTTAGAAGAATTTTACAAAATGGTGTCAATCCTCCATTAAACGGAAAATAATATTTCTTTCAAAAATAAAATTATTAAGATAAAAATAAACAAATAAAGTGCCCTTTTATAATGCACAGGTCAACAAATATTTATGTCAGAAACGTGATTGATATAAAAACATAAAAAAATGCATCCCCATGATGGCCTAATCTCATATATGTTTTTTATTTTTCTTAGTTTCTTCCGTCTTTGGCTCCTTAGATCCGTCTATAACGAAAAATGGCCTGTTTTGACCAAATTGACAGATCTAAATATACCCTAAAAAGAAATAATTTAAAAATCATTTTTGCATATTATAATCCCTTGTAACTTATATTTTAATCACAAATAATGGAAAAATTTGTTTATTAATATATCAAGCTCTTACATCGGCATTTTGATAATATATTTCGCGTCAAAACTTAAATACGACACGATTTTTTATTGGTTTTTAATGAAAATATTATATGAAGTTTAAATTTAACAGTTTAATTATTGTGAATATGCAAAAATAAAATTTCAATTTATTTTGTTTTTAAATCTTTTTTGGGTTTTTAACCTTTTTTTTCTATAATTTTCCATGTTAATAACTGACAACTAAGTGTGATTAAGAAAAACGGTAAACGGATTTGATATTCCCTAAAATGGCAGGTTTGATCTCTCTAGTTAAATCATAACTCTCAAAAAATTGTTGACCTGTGATGTGAGGATGGTCGTTAAAATTAAGTGTTAGATAAACATTCTTTTGTACCTTTATGGTATGCAGCAACCTCAGGCAGGTAATGAGGGATAGGGCGAAGCTCCGAACAATCCGGATGCTAAATCCGGCATAATTGTTTTTCTTTAGCAGTTCGTACAGATTGTAACTTAAAAGTTCGAAGCTTAGGCATTGATGACCCCGGAACACGAAAGTTTCTTTGAGCCGGATTACGTTTCCGATATTTTGGGGATCTGTTTTACCCAGATGCGTTAATATGGCGATCTCCTCTTGGGCCTGTTTAAAGAATCTTTTTTCGCTTCGTATAATCTTTATGGCTGACGCTTCTTGATTTTTATGATCGTACACCTTGTACACTTGTCCAAAACTTCCGGAACCTTGAGAGAAGAAGAATTTCGTAATTTAAAAGAATAATTTTGCGACAATTAGAAGTGATTCTTAAGCCCTCAAAGATAATGGGTCACTTTTAACTAATAGACCCACTCAAATATTACAATTTTAAACACTATAATATTTATTTGCCCATTTAGAAAGTAATTAAGGTCACCGAAACAAATTGTCTGAGGAGCAATAATTGTATTATCTCCAATGCTGTTTCATTTAATATTTAAATAATTATAACAAAAATAGCATTTATTTAACATTTACGTTTTTTAACTTTAAGGTTATAATTTTGAACGACAAAATATCCCGTTTTACCCAAATATTTCGCAAAAAAATAATTGGTTTTTAAAAAAGTTTTTAATATATTAGCAGATCGATATATTAAGCTTTGATTAGTTGTAGTTACCTTACCCCCAAAAAAGCATTGAGATAACATGGTATTTAGCACGGAGCTCAATATTCCAGTGCCAAGCAATCCTTACGACTTGTATATTATAACAACAAAGGAGAGAGACGAAACCTAAAAGTTCTAAAATTTCAAAACGAAAAGCGAGGTGGTCATGCATCATGCATATGTAGCGGCCGTTAACATCGTCATACCCAGTCGGGCATTCCGGGGATCGGCGGACCATGTTTTCGCCCGCGTAATGGATCTGTTCGTAATCGTATATCTCGCCCACCTCCGACATGAACAAAGAATCTTTGTAAAAATCTTCGGCATCTTTCGGGTTCATACACCAAACGGACTGCTGTGATTGTGTTGTAATCGCTCTAATGTTCCTCAGACTCTGGCAACATGGTTATTTGGTGGATATTATGAGTAAAAATAATTCTTATTGACCCTCTCGTTAAATAAATATGTTGGAGTCTTTTGTAATATGATGTAGGATTAAACTTCCACTTTCTAATCTATGTGAAATTTAAATATTTGGTTTTAATTTTTTATTATAAATTTTCTATACATGGCGGTCCATTTTTTTTTCACCAGAATTGAAACAATTTTTACATGTGTGACACTCTAAACTACAAATCATTCATTTATGGGGCATCTGAAATCAATAATTAGCCGATCATTTATTGGTAATTAATTTAAGGCAAATAAATATATAAACTAACCTCAATTTATTTCTTTTGCTACTATTTTCGACGAATTAGACTTTAAAAACATTTTAAATTGTTTCATATATTATGTAATATACAATTTTGATTAAAAATCTATAGTTGATTAAAAATTTCTACGTGTTATTTTACAAATAGAATCAATAAGCAATTAGAAAAGTACGTTCGATTTTGCTGACACAATATATATTTTATTTATACTATTCTGATACAATAATTACCAACTATATAAAAGCAACTTTAAAAGGTTATATTAAATTGTAATTTGGGCAGGATTGACATTTAAAGCTAACTAAAATTAGGCCCACTAAATTTTAATTTATTAAAATACTGGCATTTGAAGTTGGAAGCATAATATCTACAAACGCAACATTTAAACAAATGTAATCACTAGGAATGTCATTTCAGTCTTACAATTAGCCAAACTTTTTCATTACTTTTTAATTTTTTGTCTAAATACGCACAACGTCTTGACGCCGTTTGTTATGCTGGTTAATGTTAAAAGCTAAGAAAATTAAATTTTTTTATTAAATGTGCGCATCCTATAATAAAAAACTAATTTCCACAACTCGGCCGAGGGGGGTAGGTATTCGAGGGGGTAGGTATAGTTATGGGGGAAATTTGATTAAATTAGTTTGTTTTATTATATTAAAATGCAGATCAATATGAAATAGTCATTGAGAATACTTCTAAATTTTGTAAAGAAAACAATGTTGATTTAAGTTTAAAACAAAAACGCGGCGTGGACGTAATCAAAAGGTAAAAATAGTATATAATCAGGGATTGGAACTCATTGAAAAAAGCTGGTACTAAGTTCCGAGTTCTTGAGATAATTTTCAAAAGGCTGGAATTAAGTTCTTGGAAGTACGGACAGATCTAAAATATCGGAACTCGAGTTCCAATTTTTTTTACTAGAGAGATACAAAAAAAAGATATATTCCCCATTGCACATTCAATTTATTAAACCATATAAAATGTATTATTAATTAAGCTTAAAATTTATTCCAACAAAAAGAATATCATTTAAAATACCATCCTTTAGCCGATTTCTTTGGGAATCTAAGATAGTTTAAATAAAAGAATAATTATTCCACACTGACCTCGGTCAAAGGGACCGATACCAGGGCTGGGAAAAAACTAAATGGGCTTTTTAACAAGTTTTTTAGTTTTTTTCCCAAAATGCCTACAAACTAGTGGGCATGGCAAAAAAGCCCCTTTTCTTGCTTAAAGAAAAGAGGCATGTTTAAAAAAAGCCCCTTTTCTTAAAAAAAAAACTCCTAGGAGCTTTAAGAAAAAATAACCCACCCATCATTATTATAGAGAAAAAATCAAAATTTTTCGAAATTATCTAGAGAAAACAAAAAATGGGCTTTTTGGGGCTCTTTTTAAGAGCCACTTTTTGTGGGTTTTTTTGTGCCCCTTATCTTAGTAGAAGCTTTTTTAAATTCTTATTTTGGTCCTTTATTTGTAGCTCCCTTTAATTCTTTAAGTTTTGGGGGGAAAAATGAGCCATAGTTTTTTGGCTCATTGTTTTCCCAGCACTGACCGATACAACAGTTAAAGCTAAGTTTAGTAGCAGAAATTCCTTTGTTGGCTACCCACCAGCCTTTAAATATTTTCATTCGCCTAAAAATGCGGCAAATTCTCGTATTTTAAAATTTCTATGTCTAATTGCTCGTATATCAGGAGGGCTTTTGAGTCATTATGATTAACATATTATTTAAAACATTCTCTAAAATTGAAAATTTTTTCTGTCATCTTTCGAAGAGAATCTAAAATAATTACCTCGTGATTAACTAAATCTTTGCTTTGAAGAGAGAGGGATTTTGATTAAAAAAATTCAGTAACATTTAGCCTTCTCGCATTTGTTATTATTTAGTTTAAAGTAGAATCTTTTTTTTAGAAACAGGCCACAATTTACTATGTCATTATCTAAAAACTGGAACTCTCTTTGTTCAATAAAATGCAAAAGGGATAAAGAAAAAGCGGCTGATTGGGTTTTTAACACTGCTTTGCAGAAATAATTTTTTTGTAAAAAAATTGCAAACATCTAAAATTTGAGCCTGAAACTCTTTTGTTAAGATTGCTGCGAGGCCTAATGCTTCGACTAATTTTTGATAAATATTCCAAATATCATGGGATATTTACAACTCACTTAAAATTTTTTTGTGTTGATCAAAAAACTCAATTTAATTAATGTTTCTATACAGGTGTAAGTTTAGTTCCACCTCACCTGACGCATAAGTATGGATAGGGGAAGATTTTGGGATTTTAACATTGCTGTTAGAATAGGCCTTTTTAAGCTTAGCAGCCAAGATTGCCAAAGTTACAGATGTGCTGACCAGAAAAGAGTTAACTGCTAATTGAACCACGTGCGCAGCACAGTTGAGATCAATGTTGATTGACGAGTTGAAATCATATATTTTATAAATCTCGTAAGAATCCTCTGATATTAATTTTAAAAGAATTCCATTTTGGTTGAAAAATTACAATAGGTATAAACCGCCTATTTGCTTGGTTAAAGCTAGGGTTATAAAATAATTAATAAAAATTTATTATTTGTATTTCAGACCAGTTTTAGACGCTGATCATAAATCTGATAATAATTTTATTGAAGTATCACTTTGTAATAAAATAATCGCATAATTACTAAACCGCCTATTTGCGTGAGTCAAGTAGGGTAAAAAAAGTTTAAGATTATAAAAACTTTTCAATTAATTTCTTCAGCAGTTTTAAAGGCTGATTACAATTATTTAGAAAAAATATAGTTTAATTTAGTATAATTTGAGATATTTGAAATAAATCGCGATAGAACTCGAGAACTCGAGGCCTCGAGTTCCACTACCTTGGTACTAAGTTCCAAGTTCCGAGTTCCATTTTAAAAAAAAATTAGTTCCAATCCTTGTAGCTACCGTATAAAAACATATTTAAAGCTTTGGATCTTATTTTGATGCAATTTCACGAAAGATTTAATGATGATACTTTACAATTTTATAAAGGAGTCTCGTATTTTACCACAGCTTCATTAAAAAAATACAATGTAGTA
Organism: Acutogordius australiensis; assembly: GCA_030555515.1. Taxonomy (NCBI): domain Eukaryota; kingdom Metazoa; phylum Nematomorpha; class Gordioida; order Gordea; family Gordiidae; genus Acutogordius; species Acutogordius australiensis. The sequence goes on from CM060245.1 coordinate 12,154,282, forward strand.
AACGTGGAAAATATATACAAGATATATGCTTTTTACGACCTTGACCCTTATTTGATTTCTGAAGAAATGAAAATGTTAATTCCGTTTTTCCCCCAAGCTTTAATAGATGGAATCATTTCTACCCAATATTTGAATGGTTAATATTTTTTTTTAAATTCTAGAATCAAAAAATCAGAGTTCTTTAATTATCCGGAGGACGACGTTGAAAAAAGTTATGAGGATGATGATGAAACCTAGTTTAGTTCAGATGACAATTTTTTACTTTCTTATAGGGCTTTAAATAAAACATACAACAGTTTTGAAAACCTTAAAAAAATATATAAAATCTTGCTCACAATAATGATCTCCAGCTGTAGCGCTGAGAGATCAATGAGCACTATAAAATTACAAAATCTCCTTTTGTTAAAATCTGGACATTTTATTGCAATTAGATAATGATTTGATTTTCAATAATTTTTAACATTTATATCATTATAATAATTCATTATAATAAATAAAATTGAACTATTTTGAAGTGGCTGCTTATAATCAGACAAAAAATTGGGTGGGGGGGGATAAAGTTACCCTAGAGATTTTGCCGAGGGGGGTAGATCTTCCATGAAATTTGGGGAGTAGGAGACGCTGGCCCAACACATAGGCTAATTTCAAATTTAAGCCCAAACTGACAGCTTTTCCTTACATTTTTGGCTCAAATGGTCGAATTAATTATAATTTAATATATTTAATCAAAGAAGGCAATAAAATTATACATATACTTTTGGAATAAGAACAATTAATTCAAATTGTAAAATATATGGAGTTTTTAGCCCATATAACATATCACAGCCAGCGAACGGGCCTATGTTGCGTTTGACCATTTTAAGTTTTTTTTCTATGGGCACGTGCAAAGTGAGTTTTTATTTTTGTGAAATTTTTAAAATTTATTTTTTTTCAAAATTTTTCAAAAATTTTTTAGAAAAAGCATTTTAAGTGCATATATCAAATTTGGCAACATTTTAAAATTTTGCGTTTTATTACAAAATAAAATTTTTCAAAATTTTGAAAATTTCACGAAAATAAAAACTCACTTTGGTGCCCTAAAGTAAAAAAAATTAGTATTTTACTTTTTAAAATAAAAGCTTTTTTAATATTATTTCTTATGCCTAAAAATGGGTCGCGCTCGACTAATATTTATCTATGCCTAAAAAATGGGTCGCGCTCGACTAACATTTACCGATTAATTGTGATTATCACGACAATAAAATGAATTGGATTTGAAATTTTTCCCAAAACTTTCTCCAAATTAATGTGCCAACCTATAAAGGCTATTATACTTATTAATCTAAGAAATTCAATTTATATCCCGTCGGGTTGAATACTGACAACTCGCACAATGACACTTGTTTTCGGCCTAAGCTGTATTTTAAAAGTATATCGATAAGGGCCTATCGTAACAAAACAATCAGGAAGGTTTTTTATAGGTCTATATTCAGAAAATGCCACCTAGGCGATGAATCAAAACATGACCTCTTGCAGGGAGAGCTTTTACCTCTAAGGAGAGGATTGTTTAGCATAAACTACCAAAAATTGTGACCCTTTTAAATTTTTTATTTAAAACAACTGCAAAAATGTATTTAAGAATTTCATGTATTTGCCAGTAGTTTAGGATCGATCTTTTTACTCAGTTTAAAAAAAGTCATAGGTTTTTTAAAGAGGCATTTCTTTCTCTCCAGATTTTTCCCGTTTCCTATCGATTCAGAAATTTCAATAGTTTTGGGTAAGGTATTGCACATGCGTGTGGTCCTATTGGAGGGCCCAATTTTATTTTTGATAAGCTGATGATCGTTGACCTCATCACCTGTAATTATAAAAAAAAATTTAATCATTTTTTGGGCAAGCACCAAGCCTTAGTCTCAAGGTTTGAATGTTCATCTTTGCTATATCGGTCTAAGCAGCGCATTTGCTGATTAAAGCTTTTATGCCCTGATTGTTTTAAATTAAATTATATAAATAAAATTGAAATTATTTTGCAATTGACAAATAAATTTTTTTATCAATTGAGCACGGCCTATTAAGATAGAAATAAGTCGGGGCTGACATTTCCACACTTAAGGGCACGTTCAAAATAAATTTTTGTTAATGTTATTCAGTTAGAAAAATACGAACCTATATTATCGTCAAACCGTTTTGACCAAAGGGTATACACAACGAGATTTTACTTTTGTGTTTATTCGTTTAGATAGGTAGATAAAAAATATTATGTATTAACTAATTATGTTACTTTTACATAATTCGGAAAAATAGAATCAAAGAATGGAAAAAAAATTGTGACTTCAAACGTGTACTAATAAATGGCTCTTAGTTATGCAGATAATCATAATTATTAAAAAGGCGGAAGGGGAATGTAAAATTCCTTACTAAAAATGTTTTAAATAAAAATTATAAAGTCCACTCAAAAATTTTTTGTAGTCCAAAATAATTAGAATATATTATTTAAGAATTTAACCTAGCCTCAATGCATAAAGAACATAATCCTAGCAGTTTAAAAAAATTAATAAATTACTCGAGATAAGTTTGGTGCCAATAAGTGGGTGTGGATTTAGGACTCTATTTTGATGGAAAGAAAGTTTAGGGTTTGCTATTATATCTTTGCCAAGACAAAGATGTGGTTTAATACCACTTGCTTTCTCATAAATTAAAAACGGCTTTTTATCAGATATTGCCGGCTTTAGAAGATTCCGATTTTGGTGAAAATCGTGATTACGAATCAAGGTTTCGAATGTGCCGAGGCAGGGCGTAGCTGTGTTCTCGGGCGTTGCTAGTGGAGCAAATTTGAGCAGGTTCGGGTGTTGAGAAAAGGACAATACCATATTTTGTCGACACAGCCTCGTATAATTATTATTATCTGTACTATTCTCTGTAATTTTTTCGGTCAACTTATTTGACGAGAAAATTTTCATTCGAGGTGTAGCTTTTTTAGTCTTGTTTGATGTTTGTTTCGTTTGATGATCAGAGTTTTGGGGCTTTATTAAGGTAGTTGTATCCTGAACAGCAAGTAAATTAGGCCGAGTCCCGACATTGCCGTAGTTTGCATAGAGATGTTTTGAATTACTAAAAACACATTTAACAGCAATCGAAAAAGTATTAAGTCTAGTGAAATAATTAAAATGAATTTCTTTATATGCATCATACTCACTCTAATAATATTTCCATAGGTAATTGAGAGGCATTAAAATTGTAGATTAGGAATTTTTGAACGTTTTCGCTTGCCACCTAGACAAAAATAAAAGGGATATTTGAAATTTACATGTTTTGGCAAAAAAATAGAATGCATACCGTTGAAACTAAAATTCGTGCCTCCTCAGACGATGGCACCAGGGTTTTTAACGAATTCACTGATTTCGATTGAATTGGAGAACGATTAAAATTGCCGTCACTAAGAATCTTGATACGAATATAAATTTTATTATATTTTATAGCCTTCCTAAGAAAGACCATCCGGCTTGGAAGCTCAAATATTATACTCATAAAAAAAATAGTGTTATCGATATAATTATTGATGCAATTATGCTTTAAAATTACTTTAGGGCACATGGGAGTGAGTTTTTATTTTTGTGAAAATTTCAAAATTTTGAAATAAAACGCAAATTTTTTAAAAGTTGCCAAATTTAGTTTAAGAACCTAAAATGCTTTTTCTAAAATAAAAAGTTTTTTAAAAAATTTAAAAAAAATAAAATTTTTTAAAATTTCAAAAATTTCAAAATTTTACAAAAATAAAAACTCACTTTGCACGTAGTTTAACAAACTGTTTTGCAATATATAATCATAATATTTTTTGATCAACAAAATCGAAATATTAAGTTTTAATCGCCTTTACCTAAATCAACCCATTTGTTTTTTATGAATGCTATAATAAGTTGCAAATGTAACTTTTTCAATTATTATCCATACAACCTTGGTCCCTACGAGCCATTAGAATTAAATTGTTTTTGCTGACACATTAAAAGGTAAAAATCGCTCTTGGCTTTGTTAGGGTAAGTTTGAATAATAGGAGTTTATAGGTAACTTAATGAGCTGGATTCTCGCAATAATGTGTTATTTAATAATTTATTAGTTAAAAAACTTTTTTTATAGACTAAATGTGAAAATGTCATTAACGGCTGTTTTCAGACGAATTTTTGTATACCCCTTCCCTGCCTATCTCTTTAAGTTAGATCAGATTCGTAAAAAGCAAGGTGTAATTTTTCACTTTGATATTGGTTTTAGAACCCGAGTTACGGAGAATGTTGTCATTGTAATCACACCTATTGCTCAATGCAATCAATTGTTGATCCCTTTTACGATTACGTAGCTCAATGCCTTTGATGATTTTGACGAGAGTTTCTAAATCAATCTGTGCAGAATACAACATTTATATGGCACAACTTTAGAATTGTATAGCTTCAGTTATTTATTGAGCGGAAGCTTTTGTGTTTTATAATGTAATTAGTGTCTTTTGCCTCTACTTTACTTTTATTTATATTGGAACAAAAAAATATCTTTATTTACCCGTAAATTGTTTATTTGTTGCAAAATCAGTGTCACATTATCGTCGAGTATAAATTTATAACGCATGAAAATCTGCAACAAAAGGATATCGTGGTGCTTTATATCGTTTAATTCGTGTTTTAAAACTTTTAAGCCATCTAAAACTTCTCGAATTTCTTTGCAGTAGCCTGCCTGTTGGATATAGACAATAATTTTTTATGTCACTTTATTAAATAGCGTGGGTTGAATAACATTTATATCACAGGTAAACAATTATTTGAGAGTTATGAGTTAACTACAGGTATCAAACCCGCCATTTTAGGAAATATCAAATCCGTTTACCCTTTTTTTCTGATCAAAGTTAGTTAGTCATTTATAAACATTGAAAATTTAAAAAAAAGGTCAAAACCCAAAAATTCAAAAACAACAAAACGAAATTATATTTTCCCATATTCAAAATAGTTAAATTGTTAAATTTAAACTTCAAATAATATTTTCATAAAAAACTCGATAATTATCGTGTCCTATTTATGTTTGGACGCGAAATATTTTGTATTATATAAATGCCGACGTAAGAGCTTGATATATTTAAAAATTTGTTTTTCATTTTTTGTGATTAAAAATATAAGTTATAAGGGATTTTTATATGCAAAAAAGATTTTTAAATTTTTTCTTTTTAGGATATTTAGATCTGTCATTTTGGTCAAAAAGTGCAATTTTTCGTTATAGACGAATCTAAATAGCCAAAGACCGTAAAAAACTAAGCAAAACTAAAAATATATATGAGAATAGGCCATCATGGAGGTGCATTCTTTTATCTTTTCATAAAATTCACTGTTCTAACATTGATATTTGTTTACCGGTGTATTATACTTAAAAGTGCAAGAGCTTTTATGAATAATGTCAAAAATTAAAAAAATTAAATTATGACAAGCCTATTAAGTCTGAAGAATTTAAGCCTTTTGGCCGGACCTAATACAATTTGTCTTTTGAAATCTATTTGGAAATATATTAAGCATTGATGTTTTATCCTTTTGTTTTATATCGGCTGACTAGCTTAAATCCTGCCTGGAACTTTTCTTTTGCCCAACTTTAAATTAATAATATTGGCTGGAACATTAAATTTGGACCTATGTTATTTTGCTATACAATTACTATGTAAAACTCTTTAGTGTATAATAATAATGACTATCAATTTTAGACATAAGCAAGCATTAGTGAGATAGCTTAAAATCGACCCGGCCAAAGTTTACTATTTAATTACAGGATACAAATAAATATAATTTTCGCTGCCATATAAAATTACTTTAAAACGATAAAAAATATCAAATTTATGATTACCGCTCCTTCATTCGTTTGGTTAATTAACAAAGTAGGATCTTTCATATAGGAATGAGGGCAATAAGGTCGATTAGTGGTTTGATGTGACAAAATTTAACTAATTAAGCGCTATACTGTTTTACAAAAACAAATTAAAATTTTTAAACGGATATTTATATGTGAAGCCTTAATGGATGTGTTATAAGCTTGATTAAGTCCACTTCAATTTGCAGGAATTTTGCGTGATGAATGAGGACTATTTATGAGCATATAGGAATGCACAGTCCATTTATTAATGTTTTATGCGTGATTTACTCCGACCATTTTTTCAAGTGAAAAAAAATCGATTTTGGGTTTTTGGCTCAAGTTTTACTATGCAGTTGCAATATAATGTACACACGACATCATAAAAGGCCTGTTTAGGTCCCCAAAGTGTAAATGGGAATACATCAGAAAAAAATAAACTATAAATTTTGAATTACAAAAAGGTGCACAATCGTTCTTTTTTTTCCCCTGCAATCTATCTTTTCGGTCATTGCATTTAAGGTGATTAAAAACAAAAGTTAGTATATTTACACTCTTTTCAGTCCATCAATTTGATCGGCTCAGATAGCTCAGCAAGCATTCCTGCCTTACGCGCAGAAGGTTGCGAGTTCGAACAGTGCACAGGAAGCCTTTTATTTTGAAAAATAGTGGCCACTTTTATTAAGTGGCCTGCTTATGCAGTAGGCCCTAAACCATATGCCTAGAGTGAGAGCCTAGGCTAAAAACATAGGTCGCCGGCGTGCGATCATGTCGGCAATATTTTTTGCTTTGCCCGGGTTAAAACATAAGCCCAAATCGGGTATGGCGCTTCTTAAATGGGAAAGGAATGGGGAAAACCTAAAACCCACTGTTATCATTAATTTTTAGTTTAAGTAATTTAGTGTCTTTTGTTTAGTGTACCTTTCCATTTTTTAAGTTTAATTTTTAAAGCATAAAATTTAAGACCACTTTTTATATATTTCACTAAAAAGTGGATGATCAACTGTGGCTAATAAATTTCAAAAATGTTATAAAATTATTGATAAAAAAAATAAAAAATGAGAATTTATGTAATATGACAGTTTTAGGATTAACAAAACATTTTTAAAATTAAATATAAATTTTTCATAAATTTTTAAAATATTATTGCACCATTGTTAATCGAGTGTGTTCAATTTTTTTCTTCACTTTTTCATTAGCCACAGCCGTAATTAATAAATACATTTGGTTGCCTGTCAATAGTACAATTGCCATGTATTTCTATCTGCCTGTGTGCTAATTTTCTTAATTATTCGTCGGCATGGTTTTGTTTCTCGGTAAATGAGTATAAAGACAGATGATTCATGGTTGTTTTTTTATTTTTACATTATCCTATCGGCACTATTGGTAAAACACTCAAAAATATGTTTTGATTGCGGTAAACGCCCAATATTTTCAATCCGCGCAAAAACTAAAACATAACAAGTTGAGGTTGAGATGAAACTATCAAGGCTGTCCTAACCTACCCTAACCTAAACTACTTAGTCTGCCCTAACTTAACTTAAACTATAACCATCTTAAATGGGTAATATCCATTGTCCCGTTGACGTCGAGATAGGGCCAAAGCCTCGGTATGGCGGCCTAGAATAAGAGGTTGTGATAAGGTGGTTTAGCAGGTACTCCCAATCCTGAATGGTTAATTAGAAATGGACATCAGTGCAGACAATTATTTTTTCACATTACACCTTTTTATCAATTAGGCACTGATCCATCAGTTTATCTTTACTGGTGTATTTGATTATCTCAATCCAGTGTAATTATAGACCAGCTTTATTTAAGCAATTTTCTACCCTCCCCCCCCCCCCCCACTAAATCTAAAAAACAAATCAACTATAACGCCATGACAAAGATACATTCACATTTAAACTGTATATTTTTTTAAATTTTGTTTGAAACTATGGCTAAGCTAACAAACATGAGCATATGAGCTTCACTGCAGATTAAAATTATGCATGATTGTGCAACAATATCACGTTTTTGGTTTAGCAGACTCTCAAAGATTTGCACAATGGATAATAAAGATGTAATTGACATAAAATTCATATTTGTTAATATTTTAATTTAATCAGAATTTATGTCTTGCCTTCAATTGCAAGTCCGAAAGAAAAATGTGGCCCAAAGTGATAAAGTTTAAGTTAAAGATAGGTAAGGCTTATTCCTGCTCTGGGGGTGCGTCCAAAAATACAAATTAGGCGATCCCTATATATGACCCCCAATGTTTACAAAATATCACCTAGTTTAGGGTGCACGCATATATAAATTTTGTTATTGTTTATTGCTCCATTCGTTGGAAGTTAGTAGTAAGATTGAGCTTTAGAGCTAGGCCTCGATTGATCCAAAGATCTATAAGAGAGATAGGAGGCCCACGGTTGGGGCATATGAGCCAGTGTTGTATATCGTTAGATGCTGATTTGCAATCGCAGCAGATATTTTTTTAAAGATTGGTCCAGACGTGCTCTAAAGTTTGCAAGTAAATGGCAATGTCCAGACGGGAATATATATAAATCTTGCTTAGGGGAGCCGTACCTTGCCTAGGGCCTTTGTATTACCTGGATTGGGCCGATTATATCTTTTGCCTTATTTAACTTTTAATAAATAACAATGCCAAATATATTGTTGATGGTATTACTTCTACACTTGTGAATTTTAATTGTTAATTAAAGCAAAAAGAGCTTTCAATATAAAACTTCGGGCCGTAGAAAACTAAATTTAGGGCTGACGGGCCCTAAGTTAAAAAATATGGAGGGCGAGCCGGGCTTTAAACTTTAATTAAGATACACTAAAACTCGTTGCCGAATACCTTATGCTAGGATAAAATAAGTGTAAATAAATATTTATTTGATATTAGCTTAAAAATCAACAAAACAATTTTTTGAGATTGTTTTTCATTCGATTCATTTCGTCTTGTTGCTATATATGATATAAATAAAATACAATAATTAATTAATATGTAATACAAAACGCTTCCAACTTTAAGCTTTTTAAAAATTTAATATTATTTCTATTACAATAAAACGCATTTTAAGTTTGCCAGATAAACCATGTTTGTCATACGAATGCCGTTAGCTAGTGTTAACTCAAAAAGGAAAAAGTTTAAAAAGCTATCAATAAATTCTACAGTTTTAATCATAATTTTCTCGTATGTCTTATCCATGTCTTCCTTCATTTCTTTCAAAAAGTTGTCCTTTTTAGCCTCTTGGATTACGTTCAAATCCTGATACTCCTAAATAAAAATTAATTATCGCTTTAGTGCCCAAAATATTACGAAGGTCGAATAAAATTGTATTGTTCACAATAATCATAGTATTTAGAGTTAGCGACCTTGCTTATACTCATCATATTTGAATATACCCTACGAATAATCCTCGTTGTAATTTAATAAAATTAAAATCAAAATTTTATTCATATCATAAATTTATTCAAAAAAAAGTTTTGATAGGATTAGGTAGTTTTTATTTTTTATCAAATTTTTCCTTCTCGTATAAATGTTGCCAAAATATATAACCTTGATGAAAGATTTGCCAGTGTCTCGAAAATTTCTTAGGTTCTTGAATTGAACTTGTCTTTGTTGATGCGCGAGTTGTACTTGCTGTAGCAAAAATTTCTTTATAAATGGTATATTATAAAAACAACGCACCTCAATTTTATCAATTTGTTCTTTAAGGGCGTTGTTATCCTTCTCCCAATTTTGAAATACAACATCAAGTTTTTCCTTGTAACCGTCCACTAATTTATTTCTATTCATAAAATAAACACCTCAGTTGAATGCGTTATATCTATTAATTAATCATCAATGTAAAATGCTATATTGACCTCTCATCCCCTTGAGTTTTCAGAACTTCTTCAGCCTTTTGCTCAAAGGTCTTAAACATATTTTCAGTTAGATTTTCAATCTTTTTTTGCTTCGATCCGATTTGTTTGGTAATATTTTCTAAATATTAAGTCAACAAAAGACTATACGTTTGAAAATATCTATCACCTCTCCTAAAGACGATCTGTTTTATAAAAAAAATATAAGTTTAATATCATGTTGCCAAATAAAGAAAAATCAAAGATAATTGTGCTACTTATCTTCCAGTTTTTCAAGGCAATCATTGGCAGGTATTTTCCGTTTCTTATTTTTGTTTTGATCAAAGTTGCCATTTTTAGACATCTTATCTGTTAAAAAAATTCTGTTACCGCAATTTAGGTACATATATCACAAATTATTAAATCAAAGCTACCTTGAGAATTATCGTCGAAGCTAAGGGATAAACAATCGTCATTTTCTTCCAGTTCCTTAAGATTATTGTTTGTTTCAAGGTTTCTCTTTCTCAAATTGGAGGTCATTTAGATCGTGATTGAAAAACAGACGATAATTTAAAACTTATAGGTAAGCAGACGATAATTATGTTTACATCGTATTGATCAAACCTTGATGCTTATCTCGTTCATGTTAGGCGAAATCAATATAAAAGGAACAATGATCCGAAAAACTAAAATTTTACTTTTATTATGTCTTTAAAATCAAGTATGGCATTAAAATTTTATCTATTATATGTTTCGATTAGAATATCTATAGTAAATAATTTTAAAAATATCCTGCTAACAATTTTATTTTATCCAGATTTCATAACTCTAGCAATATTTTTGCTCGTCGTGGCAGTTTCACCGGAATTCGTTCATGATCCCTACGGAAGGTTTAACTTTTACCCAAGTAAAATATAGTTTTACTCATGTAGAGTTTGAATAAATACAATTTACTGCATAAGGGTTTAGACAGACCTTGAGATAACAACATAACCCTAAGTTGTTTTTAATATTTTGCCTGCTTTAGGTATTCAAAAATACAGGTTGTTCTTGGACATTCCATAGTTACAAAAGATATTATTTTTGGCCTTAATTAGCTCCCAACTTAAAGTATTTATGTTATTTTCTATTTTCGGTATATCTTATTCATAGCGACAACACCCACATGTGATTGAATTTTTTTATGCTTAGCATGTAACTGCGATAGGACAAGAGGTAGCGGTAAATGCGATTTGAACGGACAATGCGATTGTGATTCAGGATTTCATGGCCCAGAGTGTGAACATTGTATTTCTCTATTTTTTTTAATCATTTTTTAAAATTTGAGAAACTATGCACTAAGCACTTTTTTTAAAATTTATAAAATTAATATGAATCTAACTTAATATTGTTATATAGTATGCAGCTGCATAAACCCGAATATAAAAAAGTGCGATCCGTATGATGGAAATTGTTATTGCATGTACTTATTCAATAATCCCATGTGCGCAAACCGTAAGGATGTTTAACTTTTTAACTTTAACACAATTACATATGTCTAGTGCTTATTAGGGCGATGCAAATTAGCTTGATTATATATAGGTATTTAAATATATAAGTTTACATAAAATGAGTCATATTTAATCTAAAGCCTTTTGTTTCATTGAGGCATTGTATTCTTTGAAAGTCCTTCTCCACGTTTCTATATCTTGGAAATCTTGTTAGATAGTGGTTACTGTTTGATGTGGCTAGGTTTTGGGCTAAGCTTCTTTTCAATATTTTTTTTTTTCAGAATATCGAGCTCTTACATCAGCATTTAGCGTCCAAACTTAATGACACGATTTTTATTCAAAATATTTATTTGAAGTCTAAATTTAACATTTTAGCTGTTGTCAATATTCAATAAACATTGCAATACTTTTGTGTTTTTGAATATTTGCAGGTTTTTTGGTTTTTTTATTAATGTAGCTGCCTTCCTAAATGGATTAAAAATAAAGGTATACGGATTTAAAACTCTGCCAGGTTTGATTTCTGCAGTTAGCTCATAAATCTCAAAAATTTGTTGACCTAATGTATTTAGTATGTAAGAAGATAGTCATATGAGGCTAAAATATATTCACCTGCACATAAAAATATTGGTAAAAAGAATTAACACGGAGGCTGCGGTTTATTACATGTAGGCGTCTCTAAGTAGACTCTTTCTAGGTCCATCACAAATTTTTTCAATACAAAACTTATTTACAATAAAGACTAAAACCCCTGAGCAACATTTGGCTTGGTCGTGTGTATAAAATATACTATTCAATCCAATTTTTTCAAATATATGTTTTCTTTGTATCATTTATTATTTTAATTTTCATGTCTAAAAATCAGGATGCAGGTGCCACCTAGAAAACACGCTAAGTTGCCACATGAAAAAATGCAACTGCAAACCTGGATATTACGGAAACAGCTGCCAATATAGTATAAAAATTATATACAAAAATTTAAAGGGTTTTAATCAAATAAATCTTAAAATCCCTATCCATATGTCCTGTTGTTATTTCCTTTTTCAATTAGCTGTGCCAGAAACAAAATGCTTATTTAAAAAAAATGCAGTGTATATTACACAATCAACTTATATCAATGTCACAAAAAATAAGTGTATGAAATCATAAAAGATATATCCCCATAATAGCCATATCTCATATATATTCAGTTTTTTGTAGTTTCATCCGCCTTTGGCTCCTCAGATTCGTCAACAAAATGGCCTTTTTTGACCGAATCGACAATCTTAAGATATTTTAATAAGAAAAAATTTAAGAATCTTTTTGAAAAAAAAACTCTCGTTAAATGAAAAATAAATTTTATTGATATATATTTACATAAATTTAGGTAATAAAAATATTTCGAGTCAAAATTTTTAACGACACGATATATTATGGTTATTCAAAAGAAAATATTATTTGAAGTTTAAATACAACAGTTTAGCTGTTAGGAATATACAAAAAAAAATTAATTTATTTTTGTTTTATTAACTTTTATTCTAAAACTTTAAATGTATATAGCTGAGTTTGATTCAAAAAAACATTAAACGGATTTGACAATCCCTTGATGGCATGTTTGTTCTATGTAGTTAACTGATAACCCTCAAAAATTTATTAACCTGTGTTAGAAGTCTTTTAATTACTATATATAATGGATACATATGTAGTGTTACAAAACAATAAGTGCCTAAAATAACATAGTCTTGCTAATTTTATTTAGCTGTTTGATTAGGGATAAATACTATTATAAAGGTATATAAGTTAAATTGTTCTAATTTATATTTTTCAACTAGATTTTACGACAAAAGCTTTATTAGTGAATAGATTTTATATCTTTATATAAAGCATGCCGTTGTGATAACCCTAACACCAACACGCAAGGATGCTCAAAGTTTGGTCATTGTTTCTGTCGAGCCGGATTTTACGGGAAGACATGTCAGCATGGTATATTATTTTGTGAATTTATATCAGGAATGGACAATGGCTATCGACAACTTAATTAAGTTAAGTTGTTTAATTTAACAATCAAATTTTAAATGTTATTATTAATTTAAAAAAAAATATTTTTTTTATTTGACTTATTAACTAAATCATTTTTTTAAAAGTCAAATGACCAGTTTATGCCAATGGTTTATTCTAGGTTTTTTGGTAATTTGAGCAGGAATTTATCAAAAAATTCTTAAAAATTAAATTTCCCCCACATAGGGGACCATACCAGTTTAGGGCTTAAACTCTTCCGAGCAATGCTTATTGCGGACGGGTCAAATTATAAAACATTGTTGATGAAAGTTTTTAGCCTAAGCTCTTATTTTGGCAGGACTAAGCCAATCAGCAGCTTTAAAGTGATTGCGCATGTGTACTATTATCCCAAGAAGATGTTTATGCATTTGGCCTATATCTTTTGCAAAAAACAGAGGTATGCCACTGAGCTATCTGCCGACCTGAAAATCTTTTTTGATTGAATATAATTAGCCATTAAAAGTATAAATAAATTAATAAAAATTTTACAAATTCGCTAAATAATTTTATATTTTTTACTTGTTTAGTAAAACTTTTTAATGGATAAACTATTTACTCGATAAAATACTACAACTTTTTTGGTTAAATTGCCAATGATTTATACTACTAAGTCCGTGTCTTGCAAAGGGTATGTTTTTTTTTGTAAAATGTAAAATAGTTGGATTCCATAGCTTAAATCGCGATTGACGCGTTCTATCAAAGGCATCAAGGCCAATAAGGCAAATTTTATAATAGGTTTTTATCAGGAGTTAGACGCCGCCAAAATTTAAAGCGATACTGGTTCCTTTTAAGTGACAGGTTCCGGTTCCATAAATTGGTTGGGACTGCAATTTAACACACTTATTTTAAAATATTGATGTATTGAAAATGTATATTAAATATAAATCACTCTACAAGGTTTTGCTTAAATTGTATTATTGGTTTTATATTAATGTAATTCGATGGAATAAATTATTGTTTGTTTAAGATCTTAAAACCGACAATACATATATCATAGCGGAAAACGATCGTTGTTAAATAAATAACTTGACTTGCTGAAACAATCATAATGACCTTGGCAAATTTATATAGTGTTGGAGATTCCCCACCAGACTTATTCCAAAACGGCAGCTTTGTTATGTGTTATGGGCTACCCTTGATTACAGCTTCACATAATTTACAATAACAATTTTATTTTGAAACCAAAAATAAATCTGGAGGGCAATTTATAGCTTCATGTTAAAGCAGAAATAAAATTTTATATAAAAAAATGGATTGAAACCGCCGTCAAATAAAAGGTATCCGTTCCTCCATTTTTCGCCGGTTCCGGTTCCAATTCCTGGTTTTTAAGCTATATTTAAATAAAAATAAAGGACATAGCCTAAAATTCCAGCTAAAAATTTGCCTCAACACACTTGGAATGAGACATTGTATGGGCCACACTAGGTCCGATCTGCAATTTTATTTTCAATTTAATCCAACTCGAGCAGCTAATTATAAATTTAGGTTTGACTTGCCTGACTGGTTTTATAAATAAATGAATTAAAAACTCAGATATTTAAGTAATGATATGAGGAGGTCACCGAAAGGTTATAAATTAGAATTAGCCGTTGTATTTATACCGTCCCAATTTATATAACTTCTTTCTGTCCCGTGTAAAGCAGGGCAAATCTATTTCAGTGGTAAGACAAAAAATTAAAGCAATTTTTGATTATAAAAAACTTCCAAATCATTAAAATAGAATATAGTATTAGGTTTCAAGCAAAATACGCTAAAAATCTTTTATGATTTATAATTCTAATAATTTTAAGTTTTTTACAAATCGATTTTGTGGAATAATATTTTAACTTTAAAAAAAAAGCCCTAAAAATATTTGCCTTATAGATTGCGATTGTTCAAGACACTCCCTTTCCCCGAATTGCGATGACAATGGCAGATGCTTTTGCAAAAATACCTGGAGAGCCAAAAAATGCGCACTTCGTAAAATGCTTATTAATTTTATATTCCTTATAAACTAAAAAATATATTTTTTATGAAGTTATACGAAAAATACAAAATAAAACTTAATAGTTTTGTGCTGCGTGAGGTCAATACAAAATAAAAAAATATGCTTTTTAACGTAGTTAGGTGCGGAATTTATTTTTTATATCGATTTCTAGCATGTGATTGTAACTTAAATGGAACGTACCATAACTTATGTGATCAAGATTTGGGTTATTGTCACTGTAAAGACGGGTATTATGGAAAAAAGTGCAGAAGACGTAAATATTAAATTTTTTACAACTGGATGTGGTACATTTAGAGTTTTTTTCATTAAAATAAATTATAATTGCTTTTACAATATACTATAACTATGTCAGCTGCTCTATGTATTTATGAAAATTTTATTAAAGTATATCTAATTAAAAACAAATTTTCATTTTAACTTATCCTTTTTTAAAATTTTAACGCTTCAAGAAAAAAATTGAACTTTATTTTTTAATTATAAAATTTTCCAAAAAATCATTTCGCCTAACTGAAATTAACTTCGCTTAATGAGCTTGAAAAATAGTGATACGGATTTTTCATTAAATTTAAACCCTATTATTACACAGGTCAACAAATGTTAGAAACATGAATTTTATAAAACCATAAAAGTATGCATCCCCATGATTGCCTAATCTCATATGTATTTTTCGTTTTGCCTTCTTCCGTCTTTAACTACTTTGATCAGTCTATAACAAAAAATGCCTTTTTTGACCAAATTGACAGATCTAAATATACCCTAAAAAAGAAAAAATTAAAAAATCTTTTTTTGCATAATATTTATAATCATATATAAGGAGAAATAAATTTTATTAATATATCAAGCTCTTACATCGGCATTTAATAATAATATTTCGCGTCTAAACTAAAACACGATATATTATCGGTTTTTAATGCAAATATTATTTGAAGTTTGAATTTAATAGTTTAACTATTGTGAATTTGCAAAAAGAACACTTCAATTTATATTTGTTTTAATTTTTTTTTTCGTTTTTTTACCTTTTTTTCTAAAATTTTCAATGTTTATACCTACTAACTAAGTTTGATTAGGAAAAACGGTAAACAGATTTGATATTCCCTAAGACGATAGATTTGATCTCTGTAGTTAACTCATAATTATCAAACAAAAAATTTTTTACCTGTGTTGTTTAAATATTTAATAAATTCCAGTTTTTTAATGCTAGTTTAATTGTAATAAAATTTGCTATTGTTCGGCGTTCATAAAATTCTCTCTTTAAGAGATCATTGAAATATGCATAGACTTTAGAATTTAAGTCTATACATTATATATTGTTTTTATCGGTGAATTTATAAAGAATGCAATTGTAACGTTAATAACAGTCTGACAAATGCATGTGATGCTTTTGGCGTATGTTCTTGTCTTCCTGGATTCTTTGGTAAAGATTGCGATCAAGGTAGGATACCTAGACGACTTCCTTATATTATTATAGTGTTAAATTTGGATAACAAGCTTATTTATTTATTTTATAGTACACGCAAGGCAGTCAAATTGAAATATAACAACATGTAAATAAAGTTATAGAGCCAAATTTTTCGCAATCATTACATTGGAACAAAACAACATAAACTATATTTAGAGGGTTTTGTAGAAAATACTGCGATAACAATACCTCCGGGTTCGCCTTCATTTTTTTAAACCTCGTTCAAAATTGAGAATATAACTTTAACTATTAATTTTCAAAGAAATCTATTGCCATATTCAGATTCCACATAAATTGTATCTTAAAAAGGTTATAGCTTATAATAATCAGCAATTTACTTTTAAGTTATTTAGGAAAAATGGATTTTATGGCTTAAACCACCAAAAGTACCCATAAGTTTGATGATATATAAGCTCTACCCCAAAAATAAAAAAATCGCAACTTTGACATCCGAATAACCGAAAATCTAAGGCATTAGCTAAAATTCTATTTTTATTTGTAATTAGCACCAAAAACTTCACCAAAAGTAGTTTTCATAAATGATGCTTAAAGTCGTCCAAATTTCGTTGTCCAGTATTATC
The DNA here is from genome assembly GCA_030555515.1 of Acutogordius australiensis. Classification (NCBI taxonomy): domain Eukaryota; kingdom Metazoa; phylum Nematomorpha; class Gordioida; order Gordea; family Gordiidae; genus Acutogordius; species Acutogordius australiensis. The sequence goes on from CM060245.1 coordinate 12,171,511, forward strand.
ATTTCTTTTAATGTCGCAATAAAATTATTGAAGCAAAAATTAGTAAATGGCTGCTTTCATTTAGTGGCCTTTGATTAAAGCTGTGTAATTTTTTTTTTAAATTTAACCGCTACCATCAAAAATGGGAAATAATAAAAAAAAAATCTGCAAAATTTTTTAATTTCTTATTATTTTACATAACTGAATGTTCATCAAATGCTTTATTTTTTTTCAACCAAACATTTTTTTTTCACTAGTCACAGCCTATGGTGCACAAAATTAAAAAAAAAATATTTAAAACAACGCAAAAATTTTTATATAGTCTTATAATTATTCTTTAAAATTGCTCTAAGATATTAGGCACAATTAAGAGTATTTTAGAAAAATAAAATTTATACCGATTTATAATGTCAAAAATGACAATGTTATTTGAACACTCCCGGTAAACATAGTAAAAAAACTTTATATATTTATGCATTGGCGTAGGAGAAGGGCGGGTTTTGGGGATGAAACCACCTCCAAGCATGCCATATCGCCACCCAAATTAAAAATTTTTAGTGCATATCCCCCCCCCCCAAGCTTCACTACTTGCTACGCCCTTGTATTTATGTATAATTTTTTTGCATGCATTAGACAGGGCACTTTTACTTTTTAAGCATATTGCTACGCCCTACCAAGGGCTATTAGTTATTGCCAGTTCCCTATAATTTATACAACACTTTGATTTTGAATGTGATATTCTAGCTTGCCAATGCCGAAATCATTATTCAAACCAAACATGCGACGTGGAAGGTAATTGCCCTTGCTACAATTCTCATTACGGAAAAAATTGTCAGCACAGTAATATTTGATATATATAGTTTGCACTTTAAACTAACAACCGTTTTATCTAGACCGCTAAAAATACAATAATAATTTAGGATGTGAATGTGGCAACTCAATCAATCAAAAATGCGATTTTCGCGGGTATTGCAAATGTTTACACGGATATACGGGAAAAAAGTGCAATGAAGGTAGCATTATTAGAAAAAATCAAATTTTGACATAATGTATGAAAGTTATTTATGAGCAAAATGATTTTAGGAGTGATAAAGTGGTCGAAAAAAATCCATTTTAAAAAGAAAAATATCTGTAGCATTCTGGTCCATATTTCTTATTTCCATTTTCCAAAGGTTCTTTCCGCTAAGGTATTTTCTCAGGCATTCATCAAATAATAGCCAATGACCAAATTGACTAGTTTTACAACTTCCAGATTATTACCCAAAAAGGATAACAAATTTCTTCATGTTCTAATCGCTTGTGATTTATATTAACATAAATGTTGTAACATGCAATAGCCGAAAATGGCAAATGATTTCAAAAAATAAAGTTTTCCTTTCCCTTAAAGGCTAATTTGTCTACCGACTTCATTTGGAAACTTCTATTTAAGGCTAGTTTTTTGTGCTTTTTTTGATAGAGCCCTTTTTGGGAGTTGAAAAATTTAAGTGTCTTAAATCAATGCCATAAAAACTTACTCTCTTTTTGACGTTTTTTAAAATTACAACTTGCTCGTGAGATCAAAGAATCATTTAATTTTTATAATTATTTTTTTATATATAATATACATTATAAAGACTATTGCTAAAAGGTCAAAATTCTAAATTTTGTTTTAACAAAATAAAAACAACTCTTTTTACGGCCACTACATATATACTAATTTTAACAAAACTCATATTCGGTCACTTATAACATACCAAAATATGAAATATATGGCCGTTTTCAATAAGTCATTTAAATTTTAGGGTATATAACTGTTATAGGGGTTTGATGCTATGTTTGACAGGCGTGATGCTAAAAAATTGCAATATTAAGAAATTAAAAGTCACGCTTATTTACTCTTTTCGGGGTATATTAAAGTAGCTCAGTTACTTTACTTGCCTCTTAAATAGATTTTCTATAAATTTTCTTTTGCACTTTCGGTAGTTTCTTAATAAAATCGATGTAAAACAGGTTGACGTATTTGTTTAATCCGTTCTTTCACCTGCCAAGTTATTTTCTTAACAGTGGTTTAAAAAACAATTTACTAGTTTATGCGAAATTAAAGGAATTTTATTTCGCTTTTTCTCCCTTAATTTGCCCCAAACAAAATTTTGCTCTTTTTTAAATACAAAAGTGAGTTTGGCCGATGGCGTCATCTTTTGTTAAAAAAAATTAATAATAATAGTGGGCCGAAAAATAACAAAGTCTTATTATCGATTTTTTTTGGTCCTTATTCTTAATGTCTTTCCTTGTAACCCTAATAGTTTCCAATGGATTTAATTGCCTCCATAATTTAATAATGTTAATAATAATATTTAATAAAAAATTTTAGAGTCTATTGAACCTATTGGTTACATTGTTTTTACCATTGACAATTAACGTTAAAAAGTTGTTATTGGTTGGTTTTCCGACTTGGTATGAGATTGTATTAACATTGCTAGGATCTACCCACAGTTAAAACAACGTTGCCGCAGTGATTTTTTGCCCTAAATAAGTTGTTTTTAGACCTTTTCTTTCAGTTTTTAGCGTTATGCGCGTGTTTCGGCCGATAGCCAGTAATTAACACATCCGTGTTATATTTTTTGTTTTTATAGAGTACTTTTAAATAATGCCATCTATAATTCACTTTTTAGCATTTTTGTTGTAAAAAAATACCTTGCTAATGAAATTTCTTAATAATTAACGGGCAATTATTTATACTACTTTATGTCTAACGTTGCTTTAACTCTACTAACTAATGACAAATTTGCTTATCAATCATGTATATTTCGCTTTAATTTACCCTTATATTTCGAGATACCATCCACGTGTCCTTAGTTACTAATGCCCCTTCCTTTAATAAACGCGCCTTTCATATTCCAATACGGGTTCGTTCGCACCTTTCCCCGAGGGGAGATTTAGCGCATTTTCACATCCACCTCTTTCCCTCTCTTTTATATAACAGCTTTAAAATACCTGCTATCACTAATTTTAGAAAAATTGTTCATAGAAAACACTTTCTATATTTTTGATGCTGACGGACTCACGCTTTAAAATCTTTGCCTCTCTACCTATTTTATATATAATCAGACTTTAGGCCCTTTTAATATCCTTTCACGGTCAATACTATAAATCATTACCATTTAAGAAACGAAGTTGCCATCTGCATCATGTTCTGCCAGGCCAACTTTATAAAAATGCCGTGTCTATAATAGTTCGCCTTAGGCACAATCCAGGGTTATAATATGCTCTCCACCCACATCCTGGGTTACAAAGCCTAGCAGGGGCGCAAGACCTCCCGCGATAATATTGTCCCACCCTAGACGCACTTTTGGATTTATATAACACAGGTCAACAATTTTTTGAGAGTTATGAGTTAAATACAGAAATCAAACCTGCCATCTTAGGGAATATTAAATCCGTTTACCGTTTTTCCTAATCAAACTAAGTTAGTCAGGTATAAACATTTTAAATTTTAGATAAAAGAGTCAAAAAAACAAAAAAGATTCAAAAACAAAAATAAATTGAAATTTTATTTTTGTAATTTAACAATATTTAAACTGTTAAATTCAAATTTTCATTAAAAACCAATAATATATCGTGTCGTATTTAAATTTGGACGCGAAATATTATGTATTATCTAAATGCCGATGTAAAAGCTTGATATAAATAAAATTTATTTTCCATTATTTGTGATTAAAAATATAAGTGACACGGAATTTATATATGCAACGTAGATTTTTATATTTTTTCTTCTTAGGGTATATTTAGATCTGTCAATTTGGTCAAAAAAGACCATTTTTTGTTATAGACGGATCTAAGGAGCCAAAGAACGAAGAAACTAAGAAAAACGAAAAGTTTATATGAGATTGGCCATCATGGGGTTGCATTCTTTTATGTTCTCATAACAATCTCGTTTCTGAGACATTGATATTTGTTGACCTATGTAATCAAACAGTCGGGGCGCGAAGCGCCTTTGCACGAATTGCCGGGTCTGAACGAGCGAGTAAAGGCGCGCAGAGCGCGTCGAAGACGACCTAACGCGCCGCAAGCGGCGAATAGGCGGCCCTTGGCCAAGGCGAGTGTATTATTTTATCTTAAAGTATAAAAAATATAGCTCTAAAGTGTATCTAGCCTTAACATCAACATTTTACAGTATTGGCACCACTTAATAAAATGAAAGATCGATTTTAAAATTGAATCTAATAAATGTTTTAAAAAAAAATATTTTTTTTTAATTTATTGCAAAAATTTTGTTTTAATTTTTTTTTGCTATTAACCTTTTTATAAAAATTTTTAATGTTTTCTGGCTTACAATGTTTGATTAGAAAAAAAAGTAACCGTTAATGTCTCTGAGAGGGCAGTTCTGGACTATAAAGTTAGCTCACAGGTTTCAAAAATTTAATGACCTGTGTTATACTTAGATCTCCTAACAAGATTTAAAAGGTAAATTACCTATCTGTCCTAATTTATGGCCTTTGTTTTGTTTGCCAAACAATTTTTTAATGCATATATAAGAATATGTCGTAAACATATTTAATCTGTTCCTTATAAATTGGCAAAAATTTAAGGAATCTAAAGGGTGCGTTAATCTTTATTTTTAAATATACAGTGGGCCAATTTATTTTATATATATTTGAGAATTTTTTTTATAAAACTGTAAATAAATTGCAAAACAGCTAAGAAAGTAATTATAAATATCAGGTAATTACTGTTGAAAAATTTATAAAAACAGTTGCCTAACCACAAGTTATTAGTGTATATTTCAAAAATGATTGCCACCTAAATTTTGTAGCATGTGAATGTGATTTAAGCACTTCTTCCGGGCACTGTGATTCTAATGGATATTGCGAATGCAAGTCTGGATTTTATGGACCGAAATGCCAAAATAGTAAAATTTTAACTTTAAAATTAAAATATTTATTTATCTGTAATTTATATCAAAATTAATAAATTCAGCTTTCATACTCTAATACTCTATGTCTATAAACATCTATTACAAGCATTAAAAGATATCTTTCGTTTACAACAAATTGAACATAGGTATAGAAGCACGATTCGGTAAAATCATTAAAATGCATCAAAAACAATTTTTAATTGCCTCTTATAAGAAATAAATATTGCCTAACACAGGTCAACAAATATTAATGGCACAATCGTGAATTTTATGAAAAAAACATAAAAAAATATATTTCTATGCTCATATATATCGATTTTTAAGTTTCTCCCGACTTCAGATCCTCACACCCGTCCATATCGAAAAAATGGCCTTTTTTGACCAAATTGACAAATTGAGAATACCTTGAAAAAAAATTAGAATCTTTTTTTCAATATAAAACCTTTGTAACTTATTTATCATTAAGAATGAGAAATAAAATTTTTAGTATCAAGCTCTTACATCAGCATTTAAATAATACGAAATATTTTGCGTCTTAACTTAAATTCACACTTGATTATCGGCTATTAAAAAAGATTTATTTGAAGTTTGAATTCTGTTAAGCTGTTTTAAATATGCAAATAAATTTCAATTTATTCCGTTTTTAAATCTTTTTTGTTTTTCTGTCATTTTTTTTTTAAATTTTCAATGTTTATAACTGACTAATAAGTTTAATTAGAAAAAAAAGTTAACGGATTTTAAAATCCCTAAGATGGCAGGTTTGATCTCCGTAGTTAGCTCATCTTAAAATTTGTTGACCTGTATAATTAGTAAAAAATTTTTAAGTGACAAATTTTACAGTACAGTTACTAATTATAATCTAGCACAGGCACGGTGCGGAGAAATATATGCAAGTGAATGGTACGCTTCTAGGAAAAATTCAAGAATTGTAAATGGAATTTCGCCAAATTTTCCTGTTCCTTGGTAATTAATTTTAATTTCTATTTATGCAATATTTTGCAAATTTAGTAAAAAGCTTAAATCATTAAGTAGAGGAGGAATTTACCATTGCTAGCTATTATATAATTCTAAAATTTGATGAATAATTTAGTTAAACAGTAAGTCCTTGCCATCTAAATATAAAAAAAATCTTATAGCCATTAAAGGATATATCGTTTGGGCCACCGACAAAATAAAATTTAAATAAAAAGATATTTTAAAGAGTTTCATCTTATAATTATTATTAATTAATTGAACATGGCACCGTACTGTAATATCAAACAGGCACGATTCTAGACCCCTTTTGGGGGGCAGTGCCCCCCCCCCAAAAAAAAATAATTAAATTTGCCCCCCCCCCCAAAAAAATACATAGTAATTTTATGTTTGCCCCCCCCCCCCAAATATATAGTAATTTTATCTCTTCCACATAATATAATTAAATTTGCTCCGTCAAAAATATCTAAAAAATATTATCTTAAAAATATTTACTTTTTTTAAAAGTGTTTTTATACATTAATACTTCTTGTCCGCAAGAGAGATCAAACTAACACAGAAATATATAGAAATTGATTTTACAGACAGCTTTATATTTGTGAAAGCAATTCATAACTCTGATGCCTAAGAAATTTTCTCACTTGTCATCAATCTATTGTTAGAATATAATCTAGAACCAAAGAACCTGATCGCACAATGCTACGATCGGGCGAACGTAATGGCCTGGGGAAAAGGTGGTGTTCAAGTATTTCTAAGCAAAATAGCTTGAGACCATGTCCCGTATATTCACTGCTTTAACCACCGATTGCATCTTGTTGTAAAAAATTGTCTTGAAATTTTAACTGAAGGGAAAGCTTTTTTTGATAATTTTTCTTCCCTTCATAAATTTTTTCAACATGATGCAATCAAGGTAGTTAGTGAATGCGGGACCATACCCCGGCTGTTGCCCCATTGGTGGTGTGGTCACTCCCTGCCCATTGTGTTTTTTTTTAAATTACACAAAAATATTTAATACTCTTTTAAAAATTAAAAATAAAAAAACTTTTTTATTTTCAGGTCACAGGGCAGAATCGGGGTTTTTTGACCATATTTATAATCATCTATTTATTTTTTGTATTAATTGAAAAATTATTTTATTTATTAAAAATAATTATAGACCAATTTTAATGCAGAACAATTTATATTTCTAAAACTTCTGATTTAATACACCATTGTTTGTTAGAAATTAAACAATTAAGAAATAAAAATACATTTGAAGATTTGTTCAAAAATTATTTTGATATTAATATTTTTTTTAAATGACAATAATTTATCTTTGGAAAAAAGAAAAACTAAACCTAAAGATTTTTCTGATTTTTATTTATTTTCTCATAAGTTTGAAAATATTTTAAATATTAAGGATAAAGGAAAAAGTATTTATTTTAATATTATTGATTTATTTATATTTTGATAATAGATTTTTTACCGATAATAGTTATTTAAAATCTTTATCCCTTTATAAATTTGTTTTATTTTAGATATAAATAAATTAGAGCCTATTTTAAAAATAAGTAATATGGATGAAAATTCATTATCTAAAGAAATTGACGTAGCCAAAAAATTTTTAATAAGAAACTTAATAATTACAAAGAATGTGTTACTATTGATTTTGTTAAATTTTTATATGATTACAAAGATGCTTCTAATCTATTTAACATTTTTCCTATAAGTTTGTTAATTGGCTCTTCAACGTCGAGTTGTGAGGCCACATTTTCTTCGTTAAGAAGGATAATAACTTCTTGCTGTTAAGTAGTGACCTGCGTAAAGGTGATTTGGTTTTTCAAGGACACGAAAAATCAATAACTGGGGCGTTAAATTTTGATGAATTTTATAATTTAATCAAAACAACCTCTAGGATAAAATTGTTAGATTAATAAAAAACACTGCTCATAATCAGCTATTTATTTACTATTTTAAAACATGGTTGCAATTTTTTTTATGCTCATTTAACGTTTATGTTCAGGTTTTATTTAATTTTTTACCCTAATATTAATTACTAGTTATATATATAACCAGTGTTTTTTCATATATATTCTTCCAAGCATACTTATACAATTTGTTTTCATGATAATCAATCTTATTTTAATATTCATTTTCTAAAATCCTAAGTTTTATATAATTTATTTTTATCATTCATATATATCATATTTCTAATTTTCATGCGCATTGATACCAAATGTTAAAATATTTAAAATAAATTTCCAAATCTCATATCTTTTTAAGCAATTTATATTAGTGAAAACAATTAATTTTAATTCATATATCCAAATTATAAACGCGAATATTTTTTTTTATTTAGAATATAATAAATTACTATTAATTTGTTAAAAAATTTTGAACATGGATTCTATTGTTGTACATGTATATATTTTGTCGTGATCGAAGGTCACGGCCAATTTTGCCGCCGAAGGCGGCAAAAAAAAATTTTCTGCCCCCCCCCCCCCCCCACGAGTTTGCCCCCCCCCCCCCCCAAAAATTGAAAAGCTAGAATCGGGCCTGATATCACATCAATAACTTAGCCCATAGAATCAAGTTTATCCTATATCTTAAAATTTATATATTAACAAATGTTTTAAAATATTTTTATAAATGGTTTTCGACAATAACCGTTTTTTCCTAAATATCTTGAAAATTAATTCCTAATAATTTTAAGTTTTAACCTTAGATATGTTTTTTATAAGGAATCTGAATATGCAATTTTTTTGAAAAATTAATTAATGAAATTTTGTGAATTTTTTCTGAACTTTGAACGCGGTTAAGGAAGCATTGGAAAAAACTAACCCGATGGCAAAAAAATTCTCTACAAAACCTGTAGAAATCGTTTAAGTTGTTTTTTGGTTGTCCAGTGTTATTTATTGTTTAACTCATATAGGGGTTATTTTTATTTCTAAATATATATTAAAAATATTTTCAGTAAATTGTTTCATATAAAACCTATTTAATACTGATGCTATACACAATGCAAAATTAAGTGTAATTAATTTAATAGTTCTAATATGATGATAATAAAATGCCCATAAATCTTTTGCCATAGACATTACTACAATTATTTTTAAATGAGGAGGGGGGTGGGGATGATTGGAAATTTTAGGAAAAACATTGGAGTAGGGCATGTTGTCTTTTATGAATAATTTTAATTGCATTTCTAAACGTTCACAATAATTATTTAGCAAGGGGTGTGGGAATGCGCACCAAACTCACATCCCTTCTTCCTTCTCTGTACGAATGCCGTTTACAATATAAAATTATCTCTATGCACAATATAAAAAATAAAATAAAAGGGCGGATCATTGTATATTTCCTACAACCTTGATAAAGAGATAATTAATATATAAAGAAGTAGAAAAAACTAGAACACTGGCCATGGACAGCAAAATTTGAGCAACCGTCAGCATCATTTATGGTAACTATCGTTTGTAATCAAGATTCTGATGCTTTTAGCTATTTGGTGTCAAAGTTAAGATTTTTCTTTTTTTAGGGTATTTGGGCATTTATATCATATTAGGGGTAGTAACAAAAGAAAAATATGTTTAGATATCGTAAATTCATTAAGTAAGGGACCTTTTTTTTCTAAACTCTTGTTGTGCCAATTGATTTTTTTGAAAATTAAAATTTTACAAATTTGTAAATTTATTTCTGAACTTTGGACGCGGTTTAAAAAAGTGGAAGCATTGGGGGAAATAGTGGAGGCAAAAAGGAAAAACCAAATCCGGGAACTTTGCAAAATTTCCTCCAAACCCTGTGAAAATTATATTTTTTGGTGTCCAGTGTATCCTGGCTCGCCCGACATATTTTAAATTTTTAATTTAGGCCCGGACTGACCCAGCCTAAATTTACAAATACGGCACCAAAATTTTCCAAGTAAAAAATCTTCAACATTTTTAATAAAATACTGGAGAAGTTGCATGCCCTTCATCATCTTTATTTGTTCTTTTTAATAATAGTTCAAAAAAGAATGCAAAATAAAATCGGCCGTTAGGCCGGTGATACCCTATTAAATCAAGGTTTGGACGGAATAAGTCGATCCCGACCTCCAGTTTGATTTAGGTTGTTTGCTTACATAAATTCCAATCACATACATTTTCGCTACCTTCAAATGACAAGTTTATGTTGATTCTTATTCTTACATCGTATTAATTCCATAATGATCTTAGGGGCGGTATTTTAAATTTTTCCTTAGTGTAAAATGTATTCATTTCGGGGCATTATAGAGTATGTACGGCTTTCCAATTCCATGGCCGTTGCAGTAGTGATAAAAATTTCACCAGGAAGTCTCGATAACAAATTGTTTGTATGAATATACAAATTTTTATTTTAATCTATTTTAATACTTTTGGAAAGCTAGAGCTAGCCCTCTCTGCCCTTTTTACCTTAATTTTTCACCTTACACGTATTATTTAATCGAATCAACCTAAAGACTTGCTCTTAACATATTCAAGTATAAATGAGATGTGTTTGGGCATGTGAGTCAATATGTATTTTGTTAAGCCCAAGCTGAGAAAAACCTAAAGCATTAAAATTAAAATTTAAAAATTAACTTATACAAGCAAGTTCTACATTTAAGGGTTGTACGAATCATAACCAAAGGAGCTTGGAGATGCAACGGAGCAATCATTGGTCATAAATGGATAGTTACGAGCATCGATTGCTTTGAACGAACCGAGGACGCCCAAGAAACCGTTGTGATTGCCGGAGACTATTCGGTCTTATATTACGATGAGAGCGAACAAAGGCATATGGTTGAAACCATATCCTTATTTCCAGGTATTATTATAATTTGTTTTCTTCTTGCATCTTACATAATGTTGATTTTCAAAAATTTAATTGCATAAATGTTTTATCCTGGCCGTGCAAGAGGTTTTAATCGTAAAGGAGAAAATCAAGTAACTTAAATAATTAAAATTACAGATTAGGTATTACATATCACACTAATGTTAAAATTCCATAAAATGAATGTTGGCTACTTTATAGGGAGCACATAAAGCCAAGATCTTGGTATTTTAATATTAAGTTTAAAAACACATGAAATAAGGTTATTTATTAACAAGGGCGTATTCTAGTTACCAAATTATCTCAGTAGCCTAATAATAAATATCATACTAATTAGAGCTGAAAGCAGCCCACTACATAGGTAAACTGTCGGGGGTGGGGGTGAAAAGGAGTTTATATTTCATTTTACCTTTTAAAAAAAAATAATTAAAAATGAACACGATGAAAGGTATTACATCTGCACCCTGTATATTGATAAATTAAAAATATTTTTTTTTTATAATTTTCTATATTAAATTTCTGGGCCGCATATTTTTTTGGGGGCGGGTCAAAAAACGACAGACGGGTTGTGCGGAAATATTTGCTCGGTCTAAATTAATCACAATACGTTTTGGGGTTATCATTGAAATTTTTTATTTTTTAAATGTCGAATTTAAAAAATTTATAATATTCACGCTAATTTATGGACTTAAATTGAGCCTAATGTGATCCAACCATATTTTAAAAATATCTTAATTCTAAATCGGTCCACAAAACAATATAAATGTGACAAGCGTACGCCCAAAAAAATTTTAAGTCTCTAACAGGTTTGTTAATTAGACAAAAATTTCAGATGATTAATAAATAAACCTCCCATACTCCAACTAAATAAACCTTCCATACCCCAATTCCATTTTCCTTTTTTAAAAACCTGCCCATGCATGTCTTGAATGAGCCTTAACAAAGAATTTGAGAGTTTAGATAATCCTTAAAAGGTGTTAATTATTTAACGTTTTGGTGCTCCTAAAAGTGTGACATTAATTTTTTTTTCTTTGCAAACTTTTAGAAGTCTTTCGACTCTTAAAAATTAACGCGTTTAGAGACGTCTTGGTATTTTTTTTAAAGTACAATTGAATCTTTAATGCGCGCTAGGCTCAGTGCATTTATATAGGCGCATTTGAATTACCTAGGCGTTTTTTAGAGCCTTCCCCCTTTAAAAAAAAGTTACAAGGTTTTTAAAATTCTAAAAAATCTACGCTTTCAATAACTCAAACAGTTTGCGCTTATAATCTTTAAGTCTACATGATTTTAGATTTACACTGTACTTTAACTCATAGTCTAGGAATAGAAAATGAAAAACACCTAATGTAATTAACCAAAATTTAAATTGTGCATTATTGCCGGGGAAATAAATATTTTGGACGTTGAGGGCAAGTTCAAACAATATTCCGCCGGAAAAAATGTGTTTTGAACATTGACTATACAATATTCCGGTGGAATATAAGCTGTGGAAGGTCAAGTACAATTAATAATCCAGGGCGGAAAATTTTGTAGCGTTGACATGTATATTTAAATAATATATAATAAATTTATGTTGATAATGACTTCAATTTAACCTTTTTATATACTAAATTTTGTTTAAGAATGATTCAACTATTTTAAATATAATATTGGAAACCAAGAAATTGCATTCCATATGAGTTCAAAATGAGATTTCTTCTATCTAAAAAAACTCTGACGAAAACACCCATTAAATAAAGATTATAAAAATTTAAAAACCTCAACAAGTGAAGAATTACAAACAATATCAGTTTTTAGATCAATCAACATCATCAAATTGTGTAAAACTTCACCTTAATGATATTACTAATTAATTAAATATTTGCAAATAAAAAATGGCAGACCCTTTTTCTACCATTGGATTACAAAAAGTCCTCCTTCCTTTAGTTGCAAGGCTGATAATATTGAACAACAAAAAAAAACGATTTTTTAAGGGTTTTTTAGAGAATTTTCTTGCGACAACGATCCCGGGTTTAGTTTTTTTGCCAATGCCTCCAATTTTTTATAAACCGCGTCCAAAGTTCAAATAAAAATTCACAAAATTTCTTTTACTATTAATTCTACAAAAAATCTATTGGCATATTAAGATTTCTTATAAAAAACATCTAAAAAAAGTTATTCCAAATTTTTAGCAATTTACTTTCAAGTTATTAACAATTAATGGTGTTTATGACGAAAACCACTAATTTTACAAAAATTAAAAAATAAAAAAAAATTAAATATTTAAAAAAATTTAAACCCCTTACGTTAACAATGAATGTTTTCGTTACCTAAATATATTTTTAAACTTTTGTTATTATCCGTAGGTTTTATAATATAGAAGCCCAAAATACCCAAAAAATTGAAAAATCTCAACTCTGACACCGAATAATTAAAAATATGAGGCATTGGCTAAAATTCTAATTTCATATTCTTAATCAGCGCCAAAAACTTGACCAAAAACCATAGATGCCATAAATGATGCTTAGGATTGTCCAAATTTTGTTGTCCAGTAATCTAAAAACCAATCAGTTAACAATCCGTTCCGAAGTTGTCATTAGACGCACAAATGTCTTTTTACACCTCGGTACCAAACCCTGGACCAAACCGTGTTCATTATTGCGAAAATTTAACCGATACATTATATTCTATAAACCCGAACCGTACCTTGAACCCTTGAGAAAAATTTTGGCGAACCCAAAGCCGATTCAAAAAACAAATCATTTACAAGGTACGCGTTCTTTTTTTTTACACAATATGACAAACCTAAATTACTAAAATTCATGCTATAATATAAAATTTTTCAATCTACTTTAAAAAATATTCATTGAGAATTATCATCCGGAATTACCAGCAAAACATTAGAGATTTGTTCGCATGCCACGAATGATTGCTACGCATGTGGCAACAAATCCGCTTGCCGTTTTTTCTAAGCAGTTTGTCAACTATACTCATTAAATTTAGAAAAAAAAATGCTCAAAAAACAAAAAAGATTCCAAAATAAATCAATGTATTTTTGCATATTCACAACAGCTAAACTGTTACATCAAATTATAAATAATATTTTTAATACAGATAATATGTATAATATAAATTTTGAAGGCGAAATATTTTGTATTATCTAAATGGTGATGCAAGAGCTTTAAGTAATAAAATTTCTCATTTTGATAATAAATATAAATTTCAAGGGATTTTATTAGGATTCTAAATTTTTTTTGAGGGTATCTGTCAATTTGGTAAAAAAGGCCATTTTCCGCTATGTACGGATTTAGGAGCCGAAGGCGGGAGAAACTGCGGAAAATATATAGTTTTAAGGACATCAAGTGGATGCATTCTATTTAGATTTCATAAACTATTTGTGACAAATATATGTTGACCTATGTAATAATAATAAAGTAGAAATATAAATGTTTAAAGATATTTGGGACATATAATTACAATAATTCACAGTACTTAAGTAATAAAAACAATTAGATCACACGACACACGACAAATTAATCAATATTAAATTATAAAATGGGGGTAAATAATCCCCATGATGTGTTTTCCTTATATGTATATTTTTTTTCAAAGTTTCTTAAGACTGCGGCCAATTCCTTCGGTATATATATAACAAATGCCCAAAATGACAGATGCAACCTCGATATTACCCTAAAGAATTTTTTTTTAGTATTAAAATCTTTTGAGCTTATTAAATCTCAAATAATGAGAAATAATTTTTAAATATATCAACTCTTACATCAACATTTAGGTTATACATAGATTACCAACCTAAATGTGAAAATATTATCGGTTTTTTAAGTGAAGAGCCTAAAAATTTCTATGCAGGACTTAATAAACCCTTGGATAAGTACAAAAAAATGTAGTATATTTTTGTTTTTAAATCTTTGGTATTTTTTTTAAATTTTTTAAATGATTACACATAAGCTGGCTATATTTTACTAGAAAACGGATTTGAAAATCCCTAATAGTTCTAGTCCCTCATAGGCCCGATTCTAGCTTTTCCATTTTAGGGGGGCAAAAAAAATCGTGGGGGGGCAAAAAAAATTTTTTTGCCGCCTTCGCCGGCAAAATTGGCCGTGACCTTCGGTCACGGCAAAAAATATACATGTACAACAATATAATCCATGTTTAAAATTTTTAAATTAATAGTAATTTATTATATTCATAAAATAAAAAAAATGATTGCGTTTATAATTTGGATATGTGAGTTAAAAGTAATTGTTTTCACTAATATCAATTACTTAAAAAGATAGGAGATTTGAAAATTAATTTTAAGTATAATTTTATCATTTGGTGTCAATGCGCATGAAAATTAAAAATATGATAAATATGAATGATAAAAATAAATTATATAAAATTTTGGATTTTAGAAAATGAATAGTAAAATAAGATTGATTATCATGAAAACAAATTGTATAAGTATGCTAATCTGGAAGAATATAAATGAAAAAACACTGGTTATATATAATTAGTAATTAATATTAGGGTAAAAAATTAAATAAAACATGAACATAAACGTTAAATGCGCATAAAATTGCAACCATGTCTTAAAATAATAAATAATTAGCTTATTATGAGCAGTGTTTTTTATTAATCTAACAATTATATGCTAGAGGATGTTTTGATTAAATTATAAAATTCATCAAAATTCAACGCCCCAGTTAATGATTTTTCGTGTTCTAGAAGAACCAAATCACCTTTACGCAGGTCACTACTTAACAGCCTACTAGAAGTTATTTTCTTAAAGAAGAATATGTGGCCTCACAACTCGACGTTGAAGAGCCAATTAACAAACTTATAGGAAAAATGTTAGATTAGAAAACGCAATCTTTGTAATCATATAAAAATTTAAAAAAATCATTAGTTACACATTCTTTGTAATTATTAAGTTACTTATTAAAAAATTTTTGGCTGCGTCAATTTCTTTAGATAATGAATTTTTATCAATATTACTTATTTTTAAAAGACTATATTTTATTTATATCTAAAATAAAGGTTAATCAAATTTATAAAGGAAATCTAAAGATTTTAAATAACTATTATTGGTAATTAATCTATTATCAAATGAATCAATATATAAATCAATAATATCAAAATAAATAATTTTTACTTCGTCATTAATATTTTTAATATTTTCAAATGAGTAAAAAATAAATAAAAATCAGAAAAATCTTTAGGTTTAGTTTTTCTTTTATCCATAGATAAATTATTGTTATTTAAAAAAGTATTAACATCAAAACAATTTGAATAAATCTTCAAATGTATTTTTATTTCTTAATTGTTTAATTTCTAACAAACAATGGTGTATTAAATCAGAAGTTTTAGCAAAAATCGTTCTGCATTAAAATTGATCTATAATTATTTTTAATAAATAAAACAATTTTTCAATTAAATACAAAAAAATAAAAAGATGATTATAAATATGGTCAAAAAACCCTGATTCGGCCCTGTGACCTGAAGATATAAAAGTTTTTTATTTTTAATTTTTAAAAGAATATTAAATATTTTGTGTAATTTAAAAAAAAAATGACACCACCGATGGGGCAACAGCCTGGGTTTGGTTACGCATTCCCTAACTTCCTTGATTGTATCATGTTAAAAAAATTTATGAAGGGAAGAAAATCAAAAAAAATTTTTCCTTCACTTAAAATTTTAAGAAAATCTTTTACAACAAGATGCAATCGGTGGTTCAAGCAGTGAATATATGGAACATGGTGTCCAGCTATTTTGCTTAGAAATACTTGAACACCACCTTTTCCCCCGGGCATTACGTTCGCCCCATCGTAGCATTGTGCGATCAGGTTCTTTAGTTCTAGATTATATTCTAACAAAAGATTGATGACAAGTGAGAAATTTCTTAGGCATCATATTTATGAATTGCTTTCACAAATATAAAGCTTTTTGTAAAATCAAATTTTTCTATATATTTCTGTGTTAGTTTGATCTCTCTTGAGGATGAGAAGTATTAATGAATAAAAACACTTTTAAAAAAAGTAAATATTTTTAAGATAATATTTTTTAGATATTTTTGACGGAGCAAATCTAATTATATTATGTGGAAGAAATAAAATTACTATGTATTTGGGGGGGGGGGGGGGGCAAATTCAATTTTTTTGGGGGGGGGGCAAACATAAAATTACTGTGTTTTTTTTTTGGGGGGGGGGGGGCAAATTCAATTATTTTTTGGGGGGGCAATCAAAATCTTTTGGGGGGGCACTGCCCCCCCCAAAAGGGGTCTAGAATCGTGTGTTTTATTAACAAGATTTATTTATTATAATATGAAAAAATAAGAAATTCTTATTTCTCAGATTTTTTTATACTTTGTGTTAGGGCGCGTCCAAAGTGAGTTTTTATTTTCGTGAGATTCAAAATTTTAAAAAATTTTATTTTGTAATAAAACGCATAATTTTTAAAAAGACGCCAAATTTAATATACGCACTTAAAATGCTTTTTCTGAAATAAAAAAATTTAAAAAAAAAATTGACAAAAAATAATAAATTTTTAAAATTTTTAGAATTTTCAAAATCTTACAAAAATAAACTGACTTTGCACGTGCCCTTTATAATTTATAATATACATTAATAATAACATATATTAGTTTATAGGTCCACATTTGAGAGTTATGAGTTAACAACAAAGATCAAACCCCATCTTAGAGAATATCAAATCCGTTCGATTTTTCTAATCAAACTTAGTTAGTCAGATATAAACATTGAAAAGAGCCTAGGAATTCTTGAAAATTAATAAATCTATCGGCAGAATTGGGCCATTTTGTGCATAATTTTTGACAAATCAAATAAGGTTTTACAGACTCTTAGAGCTGTTTAAGAACTGAGAGCAATCCAGCTTGGCCATGACCAGGTGTATTTAGAACCAAATATGCGGGGTTTTTATATTGAAGGATTAATAACATACTCAAGTTATATTTTAACACATGAGCTTTTGGCAACCTTGAAAATGATTGAGCCCTTATAAAAGTAATTCCTTTAAACACATAATGTGGACCTTATGTAAATGATGCACGATTGAACTTTAATCTCATTTCTTAGAACTTAAAACATTACATTGTAATTTATAAAAATTTGCCGGTCTCTTAAATAACAGACTTGGATTTTATCCGGTAGGTCTTTAGTTAGGTTAAGAATTCAGGGCCAAGCATAATTTACTACCAATCGAATCAAAAACCTTAATATATACAATTTTATTAAGAGTGCGAAAAATGAATTTAAAAAAAAGTTATTTTGGATATTTCTTCTCAATAATTGGTTTATATAATTATAGCTGAACACGGAGAACGACATATGACTGCTGTGGCCTTGATCAAGATCTCAACACCTAATGGATTTACATTTAATACCTTTACACAGCCTATTTGTTTATTCAACTTGCCTACTGTGGTGTTACCAACAAATACTCTCTACGCTGGATGGGGATTTCGAAGTTTTTTAATATTGTCAAAAGATTTTTTGAAATGAAGAAACAAGATTTTTACAGGTCTCAGATAAGTGTCCACAATTTTCAAAAAGAGACAATTAAAGAATCTTTAATGGGTGGCGGACAAAAAATGTTTGCCACAATTAGGGATATTAACAATACGGAAAATTTTATAAATTTTATTTCGTAATTTTGATATAAAAAATCTTCGTTTATTAAAAATGTAAAATTAACTTTAGACGATATGGTCCCTAATCCCATAATTCAAACAGCGGCACTAAGGGCACTTACCCCGGATGATTGTTTAAATCAGAGACACATTAGGGAAATACCTGCGCGTGTGTTTTGTGCAACCGCAACTGGCGTGAGAGGTGCTTATGAATGTGTAGGGGAAAGAGGAACGCCTCTTGCTTTATCATCTTCAGGTAACCATTATTTATTTAAAAGACCTCTAGCACAAAAGGCTATTGAGCTTGGAAAATAAACATTGAGGTCCCCCATTTTCGCCATATAGGAGTGCCATACGTTAGGGTTATGACTCGTAGTAAAATTTGCTCGCATAAAGATTTTTTGCCTGAACTCTTGCTATAGGCATGTTTAGGGACTATTGACTTAGTAAGCCATTTAGTAACATCAAAGTTTGGACCTGTGGTCGATTTTCTAAAGATATGCACGATAATTTGAACCCCCAACCTTTGTATGACAGTGACAAAGCCGCTCGAGAATTAGAGGAAAATTGTTCAACGGTATATTATTTAAAATTAATCATACCCCAGGACTAAGGTTCAAAATCAAGGTAAAAAATCTAGGTTGCAGGGTTCTAAAGCTTATTATAAGCAACGTTAAAAATTTTTATAGAAGAGAGGCTAGTCGTTTACTATTATGTCGCCTATCATTTGCAGTAGGGCCAGTTTATTTTATAAAGAACTTAAAGCTACGATCAATTTCTTAAATACGCAAGCTGGCTTAAATTAAATCATTATTTATATCATAACATTGTTGTTAAAATATAGGTACAAGCTACTTGTTAGGATTTTATCTAAAAGGACAAGCTGGCTGTTATAAGCCGGGCGCTTCTTATTACGCCAACGTTTCAAGGTACGTTTCATGGATCCGACATCAAATGTCAAGTTATCGTCCAGTAGACGCCGAAGATCCTGTAGTACACAACCGTGTTCACAACATTATGATATTTAACTTAACCTCTGCCGGAGATTTAGATTATTTAGCTTACTGAGTCGCTACAAAAGCACCATGGAATAACTTAATAAACAATACCTTATAATCATAAATTATTATTTATTTTGATGTTTCAAATAAAGTGAATTAATTATTATGTTTTTAAAATTATGCAGTATTACTATTTACGATATCCATGTTATTAAGTGTGTTGTTCAAGTAGGTCATCTACATTAATGTTGGGAAAAATTGTTTAAAATTGGATTATATATAGATTAAATATCATAATATAATGGTAAATTTATAATAAATATCCAATCATAACAAGCTTCTAAATTAATTTGATTTCTGATATATGATTCAAAAGAACCAAAAACAGTTTATTACACAAATATAATTAAAATACTTGTTCAAGCATTTTTATGAGGTCTTTTTGCATTGTTGAAATTTTTAACTGATACAAATCCATCATATTTACAATATCTTGTTTATCGCTTCTATAGATTGTCTAGATAAACAAAAGTGAATGATATCGATGCTTAAATGTGACATCCAGATACGCTTAGCTAATAAAGCAAAATGACACAAGATATCCGTAATAAACCTATTTGTCAAATACCTAGGAAAAAATTTAAGTGAATCAAAATTCAAGCGATATAGAAGTGTTAAAGAAGGTCCACTTTATAAATGATCATTTAATTATTAAATTTAATGAGCAAAACTTTTACTTGTCTTTTAATATTTTGGTGCATTGTTTGGGCATGTGTCATATAAATCATTTCGTTCAAGTTGCATTGTCGTTCCATATCGCTGTGCCCGACAAATGGACATTCCTTCCACGGCAACAAATTTAACCTCCCAATATTGGAACACGGCAAATGCCCATACTCTGTTCCTACATTGACTTTTGCATCGGGTATCATAAAAACATCAGAGGACATCAGGTCATCGATGTTGTCACCGTTGGAACATAGTACAGTGCCCAAAGTGAACCCGTTTTCGAGCGCCTCAATTTGATTCGGTGTAAATACCCAAGGATTTTGATACCAAAATCTTTTCAATATAGTAGTAAAAAATCGTGGAAGCTCTTTTTTTGCATAATCAAGTAAAAATACTAAAACCTGCAGTCAATGGAATGGATGCTATGAGCAACAAAATTTGTAAAACTTTTAAATTAAGTCCACCTAGATACAACAAAAAAAATTTTCGGTTATCTATTCAAATTTTAAAATAAAGGTGGGAAAATACGTTTTTTATGTATACCTATCCCCATGACTTAATCGTTTAAACTGATCCGCTAAAAGCCATGTGAAAGTTGGCCCAAGAAGGTCGTCTGAATGCTCGGGTTGTTCCAACATACCCCCGATCCAAACGTCAATATCGTAGGGTGAAAAATATATGTGGGCTAATTTGGCCACTATATCGTAATTATTGGAAGGCCAAATCGAACCAAAATCTCCCGAGGTAAGCACATCGATGAAAATTTTATTGCGTTTATTTTGGAGGTAAGATAAAGAATACGTTTCTTTGTGGACAGCTCATTTTTATAAATAATCAAAAATATAATAAATTTTCTCGTCCTCTTATGAAACAGAAGATATTATGAATTACCGATAAGTTTGTTCTGGATTTCATACTGATTTTGCTCGTAAAGTGTTGCGTTGAAAAACGTCGAATCTATAATCAACAAATTAAATTAGCCCAAACCCAAAACTTATACATATTGTACAATTTATAAAAATTAATGTTTTAAAATACCCTTTAAACAATTCAAATCTGCATAATTTATTCAAATACTCTTTAAAACATCGGGCACAGTCAAATCTTGACCTCTTTCAGATAATTAAGACTTAATAATTGATTCCTTACCTCGACAGTATTGCCGCCATTGCATGTAAGACGGTAACCCATGGTCCCGTCCCCTTTGAATATTTATGGCTATGAGATCGAATGCCGGAACGTGATGAGATTGGAAGAGTTTTTCCGTCAATTCATGTGTTATAAGCTGTCTCGGGTCAATAGCCTTTCCAGGTACCCCAATCAATCCACGTAAAATGGGATCAATACCGCCTATTTATACCACATATTAATATCATATAACAAGAGTGTGAGGTAAAGATATAATTGCTAACCTTACCTTGTTCAATTAACTTATCCGGAGCAAAAAAGGCTTGGTGCAAGGATATATTTGAAAATACTCCCAAATTATTTGTTTTTGAAGTGTTGTTTGTAGAGTGATTAAAAGGAGTATATATCCGATACAAGATTGGATTAACCAGACTATGACCAAATCTTAATGCCGCCGTTGCAAAAACATTAGAGATATCCGCTCTTACCGTGGTGTCGTATTTGATATGGCTAGGGTACCCTATATATAAATAAGGTAAATAAAATGTTAAAAATGATTTTAAGTAAAAATCTAAACCAATAAAAGTGTGGATCTACCAATCTTAAGCATAGCATTCTTCCCAATAACTTTGGGGAGCCATTCGTTGTAGGTTATAATCTGGAGTTGAGCTCCCACAATTTTCCGTGCCTCTTGGTATAACCGATATCCCGTCCAATGAGGATTTAACATATTAAGATCGTCAACTAAATTGTTGTGATGCCTCATCCATAGAGTGTGCATGCTAATAAGACCTAATTGTTCGTTTGCTCGATGGTCACCGGCTAAAAAACATGGATACCTATAATGTCACAAATTACAAATCTACATAAAACTTAAATCGGTTAACCATATTAAGACCAATCCATAGTTATAACTTCCTAATTAGCACATAATAGTGTTTCTACACATACATTATTAAACAAAAAAAAAAAATTTTAGTGAGCTCTATTTTTACTTTATTAAAATTGGGGAATTAGCCATATAAAAGTTTGGACGCAAAACTTTACAACAAATTTATAAATATATGTTAGAAAACTTCACAAGTACGGCTTTAACCCAACTGTTATTTAAACTTAAAACGGAATCTAAAATAGTAACCTCATTAGTTTAAATAAAAATATAAAATATATTACGTATGCATTTTTAAGAAAAATTTCGGCAATTGCATAATAACAAAAACAATATTTTCGAAAATAACCACTTAAAGTCAAAATAAACCATCGGAGTAAATATATACAATTTTTTCATATATATAGGATGAAAATATTTAATTATAAGATTCAATTAATTTATTGATAATAATAACGTCTATATTTTCTAAGTCAGGTGCAAATTTACGGCATTTTTAAAATTTATGGAAAAATTCTTTAAAGACCTGTGCTAATTTTGAGGATATAACGGTTAAAAAAATTATCATAAACAATAGGGTAGATTTAAATTTTCACAGCAATTTGTTAAATGAATGAGAATTCATATGTTCTATAAATGTACCGTTTGTTCGCAAAATCTCCACGCCCAATTTTGCAATCCATCTCTTGTAAGGTGTCAAACGGCAAATATTGTTTATTTTTTTCGTTTATCGGTGCATATTTAGATGCAAGGCCTGCTAACAGTTTTCCTGTAACTTCACCTTTGTTAACAAAAATTATATTAAAGTTAGTTAAATCATTTGTTGGGAATAGAGAGGAATATAAAACGTATTTAAATAATAAAAAATAAAAAAATTAATATTGTTAATGTTGTCTCAAATTCTCACCAATTTAAATTTTATTAACAAGTTAGATTCCAAAAAATGCCGAAGGTGTTTTTTTTAGTAATAAACTGCCGTAGGGCTTTTCCCATAAATCAGGAAACATTCAAATTTAACCATTTGATGTGTATTCCATAAGTTGCTTTTGGATATGGTAAGAACTTCCGTAAATGTTGCTGCCATCAATAAAAGAGGTAATTGTGTTTACCTGTTCCCTTCGAACAAGTTTACTATTGTTTGAGAGTAAATAAGAACTTGCACCGGTCCCGCAAATCGCACTCGATCTTATAAACTCGATACAACTATTATAAACGATAATAACAAATAAATAATATATAATCGTTAGCTTTATGTTAAGTATAAATCCCATTCTAATAGTCATATATTTCTAAATTTAACTATAATTATAATCTATCTATATCTCTCAAAATCCTAAGTATTTTAAAGGAAATTATTAGCTACGTAGCAAACAATTTCTAAATTGTGCCATATATTTATTTTATTCTTTTGATTAATAAATATCGTTTCCAGACAAATTTATATCCCGTAATTATATATGTACATGATTGTTCAAAAGTTACCTCGACGAATGTACCCTTGGGTCTTCTTTCATTTTACCCGGTGACATTTGAATGGGTTTAATGGGAAAGCAAGCGGCATTGTTAAGACAGTGATCTCCGCATGGCGGAACATCCAGGAAGCTATGATAATGGATGGCTGGAAGAGCAAAATCCATGTCGTGATCCAAAAATTGACCCCATTGCATAAGCATCATGGAATATCCCCTAGTGAAGGGTGGAAAAAATAAGGTCAATAATATATTAAGAGCTAGTTTTGTTATTTTTTTTAAACAGTGGAATGACTTGTTGTCTTTCCCATTATGTTTTACGCAGTGCATGTGGGCCAAAAGGGATAAGCCAAAACAAAGGGGGGAAAGCACACAGTAATTTTAAATTTTGACAGAAACCCCGAAAATATGAGGAAAAAGCCATTCAAGAAATGAGTTGGCTATTTTATTTAACAATAATTATAAAGGTACAAAACTAAAGCAGAATATTTTACATTTAAAAAATGGTTCTTAATTAAAGCTAAACCCCTTTATTTTTTTCATAATAAAATCAAAAAAAAAGTTTGGCCTAAAAGCCCACAAAGCCCTTTAGATAAAAAGCCCGTTAATTGTTAAAGTGAGGCTTTATTAAAAGGCCCATTTGTAAAAGTGTATTTTTGGTCGTTTAAGTGTTGGCCCCTAAAAAATGCCCTTTAAAGGCTGGCTCATTTTTTCTAACCCTGCAAATACACGTAAATGGCACCAACATACGTTTTTCACCTAATGGGTGCATAAATATCTTTTTAAGAAGACATAAACATTTATATTTTTTTCCTTAAGATTAGTGCAATGGTGGTAATACTTCTAAAGGTGATAGTTATTTAATTTTAGCCATGACAGAGTATATATGCCTAAGATTTTTTTTTATGTATATATATACCAGTGGAAAATTACTTGGGGGTGTTATTAATTCTTTTGGTAGATGCTATCGTATAAGAGACAAGTCGAGGGTTAGGTAATATTGTTTCATTATTAAGAAGAGAGTTTTCCAGGGTCGGCGATAAATTTGGCATCATGGAAAAATTCATGTTGAGTGTCGGCTTCTTCCATCCTAAAAATGTTAATTAAGTTAGAGAAACCTAACAAATGCAAATTTTAGTTAATTAATTGTATATTTATCAAAAAATGTTTTATAGAGTCAATTAAACGGGGAAATAAAGTTTTGATTTCACAAGTCAACAAATATTAATGTCAGAGAGGTGAATTTCATGAAAATAAAAAAGAATGCATCCCCATGATGACCTAATCTCATATATATTTATTGTTTTTCTTAGTTTCTTCCGTCTATGGCACCTTAGCGTCTAGAACGAAAAATGGCTTTTTTTGGTCAAATTGACAGATCTAAATATACCCTAAAAAGAAAAAATTTAAAAATCTTTGTTGCATATAAAAATTTCTTGTAACTTATATTTTTAATCACAAATAATGGAAAATAAATTTTATTAATTTATCAAGCTCTTATATCGGCAGTTAGATATTACAAAATATTTCGCGTCCAAACTTAAACACGACACGACGTATTATCTTTTAATGTAAATATTATTTGAAGTTTGAAATAATCAGTTTAAGTATTGTGAATATGCAAAAATAAATTTCAATTTATTTTTGTTTTTGAATCTTATTTGGTTTTTTGACCTTTTTCTCTAAAATTTTAAATGTTTATAACTGACTAACTAAGTAATATGGAAAAAACAGATTTGATATTCCGAGGCAGGATTGATCTCTGTAGTTAACTCATATCTATCAAAAAATTTTTGACCTGTGAATAAGATGTTTGTAAGTATTATATTCAAAACCTAACGGTGAATCAAAGTTGTTTTCGTATCTCGGTGGTACTAATCTCAGAAATGGCATATTCGCGGACCCTACAAATGGATTGTGTAAATTGTTGCATAGGCCATCAATGGTGCGATATTTTGCATGAAACTTCAGGTTGCCTAAACACAGCTCTTGAAATTTTTGAGGCTGGCCTGTTCCGTTATCGATGGTCATTGATTGCATCATTTTTAACATATACGATTGTCCTATGCTTATATTAATCCATAAAAAAATTGAAACATTTTTGATTACTGTTAGCTAAAGACCCATTATATCTAAATGAAAATAACCTGCGAAAATATGAAAATAAATAAACGACTGTTTATATACACACTATTAAAAATTTTTTTTGTAATTTCAGGCGTTAAATTTTAGGCCTGCTGTAAACATTTATTAATAAATAACAAAAATTATTTAAAATACGACATTTTCCGTTATATCGATTGTAAATTAAACACTAAAATATTTTATATAATTTTAAAAACTTTTTTTACAGGTCAACAAATATAAAGGTCACAGAAAATAAGTTAATGAAAACATAAAAGAATGCATCCCCAAGATAGCCTTATCTTATATACATTTTTCGTTTTTCTAAATTTCTTCCGCCTTCGGCCCCTAAGATCCGTCCATATCGAAAAATGGTTTTTGGCCAAATGAATTTTACTATACCCAAAAAATCTATTTTTTATATAAAAATTCCTTGTAACTTATATCTATCATCACAAATAAAAATAACTTTTATTAGTGTATCAAGCTCTTTACAAAATATTTCGCGTCCAAGTTTAAATACGACACAATACATTATCGGTTTTAATAAAAATATTATTTGAAGTTTAAATTTAACAGTTTAGCTGTTGTAAATATGTAAAAAAAAATCAATTTATTTTTGTTTTTGAATCTTATGTTTTTTTTGACACTTTTTTTTTAAATTTTTAATGTTTAAGCTGTCTAACTAGGTTTGATTAGAAAAAAATGGTAAACGGATTTGAAAATCCTTAAGATAGCAGGTTTGATCACTGTAGTTACCTCCAACAAATTTGTGTGTTCTATAATGTATTCATTTTAAAAAAACAATCTAAATTATTGTCACAAATCATAAAAAATAAACAATCAAATAACATGAAAAACTACTGATTAGGCTAAATAAAACGGGCCTAATGTCTCTAAATCCAAATTTCAAAGTGAAACTTAGAGATTGGCGAAAATTAAATTTAGCCATATGTAGATGTCAATTTTCACGGATCTATACTAATAGTTTTGATTTTAATATGAAAATTATTTTTTGGGGTTTTATTGATGTTATCCTATGTTTAGCAATTTTTAATGAATATTGGTTTTTTAAGGTTGCTAAATATAGATTGTGCTTTTGAAAATGGAGATTATCCTTTCCATGGTGGACATTTTTTTTCTAAATATGGTTATACCATTTTAATTTAATTATTTTGCTTTTAAATAGAGATTTTGCTTTTTAAACGAAAGATTTTGCTTTTCAAGGATATTTTACTTTTAAGAACAGTTTTCGGTTTTTGAGTATTCCATTAACGTTTTTAGCAATTTTTAAAGAATTTGGAAATTCGCTTTCTAGACCCACCTTATATAACATAAATGTCCCTTTTTCAAGTCTAACTCGCCAAAAGCGCTTCTTTTACTATTTTTAAATGTTTCATTCAAAATTTTAGCCACGAAATTAAAAAAATGAGGAAAGAGAATGGATATTATTATCAATCTTGCTTGTTCTATACTTAATATATAAACTTAAGTGGGTTACTCTTGGCCTGTGCAAATAAACAAAATGAATTAAAGTTAAACGTAAGGCTGGTATTCCAATCGGAAAATTATCTAAATTACCTATCATTTTCCGTAATCGATAACATGTTATTGGTTCCACCACTAGGCGAAAGGTATTGCAAAGCTACGATATCTCGATGCTCAAGCAACTTCTGAGATTTGATAAGTTTACACCCGGACATATTCGCAATCATTTCTAACTGAGGCGTTGGCCAATTTGCATGTATCTCACGATTAAATTCGCCTACAAAAGTATGACAAGTATATAACATTACACTGGGGAATATTTGATTGTATCTAATTTATGTAGTAAGAAATTTTGAATCGGGGAGAATAAATTATCAAAAATTAATTTAAAAATCTAAATATTAAATTATAAAATTATATAAATTTTAAGATTTTAAAAAACGAGCCCTTAGATAGTCATTAGTGCCACTAGCCAAATCTAGAAGACGACATGGGGTCGGCCCAATTTTAATTTAAATTTTGCAAAATAGTAAAAATTCTAGGAGACGATAAAATAATTTTCACAGTATTAAATTACCATTTTAGAGATGAACATTTAAAAATTTAAGAAAAATCATTAAAGCTTTTGGTCAAACTCTTAAATATTGAAAAAATATTTTTGATCACAACTCCTTGCCTACTAGGCTTAATAATATTTAGTTGTATATTTATAAAAATTCTCAATAACCTTAAATAGTGTTTTTACAGCTTGTTTTTAAAATAAATAAAATATTTTTGAATTATAGTATATTGGTAAGTCACTCTGGCCTATTCACACTTCAAATAAATTAATTATTTAAATTTTGTTCTGTTAAGAACAGTAATTATTACTATTTAAATTTTTTTTAAAGTTATGACTTTAAGCTCTAAACCTAATTTCTAAACCTTTTTTTTAATCTAAAATTTTTTTCATAAATAAATAAAGTTGCAATTATTTTTTAAAATTCCTTTACTTTATTATTGAAGAATGAAATAGTAAGGTGAAAATCTGGAAAAGCCAAGAGGCTGGTTGATTTTATTATATCAGCTTAAGGGTCAGGCTGAGAAGGGTTATAAATTTTTTACAATGACTAGGTCGTCAAAAAGGTCTGGCTGGTGTATAATTATATTCTATAAACCTTAAATGGATTTTTAATAATTATAATAATTATGTAAAACTTAAAGTCCTATAGTTTCTTCGCTCTTGATCTAACTGCCGTTATCACTTTTTATAGGTCAAAAAATGTACATTTTGCGAGTAATTAAGTTTGTAAGGAAATTTTATTTCTTTTGTTAAAAATGCACAAAACAATTTATACTTATGAATGCAGCTTATATCATTAATTTTATTTTTTAATTTTATAGAAAAAATAAACAAAATTGATTAGTCTAAAAAAATTAAAATTTCAAATAAATGATTTTGGGAAATAAAAACACTTAATCACAGTTTGAGCGAATAAAATTTGAAAGAAAATATAAATAAAAATTGAGAATTCCAAAAATAAAAATGGGTTTAGGGCAAAATGAGAAAAAAGTTAAACGGATTTGAAGGATAGGAACAAAATTTTATTCTCCTACCTACAGGTCATCATTATTTCGACCAATATAAATTGTCGGCATGTGATATAAAGAAACAAACCTATTTGAGAAGTCGGTAATATTCTAGTTTTTTCAACGTGATCTTCAACCATTTGATAAATGCGTTTAAATGTGTCGCTAGCTAAGGCAAGTTCTAAGGCATTCCCACGGTAAATGTCTGACCATAAAGACTTAATACCTCTAATAATGAATGCAATTATATATGATTAAAATTGCAAATTAAACATTTTCTACAAAGTCTATATAATTCTCTTGAACTATAATTAAATTTAGCAATGATTAAATTAAATGGCAGTTTAGGCGCAATATATTAATATAAAACAATAGAAAAGCTATTGCAGCTAACAAAATTAAAGTTTTCTTTTTTAATACGTTTAATATTTTATTAATCTCATTCATCCTCCTTCCTCTATTTTTTTATGAAGAAGGCCTAGTTTCTTTTATTTCAACAATCTTGTTCTATACTATAAATTAACAAAATGTTTAAAGCATATGGAGTAAATAGGCTAAAACATACCCATAATTTCCTTTGATTTTATGGTGCGCAAGGTTCCTTAGAATGTGAGATATAAAAAAATTATCAGTGTGTAATGTCTTGCCATGAATTCCATATTCATTATTTACCTGAAGACCTGCTTCGTTTGACATAACCTCAACGTGATTACGCTTCGAAGAAGTAATACCTACGAAATTTTTTAAAGGGGAATCGGTGATATTTGCAAAACAAACATTAAACCACATATTAAAATTAAACAAATTATCCTAGGTCCAAAACAAAAATCTTCGACAATTTCTTTTGTACAACAAAACATTGTAATATTCCCCGGGCAAGGCAAGTTTAAAATAAATTGTAGACGTGAGTTCCTATATTCCAAATACAAATCCCATATAACAAAATACCATAATCATTTAATTGGCTAATACTTCTATTGGTGGAAAAGGCCAAACACGCATAGGTTCCGGTGTCTGAAATATCTGTTCGAGGTATATACAAGGTATTATTTAAAGTGAACATAAAGATTCGGTCAGATGCACTTAGTTGTTGTAATCCTCCTTTATCGTTTTTATTGTCCGTTATGGAATAATAGAGTAAATCAACATCATCTTTGGTCCAAATAATCGCTTTAGGAAAGGAAGGTATGGATTTCTTATCAAAATTGCATTCTAAAAGTAGTGGATCTCCCAAGAGAACGCTTATTGTGTCGTTTGGAGGAAAGTTAGGCACGGGGGATTGATCCTCGGGCGTTTTGAATTTATTTTGTAAATCATTAATATTTTGCTGGACCTTGGCATTATATGGCTCTAAAGTGACAATCAAAAATTTAATATTTAAATAAGACCTAAGAAAAAAAGTCAGCTTTTAAAAGGAATTTTCAAAGGTTTTTCTAATAAAGTATTCCACACTTAACGGGCCAAAAAAACTACAATTGTTTTCATAAAAAGGGCCTATTTAAATAGCCTCAGTTTTTTCTAGCAAACAAAGGACTTTTTATTTAAAGGGCTTCGCGTAAAAATAGGCCAAACTCATTTTTTGTTTTTATTAAGAAAAAATAAAGGGTTTTAGCTATAGAGAAAATATTTAGTAAATGTAAGATAATCTGCTTAAGTTTTGATTCTTTTTATAGTTGATTTAAATTTTTTACCAGTTTAGTTTAAAATTGGGTTTTTTTACAAGTGTTTTTTATCTACTTATTTGGGGGGTCTTTTCTAACTAATAATACCCAAAGATTTATTTGCCCTTTTTGGCACGAGAAATAAAAGTTTATTTTTCCCATTGGCCAACACTTTTCCCAGGCCGGATTTAAGTGACTATACTCCACAAATGATATATAAATCGGTTTAAACCTCGCGAATCCCCAATTAACAAGGTTTCAAAACGAGCAAGTAATTTAGGATGATTATTGGCTGCAATGATTTCAATTTCGCAAATGTATTCCCCTATATTTTCAATATATAATATATTTAATGTTTTATGGGCCAGTTTAATATAATCTCTAAAAAATTATATTGGATAGATATAATTATTTATAGATTTAAGCATTTAAACATATACAAATAAAAAAATCTGACAATGTTAGGTCATTATTAATTTTATTAATAAATTACTCCTAACAAAGACTTTTTAGGCTAAGAAATTTTGAATGAGAATGTATGAAAAGGTCAGACAGCAAGGGTATATGTTCTATTGTGTGGGTAATTTAAAACGTTTACCAAAATCATTTTCGGTAAAGTCATTAATAACTAGTCGAGGTTGCATTGTTTGTGAGGAATCAATCGTTTGAAAATATAAACCGATGACCGGATTGACCTCGTATTTATTTCGGTGTAAATTTTTGTAAGAATTTGAATGAATGCCAACATTACCGGGAATTTCGGAGTCTGTTTGAGATAGTGTTGCAATTATCTGACCTATATAAAATAATGCGAAAAATCAGAATTGTGGGTTGGGCGTTTAAATGTAAAATATTCCCAAAAAATTTCCAAAAATCTCTATGTTTTATAAGCCTAAACACTTTATTTGTACAATACATATTACCTTTATAAAACCATGTAATGGTATAATCTCGTCCCAAAATATCCATTTTATGCGAGCCGCAGTCAACAAATTTACGATTATTTCCAGTTTCATTACCTAAATAAGAAAATTACATTGTTTCAATTTCATATCGTGCAGATAAAAATAAAATATATTATAATACTTAGGCCCGAAGGGTTTTTTTCTAGAAAGGTAACTTGCACAGGTTGACTACGAATTTGCCCAATCTTATTGTACGCTAGACAATTATACGAGTCTATAAATAAACAAACAATTTAAAAAATTAAAAGTTATTTCAAGCTAACAAAAAAAATTGCAATAAAAGAAAAAAAAATCAAAAAAATAGACGGTCTACAATTTGAAATTTTCATAAAATAATTTCTTTTTATTCAATAATTTAACTGATTTTTTTAGAAAAAACAATTACCGCCCATTTTATTTCCTTTTAGCGATTGTTTATGATAGAAGAGGGTCAAATTCTGAAAATGTTTCATGGTCAAAATGCTGGCCTCAGAGTAGATTCGGATATCTTTCAAATCGGCATCATTATTTTTCGATATGATGTGGTAATCTTTTAAAATTGATCGGACTCGATGATTTAGTTGATCAAGATTCAAATGGTTAGGTGAGTAAAATAATTTCCTGTTAATGAAATTAATGAGTTATGCCTCGATTTAGCTCAGTCACAAGTAGGCCTTTATTTACAAAAATTATAGAAAAAATTAGAAATAACAATTCAGTAAAATGATAATAAAGAGCTATAAGAATATAAATAAACTCATTTTTTAGCCAAACAATAAATGGAACAGGGTTTCCCAAAACTTCACATTGGAGGGTAAGTTGAGGATGAGCAAGTGATTCGGTTTTGTCAAGAGTTATATAGATTGTCGAAGATATATCCGAAGGCTGAATTGTAAATCTCGGTCTTAAATGATGTTCATCGGCTACTAGAATATAAGAGTATACATATAATATTTTAAACTAAATATAAAACAAAATTTAAAACAAAATGGAATATATTAGGTGCTAAAAGATTACGGATATGGTGATTTGGATAATTGTGCCCCCTACCTCCGTCGTAGCTAAGAGCGTAATCAAATTGCCGTCTCCTTTTTAGGTAATTTTCGTCTTGCAAGTAATCGGCATAACCTTCAGCTGGTATAGCACCTCCCTTGTTCGGTTTAGGGGTAAAAGGTTTTGTATAATTATATGTGCTCAGAAAATTTCTCGAACCATTTGGGTGATTGCAGATTTCAAAGTAGCGAGCTGTGAGAGTGGCCAAGGCAACATTTTTCAGATAACGGGGCAATTGACAGGTAAGGTCAACAGTCAATTTTTGAGCTGCCCTAAGCTCGACCAGCCATCCGATTTCACAATCGCATACGAAAGGGTTTTGTCGGGCTTTGCTAAAGGTTTCAAAAATTGTGGGGATTATATATACCCAATAATTGTAGGCTGAGATCAACTAACAAAATATTCAAAATCTTGCAAAAACTTTCCATAATATGTATCAATCCTTTAAGACTATAATACAGTTCTCACTTAATTTCTTATATAAAACAAATTTTTTATTTTAAGAGCTTACATGAGATACATGTGAATATTAAGGCGGAAAGTGTCGGGTTTTAAGGTTCTCAATTGGTTGTCGTAGATAAAACTAAAAAAGTAGTATTAAAAACAAAAATATCCGTCACACTGTTTCACTTGGTAATTCAAAGCGTATAATTAAATAAAAATATTTTAAAATTTAATAAAACATTTTTAAATTATTCTTGATATTAAAACATTGTAATATAATTACAGTTCTCGTAAGGAAGGGAGCGGTTGAAAAGTGTCCAGAAAAATGCGTTTGATGTAATTGTGATTTAGATATCTGAGCATAAAACAGGGTAAACTTTCAAAATATATTTAAAGTTGTTTTTTTCTGGCGATAAAGTTCCCAAACATCCTTGAAAGTAGAGGCCATCGGGCCCTGTGCAAAAAAGTCGACTATTATTACTCCGTGGCGTTCAACCTTACAAATAGCAATCAGGCTTTGCGCTGCTCAATATGAATAGGCAACACCAGCTTACCAAGTCTTACGGCCTTATACTTTTAGATGTAGGTTTTTTAGAAAAACACTAAATCTTAGACAACTAATTATATTTTTGTCAAATATCTCGTACAGGAACATTCAATAAATATATAATCCAATCTTTAATATTCTTATAGACCCTAAGCATTGTTTATATTTAACCGATGACGACAACTAGTATGCCGATATGGTTAAAAAAATCAAAATAAAGGCCTGATCAGGAAAATTGGGACTGGACTAAAGTCTTTGCAAATATAAATTTTAATTAAATAATATAAAAAGTTGCAAATAATTTACAAATGTGTCAGGTTTTGTAGCCCGTAAAAGGCCAATGGTTCAATCACGTTTATGTGATTTTTGTGGAGATACCTAAAATAAAACACAGTTTAAAAATTAAACTTAGATACATAGATAGATAGATAGATATAGGCCGGACTGTAACCTCAACATTAATCCAAGTCTCTTAATGAGCCACTAACCCATATGTGCTAATAAATAAAAATTTATTATTAAAAATTGAATATTGCTTCAAAGAATACTTATATTTAAAACAGAAATTTTTAACATTAAAAATTTGTGGTAAAATAAAGGGTAAAACAAAAATGTTGATTGATTTAACGTATCTGGAACATATATCTAAAACTATTAAGTTTTAATTTAATCGATTCAATTTAAGTGAAACGAGAAACATAAATTCAGGAGGCAGAAAAAACAAATTTACAAATATTTCAAATTTTCCATGTTAGCGAAGGTGTAGCTTTTAATTCGTTCTAGGTAATTGTGGTTTAGTTGCCTAAATAAATAAATTAAAAATTAATAAAAACTTAATGGAACTATTTGCTTTTTTTTACAATAAAATTTCCATATAATCGGGCGCGTTTAGACCTTATTCATTTATTTTTACGAAGAAAAATTTGGAAATTCTAAAACTTTTATTTCAAAAAAAAAAAAATATTTTTAATGCTAATAATAAAATTTGACGACTTTTTGTTAAAATGTGTTTTATGTCAGAGAAAAAAATGAAGTCTAAACGGGCCTGTAAGTCATCATATATTATATCAATCGGGATTGTGTCTTACATAATTTTGATGCTCCTGAGCAAATGAAAATTGGCAGGTTCGATGTTGGTGATATGATTGTGTCGAGCATCCCTAATAATAATGACACATTTTTATTTTAAAAGAGTACGTAATAATAACAAAACAAAAAAAAGAAGGTGAACCAAATCAAAAAAAAACATTTCTAAATCTTTTTGACACAAAAGTTAGTGAAATTTTAGCTTTACAATTAGTTCGAAGTTTTGTAGAAAGATATAAAGGCGTTACCTACCGTTCTTTAGAATATAATCAAAGTATTCAAAATAAAAATCAACGGAAGTTACAAACGAACAAAATCTTAAACTTAGGCACTGTCATATCAATTTATATCAAAGATTTAGAATCAAGGCCGATTCGTAAGTAAAGGCAACCCAAGCAATGCCTGGGAGCCCGTAGCAATATATGTTTTTAAAATTAAATTTTAAATAATGCGTTCTAAGTGTCGCGACAATTTTTATAGGTATCACGCCATCTTATAGTCTGTTTTCATAAATTGTTTCGTGGAAAATTGTACAACAAATTATGCAGCAGTAGTACAATTAATAATTTTCTTTAAAAAAATTCAATTTAATTACAATCAAAATATATTCCAAATGGCTCATAATCCAATTATTTGGCAAAATAATTTTTTTTGTTTTGAGTTGTACTATAAGATGACCTATATAAAGAGTGACTTTGCTACATCATTCATTTATTCGTCCCATTTTATGTCGACATAATTTAGATTGAGACGTTAAATTTTATAGTTGTTTGATGTGTACAATGTAAAACAAATTATTAATATTTAAAAAGGACCATAAAATGTTTGTCACATTTTACATCAAAGGTAGAGGTCTTAAACATTTAAACTAAATATGGTTGGTCACGTCCATAATATCATTTTAAAGAATCGACTCTTCAAAAAAAACATGTATAGTTGATTCCAAATAAACGTGGAGGCCTAAGCCCCAAGATCGTGATGAGAACGGGTCTACAAAAAAGCCCTTTTTATGTCAAAACGGTCAATGTTGCAAATGGCATAAAATTAGAAAGGTGAACAATATAAATAATTGTAATAAAAATACATCAAAACATATACGCCTTATATCCCATAGCACCTGCATAAATAATTTTTAGAACCTTAATAAGGCCGCATGTCGATCACATGTTTCAGTCGAGCTCGTCACCCGCTCAATCAATTAATAATATAAAATCAGGTTATTTATATATATTTTGAGGTTCAAAAAAAAAAGAATAATTTAGCCGATATAAATCTTAAAAAACACTATTTGGCCGAACACATTTTTTACACCCATATATATATCAGACTTCCGCTAATTGAATAATTCTTGATAGAAGTAAGTTGAATAAATGTATACATGGTATAGTGTTTTCTAAATTAGTCTCAAATCCAAATATATATTCTAATAACTGTCATTTCGCAGGGGACATATTATAGTTCCTGGTACAGGCTAGTCGGTTGCGTTTAATACCCTACAAAGGATATAAGCTTTGACGCGTATGTCGTTTCTTTCAACATATTTAAATCAAAGGGTGGATGACACTGGCCCTGTTTTTGCCAAATTTGTAAAGCATACCTGCTGTGGTAAAATGCTGATCAAAGGGCATTAATGTGTTGGCAAATCTACGTAAAAATCTTACTGCCAGGTGAATGTCGCCGCATATGGATTTCACACTTTTTTCTCTTACACAATATATGCGATTATTTTGCACTATATATGAGTCTGTTGATCTTGACCGCCTACATGCTTTTAGGTGAATATCACCGCTAACGAATCCTGAAGCAGTCCATTTCTTATAGCTTAAGAAACCCTAGGTCACCGTAATGTCTTAGCTCTCATTTAACACTGTGAGGCCAACACGCCAGATAATAGAGGTTATAAGCCTCCAAGGTTACCGTCCCTAATTGGAAAGGGGGAAAAAACATAATTATATATTTTTTTTGAAATCACATCCATTTTCGTTCCATTAAACATATCAGCCTAATTTATATGATTGTAGCTTTAGGCAAGCCCTAAAGGCCGCCCTATATGCTGGAAAAACATGTAAACATGTATAAATATAAAATTATTTACAAGGCCGTAGTGTAAGGCCCGAGGTCCATGTATCGAGGTAGGTCCGTTAAGTTTTGGTATGAACATCGCACGACTTCGCGTTTGCAGCTGCAACGATTGGGACAGGAAGGGCCGGAATAATCCAAGGGTATGAAATCACTTGGGCTTCGCTCTATGTACTGGGCACGGGATGACAGAGTGAGGAATAGGACTATTAAGCTACTATAGAGGACCATACTGGCGAAAAATTACAAGAACGATGTAATATTAGCACGGCGGAATAATTGAGATTGTGAATGGCATTGAATTTTGTATAGAGCTTTTTCGCCTTTTTGAAAAACTCATAAATGGAATACTGTAAAAGAGGAAAAGCGCGCAGGCATTTAGCAGCGGGAATAGCAATTAAGGTATGGGGGAAAGTTAAGATAAATTTTTGCTAGATAATATGCGCGGTTTTATTAAAATTTCAGTCGGCTGACCTCTTGGAAAACGTTTTTTTTGGCGTTTTAACGATTCCTGTTATACGAAATTTTTTTTGATAATATTATTCGTCATATTGTGTGCTAAAGGAAGTTTGGGGATGGGACCACATACAAAAATTTATTTGCTTAAATAAATATTATGAAAATAATGTAACTATTATTTTAAGACAATTGCCCTCTTTGTGTAAAAAGATAGGTATGCGAAGACGTGAGCTCAGGTATGAGTGATATAATTACTATATAAAAGGCGCAGGTTGTAATACTTTTTGATGTTTAATTTATAAAGAGCCCTCTTTCTATTTTATAATAAAAATTGACAATTACCAAAATTTGTTGTTTTTGATTTTCGATTAACTCTTAATATTTTTTATTTTAAAAAATTTCTAGAAAACGAAACTAAATTGAATGTAAAAGAGAAAAGCAAAAAATGCGATAGAAGGTTCAAATTCCTGAGAGCCTGCTTATGTTTATTACGATTTACAATATCGTAAAGGTTATTAGCATTCAAAATTAGCATTGATCCAAATAATAAAATTTGAATATAGTAGTTTAAGTATATTTCCATAATTAAATCAATTAATGAATAATAAATTACAAGCTCAAATTTTAATACTTCCTAATAATTAAGTGGGCAATTCACAGCCAAATCTACTTAAAAAACTAGGTTCTCAAACGATATAATTTGCATATTACACAAATAAAAAATAGACGTTTTGGGTAAGTTAGCGTTTAATTACTGGACAAAAAACATACCTAATTGTGTAATGAAGCGAACACACTGTGCCCTATGCCAGTATAATTAGAGAGGCAAAATTTTAATTTAGTCCGTCAAAAAAATGAGAAGTTACTCAATACTCGAGGAGCTCAAACTCAGTGTTCATTAGTCGTGAGTAAAATGAGGTGACATTCTTGATTTTATATGTATTGTAATAAAGATTTGATTTTTCCATCTTATTTCAAAAATAGTTACAATACATGTCAGAAAATCAAAAGAATTACCACTCATGCTGCCATTGCAAATTAGCCTTTTTTCAGCTCAAAAGGATTGACCTCCCCACTCTGAGCTCAAAAATATGAACCTCTGCAAAAAAGTTATCGGTTACAACTTGCTTCCTGGCATTAAAGTTCTCCCTTAATCAATATTCCCCTCGCATTATCTCTTGGCAGGACAGTTACCTAACCTTCACATTGATCAATGACTCGTAATGCAATTTATATAATTTTGCTTATTTTGGGGTGTTTTAAATATATGCCGAATGCATGATGACATAAAGCAAAATATTTACTGTTTTTTTAATAAATTACATTATACAAATATAGGTGTAAAAATAATATTAAAATCACATATATAAGTATTATATCTAGGGCAAAAAATGTATAAAAAAATATTTATAACAAATTCTACATAATAAAAATAATAATGATCATTTATAATGGCCTAGGCTATATATTTATATCCCATTCCTCAGTTTTAACAAAGTTTCAGCCATTTCCCTCGAGTTCATGGCTTCTCCTACGTGATTATTCGAGGCATTTTGTGGGCTCCTCCCAACATTTGATCTATTAGATGCATCAAGGTTGCCATTTTGCTTTAAAAGATCCTGAGATTGATTCATTTTAGCCGATATTTTAAGGTCCCCACCCAACGTATGACTACAAGCCTTATCTACTTTTTCCATGAGATCCTTCCTCCAGTCCTCATCTTCTTCTTCCTCACCCATTTCAACATCAACTACCGTGTTGTTTTGTATTACAACGTTTGCTAAGTTACCGTTTACCCTAGACTCGCGAGAAGATTCGTTGAGACTGGATTTATCAATCTTAGGTAGCACATTAACGTCATTCAACTTAATATTATCGAGCTCTTGATTAATATTGTCTACGTAATTCCTGGAGGACCTAGGTTTGGGCGCTTTTGTCGAGTCATATGGTTCGGATGTTTTTTTATTTCCTTTCATGTTGTTAGCTTGGATACCAGGAGACGGAGCAATTTTGCCAACTTTTTTTATTTGTACACCCGATTTTTTCCGAGGATGTTTAATAACACTAGGTCCATTGTCGTTAGAAGATCTCTCATCTGAAAAAAGGCAATCGTCGGTAAAAGCTGACGCGCTTCCCCCAAATTCTTGATGTATATTGGACTCTTCCTCTGAAGTCAGATTGTTGACCGCATTCGTATTTGAGGCATCAGTTAACGAACCCTTACGCTTTGTTTTACCTATCAAAATAGGAATTAAGTGAAAATATGAGATTTATGGTGTAAAACTGCCAAGTTATCATATTTTAACTGAAAACAAACGTCTTAACTTGTTTTTATTTAATAAAAAATTTATTTTAGAGCGACCCTGCAAAAACACAAGTTAAAAATTAGCATAAGTCGACAAAAATTAATAAGTGATCACCAAAAATTATAACACTTTTTTAAAATAATCTATATCATGGCTTTCTCTCATCTATTTCCATCCAATATATCGGCTAATTTGCTAAATAAAAATAAAAAAATGCCCAAAATTGGTTAAATTGACTGATATAGCGACCTCAAATATACCTAGGGGCGTGTTAAGACTTTTATTTTTAAAAGTTTTTATTTAAATAAAAAATATTTGTTTAATATTGAAAATTTTTGTAAGGGTTATAGAGTTTTGTTGAAAAGATGTTCAGCTATAATAAAATTAATTTAGATATAAATTTAACAAGATAAATATATTTAGAGCAACTAAAAGTGTTAGATAGTAAAAACTATGGTTAAATTTTCAGAATTTTTAAATGTAAAGAATGAAGCCTGAACGCGCCCTAATAAACTTAAAAAAATCGTTTTATATTAAAGTCACCTTTAATTTCTATTTTTCATCTAAAACTGGGAGAATAAAAAATTTTAAGTGATCAAGAAGCTCTTACATCAACATACATATTTACACCACAACCTATATAAGACACTATGTTCTCAGGTTTTAAAATATTATTTAAAATGAATTTAGCACAATGCTGTTCTATTTATAAATATATAATTTGATGCAATTTTAACGTTTTTTATTTTTTTCAAAAAATTCTAAAACACAGGTCAACAAATTGAGAGTTATGAGTTAACTACAGATATTAAACCTGCCATCTTAGGGATCAAGTCCGTTTCCCCTAATCAATCTTTGTTAGTTAGCTATAGACATTGAAGATTTTTGAAAAAAAGGTCAAAAAAAAAACAAAAAAGATTCAAAAACAAAAATAAAGTGAGATTTTTTTTTGCATATTTACAACGGCTAAACTGTTATATTTAAACTTCAAATTATATTTTAAATAAAGCCATATTGTGTCGTACTTAAGCTTGGGCGCGATATATTTTGTATTATCTAAATGCTGATGTAAGAGCTTGATATATTAATAAAATTTAATTCTCATTATTTGTGATGATAAATATAAGTTACAAGGGATTTTTTTATAAAAAAAAAGATTCTTAAATTTTTCTTTTTAGGATATATTAAGATCTGTCAATTTGGTTAAAAAGGCCATTTTCAGTTATGGACGACTCTAGGGAGCCGAAGTCGGAAGAAACTAAGAAAAACGGGAAATATATATGAGATAAGGCTATCATGGGGATGCATTCTGTTATGTTTTCGTAAACTTTTTATTGTGAAAATGATATTTAAACTGTGTAATAGCTGTACAAAGTTTGATTAAAAAAATAGTAAAAAGATTTAAAAAAACTCTAAGATGGGAGATTTGATCTCTAAAGTTAGCTCACAACTTTCAAAACTTGAACTGTTTAATTATATTAAATTAGCATTAAACTTGAAGTCTTTTTATGAGATGATAAATTTGATTTCAAGGTTACTAAGCTTTCTCCCACTTTTATGCGAAACGGGACGTTGAGTTTTTTTAGGTGTATCAAGGTTGCCAGTATTTTTTGATAAAGTAGACTTTGTGCTAAGATCTGAACTTGTTTTACGAGAAACCTGATCAGTAGATCTATAAGGTTGATGTTCATTCCCATGGTTTACTATTCCATCTAAGTAAAAGCGGAAGAAAATCATATTAGAGAGTATATCATCAACATAGAACAAATACAAAGAGCATATTAAAAAATAAATTCTTTTCTATTTTCTTGCATTATACATGTCGACAATATTAAATCGGTCGAGATAATGACTACCTATACAATTTAACAATAAACACTTGCCATCTCTCAAAATTTGTTTGCACTTATTTTCAAACACGCCCAGATATTATTATAAATTTAGGGCTTTGCCTTATGTAATGGTTGGCCAAACTAATGTTGTAACGACAAAAAATCAATTTTTTTTAGATTTTGGAGATGTTGTCTTGACATAATCCACATATAATTTTTTTTAAGCAAGAAATATTTCTTAAATTTAAAAAAACTTTGTTAATTTTTGTCAACACTAGTTGAGTAAATTTTAAAATACAAATCGCAACTTTAAATTTGCATGTACATTTTTTACTAAAAAAATTCAAATTTGTTGTTAGAAAGGCAAAGTTTTTAAGTTTTAAATAAAGCATTTTTTACCATATCTAAAACATTAACCCAAATTATAACGGAGATTTGGCGAGTTTTAAAAAAACGGTAAAAGGGTTCGTAAGTAATACTCAAAAAATTATCATAATCAAATAAAACATTCCTTTGCGAAATTTCGATATGTGTAATGTATTCCTTCATATATAATTTACATAATAAAGATATGAAAATTTTTAATTTAAATATAAACATGACCTTATTGTTTGCCACAATGAGAAGAAGGATATGGGAATCCAGTATCATATTTTTCTAGAAAACCATCACTAAAATCATTTGTTATGAGATTTTAGTTTTCTAGAAAAATTTATTATTGGCTTCTCATTGCCTTTTACTAACTGTAGCAAACATCACTCGATGCCTTTAAGTGAAACATTTGCTACTATTACTGTTTTTCGTTTTTCTCTTAAACAAAACATATTTTAGACATTTTCTTTAAGCCTTGTAAAAGAATGAAAATTCTTTTGTCCATTATAACGATTTTAGCACACTTAAAAATATCGCGTTAATTATAATTACAGGACATAATATTATTGAGGGAGCTCTATAAAAAAGCTTTGGTTCACCCCTTCAATGATAACCTCCCTCAAAATAATAGCCAAAATAATTAAATTCACGGACCCAAAAGAGACTTTTTTATTAATGGCCTTAAGCCCAGCCTTTTTTGTTTTTTTTTAAATTATTTTTTTTTCTAATTATTGCAAATGTTCTTGTTTAGTTTTTGATGCTATCTCAATAATAGATAGACATGGTTTTATGAAATATTTAAGCCTTACTCAACCCGAAAGGTAATTCCTAAAAAGCGTACGAATCCCTTTGAGTAACTAATAGTTTTAATAGTGGCTGGCGTCATTTTTTTGCCAAAAGCATTTAAGGCTCATTCCGATGCATATAGCACTGGAACTCTAATCCTTTCAATTAGTCTATTTCATTCAGTCAGCTAACTGTAATCTTATGTGATTTAACTATAGAAAAGGCACCATATACATAGAAAGAATATTTTCATTCTTTGGCAAAAAAAATCATGTCAAAAGATTGGCATAATGTATTTTGTCAAGTGTCTTTTTAATGGCGAAAAGACGTCGATTTAGGATTCAGACAAAAAAATCATGATTGATAGTGCCAGTGATATGCATCAAAATGGGCCAGGTCCCATTACCTAAATTGGTAAGCTAAGTTTCATGCCGAATATTACATTAAACCCTAATTTAATAATTATCCGCCGCCCAAAATTGACGATAAAATATCATCAATTTGAGATAATTATATTTTGTAAGCGAGACTTCTCCAATGCCTGCTGGCAGACATTGATAGTAAAAAAACAATTATTACTATTCAAAAGAGCTGGTACGCTAGAGATTACCTTGCGGGTTGAGCATAAATATTTCAAAAAACTGTGTTTAATTTTTTGGACATCTTTACAATATATTAAATTATTTAGATAAAGTACATGTAGCGTCAAAAATTGAACAAGAACATTTGCAACATATTAAAAGTCTTTTTACTAAAAGACAACAATCAAAAATGTTTCTGTAGAATTCGTTAACATTATAATTTTGGTTACCATTCAAAGATAATAGGGTAAATCAAAGCTTTTTTAGAATATAATGCCCCTCAAACGCAGACAAAGAACTTTTTTTGTCAGCTATTCTTCCTTATTCCTAAATGTGCTAAATCCCTACAGGCTTATAAGAATTAAAGTAAATACATCATAAATATAAAAAATATTTTACTCTTTTACAAGTCTAAAAGATAGCATAATACTAATGAAATTTGAAAAAAAAAGTATAATAATATTTAATTTAATAGTTCAACTGTATTTGCCAAAGCAATCAACTTGGTATTAGACAATTAGATAGAGCTACCTATAAAAAGACATCTGTGAAAAAATTACGTATTTATTATTAAAAATTTAATGAGTTAAGAATTACTATTATCTTTATATTTTTCCGGAATTTCATCCTCTTCAATGTAAATTTCGTGAATGTAAAACGTTATTTCCAGTGGATCAAGCTGCAATTAAAAACATAATTTTTACTTAATGCAAATAACAGGTCACTTATTTTTGAAATTTATGAGCTTACTACAGATATCAAACCTGCCATCTTAAGGACAAATCCTTTTACGGTTTTCCTTAAACTTATTTTAGCTATAAACATTAAAAATTTTAGAAAAAAATGTCAAAAAAAAATACAAAAGAAAACAATATTGCAAAAAAAAATATTTTTTTATTTAAAAAGTTAAACTGTTAAATTCAAACAATAATATTTTTATTCAAAATCGAAATACATTAGGTCATATTTAGATCAAATATATAGTATAGGTCAACAAATTTTTGAGAGTTATGAGCTAACTACGCAAACCAGCCATCTTAAGAATTTTCAAATCCGTATAACGTTTTTTGTATTCAAACTTAGTTGGTTAGCTATAAACATTAAAAATTTAAAAAAAAATGTAAAAAAAAACAAAAAGGATTAAACAAAAATAAATTGTAATTTTTTTTGCATATTCACAACAGTTAAACTATTAAGTTCAATCTTCAAATAATATTTTTATTAAACACGATAATATGTCGTATTGTATTTAAGTTTGGATGCGAAATATTATGTATTATCTAAATGTTGATTAAAAGATTGATATACTTAGAAATTTTACTCATTATTTAAGATAAAAATTAAAAGTCACAAGTGATATCTATACTCTCAAGTTTTTCTTTATAGGGTATTCTAAAGGTAGCAAAATCTGTCATTTTGGTCAAGAAAATCCACTTTTTCGTTATGGACGTATCTAAATAGCCAAAGGTGGAGGAAAATACGAAAAACGAAAAATATATGAGAAGGCCATCATGGGGATGTATTAATTTATATTTAAAAAAAAATTTCTGACATTAATATTTGTCGCCCTGTGTAATCAGTATATAAATGTATTTTATTCGTAACAAAGCAGCAAAAGATTCAAATACAAAAAAAGATAGGGTTGCCCTTTAGACAAATTGACAATGTCTAAAAACATATATTCTTACTCTGTTTAAAGAGTTGCTACATACGAG
Organism: Acutogordius australiensis; assembly: GCA_030555515.1. NCBI lineage: Eukaryota > Metazoa > Nematomorpha > Gordioida > Gordea > Gordiidae > Acutogordius > Acutogordius australiensis. The sequence goes on from CM060245.1 coordinate 12,216,051, forward strand.
ATCCAATAAAGTTTGGTTGTCCACGAGACATTGGTTGGCACAAAATATATCAATCTGAATAAAATATAAAATTTGTAATTGTGTATGGTCTTTGTCAAAATCAAAAAATTTTATTTTGTTAAAAACGAATTTTTCTTTTAATAAATTTTATTTTAGAAATCACAGAAAATACTTGAAGAAACCAAATAAAAAAAATGAATATTTTCAGAATTTTTAAAATCGAAAATAAATCTTACTTTGAATGTCACCTATTGTAATAAACATAAACTTAAGAGAAATTTAGCACATTATGTCATAAACAATTCATAATATCGAATCTAGCCTAAACCTGTTCTATAAGTGGTATAGAAAACTTTTTCTGCAAAAATTTTCTGAGAGTAAGTATATTGGTAGTAATTGAACATTGTAAATATCGTTTATAATCCACCTTAATAATAAATTATCATTCCAATTTTACCAAAGCTTTTTCTATTGCATTAAACTCTTCTGGAGATTCTGGGTCTCTGCAATTTAAATTGTACTATTTATACAACATAGAATTAAGCCAAAAATTGCCACCTTGAGAAATTTTAGGCTCACCCATATTTAAATAAATAATATTTAACAAAATAAAAGTTTATATGATTAAGATTAAATTTTGAATTAACAGAAAAAAATAGAAATAAGTTTTATCAGCCTAATCATGAATAAAACAAAATTTACTAGTAAAAAAATTATTTTTATTTATCATACTGAATAATTATTTGATTTAATTTATAGCATTTGTACTATCAACCATTAAATGTCTATACCTAATGAGATAGCTAAGCTGAACGTTTATATCATCTTCCACTGAATATATATCCAAATCATAATGTTTTTCAGTGCCCGGATTTAGCCATGACTGTTTCTCTAGCTTACCTATAATGCCAAATTAAGTCTTTAAAAAAGTATGAAAAAAATAAATATTAAATTATAACTCATGAAAAATGAACATACTAATTTAAATATTTATACTGAACAAAAATATCTATAAAATGGTCTAAAACCTGTTAAACTTGTAATAGGCAAAAAAGGCCTTAATATTTTTTTTAATTCAGATTCAAATATTATATTTGATCAAAAAATAGATTTAACAATATCTACTATCTATTAATTTAAAATATAATATACCTTTTATTTTTTTCTTTGATTTTAGGTAAAACTCTTTTCTCCTATGTTTTTCTTCATTATATAATCCAGGTATAAGCTTAAATACTAGCTCCTGAAGGGTTATATCATTTCTAAATAAATAAGCTAATTATAATACCTGATGTTTATGGTTGGCTTAGTTTTGTGTATTAAACATTCACACAGGGGACATTTATTACTTAGTTTAAGATGATTTATTAAACAACTTTTACAAACTAAAATAATTTACAATAAAAATAACATAAACAATAATATATGAAAAGAATAATAATGTATATTTTCAAAACTAAGTATTAACCATTTTAAAAAACTATCCAAACCAAATATAGCAAATTTTTACTTAGATTATCTAATTTTTAATTTAATTAAATTTCAAATTAATTTAAAAAAACAATAATATGATTTAATTAAATTACAACATTTAAAAAAACAATATCAAAAATTTTTTAATACATGAATGAAGACATTCAATAATTGTGGTAGCATCAATAAGATAACCCATACATATTTTACACGTAATATTTTTATTAATGTCATTTAAGGTAAATAAGCGGGTCTTGTTAAAATCTAAAAATAACTTAATAATATAAACATTTTTCGTCTGATTTTGAAATAAATATTTCCATATGGAACCGAACTTAACAAATATAAGGATAGTATAGATAAATATGCAAAAATAAATTACGTTCTTAATAAGAATGCGTCTTAATTAGCATTATGTGGTTTATATAAACTCAGGTTTAATATTTTTTAAAAAGAGTATATATTTTTTCTCTAAATTTTTTGGAAATTTCTTATAAATATATAATAAATAAGATTAATAATCCAATTTTGTATAAGTCTAAAAAAATTTCATTAAAAATTAAAAATTTTATTTAAATTTGTATTTACCAAAGATGGTCTTTATGCAACATGATATTTCCTTATTCAAATTATAATTGCAACCTTAATTTCAAGTTTTACAGTTTTACACATTAAATAAAATTTTTGATTGTATAATATTAGTAAGAATTTTTTTCTTTTTAATATTTAGATTTTGTGGTAAATAAAAGCCAAAAAAATGTTATTAAATTTTTTTTTATTAAACTTTCTAAATGTCAATAGACCTAATACGATTTAATATAAATATTGATGTTAATTTATTGATTTATTTAATGTAAAATAGTTAAATAAAAAATTCTTATTCTCAAGGTTTTTCTTTTTACATAGTATTGAATATAATTTATAATGTACATTAACACGCGATTGGTACTGTGGGGTCCATACGGACCCCAGCACTTTTAATATTTAGAATATCTTTAGATATCTTAAATATATAATAAACAAAACTGTAATTAAAATTTGGCTAATAACTAAATTTGTTTAGAATTTAGAAATTGAATTGGGGTCCGTATAGGCCCCACATGGTAAATTTAAATGTTAAAAACCATTATATTGCCTCATAAATTTCAAACTTAAATATTTGCAAATTATTTTTTAGTTATTTTTATATATTTTTTAATGCTAAGTATATAAAATTTTTGCATTGTATAATAATGAAAAAAATTATTTTTCTAAAAAATAAATATCATAGCTCTAAAATCTTTGAGATTATAGAGGTTTAAAATTGGGGTCCGAATGGACCCGACTATAGCATTCGCGTTACTATCTTAACCTGGCATTCACGGGTTAAGATTCAATTTTATTTAGTTTTAAGCTAGATCTTAAAACATTAGGTGTAGGTTATTTTTAGATAAGGGTAAGGTAATAGCTTATTGTAAGGAGAAGGGGTGCAGATATGAACATACCTTAGATTTTTACCGATATTGTATCTATATATTCGTTATTTAGATATGTGTTATTTTGAGGTGTTGTTGGAGGGGAAGTGATGTTAGGTTTTATTTAGGGGTTAAAAGGTTACTATAAGATCAAATAATATATTAAAGTTGCATGCGAGACAAATTAATTATACAGTCATGTAAAAACTGAAGGCGGTTATAGAATTGCGGAAGGGGGTGTTAATTTAATGTGCAGTTTTTTAAGATCAATTTAAACGTTTAGAGATGCAATAATATTAGGCCTATATGCAACGTACCGCACCACATTTTTTCCTCAAAATATTTCTCACGTCTATTTTATTTCTCTCTCCCCTCTAAAAAATCATGAAACGCCTCGAGGTTTAAATTAGTGGATGTTTAGGTTTATGTAAAAACTAAAATGTTGCCTGTCCAAAATAATTATACAGGCAGCTAAAATTTTGGCTGTAAAATTGTCCCTCAGCTATTAACTAATTTACAAAATATAATGAAAATAATAAATTATTAAATATTTAAATTTAAAGCATTAATGGCAATATTTTTAAATTTATGTTAGCTGTTTATAGTTATTGGTCAATAAAAATTGTGTTAACTAAATGTCCACAAAATAAACAGGAATATTATATAATGGTAAAAATTAGTTGAAAAAAAATGTGTTCTTATTACTCATACATATGATTTTTCGTTTGATTGTAATATCTCTCAAGGGCCAGTAGATTTAACGAATGCTGACTGAAGTATTTTGTAAACCGCTGTGAAAGTTGTCTTTGTGAGGCATCTCATATTGAGGAAATAATGTGGTGCGGTTTGTTGCATGCAGGCCTAATTTTATTGCATCTCTAAACGTTTTACTAAAATGATCTTAAGGAAGTGCACATTAAATTAACAACCCTTCCGCAATTCTATAACCGCCTTCAATTTTTACATGACTCTATAATTAATTCGTCTCGCATGCAATTCTAATATATTATTTGATCTTATAGTAACATTGATCTTAACCCCTTAATAAACCTAATTTTAACACTTCCCCTCCAAAAACACCTCAAAATAACACATATCTAACTACAGATGGATACAATATCAGTAGGTATGTGCATATCTGCTCTTCTCCTTTCAATAAGCCAATGTTTAAACCTGACCCTTATCTTAAAATAAGCTTCATCTAATGTTTTAAAATCTAGCTTAAAACTAAAACCAAATTGAATCTAAACCCGTGAATGCTAGGTTAAGATAGTAACGCTAATGCGATAGTCAGGTCCATTCGGACCCCAATTTTGAAACCTCTTAAGTTTAGCTATGATCTTTAATGATAATGCAGCTTAAAATTACGACATAGATAATGATGTTTGCTTTGAAATCGACAAGCTTTTTGCATTGCAAAAACCATGGATTTGCATATATTAATGCTTAATAAATATTAACCAAATTAAGACTTCAAAGTGATATTGATAACGTGAATCTTTCAAGATGAATCTATTATTTTTCATGAGTTGTTGTCCCATGTATTTGCTTTCAACCAATATTTTATTATTAATTCAGTGACGGCTAATAATTTAAAGAAGTTGTTGATGCTCCATCAATTGGACGGTTTTAAGATTGAGCTTGAGGGAGCCAATGGATTGATCCAAAGATTCCAACGAAATTAGGGGAGAGAGAAAAGATACCATATGTATACCTTAGGGAATATTGACTCCACGACGTAAACGTGGTACAAATATTAGTCCGAAGTATGAAAAATAGTTCGTTTTGTGATTGAATTTAATCGTTAAATTATAGTTTCCGTTGGACTTCTAAACGTTTTGAACTTATTTGATAGAGGTATTTTACTCTTTTTCAGATACAACAGGCATATTTTTCAAATTTGGACTCTTCACCTATTTGCGTAAAACCACTTTTAGAGTTAAATTCATCACATAAATGTTTTTTTGAAATATAAAAATTGCCATTTACTTTGGGTCTTATATAAATTTGACCCTTAATTTTGAAATTAAATTCACCCTATTGTATAATAAAAAAAAATGCCATTTATCGAATAATATTTAACTGCATTTCACGCGTAAAACGTAAATTGATGTAAATTTTGATTCACCATCATGGTCATATGCTTTATATCAATTATATACTAAAGCGTTTAAATCTCTATCATTTTTTATATATCTTTTTTAAAGTATCGAATTTACAACACTCGAAAACAGATTAGGGTATAACCATGCGAATAGTTGTAAACATTTAGACCACCAATTGAATTAAAACCCCAAATGATTATAAAAATAAAAATTTATAAATATATGTGTAAACGGCAACATTAAAGCCTATGTAAGGTGATAACAATCAAGCTAATTATTTTATTAAATTCAAAATTTTATATAGGAGTTTGAGAATTAAGGTCAATATTAGGCATTTGGTTACAGTTGTTTAGATTTATTATTATATGTATTTTCTGAATTTTGTGAGGTATCATTGTTTGTTGATATATCGTCATTTTGATTGTTGTTGGTCCAAGGAGCAGACGTGGTTTGTGGTTGCCGAAAATCAAATTTTAGAAGGTCGGGGATTTGATTACAAAATTCTAGATAGACATGAGCAAAATCATTGAAATGTTCATTTTCCAGCTTAAAAATGGGTGTGGTTGGGTCGATGTGCGGCAATCTTTGAAAAACAAGAGGGGTAAGCTCTTTACGCAAAGGTTCTGGGAAAAGATTGCTAAAGTAAAATATACATTCATAAAAAAAAGATTTGTAATTATATGTTATAAAATCAATGCACACACGCACTATGTAAAAGTCCAAAAAAATTTAAAAATGTAAAAATATGTAAAAAGGCAAAAAAAAATTACTCAATGCCGCGCCGACAATATTTTTGACGAAAATTAAATATGGCGGAAACAACTCTGTGAAATATATCAAAAGACATTTCGTAAAGAGGTTTTTCTCTAGGTACCAATTTCACGACACCGACATCAACTCGAGGTTGAGGGACGCAAGCCTTACCTTAAAAAAATTAATTAAATTATAAATATATCAGTTTTTTTGATATATCAATACATACTGGCAACATAAAAAAATGTTTCATTGAATATAATAAAATGCAAGCATAAATGTAATGAAAATGTCATAAGGGCGCGTTCAGACTCCGTTCGTTTTTTTGAAAATTTTTAAATTTTTCCCTTTTAACAATGAACGCTCTTTTACAAGTAGTCGCCAATTTTTGTAATTAGCATTTAAGTAGTTTTTCTAAAAAAAAATTTTGAAAAAATTAAAAAAAATTTGGAATTTTCAAAATTTTTCAAAAAAATGAAATGGGTCTGAACGCGCCCTAAAAAGAGAAATTTGAAACGGTTTTGTAGTAAAATCTTTAGTTATATATTTATCATGTATTAATATTAGATAATGATATTAAAAAATTCAGATAAAAAAAAGGCATTTGTAATATAAATTTATCTTACAAAAATTTTAATTTAATTTTAAATCCTCCTTTCAATTTTTCCCCTTTTTAACGATTAAAAAAACGACCAATGATGCAGAACGAATTTTATAATACATCATTTAGGCGGTAAAAGCTACTAAGTATTTTGACATTTGCTTCATTAAATTAGGCAAGAGGTTGATTAATACCGCAGCAAATGAATTACAATTTTAATAAATGAAAATCAAATTACGGAACAAGAAAAATATATTCAGGGTATTTGCAAATCAGGGCAACAAAAAGCGAAAATTGGCATTTTTGTTTTATGATTTCCAGTATTTAAAAATAAATTTGAAACTGAGAGATATTTTTTAGCTAGATATCTAATTATAGTAAAACTAATATTTGTGGAAATATCAAAACGTTTCTAGAATATAAAAAAGATTCTGCAAGTATCCATTCTCAATTAAAAAAAAAATTTTGGGCAAAAATTTAAAAATACAACATTTTCCATTTTTTTGAATATGGATGTGCCATTGTTAGGCGTTTACCTACGTTAAAATACATTTAAAAATAATAATCAGTTCAACTATGAGGCATTGTATAATAGTTTGCCAAGGAAAAACCTAAAAAGGTAAATCGGTAATCGACGTTGGCCAAGGATTGCGTGATAACACTGAGTCTGGAACGGCACCTGTCCCCTGCCGAAGCTTTCATTCGTTCGGCGACCTCTTTTTGAAAAGTCAATGTCATGTTAACTCGCCCCATCTTGAAGAGATCCAGGTGGGCATCCATGTTTCTGAGCCAAAGGATAAGCAATGGGAGAGATACGTTAAAGGGTAAATTGCCTAAAAGTTGAAAAATAACATTTGAAAGTCATTGTATATTTCAATAAATATATTCAAAGCTAACTAAATAATCAAAAAATAACTAAAAAAATAATTACATTTTTAAAAAGGAAGACGCAAAAATAATCGGCAAATATTTTAAGGTGACAATTATTACAAACATATCCGGCTGTAACTATTTCATAACCTGACATATAATGCAATAATAAAAAACAAAAATTAAAAAAAAATAAATTACACAGCTTAACAATTTATGAGCCTACAAAAACCAAACCAAGCTCTTAGGGATTTCCAAATCCGTTTACTGTATTTTCTAATCAAATGTATGTTAGTGGTAAACATTGATTTTTGAAAAATTAAAAAGAAACAAAAAATATTAAATAAATTTATTTTTGTATTTAAAACAGCTAAATGGCAACACTCAAACTTAAAATAATATTTTCATTGTATGTGTCCTTTTGTGTTGAGGTGCCAAATATAGTAAATTTAAATGTTAATGAGATATCTCAATATACTTAAAAATTATTTCGCGATTTGAGATAAAAGCTTAAGTTACAAGACTTTTCAATAAAAATCTTGAATTTTTATCTAGGATATTTTTGAGTTTGCACTATCTGTAAATATGGTGATGTCCACTTATTCAATATAGACTTAGGGAAAATAGCCGAAAACAAAGAAACTTATGAATGAAAATAAATATGAGATAAAGCCATTAATATAGATTCATGCAAATACTTTGACAAAATCAAAAACATACTTTATCAAAGGTGTAAAAATTATTTGAATCATGCTTACCAATAATGTGTATTTTCGAATCAATTTCACTCCACGGAAGTGCCAAAGACGTGGGAAATAAATTTTCCATCTTGAATTTTAATATATCAGCATGATAAATAGACATTCTTGTTTCTCGACTAACAGAATCGGCAATACGCTAAAAAAAACATAATCTAATGCAAAATCTAAATTATTGCTAATGTAATATGGCACCTAATCAAAAGAGCTAGATATAATTAATTTAATGAATCAATGCTCATTATAGCAAAAAACTACCTTTCAATGATGAACTTTTCACATTAAATTTCAACTAAACAGATATATCAAATTAAAATAAATAGTGTGTTGTATCGTATTAACCAATATTTTAATTCGGGGATGTCAAAACTCCGGGAGTCGGGAAAAAGTCCATCAACTCCGGAGTTCCGTAGTTTTATTTTTTTGGATTCGCTATTAACATTAGATTATTGAAAATATTGGCCTTGTATTTTTGTAAACTCATTTTGTTCAATGAAAGTTGTAAATAAATGAAAGAGCGGCTAAGAATTTATTAATTACATGTATTAACTAGCAAATTCTAAAAAATAACTCCGGAGTTTAAGGACTCTTTCCCAATTCCGGAGTTGTACCAAACTGTAGTGTTATATTTGTGTAATCATTAACCCCCTTTTATATGAAAATCAAAAAATCTTATTAAACAGGTCAACAAATTTTTAAGAGTTATAAGCTACAGAGATTAAACTTGTCATCTTAAAGATTATCAAACCCGTCCATTTTCTAATCAAACTTAGTCAGCTTTAAACATTAAAAATTTAAAAAAAAGAAAGATCACAACAAAAAAGAAAAATAAATTTTTTGCATATTAAAAACAGCTAAACTGTTAAATTCAAACTTAAAATAATATCCGTATTTAAGTTTGGATAGGAAATATTTTCTGTTATCTAAATGCTGATGTAAGAGATTGATAATATACAAAATTTAATTTCTCAATATTTGAGAAGATAATTATAGGTTAACAAAAAAATTTTTAAAAGGAAAAAAAAAGATTTTAAAATTTTTCCTTTTAACCGGTGAATGGCAGGGTGAGTTTTTTGTATTTACACTCTATAACTTCAAGAATTTTTAAGCTATGATCTTTATTTTTTTATAATTTTAAAGAAAAAAACGTGCTCTTTAATTTTAGGCTAATAAAAGTTACCATTGAATAGTGCAATATTTATTTGACACAAAGCAGAAAAAAATATTTAAAATTGAAATTTTTCACTTTTCCATAGTACATTTAATAAATCATATCAATGAATAAAATATATCAATATTTTTAATAAAATGGTGTTTTTAGGTCGGGTAGAACATATTATGAAAAAAACATGGGAAAAAATATTATGAAAAAATTATTTTTGGCTATTATTCACATTAAAAACTAGACATTTTACAAAGAAAAAATATTGATATCTATCATTATTATGCAATACAAATTATATACTTAAATAAGGTTGCAAATATTTAAGTTTGAATTTACATTGAGGCAATAATGGTTTTCAACATTAAAATTAACCATGTGGAGTCCATACGGACCCCAACACAATTTCTAAATTTTATTAATAGACTTGGACCAAATTTTAATCAGTGCTGGGAAAACAATGAGCCAAAAAACTTTGACTCTTTCTTTTCCCCAAAACATAAAAAAAGAAATGGGGCTACAAATAAAGGGCCAAATAATAATTCAAAAAAAGCCCTTACTAAAAAAGGGCAAAAAAACAAAAAGGGGCTCTCAAAAAGAGCCACAAAAAACCTATTTTATGTTTTCCTTATAATAATTTCAAAAAATTCTGATTTTTTCTTTATAATAATAATGGGTGGGTTATTTTATCTTAAAGCTCCTAGGAGTTTTTTTTTTGAAGAAAAGGGGCTTTTTTTAAACATGCCACTTTTCATTAAGCAAGAAAAGGAGCTTTTCTTTGCTATGCCCACGAGTTTATGGGATTGGGGGAAAAAAATCAAAAACTTGTTAAAAAAAGCCCAATAAGTTTTTTTCCCAGCCCTGATTTTAATTACTAATTTTATTTATTACACAGATCAACAAATATAAATGTCAGAAACGTGGATTTTATGAAAACATAAAAGAGTGCATCCCCATGATGGCCTAATCTCATATATATTTTTCGTTTTTCTTAGTTTCTTCCGTCTTTGGCTCTTTAGATCCGCCTATAACGAAAAATGGCCTTTTTTGACCAAATTGACGATTCTAAAAATACCCTAAAAAGATAAAATTTAAAAATCTTTTTTGCATATAAAAATCCCTTGTAAATTAAATTTTTGATCACAAATAAGGAAAACCAATTTTATTAATATATCAAGGTCTTACATCGGCATTTTGATAATATAAAATACTTCGCGTCTAAACTTAATTTTTTTTTTCATTGTAAGCTTTTTGCCATTGAGGCAGTGAGCTCTCAATTTAAGTCTCCATTGGGTTCTATCTCTACACTCATTTCTATTTAAGTTGTGACATCTCATGCCAGCGTTTACTCTTTGACACCGTGAGTATTGGTCTGCCCCTTTTATTCTTGCCTTGTACTTCAATTGCATTTACCAGATTGCTTAGCCCATCTTTTTGCCTAATAACGTGTCCAGACCATCGAAGTATGTTGATTTCTACATTATTTTGTATGTTATGTGTAAACTTCCAAGTATATGATCGTTGCGGATCTTGTCTTTGCGAGTCACCCCGAGAAACATCCGCAGCATGCGCATTTCCATCGTTTGTAGTATTCTTTCGTCGCTTTTCCTTAACGCTGTTGTTTCTAAGCCGTATGTTATTGCCGGTTTTACTATGCTTGAGTAAGCCTTGCACTTAACTTTTATTGGTATATTTTTGTAGAACAGGACACCTGGATCTGCATTTTAGCCACCCAACTTTGAGTTTGTTCCTAACTTCTTGCTCGACGTTTTCATCGGATTGTAGGTAAGCACCTAGGTAGGTTGCTGTTGGCTTTGATTTGAGAGACCAGTCATCGTTAATTTCCAGTTGTTCACCTTTTGAGCCTCCGAAAACTATCAATTCAGTTTTGTCTTTGTTAATTTTTAGGCCTAGCTTTTCAATCGCTTTTATCCAATTATTCAGACTTTCACACATCTCCTGCGGGTTTTCAGCCATTACTAGAATGTCGCCAGCGTACAGTATGTGCCACGGTGGATTTGTGGCAACGCTCTTTGAGATCACGTCCATCACCGCGATGAATAGTAGGGGACTTAGGGCCGAACCTAGGTGCACACCTTCATTAATTGTAAATCCTTTCGATGTTCCTGACGAACTCCTTACATACGTCAAATTTCTTTCATTCATACTCTGAACCAACTTGATATACATCTCAGGAACATTCTTTCTCCTCAAAGCCCACCATACTACTGATCTTGGAATTTTGTCGAAAGCTTTTTCCAAATCTACTAATGTGCAGTAGAGCTTTTTATTCTTTCTCGTAAAACGTTCTACCATGTTGCGCACGGCAAGAATCGCGTTGTCGACCTTCTTTTCATGAACCCGCATTGCTCAGTACCTATATCGATTACGTCTCTTAATCTGGCTTCTATGACTTTATCGAAAAGTTTAAAAGTATGTGATATTAGTTTGATGCCTCTGTAATTGTGACAGTCAAATGCGTCGCCTTTATTTTTGAAGAAGCTCTCTTGCCAATTCGGACGTATTTTCTGATAGGTTAATATCGAACTGAATACGTTAACGCCGAAATTCCCTCACCTCCTAAAGATTTCCAGCACTCAATGGGTATGTTGTCAGGACCTGTTGCTTTCCTGTTTGAGGATTTTTTGAGCTGAAGGCTGACTTGATTTTGAGATTGGTGGTAGGTTACAGTTTGGGAATATCTCCTCGAGCTCAATTCTATTTGTGTCGCTGTTCAGTAATTCATTGAAGTATTATTTCCAACGCTCCAGTACCTTTGTTTGGTCTACGAGAAGCTTGCCTTCTTTGTTTTTGATGAAGTTTACGTTTCCGTCACAATCTCTTGACTGTCTTTCACGTTGCTTTGCCATCTTGTATACCAAATTTTGCCCACTTTTGGTGGCCATCTCCTTGTATGCTTGTTCATATACTTTCTTTTTCGCTTCTCGTACGACATTTCTCACAACTTTGCATTGTTCTTTGTAATCAAGCTTGTCGTTGGTCAGTTGACTCTTTTTCCATCGTTTGAGCAGCTTTTTCTTTTCTGATATTTCTCTTTCAACTCTTTCATTCCACCACCATGTAATTCTTTTCTTATCACGCCCACCTTTTGTAGTTCCAAGTATTTCTTTCCCGGCCGCTTTGAGTTTTGAAGATAACTCGCACCAGAACTGCGTGGGACTTGGCATGATTTCGCAAATGTATTCGCTGTCAAGGTTGCAGGTGATTGCGAAGGCTTCGTTTCTCTCCTTGAGCTTTGACCATTTGATTTGGGGAAGAAATTTTTTTCAGAGCCTATGTTTCTGGCGCTGAAACGTGAAGTACATCACCAGGAGTTGATGCTGCGCAGATATGGTTTCTGGGAGGATTTGGCAATCTTTGATTCGTTTAAGCTGTCGTCTCGAAACTAGCATGAAGTCCCATTTGAGATTGATTGGAAGCACTTTGTTAGGTAATGAGGTGGGATTTTCTTTTGCTGAAGAAGGTGTTGGCTGGCCATGTCGAAAGTTTGGGCGAATCTTAGCAGTGCCCTTCGTCATCATTGATCGCTCATAACCTTTGCCTCCGTTAACTATTTCGTACTCCACATTTTCTTCTCCTACATGCGCATTAAAATCCCCCCCAATCATTGTCAGTTCCTCGTTTGGTATGTCCATTAGCACTGCTTCTAGCATTTCACAAACTTCCTTTTCTTGGTTCGTAAGATTTGTTTGGGGTGCATACACCGAGATAACGTTGGTGACTTTGCCTTCAATAACCAGTTTGATTGCTATGATTCGCTCGGAAAATGACACGATAAATTATCGGTAAATGAAAAAATTATTTGAAGTTTGAATTTAACAGTTTAACTATTGTCAATATGCAAAAATTTAATTTTAATTTATTTTTGTTTTGGAACGTTTTAGTTTTTTGACCTTTTTTTCTAAATTCAATGTTAATAACTGACTAACTAGGTTTGATTAGGAAAAACGGTAACCGATTCGATATTCCCTAAGATGGCAGGTATCTCTGTAGTTAACTCATGACTCTCAAAAAATTGTTGACCTGTGTAGTAATATTAATTTTAATTATTTAAAGATTCCCACGTTGTGTTAATTCTCAAAATCTCTAATATCTAAGTTTGCCTTTAAAGTTAACTTAAAAATGAGATGTGATGGGGACCTTAGTTAGCATATAACACAGGTTAACAAATTTTTAAGAGTTATGAGCTAACTACGGAGATCAAACCTGCCATCTTAGGGATTTTCAAGTCCGTTTTTCTAATACGATTTAGTTAGTCAGCTATGAACATTAAATATTTTAAACACAATGCCAAAAAACAAAAAAGATTCAAAGCAAAAAAAATTGAAATTTTTTTTCGCATATTTACAACAGCAAAACTATAAAAGTCAAATTTTTTATAAAACTTTTATTAAAACCGATATATCGGTATTTAAGTTTGGACGAGAAAAATTTTGTATTATCTAAATGCTGATGTAAGAGCTTGATATACTACACAGATCAACAATTTTTTGAGAGTTATGAGTTAATCACGGATATCAAACCTGCCATCTTAGGGAATATCAAATCCGATTACCGTTTTCTCTAATCAAACTTAGTTAGTCAGGTATAAATATTGAAAATTAGAAGGTCAAAAAAACAAAAAAAAATTAAAACAAAAAAAAAATCAAAACAAAAATGAAAGTGAAATTTAATTTTTGCATGTTAATAGTTAAACTGTTTGTTCAAACTTCAAATATTATTAAACGATAAGATATCGTGTCGTATTTAAGTTCACACGCGAAATATTTTGTATAATCTAAATGCCGATGTAAGAGCTTAATATATTTATAAAATTTATTTTTCATTATTTGTGATTGAAAATATAAGTTACAAGGGATTTTTATATGCAAAAAGATTTTTAAATTTTTTCTTTAACGGATCTAAGGAGCTAAAGACGGAAGAAACTAAGAAAAAAGAAAATATATACGAGATTAGGCCATCATGGGGATGCATTTTTTATGTTTTCATAAAATTCACGTTTCTGAAATTGTGTTGCCTGTGCTATAAACTTTATTTCTCATTATTTGAGATGATAAATATAAGTTACAAGGGATTAATATATGAAAAAAAATTCCTAATCTTTTTTTAGGGTATTCTCAATCTCTCAATTTAGTCAAAAAAGGCCATCGATATGGACAGATGTAAGGAGCCAAGGCGGGAAGGAACAGAAAAATGAAATATATATATGAGATAAGGCCATCATGGGGATAAATTCTTTTGTGTTTTTATAAAATTCACGGTTGTGCCATTGAAATTTGTTGACCTATGTAATACACTAAAATTAATTAAATATTAAAATAAAAAGATTTTTTTTTAAAAAATTTTATACAACTAATAAAACAAATTTAAATTTAATAAAGTAGCTAATTAAATAAAAATAACGCAAGTTTTATCCCTCACGTTTTTTAACAAGTGTTCTTTCCTTTCCGTTTGCAATCTTAATAAATAAAAATTCTTTATTAAGATTTCCCAGGTACACATGTATCAGTTTTTAAACTTTTTTTTTAAAATTAACAATTAAAAATTACCAATGTATATTTTCTTGGTAAAATCAGGTTAAAATAAACTTAAAACAATCTTTTTTTTTGATTAAAATTAATAATGTTGACACTATTAATTAAATAGATAGATGGAACATGAGACTTGAATATATAGCAATGTAGTATTAAATAGAGATTTAGCAAACAGCAAACAAGTTAAACAAACCTGCAATGTTGGCATAAATCGCATGTCTTTTTCAATAACTGCTAATTCATCTATGTTATTTTCCAAAATTGCACGTGTAATGCCCCCTGGGCCAGGACCAATTTCACACACATAAGACCCTAAAAAATATGCAATAAATTATAATTAAATAATGATTAATAAAAAGAAGCTTTAAAATAAACTAATCAGATAAAGGCACATTAAAATTTTTTTGGCTATTTAAAATAAATATTAATTACAGATTATTAAGAAAAAAAAATTAAATTAAGTTGCAGTTTTTAAAATAAATAAAAATAGCTTTTAAAAATTCATCAGCGTATTATTAGGTTTACAACATTCCCAAATTTTATCTATCATGATTTCCACATTTAATAAACACTAAAATTTGTAATGGTCAAAAACAGGCATTGGCCTTTTTTAGTACTTACTAAAGATATACAAAATTTATAAACAAAATTTACAACAAAATAAGTGAGTGATATATTCTTAAAGGATTTTAAAATTTTATGATAATTTTCATTTAATTTTCAGGACAAAAACTAATAATAATGTAATTAAATGGTACTTTTAGGTCAAATCACTCATTAAATTTATAATTAAATTTATGATATTTACCATTTAAATCTCCAGCTTGTTCAACAATTTTTCTTGTCAAATTCATATCCAAAACAAAATTCTGCGCTAATTGCTTTTTAGCGCTTAATTTGTGGGCCAAAATAACATCCCTAATTGACGGCAAAGGAGGTAGCGATTTACCTTTAATTATAGCCATCCCCGCATTTTTCAAGCACATGGCACAAATCACATGTTTTTTTTTAAATTATTTTTGCCTTTATTTAATTATATTTTAGCTTTAGACTATTTAACTCACATTTTTACTACCTTTCATGGAACTTTTCAAATGTGATTATGAATTGGATAACGAAAATTATGAATCTTTTATAACTCATTTGCGGGATAAGGGTATGCATATTATATTTGCTTATATTTAATGATATATTTAGATTTTATGTCTATTTAGATTATGATGTGAATCCTAACCCTTCATTATACTCATCCCTACCAAGGCTCACAAATACAGGTAATAATATTGTTTTAGTAATATATATAAGGATTTTTCTATGCAGCTTTTTTGGTATTATTTTTGTCTTAATATTGATTAGGAATATGCCATTGATATTTATATAAGATATAATACATTGTTATTAAAAAAATTTTTATTATTCATGAAAATTTGTAATATAGGTGCAAAATTTTTATTTTCATTAAATTTTGTATTTTATTTTGCAAATGAATGCATAATTTTAAAATATTATAATTTTTACTTTTGTGCCTATAAATAAAACATTTTCAATCTTTATTATTAGCTTTTAAAATAGTTTTTTTGAAAAATATGAAATTTATAAGTAAATAGAGTCCAAAACTGCCCTAAAATAATTTTCCTAAAATAAAAACTTTTGAAAAAATATTTTCATATTTATTATATTAATATGACTCACTCTGCATGTTTTTTATAAATTGACAAAAATTATCTATAGTGGAAAGATATATATTACAGATCAATAGCAATTTATCTGTAGTTAAACTGTAATGACATATATGATAATATCTTTCGTCTTTTTATTTCATCTTTGGAGCTGCCCTAAAAATAAAAAAGAAACAAATATGATAAATTATGTAAAATACTCCTTTATTTCTATCTCAAGATTGTTAAAGAAATTAATATTTATTATTCTATATTAAAAATTCTTTATACATCTGAAATAGTAAAATATTTAATTTTAATATCAAGCTATATAATCCCTATAATCAAAATGTTTTTTGGCGCCCATGATTTACCACAATTAATAGTATTTTTAGTCAAAAATAACGTTTTTATATAAGAATTTTTTTACAATATTTTATGTTTGTGTTATTAACATCCTAAATTTTTTAATGTTTATAGCAGGCCTACAAAATGATCAAAATCTAAATTATATATTTTTTTATTTTTGTTGTACAGATTGTATTATAAAAATTGATTTTGAAATTAGGTTTTATTTGTATGTTCATCACTTTCTAAATAGCATTTAGCTTGGTTAGTTTCAAAAAAAAAATTTTTCATAGGATATGCCTAATTAGGTTGTGGCTAATCTTTTCTGTAGGGCAATATTGAAACTTATATTGGATAATGAAGAACCTTAAAGAAAAGGCTTCTATTAAATACATACTGGAAATTTTGAATGTATTCAATTAAAGTACTTGGCATAAAAATCTAATAAATAGTGTCATAGAGTTATTATTATTTATTAATCCCTTATGAAGAGCTTTTAAACAGTGATGTCAGTAAAAAAAACACTAGAGAAATTTGACGCAACAATTGGTAATCAAAGTTACAGAAAAATTAAAGAATATTAGTTTATGGAGATTATCTTTTAAAATTTTTATTGATTTGGAAATAGTTTATAGTAATAGTAGATACAAATAATTAGGTTTCTATTTTTGCAACTTTAAATAAATTTTTTTTCTCGTTTAAAAATGATTTTAGAGCAAAATTACAAATAATAACACAATGTGTCTCCCATCTGAGCTATTATCCTCCAAAATTGTTGGATCGATGCCTCATTTTTTAGGGCTAGAAGTCATCATTTTCTTTCTTTTAAATTTACCTTTATTAATTTAACTTTTTATTTCTCCTTTTATTTGATAAAAATAATGTAAACATTAATATGTTATTTTATAGAAAAGTTAACACAAGTAATATCTGATCTTAATATGACTAATAATCTATTGACATTTAAGTGTTTTTACAATTAATAATGTTTTTGCAGACACACACAACACAAGTTAACAAAATGTCAGGAAAAAGAAGTTTATCAATAAAAACGTACTTCCCCATGATGGCCTTTTCTCATATATATTCCGTTTTTTGTAGTTTCTATCGCCTTCGGCTCCTTAGATCCGTCCATATCGGAAAAAATGGTCTTTTTTGACCAGATTTTGCAACCTAGAGAATAGCCTTAAAATAAAAAAATTCGAGAATCTTTTTTTCGTACTAAATTCCCTTGTAACATATATTTATCAACTCAAATCATGAGAAATTTTAACAAATTTTGCGACCTTGAGAATACCCCCCAAAAATTTAGGATTATTTTTTCATGTAAATTCTTATAACTTATATATATATCAACTCAAATAATGAGAAAAAAATTTTTTTTAGTATATCAAGCTCCACTATCAGCTTTCAAATAAAACAAATATTTCGCATCCAAATTTAAATCGACACGATATCTGTTTTTTTTATTAAAATTTTATTTAAATAAATTTAAATAGCTGTTGTAAATAAGTAAAAAAAATATCAAATTATATTTTTTTCTTTTTTGTTTTTGACGTTTTTCTAGTGTTTATAGCTGATTTATTAAGTTGCGGATTCAAAAATCTCTGGCAGGTTTAATCTTTATAATTAGCCCATACTCTCAAATTGACTGTGGAATGAAACTTTCTCTTTTGAATTCTCCTAAATACTAGTTAATATAAAGGGTTGAAAGATAATATTATTCAATTTTGGAGAACACTTAAAATTAATGTGTCACAGCCCGATATAGCCCTCAATGGGCATTTAAATAAGTAAAATTTTTTATAACTTGGTTTGCTCACTTAAAAAGACATTTAAAACAGCATTTTAATAGACTATAGCTTATCATATAAGTCTTTATACCAAAATTAATTTTTTTTAAAGATTTTATAAGCCATAGTTATTAGCATAAATTACTTAAATTTAAATTAATTTTCAATGATATCATAAGATCGTGGTATTTATAAAAGCTTATCGTAATGTGCCATATAAAGTTTATACCTAAAATAATTACACATATAAATCTATAAACTTGAGAATTTCAATTCAAACAAATTGCTTTGGCATAAAAAATTATGATATTATCTTTCATTATGGAGCTAATTAATTATAATAAACACATGTTATATTATTTGTGCGCAAATGTCAAAAATTAATAATATTTATCATGGTACATTATGTATAGAATTTCATTTATATGAGATTGTTTTTTAGTTCATACAAATTATTTTACTAACTTTTAGACTCTAATCTTAGACTCGGTAAATGGTCTGCACTTGAAGATGCAACTTTATTAAAAAATTGGGAAAATTTCTTAAATGATTATCCCTGGGTGAAAGGCAACGAGCTAATACTATTTCTGTCTAAAAAATGGAATTGTTCCCGAGAAGTTTTTTGCTTTATCAAAAAGACACGCATGTATGATAGATTAGGTTATCCTTTTTTTACATTCTATTAAATTAAATGTATGTTTTAAATCAGATTTTGTTATTTAAATCATGTGGTAATCTTGATCTATATTTTTCTACCTTTCTAGTTAGTTTTATGCCGTTTTTATTGTAAGCCCTATTATCCCAATTTTGAAATAGCAAAAAATAGATTGATTTGATTTTTTAAGAACTAAATGGGGGGTATTTCAAGTTACAAGTTTTTTCATTATCCCATATTTTATAAAATAGGAAGATAAATAAATATTAATTTTTTTAATGCATTAGTTTTAAAAATGTTTCTTTTTTTATAAGGTGTAAAATGCGCCCCAACTCTCTTTTTTTTGCTATCACCAAACAAAAACTTGTAGTTTCTTCATTAACCAATTCTTTTTATTAAGGACCACGTTTATATTTAACAATTTGAAAATATTTGATTGAATATAAATTAGTTAAATCTATTTAATTATGTTTTAATTAAACAGCTTGCAACATCAACAGAGGAGTCAAAAACGTGTATTGGAGAGCCAAAAAATGCCTATTAGTTAAGAAATCGTATAGTTCAGAACGTGCCAGTACTGAAGAAATCCTGAAATGCCTTGAATTGTACAAGAAGCACGGGCCAAAGTATTCAGAGATAGGCGGCCTTCTCAATCGTAGGGGTGATTGGGTGCGAGAAACGATATTAAAACATGCACAAACACGAAGTATTTAATAAATATTTATATATATAAATTTTCCTTTATAATTCTATTAAGTTTGTTATGAGTCATATAAAACGTTGATTAAATTTAGCTAATTCAATATTGAATTTATTGGGGTTAAAGGGCTTATATTAATGAAAAACACAATTAGTTATATTTTATTGAGAGTTATATATAAACAATTTTTATTTTACAGACACAAGTTTTTGGTTACTTAACGAAGAGAAAGCTCTCATACTAGCAATTTACAGAATAAAATATCCTCTAAAGTTTAAAAAATTATGTCCTGAAGCCTACGTCACTTTCAGCCTATCTTTAAATTTACCAATAAAAGGGGAAAAGATTGTTAAACGTTTGCTCAGGTCCGATTTATCAAAAATATCTTGGATTGATGTTTCGCATTTGGTTGAAACTCGCAAATTTCGCCAATGCCGATCTCATTGGTATGCTCCAATTAATTTATTATCTTATTAGTCTTATTTTTTTGTCATTGGGTCCTGTTTTTGTAATTAGATTTGATTAACTGTGAAAATATTTAAAGCATTAGCAAATTTAGTCTAATTGCTAATTATGACATGATCAGATGGCACTAAGTTATTATCTTACATTTTTTATCGAACTATTATTTTATGACACAGGTCAATAAATTTTTGTAAGATGCCATCTTATAGATTTACAAATCTGTTAATAGTTTTTTCAAATCAAACTTTGTAGGGCAGCTACAAAAATTTAAAAGTTTAAAAAAATGTTATATAAACAAAAAAAAACACAAACAAAAGTAAATTGATATACACAAAAGCTATGTTAAATTTAAATTTCAAATAATATTTTAATTAATAACCGATGCTATGTTGTGTCTTATTTAGTTAGGGATGACAAATATTCTATATTATCTAAATGTTGATGCAAAATCTTGATAAACTTAAAAAATTTCTCATTATTTGAGAAAAATATGTGTTACTAGTTTTTTTAATATAAAAATATAAATTTTTTTTCTTTATAGTATTCTCAAGATCGCAAAATCTGTTAATTTGACCATTTTTTCGATATGGAAATAGCATAATAGCTGAAGACGAAAGAATTATTTGAAAAAAAATATATGTGAGATAAAACTATTATGGATCATTTCATTTCAGTGTCAAAAACTTCTTTTTCTGACATTGAGATTTGTCGAGCTGTTTAAATAAAATGTAATTAATGTAAATATCAAAAATATGTTTAAAGATTTCACAATTTATATAGGGACTACCAATATATTTAGATATGAACAATTTTTAAATTTAGCTCCAGTTATGTGCGCGAAAGCCTGATTTATTTTAATAATTAACAACATCTCAAAATACAGGTTAGCTAGAATCGCAGTTTTTTGGGGGTGTGAACCTGTTCTCTACCCTTGTGAAAGTTAGAAAATAAAATAAAGGTTTGGCTTATATAGGAGCATGCATCCCTTTCGATTTGTTAGGAATTCTGCCCCATTCTCTGGAAGTTGGTAGTAAGATTGAGCTTGAGGGCTGCTAGGGATGGATTGATCCAAAGATCTAGGAGAGGGAGGCTCGCGGTTGGGGCATATAAACCAGTGTTGTATATCCTCAGATGCTGATTCACAGTCGTAGCAGATATTATTTAAAGATCGGCCCAGACGTGCTTTGAAGTTGTTTTTAGTTGTAAAATGATAACACAGCTCGACAAATTTGAATGTATTGGCTATTTAGCGATTAAATCTGCCCTTATAGGTTTTCAAATCCGCTTGCCGTTTTCTCTAATCAAACTTTTTACAGCTATAAACATTAAAAATTCTAAAAAAATAAAACATAAAATTAAAAATTAAAAAATTATGGGAAAAAATTATTGTTATATATAAAGCGCTAAACTGTTTCAGACTTTAAATAATAATTTTATTCCAAACCCAATAAATTATTATGTCCTATTTACGTTGAGGTGCCAAAAACTCTGTATAATCTAAATGTTAATGTAATAGCTTGGTTTAAAAAATTCTAAGAGATACAGTTGATTTAAATGTGAAAATTCTCTTCATGTATACCCGAGGTCGCAAAATCAATCACTTTAATATTCCGCCATTTTTTCGTTTTTTTTAAAGAAATTAACCGAGTGTGAAAGAAATATTGGAAAAGAATTAAGATTAGGCTAAAAATTTCCCTTAATTATGATGAAATCCGTCTTACCTTATTTGTAAGTCAATATGAAAAACATGTAAGAGTTACAAAACAAATGTTACTCCTGCTGAAGCTATTTCTCACTTTTATATTTATTTAAAATAATAAAATTAATATTAATTTTTGTTTTCATGCTTAAAAACTGGGTTTTAAGGAATTGAAATTATACTATCGCTGAAAGTTGAATAGATTGGAATTTTCTATTTTTATAAATTCAATAGGTGGTTTTTGCTTATTTTTGATTTATTTTGTAAATGCAAAAAATTAAAAAAATATCCTTGACTTTACCCCTTACCCCACATTTTAAATAATTACTCTCTAACTATTTAAATATTTTAATTTTTACCCTAAATAATTCCTGGGTACATTGTCAACTTATCTCAAGGGGTAAATTACAACTACACTAAATTCGCTTATACATTGTGTACGGCATAAATCTTATGTTAACAAATTTTTACATTTATTAATTTCGCTTTTAAAATTCCACATCTCATCAATATATTTAGGTACGATACCCTCTCTTCAAAGCTTAGGGAAGCGACATATGTCTCGGAGATTTTCGGTTATGTTCCAAATAATAATCCACATACATATCAAAATCATGAACCATCCAAATCTATATTGTATAATCCGGAATTAAGTCCTGAGACAAAACATGGAATCTCTAGTAAACCTTATAATTTAAATTGTTAGGGCGCATTTAAATCTGCTAAAAAAACTTTATCTCATTATAACACAGGTCTACAAAATTAAATTTGGGCTAGGTCAAATTTAAATCAGGCTAGGTTGAATTTAAATCAACCATATTTATACCACTCTTTATGTTATTTATTATATCCTTTCTGATTTTGCCAGACAAATTTTTCCCGCTCTGGACATAAGCATGTTTTTAATACCAGATTACACTATTTGCGACTTTGAGACTTACGTAATATAATTCATAAATAAAATTTAATAAATATGTTAGTTTATACCTCATCTATTTACACTATATTTTTAACGTAATTTTGTAAAATCGAATAAACAATT
Organism: Acutogordius australiensis; assembly: GCA_030555515.1. Lineage (NCBI taxonomy): Eukaryota > Metazoa > Nematomorpha > Gordioida > Gordea > Gordiidae > Acutogordius > Acutogordius australiensis. The sequence goes on from CM060245.1 coordinate 12,239,142, forward strand.
TTAAAGTAAATTAGGTCACTTATGTATTTTTTATTATATAGGCTTATATTGTTATCAACTTGTATAATTGTTTTTTGTTTAATATTATAACTGTTTATTCAACAAGTTTTATTTATATTTATAAGTTGTGAATTTTTATTTATTTTAAAAAAAGTGCATGGTCCAAACTTTTAAGATTTGTTAAATTTTTTAGAAAAAGTAAATTTGTTAATTTTACACTTTATATTTTTAAGGCATACGTCCAAGCTTTTAAAGAAATGTTCTTAATTGTTTAATGTTTTTAGTCAATCACAGTTTTCAAGCTCAGACACACGCACCCTTAAAAACGAAAAATTAAGTAAAACAAATGTGTTTCTTTAAAATTGATTATCCACAGTTTAAATGCCTACAATGATAAAAAACGATGCTTAAAAAATCAAGCGTTGACCGTGCGGTCAAGTTTGTTAAGTTTCTAAAATTTTTATTTTTTTATATATCCAAAATTTTATTTTTATAAAAAAACTGGTAAACATATTTTTATATTTTTTAATTGAGGATAGAGGTCGAAAAAAATGCTTTGTTTTTATTAATTTTGAATGTAGAAAATAAGGTTATTGAGTGGGGAAGATTATGGAAATTTACTCAAAGTACAGACTAAATGATTTCCTATATCTTCTGATTTTTTTTCGTACTGAACCTTGTTTAGGCTCTCCTCAAAATACTATAACAAAACACGAGAGTACTAATAGCTAGGCAAAATTTACATAAATGCATAATATAATCCTTACATTTCAACAATATGTTAGAAATACGACTGTTTTTGATTTACTTTTTATCTATGAATGTGTTTTTGGTGGCGCTGAATGACTCTCTCGATTGGTTTTGCGTATTTTAATTGTAGTTATAGTATCTTAGTAATTTTAAAATTTGCAGATTTGAACTCAACCACCACATCAAACTGTTCACCTATCTGTAAAAAGAATAGCATAATAGTTGACGATTCTTTTGACAATGTTAGCACGGAAGATGAAATAGACGATTCCATGATAGATGATACACCCATCCCTAGGAGGCGTCATCAAATGGAAGAGAGAATTAGGCTCTTGCTACTGTTTAGGGACGACTTAAAGGGTAACTTCGAACACGAATCTAAGGTCACGTGGGAACTCGTGGTTTCTCTCTTGGGACTCGATGCCTCAGACTTACCAAACGTTAAGAAATCGTAAGCAATTGTTTAATTTCTGCAAACTTTTTTATAGGACATCATTTTAATTATTGATAAAAACAAACGTGTGGTATAGGAGCTTACTTCATATTCCCCTATTAAGGGATCGCATACGCCAAGGCTCAAATTATTGGTAATTTATTGAAAAGTGTGGTAGGTTTAAAACCTGGGCAAAAGAATTAAAATTTTATATTCATTAAAATTTATCTTATAAAGTGCATCGTTGCTTTGTAAAAATGCATTATTTTATTAATCTTATTTTATTAGTACCAATTTTAAAAGAAATGTGAAAATTGTAAAACTAATATCATTGTTACAAAGCTAATTATTGGTCGCTTAAAGTTTTAAATGTTTTATCTTCCTGTTTAGGGCACGTGCAAAGTGAGTTTTTATTTTCGTAAAATTTTGAAAAATTTAATTTTGTAATAAAACGCAAATTTTTAAAAAGTTGCCAAATTAAATAAATGCACATAAAATGCTTTTTCTGAAATAAAATATTTTTGAAAAAAATAGATTTTCAAATTTTTAGAATATTCAAAATTTTACGAAAATAAAAACTTACTTTGCACGTGCCCTTAGATATAATTAAACTCATAAATTTTAAAATTTGCCTGTTACGAGAAATGATAAAGTACATATTGAATTTAAGAATAGTCTTGAAATTATTTGAAATAAAGAGGATAAGCAAGAAATGTTATAATTTTTTAATATATTGTTGTTATTTTCATTATTCTTTTTTTTTAATATGTAACTTATTTGATTTAGCTATATTTTGATTAAAAACGATTTTTTTTTTAAATTTATAATGTGTCTTAAATTTTAAACGGTTTTTGACGAAATAGGACTTTGGTATACTTTCCACAGCTTATGACAAAATATTTAAATCTTCACCATTTAGTAAAACGCAAAAAATAAGGTAGGTTAATTTCGGTACGCCGTTGAGTAAAATTTTTTCGGCATTTTCATTTATATCTCTTTTTGTTTTTTTTTTGTAATTATTTATATTTTTTTGGCTTTCTTGCATTAAGGTACTACAACATGAAGACTCGTACAATAAAAAATATTCGAATGGAGCCTAAAGCCTGGAAAAGATTTTTGCAATCCCCGTTGGCTAAGACTATATTGACTAGCAATCAAATTGAAATTGCCTCTGCGCCCGCTACTAATATTGATCTTCTCCCATACGAGGAATACCTTAAACTTCCAGGTCCTAAACAGGAAGCATTAAAACGTGCTTATTTCGAAAACTGTTATACATTTGACAAACTTATTGAAAAAATGTGTAAGAAGTATGCTAGAAAAATTGAAGTTTATAGTATTAAACAAAGCCAAGCTGAGGATGGTGTTTCCAACGAAGAATAAAAACTATTTAAGAGGAAAGTGATCTCTGCATTCACTTTTTAATGTTTATATTGATTTTTATTTACATTTATTTACGTTTAAAAATTATATAATCAAGGCTTAACATTGTATTTTCTCTTTCAATAATATAATCAGAGCTGGTAAAAAGCCCATTTTGGCCAAACTCAAATTTTTTACAGAGAAAAAAAAGCAATTTTAAATAGATACAAAAGATAAGCAAAAAACTTAAATTTTTGATTAAAGCTAATCCTATATTTTTTCTGTTCTAAAAATGAAAAAATGAGTTTGGCCCAAGAATGGGGTTTTTCCCAGCTCTGAAATCAAAATTTACCATTTATTTATTAAAAGGAGTCCCTTTATAGTTATTTAGTTTAATTATGCATTACGATTTGCTCAACTTTTTTTATATAATTTGATCTCTAATAAAGATTATTCATGGGTAAAATTTACATTATAAATTGTGGCAAGTTTAAACCAAACAAGATTTGAATCATTCACTATCTTCTTTCACTCTTTTTAAAGTTTTTTAAGTTAAATTTGAATCGTTTGTTTTAAAAATTACTCCTTTTGGGCCCGCGAGTCGCTTTAATCGTAAATATTAAAAGAACTTAAATAAAGTTTAGGCCTTTAGGTTTATAAAAATTTCAGAAATAAAAGGTCATTATTTATATTCTTTTAGTATTTATTTCTATTTTTTTCTGTTTATCAATTATCTTTTTTTGCTATAAACATTTAAGAATAGTAACATCTTCGACCTCGAAACAAAAATGTAAAAACATCAAACGTTGTTAATAACTTCAATTTCATAAAACAATTTTTTTTTCTAATTTAACTATAATTGGAGAAAAAATTAATTACACCAATAAACTAAATCTTGTCTGATCTGAAACAACACCAGTCTTAGTGTTAATTACACAGGGCCACTATTATCTGAAGAAAAAAATAAAATTATCTCATTATAATTCCTATGATCGTCTATTCTATGCAGTTTCTTCTGACTTCGACTATTTTCTTAGGTATATATTGAAAAATGAATTTTACTGCGACTTCGAGAATATTCTATTGAGAAGTGGATTTTTTTATATGTTAAAATTATTTAAAATTTTTTTTTATCTATAATCACAAAAAATTTGCATATCAAGCTCTTAAATCAATTGGATATACACCATATTTGGCATCCCAAATAAAAAGGACACGATAAATTACACTGGACAACAAAAATAAACAACATGAACAATTTTTTGAGGGTTTTGTAGAGAATTTTCTTGCGATAATTATCCCGGGTTTAGTTTTTTTTCCAATGCCTCCAATTTTTTTTAAACCGCGTCCAAAGTTTAGAAAAAAATTTACAAAATTAGTTTGGCTATTAATTTTTAAAAAATTCTATTGGCATATTCAGATTCCTCAAAAAACATATCTAAAAAAGGTTTTTACCTAAAATTATTAGCAATTTACTCAATATATTTAGGATCAAAAAACGGATTTTATGACGAAAACCACTAATTTTATAAAAATTAAAAAATAAAAAAAATTTAAATGTTATAAAAAAAATTAAACGCCTTATGTTAATAATGGATGTTTTTGTTAACTAAATATAATTATAAATTTTTGTTACTACCCATATGTCTTATGATATAAAAGCCCAAAATATCCCAAAAATGGCAAAATCTCGACTTTGACACCGAATAACAAAAAATCTAAGGCATTGGCTAAAATTCTGACTTCATATACTTGATCAGCGCTAAAAACATGACTAAAAATTATAGTTGCCATTAATGATGCTTAGGGTCGACCAAATTTGTGTTATCTGATTTAAACAAAAATATTTGAAGTTTGAATTTAGCAATAGCTGTTTTCAGGCGCGATTCTAGACCCCTTTTGCCCCCCCCCCCAAAGTATTGCCCCCCAAAAAATAAATATAAATTTTATTTTTGCCCCCCCCCCCCCCCCCCCACCCCCAAAAAAATTAGTATAAATATTATTTTTGCCCTTCAACCCCCATAAAATTAAATTTGCTCCCCCAAAAATATTTAAAAATTATTATAAAAATATCTACTTTTTTAAAAAGTGTTATTCATATCAACACTTCTCGTCCGCTATTAATTAAAAAATAAAAATTACTGATTTATTTAATAAAGGTATTGACATTCATTTTCAGTACTTATTTTATTTAAATACCTCTTTATATTTTATACATTTTAAAAACAATATATGAAATAGTCATAGATTCCGCTTATTTTGAGGCAAATGGGACATTGCAAACATGTAAGATATCCTAATTTTTTGGTCATTAAATTTCCCAATTTTGAAATTTTTTATATATTAAGAAAGTTAAAATATTTTTATCAACACAAGTAAGTGCTGAAAAGCTCCGAGCCAGCGATCTAAAATATTTTTCAATAAAAATTGATGGGAACAGAGATCTAAATAAAGGCGCATTCAGACTCGTTTCCTTTTTTTTTTAATTTTAAAATTAGGAATTTTTTAAAATTTTATTTTTTTTTCAAAATTTTTTTAACATTTTTCTTTCGGGCGCGTTCAGACTCCGTCCGTTTTTTTTGAAAAATTTTAAAATTTTTACCTTTTGACATTGAACGCTTTTTTACAAAAAGTCGCCAATTTTTGTAATTAGCATTTAAATAATTTTTCTGAAATAAAAGTTTTTACAAAATATTGAAAAAGATAAAAAAAAATTCAAAAAATTCGAAATTTTTAAAATTTTTCAAAAAAATGAAATCTGAACGCGCCCTTTGGAAAAACTATTTAAATGCTAATAACAAAAATAGGCGACTTTTTGTAAAAAAGCGTTTAATGTCAAAAGATAAAAATTTTTAAATTTAAAAAAAAACGAACTGAGTGTGAACGTAACACAAAAATTATTTCTGTTGTTATTAGTTATATAGAAAAATATGATGTTAAAGAATGTATATTTGTAAGCAATTCATAAATGTGATGCCAAAGAAATTTCTTGTCAACAATATTTTGTTAGAATATAACCTAGAACCAAAGAACCTGATCGCACAATAAGATGGGGCGAACGTAATGTCCGGGGAAAAAGGTGGTTTTCAAGTATTTCTAAGCAAAATGGCTGGATATCATGTCCCGTATATTCACTGGTTTAACCACCGATTACATCTTGTTGTAAAAGATTGTCTTAAAATTTTAAGTGAAGGAAAACATTTTTTGATAATTTTTCTTCCCTTCATAAATTTTTTCAACATGATGCAATCAAGGAAGTAAGTGAGTGCAGGACCATACTACGTCTGTTGCCCCATCAGTGGTGTGGTCACTACAACGCCATTGTTTTTTTAAATCACATAAAAATATTAAATACTGTTTTAAATATTAAAAACAAGAAAGTTTTTATATCTTCAGGTCACAGGGCCGAAGCGTCGGGGTTTTTTGACCATATAGTCATTGATTTATCATTTGAAAAATTACTTTATCTATTAAAAAGAATATGTTCAATTTCAATGCAAAACGATTTATTCTATAATTTGAACCATTGGTTAGAAATTAAACATTTAAGAAATACAAATACATTTACATCTATATTATTAAAAATAAAATTTTCGAGTTTTTTGTTTACCGTTCAAAATCCACGAAAAAAAAATCGTTTGTGTAAAAGGTGTTTGAGATGGCAAATTTTTTGTTTTTATCCACGAGATGTTTTTTTATTAAAACGAAAAAAACGTTTTACGACCAAAATAATTGGAAAATATTTTTGAAACTCTATATCAAGTATATCCCTATTAATGCACGTGAAAAATTTAAGATCTTTAGCTACTTACGTTATCTATATTATTAGAAATGAAATCCCGAGTTTTGGTGATTACCGTTCAAAATCGACGAAAAAAAAATCGTTTGTGTAAAATGTGTCTGGGAATGCCAATTTTTAGTTTTTATCCACGAGGTGTGCATATTTTTTAATAAAAAAAACGTTTTACGACCAAAATAATTGTAAAATATTTTTGAAATTTTTACTCCATATTAAGTATTATCCTATTAATGCACGTGAAAAATTTCAGACCTCTAGCTACTTCCATTATTAAGATACGATATTTTAAAACTTTTCAAAAAAATTGGGTTTTTTTACTCGAGTTCTATTATTTCAAAATTTTGACTATAAAATACTTTCAAATTTTAATAGCTTATTTAAGAATGTTTACTTGGAATTCGATGCAAATTTCAGCCTCTTAGAGTATATAGGAGCCTTATGCATCAGGTACCGAAAGGTACATAAAACGTACATTATAAGAAATTTCACTATAATAGCCAAGAAATATAATTAACGGTAATAAATATTCTTTTTATTTAACATGTTTATCAATATTATCTTTTATATTAATTATAGTTTTATATTTTAATATTTTATATTTTTAGTTTCAAATACCATATGATTTCTAAATTTCGTATGTTAGATAGACACAACCAATTTTAAATTATAGGCTAATTCCTAATACAACGACCCCAGACCAAAGTCGTTAAAAAAAATTTTTCTAGGTCAATATTGCCTTGAAAATCCCGAATTTTTTATTGAAAATTGTCGCTCGCTTATAGTTTTTAGGATAATAACGTTTGAAAGTCCAGAAATGACCAATTCATATCTATTTTTTTAGAATGAAATATTAAAATCATTGTCACCAAAGTCTTGCCAGGTACATTCATACCTTTGTATTTTTATAAAGTAGTTAATCTTAAATTTAAAGCTATCTCTGCATTTAGTTTTTTTTTGATTAAATATTTTTGATGCTATATAGCAAATAATTTGTGATAAACATTATAAATAGCACTTAAAATTATTGTATAACTTTTTGTCAGAAAATATAAATTATTGTAATTTTTATTTCCATCTTTCATCTTCATTAAAGCAAAAGTACTGGAAATAACTAAAATTTTACACATTATCCTTTTTATATAATAAATATTAATAAAATTATATTTAATTATTCATAGATTTTTTTTCAGTTTGATATTGATGTTTTTTAGTATAAACTATTGTAAATTGGCCCAAGATATCTGAAGAAACTCTAAAAAAAGTATATTAGATAAGACCCTCATGTTGATTATTTTCTCCGAGTGCAATAATTTTTATCACCTACTAATTTTTTTCAGTCTGTGTTACTATTCGTTTATCTTATTCCTCTCCCACACTCTCCTCTCCCATACCTGGGCATGCCTCTGAAAATTGAACATTTTTATGCTGACAAAAATATACAAACGCAAAATCGCGATTCGCCTTTTATTGTTCCGACAATAGAACCAAAAATCAGTCCTTTACAGATAATACAAATCCCACTACAACACTGGAACTTCGGTATCCGTCACGTCAGCAGAAACCACTGGAGCGCTTTAAGCCAGGGGCAGGCCCGATTCTAGCTTTTTTAATTGAGGGTGGCAAATAAAAACTAGTGGGGCGGCAGAAAAAATTTTTTTGCCACCTTCAGCGGCAGAATTAGGTGACCTTCGGTCACGGCAAAAAATATCCATGTACATTATATGAACCTTTTTGGGAGGGCACTGCCCCCCCCCCCCAAAAAGGGGTCTAGAATCGTGCCTGGCCAGGGGGGAAGTGATGTTAAGACTATGCAAATGTTACTTATTTGAATATAAGATTATCGTACAACTCAATTTTGAACTAACTTTAACTAATCTTTTAACTCTTCAATAATTTGCATATTTATATTTTTGGTTCTTAAAATTTACTATAAATACTGCTCATTAATACAATAAATTCACTTTCTTCACTTGAACAAATATAAATATATGTAGGAATTTTCATGAAACACAGTTTTGGAAAGTGAGGAGCAAATTGCCATGCGACGACACGTTCTGTAGGATTAAACGTGTCTTTTTCTCAATACCTTAACATCCATTAAAATAACGCCGCACTCGTCAGAAAATTATAGCATGCAAGCTTTACAAATCTGGCAAAAGACTAAGGCCAGAGTCATTTTCCTACTAAAACAATGCCCCCTAGCCCTACATCTATTGAAAGAGACGATATACCTGTAAATACATAGTCCCTTTTAGTCCTGTCGGGTACTAGCAATCACAATGCCTAGACCACGAGCTAAAAAATAGACCACAGTAGCACTGGCAGGTTGCGCTCCTAATATTTGACTAAAGCCAATTTCTATAAGAAGCCTTACTTTACATAGGATTAGATTTATGCTATATAACACAAGCATGGCTGGGAAAAAAAACTAAATGGGCTTTTTTTTAACAAGTTTTTGAGTTTTTTTCCCCAAATGCCCACAAACTTGTGGGCATGGCAAAAGAAAAGCCCTTTTTCTTGCTTAAAGAAAAGGGGCATGTTTAAAAAAAGCCCCTTTTCTTAAAAAAAACTCCTAGGAGCTTTAAGAATAAATAACCCACCCATTATTATATAGAAAAAATCAAAATTTTTCGATATTATTATAAAGAAAACATAAAATGGGCTTTTTAGGGTTCTTTTTAAGAGCCACTTTTTGTGGGTATTTTTTTGCCCCTTTTCTTAGTAAGGGCTTTTTTTATATTCTTATTTTGGCCCTTTATTTGTAGCCCCTTTCTTTTTTTTTATGTTTTTGGGGGAATAATGAGCCAAAGTTTTTTGGCTCATTGTTTTCCCAGCATACACAAGTCAACAAATTTCAACGGCAAAATCGTGAATTTTATAAAAACATAAAAGATTTTATCCCCATGATGGCCTTATCTCATATATATAATTTGTTTTTCTTAGTTTCTTCCGCTTCGGCTCCTTACATCCGTCCATATCAAAAAATGGCCTTTTTGACCAAATTGACAGTTTGAGAATACCCTAAAACAAAAAAATGCAAGAATCTTTTTTCATATATGTAAGGTTCTCTCTGTGAATAATTGTAAGTTTATTAAGTAATCCAAATAAAAACATCTATTATTGTCATACGCACATGAGCATGTCTTATTATATACGACAGGCTGAACACCTCCCCCCTTTCAAATTGCCCTTGTGGTTGACCAACGTATAGTTTTATTTTTTTATTAATTTTACATTGCCGTGCAACCCAAAATTTTCATATCAATGTCAACCCTTCCTACACTTTCAGGAATAGTCAAGGTCTTCATAAATTTAAGTTTATTAAGTAATCTAAATAAAAACATTATTGTCATACGCACATGATGAGCATGTCTTATTATATACGACAGGCTGAACAATTTAAAAATCCTTGTAACTTATGTTTATCATTTCAAATAATGAGAAATAAAAATTTTTAGTACATCAAGCTTTTACATCAGCATTTAGATAATACGAAATATTTCGCGTCCAAATTTAAATTCGACACAATAAATTATAAGTTTTTAATGAAAATTTTATTTGAAGTCTGAATTAATCAGTTTAGCTGTTGTAAACATGCATGAAAAATATTATAAATTTTTTTTGTTTTTAAATCTCTTTTGTTTTTTGGCATTTTTTCTAAAATTTCTAATGTTTATAGCTGACTAACTAAGTTTGATTAGAAAAAAAGGTAAATAGATTTGAAAATCAAGATGGCAGGTTTGATCTCCGTAGTTAGCTCATAGTTTTAAAAAATTTGTTGACCTGTGTTATCGGTTCTATGGTTAAGGTTCGCGTCGAATATTTATAAATTTAATGGACAAATACCATCTGTCCTAATTGACCAATCATATGGCATTTTATCAAAAATATTTTAAAATTTAGAAGTATATCTGGTAATTATATATTGTTACCTTGGAGTGCTTTTTAGTTATTTTGAATTTGTACGTCTTAGGGCATAATTATATATTCGGGCTGCAATTTTTTTATTTTGTATAGGAGTTGGATGGGTAAGCAAATTATTTATTTAAGGCAAAATTTCAATTCAATTAGTAACTTTTTGATAAAATATTGGTCTTGTAATTCCATAGTCCTCAAAAAATCAGAGGCATATCTTAGTTGCCTAAATATGTATTATAATTGTTTTGTCTGTTTAGCCTAGTTAATTTATTTAATTTCCTTAGAATTCATTAAAGTTTTGGATATCTTGATCTTTCAATTAGATTTCAAATAATGTTACTTTAAAAAAAAATATTTTAATGGCTTTGTACTTGTGCCTATTATTTAATTTTATATAAATTTGCATGATTTGTGACATTTTATTGAATTAATAAGTTTTTAAAGGTAGAGAGATTTATTTTACTTAATAGCCATATATTAAGTGTGTTATGATTTTTAAATTTTAGAGAAATACTAATATGTGCTAAAAATATTAATGAGCTGAAATTTTTAGCCATAGCTTGTTTATGTATTAAATCTAGACTGTGAGCTGATATTATTTTTAATCTGGGCCCTTACAGGCTGACAATTTTTAACAGAAAATAAGTAAAACAGGCAAATAAATTTTTTACTGTAAGAAATATGTTTTTTTAATTAATCAAAAAGCATTCTACTAAAATGTACATTAAGTGCTGTTATTCCATCTTTTAAAAGAATAATACAAATTAATTTTATGCATTAGGAGAGGTTTTTTATTATCTTTATAGGTCTATAAAAAAATTCTTAGTATAAGAGCTTTTACATGCCTTTCATATTTACATTTTTATGAGATTTTTCTACGATTTAATTTGCCTAGCACGTTAAACAATTTATGTAGAACTTTAAAATTATGGCATTATTTGAAGTATAAATACAGATTACACAGCTTGACAAATATATGAAATTTAAACATTAGAAACTGATCTGCATCTAAGGAGATTTATATTTCTTAGCAAACTCTTTAAAGCTAAGACATCAAAAAATTTTGAAAAAATGTTAAATAAAAAATGTATTAAAAAAATATTTATATAAAACACAAACTTATAAATTCAAAATTTAAATAATAATTTTAAAACCAATAAAATATTGTGTCTTAATTAGGTTGGTGTCAAATATTATTTATAACTTAAGTATTGATATAAGAGCTTGACATTTTTCTCAATTTTTGAGAAGTAGAAATTACAAGGATTTCATTATGGAAAAGAATTTTTTCCTAGGACTTTTAGAGATCCAAAAATCAGTCAATTTGGCATTATTGATTTTTATCTATCAATTAGCCAAGAAAAGGGAAAAATCTGAGATAATGTTATTATGTGTATTTGTTTCTTAAAGTGTATTATATTAAGCTAATCACTCATTTTGCTGACTTGTGTTTTAAAGGCTCTTCTTGAGAAAATAGCTCAAAGAAATGACTAAAATGAGCTTTGAATAATACTGTACAACAAAATTTGTTCGATCTTAAGCATCATATATTACAAACAACTATTGTTTTTGGTTTTTGGAGCTGAGTAAGATTATAAAGTCAGAATTTTTAAGCCTCGAATTTATAGTTATTTGATGTCAAAAATGATGTTTTCTTCTTTTTGGGGTATGGGCTTCTATATTTAAAAATCTATGGGTAAAGTTTAAAAATATATTAAGGTTAAGGAAACATATATTAAACCTAAGGCGTTTGAATTTTTTTATTTTTATGTTGTAATATTAGTGGCGTCATAAAATCCTTTTTTTTAATCTTAAATAACTTGAAAATAAATTGCTAATAATTTTAAGTTACAACCATTTTTAGTTATGTTTTTTATAAGAAGTTTAAATATGCCAATAGATTTTTTGGAAAATTAATTTAAGGACTTTTTTATGAAATTTGGACGCAGTTAAAAAAAATAGAGGCAATGGGAAAATAACCCGGGACCTTTATCGCAAGAAAATTCTCTACAAAATGGTGTAAAATCGTTTGTGTTTGTTGTAATTTACTAAACATATTGGCCTGACCTGCCCTGCTTTTTTAATATTTAGATCACACTTGGCCTGATATATAGGGCCAGGCTCTCGATGGTTAGGGCATTCATACGAGACATGTTAAATTGATCAGTAGAGATTTATGTGCTTAACAATATTTTATCCATAATCATTGCTTTTATAATTAGATGGTTTTTTTTTGAATAATAATTGTAGTTTTATGGCAGATCAGATAAATGGAATTAAGTCAACTCATGCCTTATTGAACAATGTTAAACCCTATAAAAAAATGTTAATATGGCTTTGCAGTTTTTTGTTATCTCTAAGTCTATCTAAGTTTAGAATAATTAACCCTATAGTGAGTGGTATTAGGGCATTTTTAAGCAATTTATTGATGGGTAATCGATTGTTAAGTCATCTAAAAACTCTCATTATGGTGATTAAACATTTTTTATATATAAATATTAACGTCCTTTTTATTTAAGTTAGTAATTGGCTTATCCATAATGGCTGTACCGGTCTAAACAGTCAATTAATTTTTTTAATGTTTTTTTGGTAAATATTAGGCTAACCAATCAGCAAATCTTACGAGTAATTATGTTTCCTGCATAAATTAGGTAAATCCAATGTCATCAATCGAACCAGCCAAACCGTTAAATGGCAACTCACCTACTTCGACATCTCCGCTCAAAATCCATTCTAAGGATATATTAAAACCCGACCAACAAACAACTACTAGTTGCCATTTACAATCGAGCAATATTCCACCCAATGGGAATGGACACACGACCAATAGTACAAATAATGACATACCTCGTAAGTCACTCAGCATCGAAACAAGTGTAAGTAATACTCAAAACACTAAGGCTGTTCACACCGCTTCAAGACCTAGATCACAAACCCTTCCATATACGGTAAAAACTATATATTCCTTTTTTAGATAAGAAGACAAGAAAAGGCGGGAGTTTAAATCTCGGTCATGCTTAATAAATCGGCCGGTCTTAAATGATGCGCCTAATCTAAAAGTTTTAATGTATTGAACAGTTAGCGGGCATGCATTTGTATACCTTTTAATCGCAACAGCATGCATGGAGCCAATAATTGGCTTATCCAATGTATAAAATTCGGGAAATTTAGCTTATAGCTACAGAAGCTTCTACAAAGAAATACTTTACGTGTTTGAAATAAATACACTTTTATTACCAATAATAATTTTAAAATATAATTTATATTTTAAATTAGCCTTTAAATTTATAATCCCTAATTTTGAGATATTATTAATCTTCGAATAATTAAAGTTTTAATTTTTCATAATCAGTTTTTTTTTATATCTTACTTAAAGACCGAATAGTTAAAGTAATCATTATTTTTCATAATAGTATTCATAAATACATTTCTTATATTTAGCATGTGATATTGAAACAATATCCTTTTTATTTTACTATATTCTATAATGTCCTAAATTAACTAATAAAACCTTTGTTTATCTATATGTAAAATATAAAATTCCAAGGTTGCACGCAGGGACACGATTGAAAGCATAGCAATTAAATACGGAGTGACGACTTCCGAGTTGGCTAAACTTAATAAAATGGCTTCGCGTATGATTTTTCCAGGCCAAGTTTATTTTAATTGCAGTTATTATTTTCAAGATTGATCACATTAGTGTTACCTTCAAAATGCATTTTTTTTTTGTAAACAAAAATATTTGTTATATTAGTCAAGTTGTGAAAATCATTTTATTCCTGTATTTTAGATTATACAAGTACCGCAAGCTTCCAATCCTGTTGTTAGTTTATCCCAAGAACAACAAGCCTCATTAGTTCAGTCAACAATAGCCCCAACTTTACCAGTAAAATCTGGAAGTGATACACGGATTTTAGATCAAGATCTAAAAACTAAGGCCGATATTATACTTGCCATATCAAAATCAGGAGAATTGGTTTGCTCTCTCTATAAACAATTAAATTTTAAATACAAATTATTACGAGATATTTGTAGCTTTTAACGTATGTCATCAAACCAATTATGAGCTCAATTTGTTGTATGTTGTTATTGTTAGAAGGTTTCAGTTTATATGCAAAATCTGTACGGTCATGAGACCTAACCCAGCTCGGCTGACTGATCCGGGCAGAGATTATTGATTTAACCATGCAATGCAGAAAAAAATATTCCTTTATTCTCTTTACTGTGGGATGACATCACATACCTTTTTCTTTTTTTTAATATTTAATCTGGGAAATTTATATTGATTTCATTTTATTGTTTAATATATTTGTGGGCCGGGCTGGCTAAAAATATAACAATTAGTTGACCGGTTGGCCTTAACGGACTTGGTCTATAAGCTTTAGCCCATGAAAATCTCCATTGTGGCCCGCTTGTCTATGCCACTTCTTACGGTTTTACTAATTTTTCTCCTCCTTTTATTGCGAAAGAAGTAATTTTCGGCTTTAGGGGCGAGTTAAGATAATTGCGTCGTTTTTGATTGACTTTAAAAAGTGCCTTTAGTGATTTATAAAAATTTGATCTTTTACGCCAGAAGCACGTTTAAAAATTTACTTACTTTAGTCTTAAATATATGAAAAGTGTTTTTTTTTGTTTTTCTCGCTATCTTAGTAAACTTTGAATTTTTCCGAATGTTTTTTTACAAAATTTTATCGGATATGATAATATATAATTTAATCCATAACTTTCATATTTTGCCTAATTTAGACTCGAAGCTCGTCCCTCACGTGCCCCAAGAGCTCACCCAAAGCTCTCACGAAATCACAGTCCGAGATTAAACCCAACTCGCCGGCCGCTTCCAAGGAATACTCCAAAATATTTGATAGGATTACCGAAAAGCAACAGCTTGCGGATAATATCTTTACTTACTTGAAGCTAGCAGCTGATACAAATAGTCGGGAAGGCGAAATACCGACTTCGCACCCCCTGCTCCCTGTCACCGACGAGATCCGTGAAGAGGAACATGATCCTCTCATCCAAAATTTCGCCAAGCTTCGATCGCTTTACCTATCACTCCCGGCACACCCATGCATTCGTTCTTTAAATGCGGCCAAAAAAGTATTTTGTGGATTAATTATATTTATTTAACAAAAATGTAGTGCTTTTACACAATTTTACTACGTCTAAAAAATTTGATATTTGCCTCAATGTAAATTTAAATAATTGCTCAAACTTTGTTTTCGAATATTTTGTACTGTTAAATTTGATACTATTTTATCTTATTTAAAACTTTTCAGAGGCTACAATTCTTTAGCATCTTGTTATATATTGCCATTAATATAAGGAGTTTTCACTTATCAAAATTATAGCCATTTTTATTAACGATTTATCATTTTTATAATGTGTTGTTATTGTTAGTAGCCCCTGTTCGTTGGACCTAAAATGTTGGATGTAGAAGTGAGTTTGAGTGCTGCGAGGGCTGGGTTAAGCCAAAGATCTATCGGCCGGTAATTAAATTCGGCTCATTAAGCTTATTTCAAAAAAAAATGCAAAAAAATGAAAGACTTTTTAGTTTAGAGTTAATTTCTTTTTACACAAGTTTGGATTGTGATTTATTCACATTTGTAATAGAATGGCACACATATAGTAGTAACGGGCACCTTACTTATGACTCCCAACACAATCATGTTTGATAGCGATTGTTACACCAATATGTTGTGCAACGCTAACACGACCAACAGTAAACGCTCGTCACATGGTACCGCCATAAAGGCATTCACAGAGCCCGAAGCTTCTTCTCCCCTAAGTTTTGCCATCCCGTTCGATCAAATAGCTTGTATCACGACGTACGATCATATGGTCGAACTTACGGGTGAAGGAAGTGTCGAAAATATTAGGTATGGTTTTGAACTCCTTCTAAACGTTTTATTTGTTGTTAGTCAACTGCATAGCAGTGTAATTTTAGAAATCCATGAAAGAAGCCGGTTACCACAGGCCCCGCTGCGGCAATCTCATATTTTTTGTTGGAAAATGTACGTTTATGTTCAACTACTTTTGAGCTGATAACTTTACTTAGTTAGGCCCAATTATTTTTTTTTGTAAGGTGGAAAAATTTGCTCGTTTGATCCCAAAGCTAGCCTATAAACTGGGATTGGGATCATCAAATACACCAATTTTACGAATAACAGATTGATCAGTGCGTAAATGAGGTAAAGGTATGTTATGGTGTAATAAATTATCCGCAATGATGTCCGTATTTCACTAAAAATTCACCGGTGCGTGCAGGGTTAGGAGTACCTGCTAAAAAACGACCTCCTTACAGCCTCTTCTTTTTTGAGGCCGCCGTACCCGTTAGGGCTTTGTCACTTTAGGCCCAATTATATGCCTAAAATGGAAATCCACTAGGGAAACTTTCTTAAAACCAATTTCTTAAATCAAATTTTATTGAAATCTCGTGTGTAATTAAAAAGTAAAAGAGCAAAGTAGGATGGGTGGTAATAAAATCAGATATATAAAATTAGATCATTATACAGCCAAAAAAAACATCATTAATCAATTTATATCATAGCACCAAGGCCGTTACATGATAACAAAATTTTACTATTTTTGATCAATTAAATTACAAAATATATTCATAAATCAATCAATTTTTACTAAGACAGAAACATAGGTCGCCAACATCAAAATTTTAGGAGGGTTAGGGGGAAACGCCAAATTCAATTATTTTAAAAGCTCCCCTATTAAATTTATTGATGTATTTGGAAAAAAAAATTTTCATTTCAAAGTTTATATTTATTTCTTTGGCACCCCCTCGTTAGGTTTTGTAGCCTTATAGATAAAAATCTAAGCAGATAAATGCATCCAGCTTGTTATTTAATTTTTATAAATGAATCGCTATTAAGATTTTGAAATTAGGGCACGTCAAAACTTCGGAAATTGGGAAGGAGTTCATAAACTCTGGAGTTTTTTTTTTGAATTTGCTAGTTAATCAAGTAATTATTACATAATTAGCTGCTCTTTCATTTATTAACAACTTTCATTGAACAAAATGAATTTGGACTACAAAAATTTCCAATATTTCCAATTAGCTAATATTAACTATTAGATTCCAAAAAAAATAAAATTCCAGACCTCCTGAGATTATAGACTCCTTCCCGCCGGTGTTTTAACGTTCCGTATTTGCAATATATAGAGGCTTGGCTCTGGTCTGTATTAATGTGCAATCGGCTTATAACATGAGTCACATTGTCCAAGATATGCCCTTTCAAACGGCCTCTAAACCCGGCGTAGACGAATTCAAACTCATTAAACAATCTGCTTCGTCTGCTAGCAATTCCAACCAGACGACATCATTAAAAAAAGGTAATAGCACCACAAACATAACACTGAAAGAATACATGAATGGTCACCCAGAGTTGCGAGATTCATTGCTTTACGAAGGTTTATCACTTAATTTATATATACATTATTTGATTACTTATCAGTACTTTTAACCATTTTTATGCATTTTTGACAGATAATTTTAATTGTAAAACTTAAAAAAAAGGTGAATTAGAAGCCTTTATGTATTTTTGCAGATAAATGTAATTGTAAATTTTTATACAAAAATGTTGCCTGAGTTTATATAATCGTCAATTTGTTTGCAGCCTTCACTCATTAAACCTATGTTATTACGTACAATTTTGGATTTTTAAGAGTCCACCTTATTATGATCGGCCTACCTCTGATTATTCGACTCCTCTTAGTCAATTTTTAAGATCTCGTTATAAAAAATTCTAAATTTAAGGTAAAAGTTATTTATTTTTGATTAAAAAAACTTGAAAGACTGGAATGTAGTTTCTGGCCTAACATTGTAAATTGATAAAAAAAAAATAATAAAATTCCCTCCTCTCTCACCCGAATATTTTAAATGCCTTTGTATTTCACAGTTCAACTAATATTTATGTCAGAAACGAGATTATTATGAAAACATAAAAGAATGCATACCCATGATGGCCTAATCTCACTTATGTTTTTCGTTTTTCTTAGTTTCTTGCGTCTTTGGCTCCTTCCGTCTATAACAAAAAATGGCTTTTTTTGACGAAATTGACAGATCTAAATATACCCTATAAAGAAAAAATTTTAAAATCTTTTTTGCATATCAAATCCCTTATAACTTATATTTTTAATAATTTTTAATAACAAATCATGAAAAATATTTTATTAATGTATCAAGCTCTTTCATCGGCATTTAGATAATATAAAATATTTCGCGTCCAAACTTTAACACGACACGATATATTATCTTTTAATAAAAATATTATTTGAAGTTTAAATTTTACAGTTTAACTATTGTAAATATGCAAAAATAAAATTTTAATTTATTTTTAAATCTTTTGGTTTTTTAACCTTTTTTTCTAAAATATTCAATATTTAAAACTGACTAAGTTTGATTAGGAAAAACGGTAAACGGATTCGATATTCCCTAAAATGGCAGGTTTGATCTCTGTAGTTAACTCATAAAAAAATTGTTGACCTGTGTTTAAACACTGCTGTGTTAATTACGTTTTATAAACTAACTAATTATATAATTATGACTTAGAAACTTTGGTTCCGCATTAAAATTAATATATAAAGGTAATGTGCAATACATATTTTGAATGTGTGTTAATGATTTTTATTCTTCAAACAAGCTTTATGATTTAGAAGCGGTGTTTTAAATAGCTTTTTTATTTCTTTTGAATTGCTAATTTTTTTGATTACCTTCAACAGGCAATATATTTTGTTTTGGTTAATATATACATCCATAGTTATGATTATGTTTTTCAAAATATGTGTGGTCTTGAAGTTTACTATATAGATGATTGATATTTTAATAAAACTTATTATTTCTCCTTTATACTTTTAGGTGACTATATCAAGCAACCTTGTATAATATATATCTAATGATTTTTAATATCGAGAAAAAAAAAGTTATGTGTGTTTTTGACCACTTATAACATAGGTCGACAAATAAGAAATAAAATGATATTGAACTGAATAAATCCCAATGGTCGCCATTATCTCATTTATATTTTCCATATTCCGTATCTCGCTTTCGGCTCCTTAGATCCGTCCATATCAAAAAAATGACCATTTTTTTTATCAAATTAACAGATTTTAGAACCTCAAGAATACCCTAAAAAAAGAATAATTTGAATTTTTTTTTTATTTTTTTTCAAAAAATGGGAAATAAAATTTCTATATAGCTCTTACGTCAACATTTAGATTAAATAATATATTTGGAACCTACTTAAATAGGGCCCAATATATTATCGGATTTTAATAAAGTCAAGTTTGAATTTAATTATTTTAAATGCAAAAATGATTTTTACTATCTTTTTGTTTTAACTCTTTTTTCAATGTTTACAGTATAACAAATTTAGATTTGGAAAACGGTAAATGGATTTAAAAATCTCAATGGCAGATTTGGTGTCTGTAGTTAGCTCATGACTCCCAAAAATTTGTTGATCTGTATAGTCCACCGTTTTTCATAGCCTTGGTGTTTCTAGAAATACGGGGTTTTTATATGTTTGCCTTTAATTCATCCAATCCATCTGTTTTTATAGAAGAATCCGGCTTCCAAACAATCTCTATTGATTCCGTATCAGCAAACTCCGATTGCGTATTGCTTTGCGTTTATCCACAATCCAGCTGGACCTTGACTTCTGTCACTAATAACGTTGACCATAATAATGATATCGTGCCCTGTTTGAACAACTTACCGAATCCTATCATTCCTGCTCCCCTTTTCTTTTGCATTTTAAACACCGAGTAAGTTTAACAGTTTTTTGAATATTCCCTCATGTCTTTAAATTTGCTAGGTTGTCGCTGACATGAATGATTTAAAGTTTAACCACTTGGCAAAACTATTTTTTTTTATTTTTCACCCCTTTGTAAAATTATGCTTCCATATTTAGAGAAAATATTTGTAAAAAAATGTTAGTATTTTATATATTTATAATAACCAACATTAAAAAAAAATTTTAGGATATAAATAAAAGATTTATAAAGGTGGATAATAATTTTTTTTTGAATTTGTTTCTCTTTTGTTAGGAAGTTAAATCTTTCTCCTCTCTATTTTTTCCTATATGTCAATTTTTGTAAAAATGTATATTGGTTTTTACGTTATATGTATTTATCAGTCTATGAATTTGCGGAAAGCTACTAGTCCTGTTATCCTCTTTTTTAATGTTTCGCACATTTGTATTTTGTAGGTGGCTTAAAATTCAAACATTCCTACAACGCTTTAAAGTGGAGACCAAAGAAGGCACGGTACGTTATCAAAGTCCCACTCCGGCTTATCAGGTACAAAATGGTGATTGATTCAGATTAGAATTAGAAGATGTGTAATAATTAAAAAAAAAATTTTCGGTATATAATATACCGTTTTCTAACCTTAATCCTTTCTATAAGTCTGCTCTAAACAAATTTGTACATACAGAAAATTGTATAATATTAAAATAAAGTTAGAGCCGAATTTATTTTGTTTGTTTATTAAAAAAAGAAAAAAGTAGAGGAATTGTCAACTTCATTTACCCACTCCCCCACGCCAGATCCAGATATGCCTGCCCTGCTTGGTGGAAAAAGTGATATCCTCAATACTGACCAACTCATACAAGTATTTAAAAATTGTAGGAAAATATAATACCTTTCCTTATTATGTATATATTGGTTAATGTTTTATACATTATCAAAAGAGTTAAACCATCTAACTGTTTTTTTTGATTTATTTAGTTGGTTGATAACAGAACAGATGGAAATAAACTTGGATTCTGACAACACTCTGTGTTTTACATCTTTATTAATTAATTCATCTTCATGGCTTGTTTTTAAATTTGGTGAATACACCCAAGCAATATTTCAAGAGCCAATGATTATTAAATTTACACAGACTTAAATTCATTAATAAGTGCATCATTTTTAGTAACTATATTAGATTTTAGCAGTAAAGTTTTGCTGAAAAAAAATTGTAAATTGTAAATAGACACAATCATCCGCATTATATATTACCCCAATTTCTTTGTCATGTTGAACCCTACTTTTTCGTACTTAAGAATACATAGACCAATTCTGTCAATATTTAAAAATGAATAAATTTGGAAATGTTTTGGACCTTACATAGTATCACCTGTCCTTCCGGATATTATAATTTTTACTTGAAACAAGGCTAGTCGAATACTTGAAAACGCTATATTTTTTATTTTGGACATAAAGAAAATTGATTTTTTTAAGTTACGGTTTGGCTTGGAATTATTGTAATTTTAGCTACAATATTAATTATGACAGGACAAAAAGCTGGTGAAGAAAAGAAATCAAATATATTGAGATATTCGAATTGCTCAAATTTGTTCTTCTTAGCTTTTTAACGTTATGTTTCTAATATTTGGTGCCACAGTTAAACAAAATTCTCCCTGCCCGAGCCATTGGATATTTCTGGATCCTGGCCTACAGTACCATGAAGCACGGTTACTCCCTCCAAACTATGTACCGGAAAATGCATTCGGCACACGTCGATAACGATAGTCCAGTCCTAGTTGTCATCCGTGATAAAAATAGTCAAGTATAATTTTATTTAAACATACAGAGTATCTAAGCGTAGTCAAAACAGTGTACCCTCTTCGACAATTCTACAACTGCCCTTTTACTTTGTATGCTCATTTTAAATCAGAAGTACAAATTTATTATTTTAGATGTCATAATAAACCTGATCTTGCCATAACTTTAAAACAACCTCTAACACTAATCTCATACTTCAATACAAATCTCTAAATAAAATTGAACCAAACCCAATAGATAGTTGCTGTGATGAAAATTTGTTCATGCATTTCATGCATCTCTTTGAGAATATTAGAATAATTTTATTATACTAGGTTCTACTATTATAAATAAATATGTGGGATGATTTTTTAGCTAAGAAAATGTTAATAGCTCAAACTTTTTTTGACTTTTAGGCATTTTATAATTTTGTGTTTGCGACATTGAACAAGTCCTTAATAAATTTATATTCTTTATTAAATTTTATACAATATATAAAACAGATTTTACATTTAATTAATACCGTTCGCTCATAGATTTTTGGTGCTTTAGCCTCATGTCCACTCAAACTGAGCGAACATTTTTATGGGACCGGCGAAACATTCCTTTATACGTTTTATCCCAAATTTCAGGTTGAGGATTTCTTTTGAAAATATTTTATTACACAGTAAATTAATGATTTTTTTGATCACACAAATTTTTGTATTTTTATTGATTTGTAGGTTTACAAATGGACTGGTGAAAATTCTTATTTCATTCAAGGTAATCCTGACAGCATAGCCTTTGGAGCTGGGAAGTACAAATTTTTTTTTATATATTTTTATACCCCTTTATGAAGAAACCGGATATAATTCTAATGAGCTAAATTTGCCCGGCCTTACTCTCACATTTTTTTTAATTTGCCATGCCCGGCCTGGCGGCTGATTTTAATTTGCATTGCCCGATTTGGCCGTTAGCCGATTATTTAATAGCTCGCCCTGCCAAATTCATTTTGTTTAATATTTATGATTAAAATTTTTAAACAATAAATTAAAGGTTTTAACAAAAGATGTGATCAGGATACTTTTTTAAATGGCGATTGAAAAACGAAAGTTATTTATGTATCTCAGCTAAACTGTTACATTTGATCTCAGATAATTTTTTATTCTAAACCGATAAAAAAATTTATATATAAATTGGGGTGCTATTTTATATAGTTTAGAGCTTGATATACTTAAATATTTAAATTTCTCATATTTTGAGGTGATAAATATAAGTTGCAGTTGATTTTATTATGCAAAAAAAAATTTCTCTTGGTTTTATCTTCTTGAGCTTGCATAACAATTTGGCCAAATTTGACCATTTTGCGATTTTTATCAATCAAGTTAGCTGGGCTCACATAATGATTTAAACGGGAAAAATATTTGTAAATATGCCATCATGTTTATTATTTCGCTGCAGTTTTTTAAACTTCGCCGAACATTGATAGATTCTTGTAGACCTGTGTTTAAAGTAGTCCTTCTTTAGCGGCCGTTTATGATTGCAAAAACACAAAACTGGTATCTATTTCATATAATGCCTGAAATTTTGCAAAAAAAATAATATTTTGCTAGCCCTTTGAGAAAATATATACTAAATATAGTGTTATTTATCTATTTACTAACCAAAATAATTATGACAAGTTTTTTTAGAGGAAATAAAATTTGTTTAAATTTAAACAGTCTATTTCGCTTCGATAGATTAACATATAATAATTTCTATTTTATTCCATATTATATTTGTGTACAATTTTTTATCGTAAATTAGAAATATTTATTTGTTGCTGTTTGCACAGAGGTCAATACGGCATATGGCTCGACGCTGACTTTTACCGCGGCCGAACCCATTCCTGCGAAACCTTTGCGAACCCAGGGCCGTTGGGAAAAACGGAAGATTTCATTATTGATAAAATTGAAATGTGGTGGTTTGGGGATGCCATAAAAACTTTAAAGAAATAAACAAAACTCGGCATTATAATCATTACAAGGCTTGAATATATTTTTAGCAATCGTATGTCATAAACTAGTTCAAAATAAGTGAAATTATTATCTAAATTTAAACGGAAAACCTTGAAATAATTTAAATGAAAATTTTTTATGTCAACAGAAAATTATATTTATTCTCCTAATCACTACAGTCAAATAAGATTATATATATGGCAGAGAGTTTGTGTTTTTATTTGCACATTCCACGTTTTATCTATCATTGTTTGGCATTCATAAATAAATTAGGAACCATTTTTTGCAATATTATCAATCAGTATTTTTTTTAAGTTACCGCTAATTTTAGCCGTTGAACTATCCTCCGGTTTATTAATTCTTTTTAAGCATAATCATCTTCAAATATTAGACTAAACAAAATTATTACTATAAATGTGCGTGTTAATCCTTTCTATAATTCAAATTTTTCAATAAAATTTTTAATTTGCATATTTATTAAAATTTAGTATAAATATAAATTTTAAGTGGTAAGTCATTCCACGATATAAAAAGATATATACTTATTCCAGCTTATAAATTAGCTCCCCATTTTTCCCCTTATGGATAATTGTGATATCACTTAATTTTTTAATCCCTCTTTTTTACTTTGTGACAGTATAAATTTATTATTATATAAACATATATATTTTAAATTGGTTTAAATTAATTATCACACACATAAGCTACTTATAATTATATAATGTTGTGTTTTTATATCATCTCTTATATAACGCTATATATCATAATAAAATAAATGTCGTTGTTTTTAAAATAACTAAAGATTGATATCAATTCCTTAAAAACATTTTTTAACTTTTACTAATTCTCAATTTGATTCGAAGGGCTTCTAAAACTATTTACATAATTTGTTCACCATTATTAGAAATTTCCAAATTTAGGGAATTTTTTTCCTTTTAGGCTACTGTCGAACATAGGTTAAAATTAAACTAATAAGATTATTTATATGGGCTAGATTTTAAGTGTAACAAAGTTAGGGTTAGGTTAGGTGAGTTTAGTAGATTAAGTTAAATTAAAGTAAGAGTAATTCAACAATAAATTAAATGCAAATAGTCGGGATACTTAAATTGATTGATTTTTTGCGAGTCTATATCATTCGTAACCCATACATATTACTAAAAGTTATGGTCGAACTTTTTATTCACTTTAACCCTTTCGCGCCCCACTCCATGTTCCGACCATCAGAAAAATTATTTTTTTGTCAATTACATATATTTAGCATATAATAAAATATATTTGATTATTTTTAAAAATTTTTTTTTCAAGAAGACAAAAATACGACATGATACCATATGGCATCAATGGGCGTTAAAGGATACATACATTAAATATATTTATTTATATTTATGAAATGCAAAATAACAATTTCTTTCAGGTAATAAACATAATGCCACTTTGCATTTTAAACAAATTGTTCTTGAATAAGATTTGATGCAATATTTACACCTTTGCCGCGAGGACACTGCTGACGGAAAGTGTCCGGTCTCAACAACGTATGTCAGGGATCGGAATAGAGGTATTTAATCCTTCTACGAGTAGATTCATTTGATGGCCTGCCCGTTGCAGGTTTACCTGCCATCATTAGGCCCTTAGCAACCTGTGCCTTAAAAGACATTAA
The DNA here is from genome assembly GCA_030555515.1 of Acutogordius australiensis. Lineage (NCBI taxonomy): Eukaryota > Metazoa > Nematomorpha > Gordioida > Gordea > Gordiidae > Acutogordius > Acutogordius australiensis. The sequence continues at coordinate 12,264,572 of CM060245.1, forward strand.
AGAAATATGTTTGCTTATACCTTGTTTTGCAAGATCTTTCCTGTATAAAAGCCAAGCATTTACTATGCATGAATCCAATAAATGAAATATTATGCGTAGGTAATAGCGTTTCCATTTAATATCTGTTCTATACAATTCAACCAACATATCGTGAAGGTCGGACCTCTCCCATGCCAATATTATAATCTTGAACAATTTTAGGAATTGTTATGTTTGTATATTTCTTTTCCCTTTGACCATCTTCGAATCATAGTAGTGGGGTGTACTGTGGATATGGTGGAAATAAGATTTACTGTTTTATTATCTAACCATTTACAAATTAAATGTCGTTATTTACGTCTAATTTATGATCATATGATCCGCGACCAATTTTTTTCAGTTGTTGATCGGTTCCAATTGGCATTGAGCCATTTATTAGAACTGATTGTACCAGTCATGAAATATCTTTTCTTTTTAAGTTCTCGTGATAATTTGTAAGAAGAAAAATAATTATCCATAAATAGCTGATATGCGTTATTAGATGGAATATCTTTGATTAATTGGAGCACGATATCTCCACTGATTCCTAAATCCGATTTTTTAGCATTTGTTTGCTTTCCCATATAGATTTCATAATTATATAAAAATTCGGATGATCCACAAAAAACTAAAAAGTTTAACACCCCATTTATGAGACTTAGATTTTAATTATTGCTTTATTTCACACCTTCCTTTAAAAGGTATTATCATATCGTCAATTGATAAGCATTTTTCAAACGAAACTTTTTTAAAATTATTGACTATTTTATTGATGAATGGTCTTTATTTGAAAATTTTACATAAAGAGGTTCGGATCTGATCAAAATATATTAAAAAAGTCGATAGATTATTATTTAATGAGTTAATAAAATTGCTTTAAAAAACTAAAATTACCAAATTTTTCAAAAAATATAGTCTTAAGTGACCAATGAGTTCATATGGGGTTGGTCTCATTTAATTTAAATTCAATGCAATATAAAATCAAAGTTATGATTTAAAATACAAGAAAAATACATACTTTAAATTTATTAAGTATTTATATGAATTTAAATTGTTAAATACTGAAATAGTACTTGTAATATCGCAATATTCAAATTTGAAGGAAACAGCTGTAATTCAAATATGGGTCAAATAGATCGAAAAAGATATCATATGATTTATGAACATATGATTTATTCTAGCAATATTGAGCCCAATAAACTTTTGAATTTTATAAAAATGACCATTAAAGTTAATGAAAATGGACTCACAGGGCGCGAAAGGGTTAAGAATTACACATGTTAACAAGTTTTACTAAACAGGGAAATACCTGATATTAATTATACTTTGAGTCCTCTTACCGTGTTTATAATAACTCAGCCGTTAGAATTTTAAAAGGGTAAAAGGATTAAGAGACGCGAAACCTTATTACCGTACAGACCATCGAAAAATAAAACCAGATTAAAGAAAATTGTATTTTTTTTTAATATTGAAAAAATTTAAACAAATAAAAATGCCTAATTTTTTTAATTATTCAGGCTCCTATACATTTAAAAAGTTGGGCGTAAGCTTGTTAATTACTTTAATAACAAAGAGTATTTATCTTTCAAAACTAATGTTTTCATTAATTTAATTTTTTTCAGTTTTTTTGTCTCGTTTGTGTTTTTGCAAAAATAAAGATTACGGTTTACAAAAAAACCGAAAATAGTAATAAAAATGGGGCAGATAGCAGTAGCCTTGACCTGATTAGTTATTTTCAATAAAACTAGAACACGGCCTTATGTGATCAATTAGTGATTTTTATTTGATATAAAAATTTAAATATTATAAATACTAAAGGAGAGTTGTAAATTCTAATTTGTCAGTAGGAGTAAATAACAATTTAAAACTAAGGAATCTTAATGATTACTATTTTTGGAAAATAAAGTATTAATTGCATATATATCGGAGCATAAAAATACATGAGTCAGGATTGAGTTAAGTTTAGTGCAAATGTTAAAAAATAATAATAAATGTAGAATTTGCATTATTCTGTTGCAAAAAATATTAATGAAACATTAAAAGGGACCAAATAATATTTGCCAAATGACTAGAATTAATAATAATTATAAGTTTAGATGCTTTTATAAATAAATGTATAAATAATATTCGGCTTAAAGTATAAATATGCATTACAATGTAGAAATATTTTGGAATAAATAAAAAGAAATAGAGGACGGCAAAAATTTAGCAGTTTACAAATTAAAAAACACTTGAATCTAAACGATTAGTTTGGTCGTATATTTTTTCCTTTTAAAAAAGAAAAAATTCAATTTAAAATTCTAATATAGTCTAATTTTTTACATAATAAATAATATACATGTTAATGAAAAAATATATATGTAAATAAAAAAATCAATATAAAAGGTGTGATGTTATTAAAACTAATTTGTTCTACTATTTTTATAATTTAAAAATATTAAGGTGTTTAAAAAAAACTCAATGTTGCAATCAAAAGAAATTTTTAACGTTGTCCGAGGCTGTGATCTGTACGCTCAGCGTTCCTGGCATAGGCTCTGGTGCCTGTTTTTTGCCCAATAGCGACATCTCTAAATTTTCAGTGGAGTCATCTATGCGAGGATTCACTTCAATTTGCCCCATAAATGTATCCCTAAGCACGTTCATATTCCACACCTAATATAGAAACATGATTAGTCTCTATATTGGCCTTTAAGTGACAATATTTAATTTGAAGCGAAAAACAGGTCGATAAATATCAATGGCAGAAAAGTTTTATGAAAATATAAATGAATACACCCCTAAAATGACCTTAACTTATATAAATTTCCGCTTTTCGTAGTTCCTTACGCCTTCGGCTTAGACCCGTTCACAACGAAAAAAGCCTTTTTGAGCAAATTGACAGGTTTTGCGTCGAGAATACATTAAAAAGATATAATTCAGGAATTTTCTTTTCATATATTAATCCCTTAAATTTTTTATCTTAAATAATAAAAAATAAAATTCCAAGTATACCAAGCCCTTACATCAATATTTAAATTATACATTATATTTGGCAGCTAACTTATATATGACCCAATTTATTATCGGTTTTTAATAACACATTACAGTTTAACTTTTTTAAAAATATAATTTTTTTTAAATATCTATTTGTTTTTTGACATTTTAAAAATTTTCAATGTTCATAGCTGACTTACTAAGGTTAGGTAGAAAAAAAGGGAAACGGATTTAAAAATCCCTTGGATCAGAAATGACCTCTGTAGTTAGCTTATAAATCTCAAATATACTGGCCTATGTAATTTGTATGGGCAAAAAAAAGACTCAATTATTTTCAAAATTGAGCAATCTATAGAAAACGCCAAATTGTAAAATATATAAGCTAATTTATAAAATCAAACCTACTATCTATCTTACTAAATTTCAAATCCGTTTACAGTTTTTTGGTGAAACTTTGTAAGCAAGTATCATTAAAAATTTTCGTATATAAAAAAAATGATTTAAGAAATATAAAAAAAAATATTTTTATATAACAGTAACCTGAACTCAAACTTCAGATATTTTTTTACACCCGTAAATAAGGTCCTCTATAAATTAAGATTTAAAATATAACACAAATGCTGATGTTACTTGGTATACTTAAAATATAATGTCTGATCGTTTCAGATGAAAACTGCAGTTAATTTAAATCTGGTGTAAAGTCAATTTTACCAAATTAGACATTTATGGGTAAATTTGTTGTGCCATGGTTCAGGGCAGATTGAAAAAAAATTTAATTAAACATGATATTAAACCATCATGTGGATTGTCTTTTTTTATACCTCTGTAGCTTATGAATTTTTTTTTGGTGAAACTTTGTAAGCAAGTATCATTAAAAATTTTCGTATATAAAAAAATGATTTAAGAAAAATAAATAAAAATATTTTTATATAACAGTAACCTGAACTCAAACTTCAGATATTTTTTATACCCGTATAAGGTCCTCTATAAATTAAGATTTAAAATATAACACAAATGCTGATGTTACTTGGTATACTTAAAATATAATGTCTGATCGTTTCAGATGAAAACTGCATTTAATTTAAATCTGGTGTAGAGTCGATTTTACCAAATTAGACATTTATGGGTAAAGGATTTGTTGTGCCATGGTTCAGGGCAGATTGAAAAAAATTTAATTAAACATGATATTAAACCATCCTGTGGATTGTCTTTTTTTATACCTCTGTAGCTTATGAATTTTGTACTAACCTGTGAAATTTGATTATTCTCTAACTATCGCAGCACCTTAAATATCATTTTTAATTCCACGAAAGAAATTTACTTATTTGAATAATAAAACTTTTTATATTAAGATAGGTAAAATCTTTAAATTAGAATTAAATTTGATCTAAATAGCTATTTACTTCAATCCTTATAGGGCTATTCCGTTTTTTGCAGTAAAAAAGAAAAGTTTCGTCCCAAACGGGATTTAGAGTTCCTTTTATCGTTCGTGTTCGATATTTATACTTTTCGCAATATATCATGGCGTATGGGTCTGGATTTCCTAAAGGTTAAATTAGATCATAGGTACAATAGTAGGGATAGAGCTAATTTGGAATAATTGCTGGCCCTAGATGACTGATTAAGGGCTTTCCTTAGTTAATATACAAATATACATCATATTCCATTTAAAGATGATGTTACAGTTGACATAACCCTTAAAAATAATAATTTTCAGATCGAGATTAAATAAATAGCTTTATAAAGCAATGAGTTATACCTCCTTGTTTTTCAATGGCAGAAGCCTGTTTCACCGTAAGTCGGTAAACACAACTTGGATATCCAAAGCAACCAGAAAACATATGTCGTTTTGGGTAATCCAAACGTGCCAATCTAAATCAAAAGTAAACATCCTTCCTATATTGATTGAATTTACGTAAATTGATAAACACAAAATCAAACAAATGCTATATTAATCAAGATAAAGTTGAGGCCTTTAATATATATACTTAAGCTATTACAAGATACATCGTAATAGCTATAAAAATTTAAACATTAAAAATTAAACAGTTATATTAGAGCAAAACTTAAAGTCGAGACGGCTAGGGCTATACAAACGAAACATAAAATCTCCTTGTTCTTGAGGCTTAAACGTCGTGGGTAGGACTAGATAGGTGGCAGGGGCTGGAAGGAAACAACGTAGGAAAATGGAACGTGAATTTATGTAATCGGATTGACCAATTTTTTGAGCGAATCGGACGGTGTGTACCCTGTACATCCGATTTTCTTCAACCTTTAGCCATAAAAATCACAAAGTATATAATTTCAGCAAAATGCTGCATTAAAAAATAGTAGTAAAAGGTAAAGCCTAATTACCAATCGGAAATTCTATTATATCCTGTAGATATCAAGAGTACTACTGCACAAATAAAATAAGAAAAAAGCTGGCTTACTGCTTTTAAAGTATATTATTATAATTATATTTGTGAATCTAATTAAAGGGCTAATCTAAACGCGATAAGGCAATTCTGAATAACATATCTATCAAATGACCTTAGTTTAATTTTCCCAACTACTACTGTAATTACTTTTCAAACCTTAAAAATCGAAAATCCAATGGTTAAATTTTGCGAAGGTTGATACATTTTAAGCTCACGCCTATCCTTTTGGGTCAAATAAAACAAGACTTCCTGCCGCTGTGACGATAATTCGTATAGTGTAAGCAGGCACTAAAAATAAAATGTAATTTAAATAATTTTTATCAAATCACATAGATTCTTTACATAATTGCAGAAATAAAAATTTGAAAATTCGAATTCATTAGCTTTTTGACTCACATATTACCTAGATTTGCTTAACAAATGTAAAAAAAGGTTAAAAATTTCTTTGGAAAGGTAAATAACTTGAGGATTTTGGAGGAAAGATTCGAAATTGACACAGCCGCCGGCTCTATCAGTCTTGGATCCGTACGGACCATCTATCCATTTACTCCATATGATTGATTCGTGCCAAGTTTTACCGAAGGTCAGGTAGGACGTGTTTAGAACGTAGCATATAGATAGGTGCGTAAAATTTTGGCAAAAATCATCGAAAGTCATCCTGTCATAATTTAAAATTTGTGAGAAAAAACTCTTGTATATGTTTAGTAGGCCAGAATACAAAGTTCCTATTATAAATTGAGGCGATGTGCCTTTCGTAGACTTACTAGGGTGGTTTAATAAATTCCAAATAAAATTAATAAACTTAGTCTACAAATAAACAAAGTCTATTAAGTATTTATTTAAAATGACACTTTCATATAGATCTTAAAAGAGCATGTAAAGGTACCAGAATTCGCCATCATCTTCAAAAACAAGTCCTAAAGTTTCCCTCTGGCTAGGCGTTATCTTTTCCCATTCAGGAGAGCTATGAAAATTAATATGATATTTTACAATATATGGTTTTAGGTACTAAGAATATTTATAAGTGAAAATAATATGCCTTAAATTAACAAATTTCATCAGGTTTGCAACTTCCAAAATTAAAAATATTCGATATACGACATAAAAATAAAGAAAATTATATTTATAAACAAAATTTAATGTTTACCCGTCACTAAAAGCCCCGGTCCATTCATTTTTACCACCCCACGGGTTTTTGAGTCTTATCATGTAAAATTTATCGGGAGTCATTTCCATAGAGCCGCCGCCCTCCCCTTTTTCGGCAGGTGCGGGTGAAGCTTCGGGAGTAGCTGTTGAAAAATAAATTATAAAAGAAACAAACATTTTTTTGTTTCAGCTTCTTGCCTCGTCGAGGCGCAAAGAAGTTTAAAAAATTATATATTTATGTAATTAAAATGAGAAGTAGTATTAGAGCCTGTAAAATACTTTATAAAATTACCATTATACTGATCAATTACACAGACCAAATATCAATGGCACAACCGCGATTTTATGAAAACATAAAAGAATTTATTCCCATGATGGCCTTATCTCATAAATATATCGTTTTTCTTAATTTCTTCCGGCTTCGGCTCCTTACATCTGTCCATATCGAAGAAATGCTTTTTTGACCAAATTGACAGATTAAGAATACCCTAAAAAAATTTAAGAACTTTATCATTTCATGAGAAATATAGATTTGTAGTATTCAAGCTCTTACATCAGCATTTAGATAATATAAAATATTTCGCGTCCAAACATAAATACGACAAGATATAATATCGGTTTTTAATAAAAGTTAAATTTGAAGTTTGAATAAAACAGTTTAGCTGTGTTTGCAACAAAAATGATTTTAATTTATTTTTGTTTTTGAATCTTTTCTGTTTTTCATTTTTTCTAAAATTTGTAATGTTAATAGCTGACTAACTAAGTTTTATTAGATAAACTAGTAAACGAATATTTGAAAACCCTAAAATGGCAGGTTTGATCTCTGTAGTTAGCTCATAACTCTAAAAATTTGTTGACCTGTGATATATGAATATCGTTTATGACAATTTTACAAATTCGCTTGTGTCACCAAAATGCTAAGTTTTCTACAAAATCAGGAATTTAGGCACGTTCCAAGTCGTGTTAGGTTTTTAAAACCTAATTTAATAAAATTTATAAAAAAAATTTTACACCTTTGTACAACTTTTATTTCAATTGGATTGGCAACTTTTAAAAAATATAAGTTTAGTCAACATTTTTCTTCTATATTTTTAACTTTTATATTTTTAATAATCAACTTTAAACCAGGGCTGGGAAAACAATGAGCCAAAAAACTTTGGCTCATTTTTTCCCCTAAAACATAAGAAAAGAAAGGGGGCTACAAATAAAAGGCCAAAATAAGAATTCAAAAAAGCCCTTACTAAGAAAACGGGCAAAAAAAACCCACAAAAAGTGGCTCTTAAAAAAAGCTCCAAAAAGCCCATTTTATGTTTTCCTTATAATAATTTCGAAAAATTTTGATTTTTTCTTTATAATAATGATGGGTGGGTTATTTTTTCTTAAAGCTCCTAGGAGTTTTTTTTTTAAGGAAAGGGGCTTTTTTTTTAAACATGCCCCTTTTCTTTAAGCAAAAAAAGGGGCTTTTCATTTGCCATGCCCACGAGTTTGTAGGCATTAGGAAAAAAAAACTCAAAAACTTGTTAAAAAAAAGCCCATTTAGGTTTTTTTCCCAGCCCTGCTTTAAACACGCCCTAAAAACATGTTAATATCATTCTTTTTATAATTGAATTATAATCAATGGTTTAAAATGGGAAAAATGTTTAAACAAACCTGCAGTTTGTTTTCTCTTCCAAACTCCAAGCCTCCGATTAAATTTGAAGAGTTGCGAGAAATCGATGATTGAGGTATCTTTCGTATATAATTTTTTAGCAGCCGTTATGCCGTAAGCATGTCCACGGACCAGGCCCAGAGGGGTACGCGTTTCAAATTGAGATTCATCTGTTACCTGTCAAATTATTACAACTATAAGAAAAAAAATTGAAGTTTCAAACCAAATTGTAAATTTTAGCAAATCGTAAAAAAGTTATTTAATCATGTTTTTACAGAATATTACTAACTGTGTGCAACGAAAAAATGGCCTAGGCTATTTTTACCCACAGACCAAATTGAAATTGTTTGCTAGGAAGCAAATATATGAGGATAAAATTGGTCATCTGACATATAAAAAAATAATTTAATAAACTATACTTAAAAGGTTATAGCTTACCAAATTTTAACACTAGTTATATTAATCTAAGCTTTTGCCAAACAATTAGAAAAAGAGACTCTGCAACTCACTTCAAAAAATGTAGCAATCTATATTGATATAATAACAGCAAGATTCTAATAGAAATAACATCTTTATTTTATAATTATATGGAAGCAAAATTATACCAAACAAATTATTAATCTCAGTGTGCTTCATTAAATCAGATTTGTTATAAATTTGTCAATCAAAAAAATTTAAATAACGCAAAATAAAATAGTAGAGGAAAACAATCGGTTTTAAAAAAAGTAGATGTTTTTGAGCTCTAGGGTTTAAAACTTAAACTTCCGAAATTATCGAAATCACCTAAACATGTATACAAAATTTTAAATTTAAAAAAAAAAGAAAGTATTAATAGAACCAGGGCTGGGGAAAAAAATAAGTCTTTTTTTAAACAAATTTTTGAGTTTATTTTCATAAATGCCCACAAACTCGTGGGCATGTCAAAAGAAAAGCCCCTTTCTACCTGCTTAAAGAAAATGGGCAAGTTTAAAAAAAGCCCCTTTTCTTAAAAAAAACTCCTAGGGGTTTTAAGAAAAAATTACCCACCCATCATTATTATAAAGAAAAAAAAACAAAATTTTTCGATAGAAAAAAAAAATGGGCTTTTTGGGGCTTTTTTTAAGAGCCACTTTTTTAGTTTTTTTGCCCCTTTTCTTTGTTGGCGCTTTTTTTGAATTCTTATTTTGGCCCTTAGCTCCCTTTCCTTCTTTAAGTTTTGGGGGAAAAAATGAGCCAAATTTTTTTGGCTCTTGTTTTTCCAGCACTGAATAGAACTATAAATGATAAATTTAAATAAAGGTTTATATAATTTTTTTTTGATTCTTTCATTAAAAACGAGCACCTCTTAAAAAATATAATAAGGGTTCCTTAAAAATACAATAAAGAAGGCGTCCAAAGCCACAGCCTGAGTGGCTCTGATTGCGCTGTTGTTTATGATAAAAAAGACAATTATGTTGCAAGGTATAATTTTAAAAGCACATTACGTCTATGGCGGCACACATCAACGATTTACGTTCTATTTCCCTTAACAATACCTTGAATAACGCCTTTCGTTCCACAAAATTGCTACAATTATACCTTTAAAGATAGGTGCAAACATATTTTATAAAAAAAATATAAGATATACTAAATCAATTTTAAATATACAAATAAATTCAATTTTTCGTTATTTAAAGGATTTAATCAAAAATGGATAAAAATGCATATGTGTATTCTGCATTATATTGTATTTTCTAAATTACCAAATCCTTTGCCGAAATTAGAATAATAAAAATTTGTCCTTAAATCTTTATTGAGAGAAGATAAACCTATCCCCTTCGCATGTTTGATCTTCTCGGCCATGCTTTTCTCTATCGAATGGATTTTCAACCGGGGCAAATTTATCGCGCGTATAAGTCGAAAGTATGATAGGTTCGGGTGCTACACGAGCCGGAGGGGTTCCATTGCTAGTTAATTTACCTTTGTCATAAACATTGTCCGCACTAGGCAAATTTTCCAATGCAAGAGGCTTAGAAGGATTTATGACTAGATTTAGGGGAAAAAGTCATAATAAATTATGTTATTAATAACTAGCTAATAAAAATTAGTTAATAAGCACTTTTATATAAATAAAGTAAGAATATAAGTTTAAACAAAGTAATTAGCCTAATTCAGAGTAGCATTTTTGAATAAAAAATTAAAGGTTGTCTATGTTTTATTCAGATAACAACATCTATGAATTTGGGAAACATATAAAATAATTGACAAAAGGTCAAGGCCATAAAGTTTTTAGTGAAATTAGAAAATAAAACTCTTACCAGTGGAACTCGGCGGAAATTTGGAGGAAATGATATATTGGGCGCGGGGGGAGGGTGGACGGACGGGTGTAGGTAGTTCAGCCTTAATAGGAGGGGCAGAGGGTGTATAAACAGCTGCTTGGGGAAGGCGGTTGTCGTCGGCAGGAGATTCAGGCTCATTGAATGGGTTGTTAAGGTCGCCGGGGTCTTCATCGGACAGAGGTGCGTTGGTATTTGAGGGGTCAGTACCATTTATTTCGGTACCATAGACCTTCATAAAAAATTTGGTATGTGATAAAAATGATAAAGGTAAATTGAGTTTGTGTAATAATGTGTTTGACCCGCGGATAATCCTGCGGGGTCCATTTGGACCATGGCCCTTTTTGAATCTTCTTAATCAAAATTTTGTGACTTTTTTTCTAAAACATATAATAGCTAAACTAGTTAAAATTGGTCTAAACATAATTCGTGAAATTAGAGGTTCTATTGGGGTCTGTATGGACCCCAACAATCTTATTTGAATATCAAATGATCAAAATTTTGTGATTTTTTTATATATATTATAAATAATGGTCTAAATTTAATAACAAAATTAGTTTAATTGGGGTCCGTATGGACCTTACATGGTTAGCCTCAATTTAAATTAACCTGGAATCACGTCCATTGATAATAATTTTGTTTGATAAGTATACAAAAGGTTTTTATTGTATAATTGTAAATAAGTTTTTTTGCTATATAAAAAATTTTTAAGGTGAGTATTAGCGAAAAATATTTTTAATATTTTTCATGATTTATGCTTAAAATGCTCCAGATCTAAAACACAATTTAGTCAATAAATATAGTTTATTGAGCATATTTATTAAATGTAGTGATAATAAAAATAATTCATTTTTCAGATTTTTTTTACTTTGTGTTTAACAAAATTTGCAGTATATATTAATGATAACTTATATTAGAATAAATACGGACATATTCTTTTTCAATATAATAAAATAAATCCATAAATCCTTTTACAATATAGATTTAAAATTGAGTTGGCAAGCTCTATTGTGGCACTCGCGTTAGAATTTTTTCACCCTAGCATTGGCAGGTTTATTTAATTAAAATTTGAAAAAAAAAAAGTCTAACATAAAGCTGAATAAGTTTTCTTCCCCAATTGTACGTAGGCTTAAGGACATATAATTTCCAACTTTAACATCATCAAGAAATATAGGTTACAAATAAAAAAGTAAGTTTGCAACTAAATATTATACATTAATTAATCAGTTTATTAAATTACCAACTATACACTTTTATCACGTTGTTTTAATAGGCAGTACATATAAAAGTAATTTAAACCGTATTCATATATTCAAATTTCGCACTAATTAATTGGAAATAAACTAAAACAGTCCTGACCCCTTATATTTTTACAAAAAAAGTCCAAACAAACTTTGGGGGGAGATCGGTATATGGGAGCTTGGTTAGGTGTGACAGGAGATAAGGGTAGAGGTGAGGCAGGCCGTAGCTCTATGTTTTCACATATTCCGCCGGTAAAATCGACTAATGCATCAGATAAATTTCCGCCATCTAAGGCCTGGTAACAACCGTTAAGTCTAAATATATTACATATAAAATGTTACACATATTATTATAGATAACTTAAAGTTATTAGTGAGTATTTTGTTAATATCCTCTGATTATACTGTTATTAATCAGGTGACTCATAGTTAAGCCTATATGTGGGCCTACTAAAGCGGTCTTTTATTCATTATTTAAAAAAAGGATACAATTAAATTTTAGCTAAAATAAAAAGTTTCAAAATATTATAAATATTTGAAACTAATGATTAACATTTCTGTTTAATAAGCTGTATATTTAATTATTTTTTTCTCATTTTTTAAAATAAAATAGGCCACGTACACTACAGTCTACAAAAATCTAAAAATAAGCATTTCAAAACTGCAGTGGATTAATCTACAATATTTTTTCTCGAATGTTATTTTATTTTTCCATAATATCTGCAGCTGGAACATATATACGAAAATAAAAAAAAATGCATTTTCGCCTTTGATATCCCAACTAATTAAAACCAAAATTAACTGTAAATTCAATAATATAATAAAAATGTATTATCAAGCTCCAAGTTCCGCGCCTGAACATTTGAATGGCACAATATTTTTCTGGTTTATGGGAAAAACATTATTCTAGGTTTAAAACTAATTTTTGGTTATTCAAAATAAATTAAATTACGTCTACTTCATTTTGGCCTTTAAATCTCATTTGTGTTTTTTTACAATATATGATATTTCAATAGCAGGCTTACAAAATTTGGCCAGAAATAAAACGGTACACAGAATTTAATATCCGATGATAGGAGCTCTAATCTGAATATTTAGTTTATATGTTTGATAAATTTATCTAACTGTGTTATCATTACAAACTTGGCATAAGCTTTCTCCAGCAATGAGATCCAAAATTCGTTCCGAATGCGTGAATGCGTAAATATAAGCTCCCCGTTGATGGTGGGCAACCTGTCATCGATAACTATGTCAATCCACTCACCGAACCTCCAAAAGCGGAAATGAAAGATACCCGTATATTTTTCGGGCCGCTTCGGGTCCCAATCCTGTTCTTTGTGGTCTGGGATTATCTAAATTTGTAAAATTTACATGTGGCCATGTTATTCCTATTCTGGAAATTTGTGTATTTTATGTAAAAACAGAGAGCAGCATAAAACATTATTATAAAACTACCAAATAATATCGCCAGTAAAGCCAGGTCTATAGGCCGTTTTATAAAAGACGTTTAAATTTAAATAAAAAAATGTTAAAAAGCGTTTGTGTTGGTCAATATTACATATATAGTCAAAATTACCAGAAAAAAAAATAATTAAGTTAGGGTCAAGGGGTTCAACTATCACAATGTACAACAAAATTTGGTCGACTTTAAGCATCATTTATGGCATGTTTGGTCAAGTTTTAGGTGCTGATAGCGAATATGAAGTATTTTAGCGAATGTTGCATGTATTTGGTTATTTGAAATTAAAAATGGGATTTTCCTCATTTTGGGGTATGGCTTCTATATCTCAAAACCTATGGGTAGAAATAAAAGTTTAAACATATATTTAAATTAGGGAAACATTTATTATTAACGTAAGGCGTTTGAATTTTTTTATAAAATTTAATTTTTTTTATTTTTATATTTTTGTAAAATTAGTGGTTTTCGTCATTAAATTCTTTTTTTTGATTCTAAATAACTTAATAGTAAATTGTTAAATTTTAGGTTATAACCTTAAGATAAGGTTTTATGAGGAATCTAAATATGCCAATAGATTTTACAAAAAAATGATAGTTTGAGAATTTTTGTAGATTTTATTTCTGAACTATGGATGGAGTTAAAAAAATTGGAGGCATTGGAAAAATAACTAAACCCGGGATCGTTATCAAAATTCTCTACAAAACCCTATAAAAATTATTATGTTGTTTTTTTTGTTGTCCAGTGTTATCACTTGTATATTTTAAAACCAAATTTAATAGCATAAAACTTTAAATTTATTTTAGGCTTGCTGTCAGTGTCAAACCCTATATTCCGCTTGCGTATTGGCTGTATAATCAGCATCAATAACTCATTTTATCGGCAATATGCTTGGAATTAACCTCAATATCCAAAACCACTCCGCCGAAATTTTTGCATAATTTAGAGAACAAATTTTAAATCTTGAGTGGTAATTATGGCTCAGAATCGTTTTATATAGGTAATTCTTCTAAAAATTTCTTAACAAAACTGATCAAAATTTTTACATTATATAACTTTTAAAATTTATTCTAAATCAATGAAAGTTTTTGTAGTTAAGCTTATAGATAAATATTCTCAATAAAATATGTATTTAATAAATCCGCTGTTTTTCTTCTGTTTTAATTGTAAATATTCTTTATTTAAAATTTGTATGCTCATCTTTTATTTTTTTATTTTATTTAATTTGATATAATCTTATTAGATTAATTAAATTTTTTAACGTTATATGAAAAAAGATGATTATTTGTGCTGATTAAAATATACTTATAATAATATTTTGTTAATTTTAATAAACCATTATAAAAAATTATACTCATTTTTAAGCTTATCAAGCTCGCAAAACTTTTTGTTTAAAAATGAAAATAACGGTTTGATATCGGTCAACGCGTTTGTTAGGATATCAAGTACTCTAAGAAATGATTTAACTTAAGATACCTCAAATGCTGAATAAATCAGATTGTTAAATGTTTAAATTGAAGCTTTACTAAAATTTTTATTGTGGCATACATTAAAATATTAGTTATAAAATAGATTAATTTAATTTTTTATATAAATAATTAATCAATAAAATTTAAAACATAGTTAATAGCCAAAATATACCTTGCAAAATTTATAATTTGTAAGCTAAATTAAGAAAAAATTTCCCGGCAGAGGCTTTGATAGCTGAGGCTAAATCTAAACAATATTTGCGATTATGCATTTTGGACTAGGGCTATAAGCTAAAAAAAATTGACGGAATAGAGGCTTTGTACGTTGACTTCAAGTCCAAACTATATTACGCCGGCAGATAGCTTTTGGATGGGTGGACAACGCTAATTAAATAAAATCAAAATTATGGGTTTTTTTTAAACAAAATAAACAAATAAAATTTTACCAAAAATCAACATAGTTATACTTAACTCTTTGTGAAACTACAATTGCGTATTAAATGTTTTTTTTTAAATTATGGGTATGTCTTAAGTTGAATTTTTAAATAACCAAACAAAATTGGTCTTTTAATCAAAAATAAATGTGTTATTTTGCACCAATAAACTAAAAAAAAATTTCCCTTAAATATTGAATAACACGGTAAAACAAAATGTCAACTTAAACAAGAAATTATCTTAAATGTCCCCTTTAATTTTTAAACTATTAATGAATGGTTAAGGCTTTATATCAGGGATTGGAACGGTCTCCAAAATTTAAAGCGATTCCGGTTCATTTCGAGTGGGTACTGATACCAATTCCTGTTTCATAAATTGGTTTATATTGCAAATCCATAAACTTACAAACTAAATTAATTTATAAAAATATCAATGTACTGAGTCTGTATTTTTTAATTTATTAAAATAGTTGTAAAGGTTTTGCTTAAATTGAAATTATGGGCATAATATCGTACATTAAAAACTAAATATTATAAAAAATGGTTTGGAACCGCCATTAATTTAAACGATTCCGGTAATTTTGATTCCGGTTCCAATCCCTGCTTTCTATTCCTTTAAGGATTAAAGTCGGGACGCAAAAGCACAAGTCCAAAATTTAGAACGGGCAGGACGGGCCGGAATTCGAGGCTGGGTAGGGCCAAATTTATAAATTTCATTTTAGCTCATTTTTTTAACCTTTTAAACAATTTATTATAATCCGGTGAGGCGTCTACTACTTACTACACTCTGTATTTTATTAAAAATTTAAAGCAATTTTAGCTCTTAATAAAAATTTTCGCAACGTATTTGTGTATTAGGCTAAAATGACAAGCCAAATTTGGGCCGGGCCGGGTTAAAACTGAAAATACTTAGGGTAATCAATGTCAGGTTTGAACTCTAATTTCTTTAAACAAAACACTAATAATTGAGCTATCTATGAAAACTGAAAATACTTAGGGTAATCAATGTCAGGTTTGAACTCTAATTTCTTTAAACAAAACACTAATAATTGAGCTATCTATGGTAAACATAATAAGTTATTAACAAGCATTCGCGACAATGAAAAAAACTTTTGTTGCGCGTATATTAAATAAACTTTTTGCAAAAAAAAAAAATTATGAATGTGGCTTAAGGGCAAGGTTTTGTCATAGGCAATAAGATTAAAAATGGCAACAAACCTTTAATTCAGGAACGCAAAACATATTAATATAGCTAAGAGTTGGATTTAAAATTATTAACAATTTTGGATATAAATGAGTTTGGACAACATCTATTAGATAAAGTAAAAACGTATATTAACAATTCCTCAATTTAATTAAAAACAATAATTGATAATTCAATGTAAACATAGATGAGGTGAGGGAGAGAAGTAATTGTATATATATGTCAAAGATGTGTTTCAATAAAACAAAAATTAATATATATTAGTTGTATTGATTTTGCAAAATGAAGAGATAAAAGAGGCAGTTTGACAAGGTGTAAGTTTTCTTATCATATTGATGGCAAAATGTGATGAAAAAATTCAATTGTCATAAGACATAAACCAGTATTAGTTACATATTGGGTAAATCAATAATTGTACTTTTAAAATTATTTTAAAATGGAATTTTCAGACTTATTACACAGATATACAAATTTTTGAGAATTATGAGCCAACTACAGAGATTAAACTTGCCATCTTAGGGATTTACAAATCCGGTTACCTTTTTTCTAATCAAAATGTCAGCTACAAACATTGGAAATTTTAGGAAAAAAGTCAAAAAAGAAAGATTGAAAAATAAAAACAAACTAAATTAACATTGTTATTTTGCATATTTACAACAGCTAAATTGTTAAACTTAAACTAATTTTATCAAATATCGTTTCGTATTTAAGTAAAAACTAAAAATATTTTCTACTATCTAAATGCAGAACTTGATATGCTAAAAAATATTATTTCTTATTATTTTAGATGAAATATGTTACAAGGAATTTTATAAAAAAAAAAAAGATTGAATATATTTCTTTAGGGTAAGGTCGAAAAATCTGTCAATTTGGTCGTCAAAAAAGGCCATTTTTTCAATATGGACGTATTTTAGGAGCCGAAGGTGGAAGAAAACGAAAAACGGAAAACATATATGGGATATGGCCGGGATGTATGCTTTAATATATTTATTAACTTATTTTTCCTGACATATATTTGTTGACCTGTGTTATACAAAATAAATCACAATATGGTTAAATGTGAAAATACTAATTTAAAGGCCAAAACGTTTAGGTTTAACCTCTCTATTGTTGAAAATATTTAGGCTAAAGAACAAATTGAAGGCAGACCTACATAGGCCTTAATGAATGGTCTAATCCATAAGCTTTTGCTGTAAGAGAGACAATATTAAATGATATGAAGAAGCCAAAGGCCCAAGGGGTATGATGCCCCTTAATTCGGAGAAGAATTTGGGTAAAACCCCAAAATTTAAAATTTGAAGAAAAATGAATGTAAATGTTTATTGTAAATAAAGTGGAAAGGGGGTACAATCTAGATTTTTAGCCAAAATACATCATAAATTGAGAACAAAAGAAATAATACTAAGCCCGCCCAGAAAACAAAATGGTAATTTCACCGGCTGCACGGCCTATTTCATGTCCACAAGCTAGGAACATTCGCCAGGTAAGCATACAGAAAAAAAATTACAGAATATTTCCAATTACTATTGCAAACGTGTTAAGAAACATAGTTTGGAAAATATGCCACTTTATATAGCCTTGAGCAATTTCTTATAAATGTGTAATTTCCAATAAAAAAAATTAGCTTTAAAAGTGAAAGATTCCACTTGTTTTAATAAATTAAAATTAACAAACGACACAATTGTTTTCATACCAGTTTAGGGGTTTAACTCATTCAACCAAGCAATGCAATTAATATTGCCAATAAGCTATATAATAAATTTGTTCCCACGCCGGCAACCTAGGTTTTTAGCCTAGGCTCTCACTTTAAGCATATCATTTACATGCCTAAGCAAAGCACTCAGCAGTTTTAAAGTGGTTCCCACGTGTATTTTTTTCCCAAAAAGACCCCTGTGCATAAATTTAAACCCAAACCTTGTGCATGCAGCAATGTTTGCCACTGAGCTGTCCAGGTCAAAAAACAAATTATAATTAAACAAATAAGCATGGAATTAAAAATATGTTGTAGCATAAGCAATCAATTTGTCATGCTAATAGCCATGTTAAGCATAACATTAATCAAGTAATATTGAAAGGATAAACAAGTTAAAAAACTAAAAAAAAAACAAATATTATGAGATGGTATAAATATTATTTTTTAGTATTACTACACACATCAATTTTATAAATGTATGCAAATCTTAATTTCTGTCATAACTAAGACAAGTTAGAAGTTTAAAGATTAATTAACCTTCATAAATTTATTAATAGGCTACCCTTTAATTATAAACTGCCTACTTGTCTCCATAATGACTTTTCATTTGCCAGACTAGAACATGCTGCAACAAACCAACAATTTCCAACTCTACCTTGAGTTATGTCACTACTGCTTGCACCATTTACAAAGAGGTGTGGGTCTTCAACAAATTCCTACAATAAAATATTGTTAAAAGTATGAATATTGTTTTGTTTACAAAAATGTCTTTAAATAAAAAATATTTTGATGTAGTTTATTATACTAAAATATTTAAGATTCCTAGATAATTAAAAATATACAGGTGGTCTGAGCCAGTGAATACCAGTTATCTTCCCTTTTTCTGAATAAAATAGAGAACTATCGGCAGCAGGAAATTCATTATCCTCAAAAAGTAAAGTTCTTTTTTGATATTTGCTCTTTATTTTTTGGTAATCTTGACCTTGGTAATGTACAGTTTTAGGGCCTCCAAAGCTCATTCCAAAATTTAAAAAGGGATATATTGCATCAGCTGTGTCAGGCTGCGGCTAGTGAAAAAAATTTAGAAAAAAAAACTGAGCGTGTTTGAAGGTAGATAGTTTAGAAAATTTGAGAAAAATATTTTTTGGTAGGCACATCTTAAAATGACCATAAAACAGTAATTGTTATTTTTTAATATTATCCGTTAATTTTTTTTTAAGTATATTTTTTTAATTTAAAATTATTATTAGCCACAGTTTTAACTCTTTAATAATCTGCGTCATGGAAATGGTTTTGTTTTTTGTAAACTAATTAATATTATTTTTCTAATTTTAACGGTCTATTGATGTGGCTGAGGCAATTATGCAAAATGCTTTAAATAACCATAATGTTTTTAATATAATAAAATATTAATATGCCACGTATAGCAGTGTCTTGCAGTATTTAAAATTTTTTGTAAATAATGCAACATTTAGATTTTTTATCAACTTATGCGTTTATTAATGCGCTAAAATGATGAGCAATGCCATTAGTTGTTATTAAACATGCGTTTTTAAATTCATTTAAAAAAAATAAAAAAATTGAGACTTGGCTTAAGGGGGTAAAAAATTTACAACCTGTATTGCAATCAGGTACTGGGACCGGTACCGGAACCGAAAACCCTGGTACTTGGAGGATCGCTCGGTATGGGAACCGTAGCGGTTCTTAAATTCAAAAAAACGGTTTCGTGGTATATTAAAAAATATTTAAATTATAACATAGTGCCTGGAAATCTACACTAAGTAATTTGATAATTGCATTCCACACTAAATCACCTAATTAGCAATATAATCTTAAGCTTAAGCTGTAATCAATATATTTAATATTTGTTTGAAGATGTATATCTTATATGTAATTTAAAAATTTTATTTAATTATGAAATAAATGTTTTAGTTAAAATATTAATAAGTTATATATTTTAGTAATATGTATACATAAATATTAAAATTATATATTTTAGTTTAATTTTTTATCAGCTTCTCAAAAGCAGTTCCAGAAGAGAGAAATCTAAAGTAGAAGCCAATGTTGTTGGGATATTTGCTAAATTAGACAATTATGAAATGAAAGAGTTTCAAGGTCAATTTTAAAATTTTGGGAAGAAGACTCTGTGTCTCATCCAGAGTTGCATATTTTATCTAAACTTGTTTCATCTGTCCCTGCTACTCAAGTAATTTAATTATGTTATTTTTCAGGTAAGTGTTGAAAGCGCCTCCTTGACTTTGAAATATATTCTTTCAGATTTAAGTACAGATTCTAATTTGTAAAATTTAATTATTTTACTTCGTTTAAATAAAGATTTGAAATGATGTATTGTATATGGTGAAATTATAAAATAAGGATAAAGAAGATAATAATAATTTATTTAACTAAAGAAATTTTAAAATACAATAATGGTAATAATAATATATTAATAGAACTTAGTCAAAAAATATAGAATAGAACATTCTATTCATAAACATACTCCCCGGGATTGGAAGAACTAATCTTCCAATAAATCACGTTCAGCTGTAATTGGGAAGGGACATAATTTGATCACGGGCCTCTTGTAGGTACCGTTAGCGCAAGTTATTGTGGCAACGCGAATTATCGAATCCTTGCCTGGGTGTAAGTTAATAATTCGACCGGTTTTCCACATCAAAGAGGGTAAGTTGTCTTTGGCAACTAGTACAAGTTGACCTAGTTTTATATTGGTAGATGCCCCTTTCCATTTGTTTCGACGTTGTAGAAGCGTTAAATATTCGCGCGACCATCGGGACCAAAAGTTGTTATGCATCATTTCGATATGCTACCACTTCAGGTGACAAATTGCGATATCCGTCAGATTTGGCAGTATTTTCTTCGTGTGGCTTCCTTTATTGCAAGAGGACCACAGTGATCAACGCAAAAAGAGGCGAACGGTTGAAAAATACTAATTCGAACAGTAGGCAATTATACGTAAATGAAGCGTAAACAGTAAGCGCCTTTTGTAAATGATTAAAAGTTGATTAGAAAACAATGAAATTATCTACAGATAAAAACATGGTTAGCGTTTTATGAGAATTTAATTGAAGCAAAAACGTGTTGAGGCTGCGATCCAGGCTAAAACGATTGTGGGATCAGACCAACATATAATACAGTCAAATCTATTGGGAGTGATCGTATAGTTGTTAAGAGCAATCTTGTCAAAAGTAATGCCCCGCGCAATTCTGGTCTGGGAATGGGAACAACCCTTATAAGTGCCACACGAGATGAACAAATTTGAACCTTGCGACTAGACCCTTCGAAACTGACCATAGACATTGCAGCTCCGTATGCCTTCTCACTGTCATCCGAGAATGCGTGAATCTCCATGCATGGTGGGCTAAGATGATTGATTGTGAGTCGCGGAATTGTGATTGCATTAATATGCAACAGTTGACTCGTAAGTTGGAACCAATCCTTAGCAGTGATATTGTGTATGGGATCACCCCAATCCCATTTTAAGACCCATAATTTCGGCATCATTTTAGTTTGGACCGTGATGGGTCCTACCAATCCAAGCGAGTCGAAAACTCGGGCAATGGTCGATGATATTTTACGTTTCGTTGCTAGAAAGAATGTGTTAGATCTAATACTGATTACGCAGGTATCGTTCTGGTCGTCGCTCATGGAGATAGGGCTTTGTTTCGTCAGATTTACTGCAGTATCATAAAGTAACCCACGATTGTTCGTCTTCCATTTGTGTAGGGTAAAACCCTCATGGTTTGGCATAGTTTTAATCCGCCGTATGACTTCGAAAGAGTCAGATACCGTATCGGCTCCTATCAAGAGATCATCAACATGTAAATCTCTCAGAGCGATTTTTGAACCGATAAGAAATTCTTTGACTTTTTCATGAGCAAACTGTTTCAAAGTTTTGATCGCTAAATCGGGCGCTGAAGAAATACCGTATGTAACTGTCTTCAAATAAACAGAAACTACCTTTTCTGACGGATTCTCTTTCCCAAAAATCCGCTGTAATTGGCAATGCGGCTGGTGCATAAGAATTTGCCGACCCATCTGCTTCAAGTCGGCAACAATCGCTACCTTTGCGCTTGGCCGTGCATCAATGACGGCTTGTTCGCGATCCCCCGGTGATTTCCGTGAATTGCATCTGTTTATGTTCTGAATGTCCTGCATCGATGTTGGTTCAGATGTTGAGCTGTGGACTGTATTCTTGCGATTGTCTACCTCTGCAATATAAGTGGCTTTAAGAATTTGGCAACGGCGATTGAGAAATTCAACAAATTGCTTTTGGGTGGGAATTTCATCTTTCGCTAACGATGTTTCCCACGCCTTGATCGTGACTGAATCTAGTTTCTTGGAGACCATATGTACCAAGATGTCGTCCCAGTGTTCTATCGGTCGCTTCATGGCTTCTATCGCTTTCGTATGTTTGTTCAGCCCGTCTACGAATTGTTTTAATAGTTGATAGTTTTCCTCATGCATCACTGGAAGCTCGAGTATAGCATCTAAGTGTTTTTGCAATACAAGTCGTTTGTTGTCGTATCTCTCCTTGAGAGCATTCCACGCTTTTTGGTAGTTTGCTTCCGAGATATCGAGCGATTGGATAACTTCCGCTGCGCTTCCCTTGACCGACGCTTTGAGGTAATTCAACTTTTCAATATCTGTAATATTTTGTGAATGTATTAATGAGTTGAACTTATCGTAGAAGTTATACCATTCATCATACGATCCAGAGAATGTTGGAAGTTGAATCTTAGGAAGACGTATTCGCTGTTCGGAATAAGATGCTACCTCAGATTGCGGTTGTAATAATTCATCGGTCTGAACCATTAACTCAAAGTATTGATTCTCGACCTCCTCTATTACCTTATCATCATTCTCCTTACCTTCCGATTCTAATTTGGCTTGTAATTCTTCGAATTCGGTGAACAAATATTCAATTCTTGCTCGACGTAGCTTTAGGTTTTTCAGATTAGTATCGTTTGCGTCGTTTTGACATACCGTCACGAAATTTCTGAATCGAGAGAGTGCCGCACGCATTTGATTTGGTCCCTTGTAAGAGGAGCACAAATCCGATGTATAAAAAGACTATATCCGGCCCGAAGGACCAAAAAATGGAGGGGAAATAATAAAATAAGGATAAAGAAGATAATAATAATTTATTTAACTAAAGAAATTTTAAAATACAATAATGGTAATAATAATATATTAATAGAACTTAGTCAAAAAATATAGAATAGAACATTCTATTCATAAACAGTATACGTGTAAATATATACATTTGTCTAATTTACAAATAAATATAACCTAAATTTTTTTTTTCATTGTTAGCTTTTTGCCATTGAGGCAGTGAGCTCTTTCAATTTAAGTCTCCATTTGTTTCTATCTCTACACTCATTTCTATTTAGGTTGTGACATCTAATGCTAGCGTCTACTCTTTGAGACCAGGTGAGTTTAGGTCTGCCCCTTATTCTTGCCTTGCACTTCAATTGCATTTACCAGATTGCTTAGATACCCGTCTTTTTGCCTCATAACGTGTCCAAACCATCGGAGTCTGTTGATTTCGACTTTATTTTGTATGGGTGTTATGTGTAAACTTCCAAGTATATGATCGTTGCGGATCTTGTCTTTGCGAGTCACTCCGAGAAACATCCGTAGCATGCGCATTTCCATCGTTTGTAGTATTCTTTCATCGCTTTTCCTTAACGCTGTTGTTTCTAAGCCGTATGTTATTGCCGGTTGTACTATGCTTGAGTAAGCCTTGCCCTTAACTTTTATTGGTATATTTTTGTCGAACAGGACACCTGTCAACGATCTCCATTTTAGCCACCCAACTTTGAGTTTGTTCCTAACTTCTTGCTCGACGTTTTCATCGGAATGTGCTATCATAATTGAATAACTGTTGTACCCCGTGGTACTGAAACCAGTACCAAGTATCGGTACTTAAGCTGAGCTGGTACCGGTGCTAAAAATTTCTGCGGGTCCAATCCCTGATTGCAATATTGCATTTATTAGACTTAAACCCGTTTTATGTATTCTCAAATTGTTAAATATTTTATACCACTGTTAGGTTTTTTATAAATAAAGTTAAGAGTTGTTTTGTATATAAATTAATACTAAATTTTACCTGTGATTGAGTAATATAACTTAGAGGGATGTAAAATTGTGGTCAAGGTTATTGCAAGAATAAAATCAAAATGAATATAATTTTATGTAACTTATTATACTTTATTGTATCAAAATATATGTGATAGTTGCCTATAATGATCTTAATTGTTTAAATATTTAACACGCATAAATCTAAGTTTTAAATGCCATCAAAAAAACTTCATTTGTTTCAAACTTTTTAGGATATAGTTAAAAATTACATAATATATTTCTAATAAAATCAAAATTTAAATATTCATATCTAATTTAACACCTCAAATACAAAATTATTATTTTATTGCTAGACAAAGCAATAGAAAATTAAGGTAAAAATTAAACACTTTCATGTTAAATAAAAAAACCAAATCACTGGTTACATATCAAATCGATCAAGCAAAATTAAAATTCGTTGACTAAATTAGGGGCACTATTTATAGGTGAATAAGTAATTAAATCAATAATTTATTTAAAGTTAAAAGTAATAATATATATTATTAAAATTTAATACGTGAGAATATAATCTATCCGGAATAAGCTATAAATTACAAATAAGATACTTGTTATCATTAAATGTGGCACTTTTCATATTTATATCTAATTATAAAAGCCATTTATAGATAGCTTATCCATTTTAATAGACTATGAAGGTTTTACTAATACCCAAATGTCAAAGTAAATTACATGCTTAACAGCGTATCAAGATTTGTACATAATCCCGCCGCCAAAACAAACGTAGGTAGCTAAAAATATAAAACAGTTTTTGAAGTGTGGCTGCATTTATTATTCGGACCCGAAGGCCATGACAATTTTCTTAATTTTAAACGAAATGGTTATGTCGTGCGCGTGCCAACGCACACGAGAAGCCACGCGCACCAGAAACCTAAGGTGATAAATGAAAATATTATTATTTGAACTAGTTTAGTGGTAGTTTTTTTTTGTGGTAAAAAAAAGGATTTTGTTTTGATATAAGCTGAATAATTGAATGTTTGAAATAAATATAAAGGTCTACAAGTTATTATTCTTTATCCTAAAGCACCTCGCCCTATTAATTATAATCTCCTTCTTTGGCCCCTGGATTACCTCAATGGAATATCTTAATAACTTTCCCCTTCGGACCCCAGAATTCGGCAATGTCTCAAATTTTGACAACGGCCACGAGCTCGTCAGATTATTACAAAGGTAATGCGTATTACTATTTTGGCGCCACTGATAAAACACGTTTTGATTGATTTATAAACTATGTTTTCCATTTTTGAAAAAAACCAAAATACTTACATAACACGTTAGAATGGGCTGGGCCTTTTTTATTTATTTTTGCCTTTATAAATTTATATCACGCAATAAAGGGTATCACTTCCATAATTTGTTTATTGATTATTTTGAGGCAAAATTTTATGTATCCAAGGCATATATATTCGAGTCAGGCCCGCATACGGCTCGGTTTGAACTCTAATCCAAATTCATATGGCACTGTTTTTTTTACTGGGGCCAAATAAAAATAAAAATATTTTAGTTGGAAAAAAACATCTTAGCTGCTTTACAAAAAAATATATGGTCAATTCCACCTCAATCCAGCAAGTCCGGGAGGGGTATCCCTTTTGATTTGGCTGAAATTTTGCATGGAGGTAGTATCTAAGAGTATCTCATAATCTGGAAATTTTTTTTGACCGTAAGTGATTTTTGACGAAGATAGGGGCAAAAGAAAAAAAAATTGCAAGGTGAATTTTCACATTTAATGCAACTTTGCGAGGTTATAAGTCAAAAAGTATTATAGCTAGAGACTTAATTTTTTTTTATTTTGAAGAGGACAATAAGGGCTATCTTGTGTGTTTATTATTTTAAAATTATTTTTTTAAAATTTTACAATTTTGTAAAGAACATTCAATTTGATATAACTAAAAACACGTATTTTTAAATTTCTTGAAAAATTGCTAAAATACAGTCCATAGTATTCATTATTAATATGTGAACTTAAAAGTATGGGACCGACTAAACTTTTTAAAAAATTCAAAAAAAAAAAAATTTTTTTTTTGATTTTTAGACAAAAATTTGCTCCCTGTACTATATTAAAATATTTAAAAGTGCTAAATTTATTTATATATAAGAAGTTAGACATAGGGGCAAATATGTTAGGCTATAACAGTTTTATTAATTTGATTCAAACTATTGTCAATTTTGGAAAGAAAAGGGGAACTTTAGAACAAAAAAATTGGTAATTTTCAGTATTTTACTCTTATCTTCTAAGCCGACTTTATGGGTCACTACCAAACCAATTTGAAAATTTAAAACTGCATTTTATACATAAAACATCACTATATAACATATATTTCCCCCAACATTTTTTAACGTACCCATAGCTTTTTATGAAATAAAAACCAAAGTTGCCAGGTTTTTTGAAATTTTAAGATGTAAAAAATAAAAACTTAAAATTTTTATGCTAATATATGTTAACTTTTACTAGTCATTTTTAGTTTGATGAACAATATTAGAATATGTACATAATTCTCAATATTTATCCTCGGCAAAATTCAATAAATTTGTTAAATTTATTGGACAAAAAAAAATTTAAGAGGATTTTAGAAAAAATAATAAGGTTAAAAAATTTGTAAAAATTAATTTTTTTCTATTAATTAATAGTTTTTGAAATAAAACAGCCTCAACAACGTTAAATCTGACAACAATAAGTAAAATAGAATATATTTGGCCTATTTAGAATATTATGATTTAACAGATTTTCTTTTTTTATGATTATCAACAAACTTAAAATGAACGTAAAAAGTCAATTATTTTATGAAACATAGTGATATGGTTTTTTGATATTATAACTACATAAAAGAAGTCAATTTTAGGGCTAAACAACCTTAAATGATTATAACGGGCAGAATTAGCTTCAATGATGAATTTTAAGACTAAATATTAGACCCAATTTAATATAAACAAAATATAGACATTCAGTCTTTTTTACTAATTTTTACAAATGCCAAATAAGTTTTTGAAAGGCTATTTAGAGCAAGGAACACCATATATATCTAACTGACCTTAATAAAGTTTAAAAACCAACAATTTAAGTTCCAATTACATTTTAGTTTTATAATATAGACGCACTAAACCTATTAAAGAAAGAGGAAATATTACTGTGACTGATTCTATGGGCATATAGATTTGGGCATTGACCTAAAGTTTTTTATAACTAAATGCGTTCCTTACGAGTTTTAACACAAAAATGTGTTTTAATAAATACATTAAATTACAAATTTAATAAAAATAATGAAATGATTTAATAATCTCATTTTTTTATAATTTACCTATCTCGTTCTTTTAAGATTTTCTATACATAACATATCTACTATTTTTTTAACACTTTAACAGGCAAAATATGACTGATTATATAGGTTCTAGATATTATTAGTTAATTATGCAAAAATAATAAAAAAATAAGCTTGCACAGACGAATACAATCTGCGTTAGTTTTTTGACACCTAAAAATTTGCTGTTTTTTGGCAAATTTAGGTATTTTTATTGTAGAAGCGTAAAAATCGAATGAAAAAAGTTGGGGCTATTATATGTTATTAAGCGATATTTTATCTATAAAATAAATGTTAAATATTAAAAAAAGGTTGGCTGGTTAACCAGAAAGTCGATTTTGAAAACAGGCAAATTTTTCACTTTTTTCGGTTTTAAGGTTCACTTTTTCATTGTAAATTTAATAATAGTAGTAATTAATTAAATTAAACTATTATGGTCTAACATAATTGCCCATATGTCCTGCTTTTTAAATACGTCAAATTTGGCACATTGCCATATTCTAATATAGTGCAAAGGGCATAAATAGGTCCCAAAATTAGTGCAAAAAATTGATTTTTTTAAATTTTGTAAAAAGTCATGCCGGTCCCAAACTTTTTTAATCATATATTTATTAACATTATTAAGGGCCATATTATATAAATTTTTCAGAAAATTTAAAGATACGTTTTTTGAGCTATTTGTGTCTAAACTTGACTTTAATTTTTTGGTAACTTAAAAAAAAAATTTTTTAAATATTTTTTGTATCTAAGGTAGACCTTATTACGATCTTCAAAATAAAAAAAAAATTATGACTCTAGCTACAATACTTTTGATGATACATGCGCGCAAAGTTGCCTCAAATTTTTTTTTTGCAAAAAAATGCAAAATATTTTTGCTCATATCTCGGTCAAAAATCACTTCCGGTCAAAAAAAATTTAGGTTTTTATCAGCACCCTAGGACCCTACCATTGTACCAAATTTCAGCCAAAACTGAGACTTCAAGGGAAAAAAGTTTGTCGATTTGAGGTGGAATTGACCATATTTTTTATTTACTTTCATTATAAATTCATTTGTGTCTACTAATATTTGAATATATCTACTAAATTTATATATTGCAAATCACCAATTTAAAAACTAAATATTTGCGTTTTTAGGAGTTAATTAAAATCACTCACTTGCAAGAACATTTTGCTTCTTTAATGAAATAAACAATACTTTTTTAACATAAAAAACATTCATTTTTTAATATTTCTCACACTACTACCCTTTTCCTCATTGATTTGATTAATAAATTAAGGTTGAATTGAAAAATTAATTAATAAAATAAAATATTCTGATATACGTTGAGCTTTTAAAACATAATTTTATTTAATTTTTTTTTAATTTATAATATTAGCAGGATTGACCATAAAAAACGGTGCGCACTTACCTTTAAACGGCAAATTAGACCAATTTAAAAGTATAAACCATAGTTTAATGGCATACAAAATAATTGGCATTTATTGATGTAAATTTAGTTAAGATAAGCTAATAAGCGAGCCAAATTAACATCATAAGGCTAATTTAAGTTAGGGCGCCCTTCAGACTTCATTCATTGAAAAATTTTAAATTTATTAATTTTTTAAAGGTATGAATGAAGTCGGATATATAAATTATCGCAAAAGAAAAAAGAATAAAATTAAATTTGTGGTAGGGTACACGATCAGCCATGGTGATGATGATGTCTATGATGGTGCCCTCCATGGTGGCGATTATGGTGTCGATATCCCCCATAATATCTATTATGCAAATATAAATGAGATCATTTGAAATGGCTTCTCGAATCAAATATCTTTTTCCGCAAACGTTTTCTAAGGCCACGTTCAAAATAAGTTTTTATTTTCGTAATTTCAAACAGTAATTAAGGTGCGGTGCATAAACTAAACTTGGCACAACCTTTTTTAGAAAAGCCTTTATGCAAAATATAATATTTTTAAAATTTTTTTTTAATCTTACAAAAATAGAAACTAACTTAGCACTTGGCTTACCTACTTGACTAAATGGTATATTTAAAATCCTAATCAGGATTTTGAACCCCTTGCAAGCTTTGTTTTTTAGATGGATGGAAGACCGCAAACGAATCCAAAAAGTTGTTTAATTTCTGAGAGCCTATACCAGTAAACCCAGGTCAGAACGTATCAGGTCTCATTTAACTTTGCGGATTTATCCATTGGAATTACGGGCGAAATCATGACAAATAAGCCCTCTTTATTAGAGAAAAAGGTATGAAAAACTCTTGTACCTCAAATTTTTCCTACACCATACGTAAACTGAGTTATGTGCAGTTTATGATAGAGAGATCTTAGGTAAAAGTTGAATGATGATTTTTACAGGCTGAATTCATGAGACTCAACCCGCCCTATCTACAAAACCTATAACTTCATTCGGACGCGCCAGCCGATTAAAAAAATTTCTTTGAAAATAAACACAAAATTCCTGGCCTGCCCGGCCTGGGCTTAGGTAGATACGCAGGAAGGAGGGGGGCAGGTCGGCATATAACAGCCCGGTTTGAATTTTAATGTGGTAGTTGTCGACATTACGATTACTCAAATTACACGCGTTTCCATGCTTAAATAGTAATTTATTAACCCCAAATAATTTATTAAATTAAAAACGTGTGTTACCCTCCGTAATATTGTCGTTTGACTCTTAGATGATCCATGTCCCCTAAGTCACCCAATTCTTCCTCGGCATGCACCATTGGACTCAGGGTAAAGGAAGCAAGAATCAAAAGTCCCAAGAACTTTAGCCATGACAAGTTTATTTTATACAATAAAAAATAAGTTAAGATTAATATGCAAAGAAAAATATGTTAGCATAAGTCATAAAATTTCAAAAATATCCCGTAATTGCTATTTACTTATTTGGAAGATTGTGAATACTATTCTTAAAAGCCGACTTTTGACCTATCACATATGTTTTCCCCCAAATAGTGGAGCGGATATTACATTTACCCGTGGCAATTTTTTAGTTTAAAAGAGAATAGGGAGGGCGAGTATTAGATGTAAGAAAATAAACATCAAAAAAAAAGATAAAGTAATTTCGCATGATTTGTATAAATATATATTGAGTCAAAGTCTGATAGCCAAAACTCTCTCAAACGTGTTTTTCGCGGAACTTTAGATGTCCTAGAATCTGTGCATTTTTATAAGGCTATCACGTGAGCGAGATGAGAGCCTTCCTTTTTTAAAAATCATAGATAATGACGGGCAAATTTAATAAGACCTTATATGTGCAAACCGTAGGCAAATCGGGCTAGAAAAATTAAAAAATGGTTAGACCTAAGCCTGTTTACTAAAAATGCCTGACTACGGAGGTGGGGATGGTCGCCGAAAACCGCCAGTGTATAATATAACTGAAAAAAGGTAAAATATTGTTTGTTAGTTAAATTTTACCAGGTAAAATCCTTTGTACATTTTAAAAAAGAATATTTTAATATAAAATATATTAATAAAAATTTTGTGAACCAACTTATATCATATTTTTTAGTTTACTTGAACATTGTCCAATATTTAACTTGGCCGTCTTTTAATATGGATTGAACGTCACCCATAGGAAAATAATGGCCCGTAGGGATAAAACATAATTTTCAAGTTCCAACAAGTTTATAACTGTTACAAATATTAAAATTAAATCATGAGTATTTTAAACTTGTAAAACAATTCGCAATTTAGCTTGTTTGTCTATACGGACTCTTATTTTAAAAATAGCAGGTGGCCAACTTTATGGCATTATAAGACAGCTTAAAAATTTAATTTCGAAAAAAATAAAGATTAATTCTTAATATTCAAAAAGTTTAAAAGAATTATTTGCAGATTGAACTAAAAAAAGTTAAAAATTCGATCAGCTGTAAGGCTAGGACGGTTATTAGCTTGTTTGAAATATTTGTTGAGCGAGCAGGCCTCGTTTGGCCAAAGAAAGCTTCCGACAAACATAACCAAAATTCAGAGACCATTTTAAATATCTAACAAAATTGAAGTTTTCATTTAGGGCACGTGCAAAGTGAGTTTTTTGTAATAAAATCAAAATTTTAAAGATTACCAAATTTAGTATAAGCACTTAAAATGCTTTTTCTGAAATAAAAAATTTTTAAAAATTTTTTTAGAATACTCAAAATTTTGCTATAATAAAAACTTTTTTGTGTTTCGAGAACCCTTTGGTCATTAAAATACTGGTTTTAGTAAGCATTTTAAAATAACCAAGCCACTGTTAAATACATATTCATCTGCACAATAATAATGCTGTTAGATAAATAATAAAAAAAGATACCAAGATACACCTTTCAATAAACTATCTTAAAACTCCAATGTTTATAAGATAATTGAAATAAATATATGGAATTGCCATTGGTAGGACGTAATTCAAATTTGCTATAATGTTGGATCGTGCTTCAGACTAATGATACGGGGTGGAATAAATATTTGAGGAAAATATAATATTGTTTGAAAATTATTATATAAGTGTATATAAAAAAAGAATAGGTTTTACCATATATGTTGTAATAAATTCATTAATCAT
Source organism: Acutogordius australiensis (assembly GCA_030555515.1). Lineage (NCBI taxonomy): Eukaryota > Metazoa > Nematomorpha > Gordioida > Gordea > Gordiidae > Acutogordius > Acutogordius australiensis. The sequence continues at coordinate 12,296,560 of CM060245.1, forward strand.
AAAAATAGAAAATCTAAGTTTTCTCCTGCCCTACGGTCCAATGTTTAGCTATCACCTCGTTTTTGAAAAAAATCTAGCCAGGTTAGCTCCGGCCGCGTTAGCTCTCAAATTAGCCCCTTTTGGGCCACCGTCAGAGAATAAGTCCGGTTTAATGAAGTTTTTTGGCTGAAACAATGAAGTTTATTTATTTTCACCATAAAGAAAATAAAAACAATATTATACTAGCCCACGGCTTATCTATTTACCAAAATTAGGGTCATTTTTTGATGGGATCAAACGGGACCCGGATGGCCTATATATACGATAGCAAACACCATTTTCTACACTCAATATGTTTTTGAACAAATATTCACTCATCATTCCTGGTTTGACCTTATGCAACTTAAACTTTGCCAATGACGCTTTTCCCAGGCATTTCTCACAGGTGTATAATTCTAGGTCCGCCTTAACTATTATAGCAGTTCGTCTAGTAAATTAATTTGTCGCGAATTTAGTTTCAGGTTCATCAAGCCAGCGAAAACAACAAAAGTTTTGTCAAGAATTGTGTAGGGTGCAATCTAAGGTAAAAACATATCAATGCTATCCAGCGATAGGAACTAAGAAAATTTTAATACGAACGGTTTAAAAGGGGAATGGGGTGTGGTTCGGTTGGGCCCCATTTTTATTATAAAATATTTTAAAAATACAGGCTTTGTTTTTTATAGTTTTAATTAATATTACATTTGCTTATAACTTCTATTATAAAAAATTTGTTATGCATATACCGACATTTTATTTGACACCAAGCTATCAGCAATATGTAATAATCTTTAAATTAATTTTTTTAACAAATGAAAAAAAAATAAAATAAAAATAAATTATTTTCGGCTGTTGTTCACCATTTAATAAACATTTTAAATAGAAAATTAATTCTTACCATCAGACTACGAACCAGGACTAAGAAAGAACATTTAAAAATAAGGTTAAATTTTATTTTTTTAACTGAGGCCATTTTATAGTTGACATCAAAATTACCATGTGAGGTACGCATGGACCTAAATATAACTTCTAATTTTTTAATAATTAAAGAGATAGTTTTATTTATTAGTTCTATATAAATTTGTTTGAAACACGAAAATTTGAAATATATTTTATAAAATATATGAAATTTAACGTATCGACCTTGCCAAGTAAAAAATCATGCAATCATGAGTTCGTTACAAATTTAATTCCTTTTTTAATACAGTTTCTTTGTAAAAATTGTCACATTTATTAGATATGTATTATATTTAAAAAATTTATTGCATATCAATTGTTATTTTGTAGAGAAACAAATCTAAGTTTGTAAGTGGCTACTGGAAAGTTTGGACGTTTTACACTCTACCCGTGATGGCCGCCGTGGTGACCGCCATGATGACCTCCTCCGTGATGACGGTTATGATGTCGGTACCTTTAAAAAAAATGTAGGAATATAATGGTTGTAAAATTTTTTAAAAGTTGTAGCGCATTACGCGATTTAGGACATTGGCTTAATGTCCTGAGACACTAAGCGTTTTGATCATACATGAAAGATAGAATGATATGCCTATTATGAATGCTGAAACATTTGGTGGCGTGTAAAGCAGGGAGGGAAGATTAATGTGAAAATACATATGTAAATTTACTACTTATACATACAATTTTTATTCAACTGTCTCATTTTGACATATTCTAATCGTAGAAATCATTAATACAAATAATTTAAAGAAATTAAAATTTAGATTCTTTACAAAATGCGACCGCCTACCTGATGCACTGAGGTATGGACAATATTCTGGGTCGCTTTATGGCTCACATCACTTCGAGTTCATTACTGTGAAAAGTTATTCTTAAAATAGCTAAAACTTTATAATTGCCTAAAAAAGGTAAAAAAGGTATCTCATTAAATCCAAACAAAGTCAGTTTAGCATTACATAATAATATATGACTCCGTTTTAAACAATATTATGCATGATAATACTATCTGTAAAATAGTTTTAATGGACATTTAGCCAATCCTAGTATATATAGCTAATTCAAAAGTTAAGGGCATCTAACCTAAATTAAAAAGTAGGATGCGTGACTCATCAGGTATGTATTTGCTTAACCCTGGCAAGAAATGAGGCATTATGTAACAAAAATATTAATCAAAATTTAAATATTAACAAAAAAAATTACGTTATAAAAAAACTTAATGAGGTTAAATTTACCCTCCTTGACCGCCCCCATAACCATAGTTGTCGTAGTATTGGCGTTTGACTCTTAAGTGTTCGGCTTCTCCCATGTCACCCATCTCGTAATCTTCCTCCGCTCGTACTCGGCGCGTAATCATAGAGATCAAGAGCATAGCTCCTAAAAACTAATCACAAGTCATTCGATTATTTCATTTTTGGTGTGTCAAATTTTTTTAAGGTAACAGTTTATTCAATGCAACAAATCAAAAAAACTAGGCCCACCACTTACCTTTTAACAAAAAGTTAAATCTTTATTTAATTATTAAAATATTATTTTAACCATCCCTTAACTAGAAACTATAAAGATATGAAAGGTTTTATTAGACAAATTACCAATAAAAATCCCTTGTACATTTTTGATTTTTGTGTTTGATGATGAATAAAAACTGATTTTTATGCAATTTAAGGTTACAAATGCCCGAAATAAATGTTTGGCTGTCCTCGCAGAGAATTGAACAACGTTTAAATATGTAAATTGAAGTCCAAATGTTGTTATTATTATTCCTTACCCATTCTCGTATGTTTATTTCATAATTCACAATTAAATCTCATAAGCCCTGGGGGTAGCAAACACCAAATTTTATGACATATTATAAAACATGGTAAAATTTTACAACACCTCTAAACAGATCGTTATGTCAATATCAGTTCCAACTTGTATTTCTCTTTCCAAAGACCCCCAAAAAAAGGCAATTTTAACGGACCTTTTTTTTTACAAATTATATATTATAATCCTAAATTAAAGTTAGTTTTTCCACCTTTACTATTAACCTATGTAAATCGTAGAAAATAAATAATTTCTATATAATTGTTGGCAAAAGCGAAAATTTTTTCTTGAAGGACAAAATTAAAAAAAAAACATGTAATTTTATTTAGGCATTAACAGACAAACTTTGTGTTAAAATTATTAGGCGGCCCAAACTCGAATTTTATTAAAATCTGGTTCTAAGTTTAATGTTGATTGCTGCGTTTGAATTCACTGTCAAGGTAGGGGTGTAATTAAGTCCGAATGGGCTATACTGAGACATTTAAAATTGTAAAAATAATTTACTTTTTTAATGTATTTGGGCTAGATATAAAATCGGGCCCTGAAACCGACCTGCCCGTTGCCGCCCCGACCGAGAAGCCAAGCCTGATTAAAAAAAATTAAGGGGCAAACTATTTTTATATCGCATTTTGCCTTATTTTTTTTTATTATAGTAAAAATTCATAATATATTTATTATACGCGATGAAGGGTATTTTGACACTCTGTAACTTAGTTTTAAAGCAAAAAAATTTGTAATATATTTGTATCAAGGTGTGTCGGGCCGGGGTCGGGCCGAATTTTAGGTGGGAGGGTCAAGGAGAGAGGAAAGTGGGGGGAGGGGGGGGGGGGTTCGCTGGTCTTAATTAAAATATATCACAGGCGGGCCCGGCCAATTTATTACCACGCGTGAACTCTAATCGTAACAAACTCCTTTATTCAATCCTTTGTATCATTTGTTTTTATTAATTTAAAATATATTAAGTTCTATGGAAGCCGATCTTGGCATCGCTATATTTTTCGAGGCAGGAAAAAAGTTATATTTGCCCAAACGCGTTAATATTTTTGTAAGTTTTTATATGTAAATTTTATTAGGACTTAAATTTTTTTGTAAAAATACCCAAATCATCTATTTTAACCCGCGATTATCACTGTGTGGTTCATATGGACCCCAGCACATCTTGAATTTTGAATATCTTAAAAAATATTTTATATTATGGGCTTAATTTTAGTGACTTTTTTCTTAAATAGAGAATAAACAAAACTAATAATTAAAATTTGGTCTAAGTCTAATAAATTTGTTCAGAAATTAGAAATTCTATTTGCGTCCATATGGACCCTACCCTCTCAATTTCAATGTTGGAAGCCATGTTATTGCCTCTATGAATTTAATCTTAATTGCAACCTTATATTCTAGTTATTTTTTTTAAATAATCTTACATATAAATTATATAAAATGTTTGTATTGTATAACACAGTTCAACAAGTTTAAGGTACGGAGATCAAACCTGCCATCTTAGGGAATCAAAAATCCGTTTACCGTTTTTTCTAATCAAACTTAGTTAGTCAGGTATAAATATTAAAAATTTAAAAAAAAAGGTCAAAAAAAAAAAACAAAAAAGATTCCAAAACAAAAATAAATTGAAATTTTATTTTTGCATATTCACTATAGTTATGTCAAATTCAAACTTCAAATATATTTTCATTAAAAACCGATAATATATCGTGTGAATTTAAGTTTGGACACTGAATATTTGGTATTATTTAAGATGAAAGAGCTTAATATATTAATTAAATTTTTTTATTTGTTAAAAATATAAGTTACAAGGGATTTTAATAGGCAAAAAATATTTTTAAATTTTTTCTTTTTAGGGTATATTTAGATCTGTCAAATTGGTCAAAAAAGGCCATTTTTCGTTATAGACGGTTCTAAGGAGCCAAAGACGGAAGAAACAAAGGAGAACGAAAAACATATAAATAATGGGGACGCATTCTTTTATGTTTCCATAAAATTCACGTTTGTGACATTGATATTTGTTGACCTGTGTAATAATGATGCGATATAATATTGAAAAATAAATAACAATTTTTCAGATTTCTTTCTACTTTGTGTCAAATAAAATTTGCAATATTCATTAATGATAATTTATATTAGTCTATAATTAAAGAGCACGTATTTCTCTTTATAAAAATAAAAACTATAGCTTTAAAACTTTTGAAATTATAAAAGTTTAAAATTGGGGTCGGTAATCCCACTATAGCATTCGAGTTACAAATTTCCCACCCTACCATTCGCGGTTTGTTTTAAATTCTGAACATTACATCGCTCAAAAAGTTTTGCACAAAAATTAAAAAAGCGGTCATATTCTAAAAAAAATATTTTTTAAATTGTCCTAATCAGTGCTGGGAAAACAATGAGCCAAATACTTTGGCTCATTTTTTCCCCCAAACATAAAAAAAGAAAGGGGGCTACAAATAAAGGGCTAAAATAAGAATTCAAAAAAAGCCCTTACTAAGAAAAGGGGCAAAAAAACCCACAAAAAGTGGCTCTTAAAAAAAAGCCCCAAAAAGCCCATTTTATGTTTTCTTTATAATAATATCGAAAAATTTTGATTTTTTCTTTATAATAATGATGGGTGGGTTATTTTTTCTTAAAGCTCCTAGGATTGTTTTTTTGAAGAAAAGGGGCTTTTTTTTAACATGCCCCTTTTCTTCAAAAAAAAATCCTTAACCTTTAAGAAAAAATAAGGGGCTTTTCTTTTGCCATGCCCACGAGTTTGTGGGCATTTGGAAAAAAAACTCAAAAACTTGTTAAAAAAAAGCCCACTTAGTTTTTTAAGCCCTGGTCCTAATCTTTAAAACTATAGTGTTAAAGCTCTAATTCAAAAAAGAGAAATGTGTCAAAAAAGTTGTAATAAAATTTATTTAATTAGGAGCAGACCTGGCAAAAAAAGAGTCAGCCAATTTTTTTAAGGGCTTCTCTATTAAAAAAACTTACACTTAAAGGGCCAAAAGTAAGATTGTTCTCGTATAAAAAGGGCCTTTGTAAGAAGCCCCGTATTATGAGCTTATTCTAACGGGCTTTTTCAATAGTAATAAATCCCATTCCAAAGAACAAAAAAATTAGGGGCTTTTGAAGGCTTTATCCACATTTTTTCGGGTTTTTTGTTAATGTTTATAACTGAGCATTTTTCACCTTTTTGGCCCAAAAGAAGACCAATTTTGTTTCCTTTTAGTATTGATTAGGAATGTCATAATGATGAGTTTTCGTTTTAGACGCAATTGAAAAAAATCAACAGGTTATGAAGGAGAGCCATTTCCTCCTATCTTACACAAAATACATTCTTGAGATTTATGAGCTAACTCCAGAGACCAGACCTGCCTTTTTAAAAAATCTTAATTCCATTTGCCGATTTTTCTAATCAAACTTTGTAAGCCAGCTCAAAACATTGAAAGTTTTTAAAAAATTTAATAAGAAGATAGAAAATTATTTTTTTATTTTAACAGTCAAATTTCTAATTTTAAACTTCAGAGTATTTTTATTTAAACCCTATATATCGTGCCTTATTTAACTTGGGGTGCCAAATATTCTGTAAAACCTAAATATATGTAAGATCTTGTTATACTCAAAATTTTTCTCATTTGAGATGATTGAGCTTGTGATTTTTATATAAAAAAATTACAATTTTTCTCTTTAGGATATTCTAGAGGTCGCAATTTATCAATTTGGCCACTTTTTCGTATACCTAAGAAAAGCCGAAGTAACGAAACTTTGGAATTAGACCATCTTACGGATTGTTTTCTAGTGTCATAATAGGGCAAATCGAGCGCCTGTTAGGGTCGTAACTTAAGAAAATTTCTCTAGATAAATTTTAATTAAAGTTTTTAATTGGGCAGGGTAAGTCAAAAATTGGATGGATCAAAAAGAATTGAAATTTTGATTTTGACCGGGGTGGGGTCTAACACCTCAATTCACCAGTGAGAATAAGCACGAATCTCACGATGTAGGTCGAGACTATATACTATAAATTTCCCAATAATAAATAATATAGCTTCAGTGCTAGGCGAAGTGAAAAAATAAAAATTAATAAAATAAATGAATAAAAAATCGATTCCTCAAACATTATTGTTATTTTATATTGTTTTTCCTTTAAATTTATTTTTATTTTTAATAATTTTTTTTAAGTGCCCAGAAATTATTTTATATAAGTGCACATCCTTTAAGCCATGTGAATTTTAAAAAAAGTTTAATCGTAGATTTACTGCTTGACATCATCTAGACTCGTGGTCTACGGCGCTAATTATTATAAATATATTCACAATCCTCTATTTAATTCGATTTAAATTAAAACGCATCTCAGATCTCAAATTTGTGAACGGGTGCCAAATTATGACTACAATTTTTTTTGGACTCAATTTGACATCTTTCATATAATAATATATTCATATGTATAAATACCTACTTTAGTTGGTCGGTCAGGTCAAGGCCATAGCATCTAATTATTTATTATTAACTAAAAAATACTAATTTAATTATAAAATTTTACGAAATGATACCTAACAGTAATGTTTTTATTTTCTAAATTAATCTCTCTAATATAAATGAAGCCTTCACCTTCAAGTCGAAGGAAATCATTATCCAGTGCAATTCGAAGCACTAATTTTGCAGATTCGCCTGATTCTACCGCAACAGGTACACCCCTATTTAATTTTTAATTACTCCTAATTTTAGGGGGATAAATTATGGCAGTAGATGGGAGGGTAAATGCTCTGGGTATAAACTTCTAGGTTTTATTAAAATGAAAGGGCAAATAATTTATGCGAAATAGAGATTAAACTTTAGAGCCCATTTAGCCCGTTACCGGCCCTTCGGCTAAGCCCAAATTAAAAACGGGCTGGGCGATTTATAAATATATTTGGGTTGTGTTTTTATATCACATATTTTCCTTTTTCTACAATTGTTAACAAGAATTTGGATGAATTTTTTATAACAACGATAATAATTAATGGGCATTGCTTCACTATATTTTATTGATAACGAAAGATTAAAGCACATTGTAGCTTGCAATATTTAATTTTTAGTCGTATTAGTGAATTTAGGCTGGGCCTAAAATTAAGAAATAAGAGATCCAATCGCAGGTTCGAGTTAAAGATGTGCCGGGTGGGCTGGGCCGAAATATCACGGTCCGACTTGAACTTTATTTTAATGATTATTAAAGTAAATATTTCTAGGAAAGTTGCTTCAAGTTACTTGCACACCTGCATACAGCTTGTAAAATATTATGATGTATTGTGTGTTTGTTGTTGGAGCAATTTAGGGTTATGTCTTATTACGCTCATAGACCTAAAAAATGAGTTATAATATTTTAAATGCATCTATTATTGCGTGGGTCAAATAATTTTTGGTTTTGAATTTAAAAAATGAAAATAATAACATTAACACGATTTGGTTTATAACTACGTTTCCAATTTATCTTTAAGATGACATAGAAGCGCTCTTTTACACCAACAAAGGTTTGCTGCGTAACCCGTTTGCCCGGAGATTATCATCCACTTCTGTTGCAAACGTCCGATCAACGGATTCATATGCTTCCGTGAACAATGATGATGTAATTACCAAAAACAATTTCTTTTCTCCCCTTAAGGAGCAGTTTTTTATTCGTAAAAATTACAAAATGCCTCTTTCAAAAACCAGTCAAGACTCGTCTTCTACGCGATGCACTACTTCGACTCGTGCCCATTCCCTTACGGCAAACCCTAATTCTCCTTCCTCCTTTGCCAAAAAGATCTCATCCACGGCCCAAAAGCAAAATGAATTTGATTATATTAATGAAGATGATTATTCGACAGTCCGTGATTCGATTTCCCCTGCTATGGACAATTTAAATCAAAATTCTTGTATCTCTGGCCCTAGATTCAACGAATCCATAGATCAGACTGCTCTTACCTGCGTCGAGGATATTAAATGCTTGTTATTGCGAAATCAAGCAATAAAATCCTACGCTTTAGTTGACGAATGCTATTTTTCTTCCATGGAGGTATGTTGATGGCTTAAAACACAGAAGTTTATGTTAAATAAATTGTTATAGGCGTATAAATCCATGCGCGATCCTTAATAAACCAAGCATTTACAAAACCAAGTTTTTTGGGAGCGTATGCCATCATGTGGAGTTGGAGGGAATATTACTTGACGTTCTTGTTCTGCTTAAATTTAAATATACGGAATTTTCTATCTTGCATGTTTATAAGGCCCTTTAGCTAAAATTCATTGACTTAGTTTTAGTTGCCTCCGCCCGCTTCCCCTCATAAATCTAAGTTACGGCTCTGTCGACAGGACTTATAGTTTTTACTAGAAATGCTTAGCAAAGTTTTAACAGTAGCTCTCGTGGACTTTGAAAAAATTTGATCTAAAAGATATATAAATAAATATGTTTTTTAATTTTTGCCACAATCTATAAAACTTTTGATTTGTGGTCATTTTACGCCGTATTTTGAACTAAATTTCAATGTCGGCGTCAATTTTTCTGGCACATTTCCCACATACAATATTAAAACATGGCCTATTTCCCATGTATTTTTGCCTAAAGTAAACTGAACCACTCACTATAAATTAGGTTCAGATATCAATTAAATGACCATTATGTTTAGTGTATAAAGAAAATTATAATATATTTTCAAAATTTTATCACACATTCAAGGATAGATAGCATTTAAGCTTGTGGACTCTATTTGGCCAAACCGGCTCAGGCATATAAGATTGCTACATAATCGCTTGCACAACATATTAATAAATTGTCGAATCATTTAGACAATGACTCAGCCCTCCATGCACATTCTTAAATCCTTCTTCTACCATCCCAATCTGTCGCATTGTTTTAATACGGATTAATTTGTCTGTCTTTTAAAGCATTTTGCTAAAACTAACTCATTCCTCACGGTTGATTTAATTAACTTAATGGATGTATTGTTTAACCAGGCTAAAAATTTCAGAAAACATTTCTTCCTTGATAAATACCCACTTTGGCGTTTGTGTCAAATTGTGATGAATTAGTTTTTTCCCGACTGCTTTCGATATAATTATATAAGTCGATTCCAATTTAATTCAGCTATATGGCCCACACAACATCTCCCAAAGGTTTTTATCATAGGTTTATATTTTGCTGAGAGTGGGGATCTCACTAAAAAAACAACTCCCTGCAATTTGGGTGAAATTCGATTTTTTGATTATAACACAGGTCAACAATGGCACAACCGTGAAATTTATGAAAACATAAAAGAATATATTTCCATGATGGCCTTATCTCACATACATATTTCGTTTTTCTTAGTTTCTTCCGGCCTTGACTCCCTACATCCCATATCGAAAAAATGGTTTTTTTGACAGACAGATCGAGAACACCCTAAAAAGAAAAAATTTAAGAATCTTTTTTTCATATAGAAATCCCTTGTAACTTATATTTATATCAAATAATGAGAAATTTGAGTATATCTAGCTTTTACATCAGCAGTTAGATAATACAAAATATTTCGTGTCCAAAATTAAATACAACACGATATATTATCGGTTTAAAAGTTTAATTTGAGGTTTGAATTTAACAGTTGTTTAGCTGTTTTAAATATGCAAATTTCAATTAATTTTTGTTTTAAATCTTTTTTGTTTTTTTTCCTAAAATAATTTCTTATGTTTATAGCTGGCCAACGGTGAATTAGAAAAAACGGTAAACAGAAATCCCTAAGATGGCACGTTTGATTACCGTAGTTGGCTGATAACTCTCAAAAATTTGTTGACCTGTGTAATAAAGAATTTGATTACATTAATTTACAGCTCTTTATAAGTTTTGGTGATTTTAATAATTGAATCGGCTTATCACATATTAATGCAAAAAAAAAATTATTTCTCTTGAGATCTTCTATCGTAACCGGTTTAATAGCAGAGATGTAGTCGAAAATATAAATTTTTTTTTGAAATATAAACGTATGAGGTGTTCTTTTATTAATGCAAATCTCATTTATTTCGTCCATTTTTAAAACTTTTACCCACTCAGAGACAATCAAAGTTAGAGTTAAGCAACACGGAACTAAAAGCATTTTTTGTCGGCATTGCCTTTCAAATTCAAATATCTAAAAAAAAAAAGATAAAAATACTCGAAATTCTACCATATGACAAAACCATCATTTTTATTCTTAGGGTTTAACTCTTGCATACAGCCATGCTTGCCCTGACTTTATATACAGTTTAAGCTTTGGGGGTGGGGGTTGGGAGAAGGGGGGGGGGAGTAATATCCTTGAAAGAATAAAATGCAGTAATTTCTAAATTTTCATTTTTAAATCGATCTAATGGTGAGAGCAGTTATGATAAAATGTCAATTTAAAAAGTTTAGTCTTTCAAAAATCCGTTCCCTCCTCTCCTTACACGGGTGCCCTTATATTGAGAGCTTAAATTTGCAATATATAAACATACTTAATTAAAATTGCTAAACTTTTAGCCTTATTCCAAAATAATTACTAAAATAACACCAGTTATTAAGCTGTACTTAAGTGCATTATATTTTCAGATAAACATTTATTACCAATGTCCTCCCCCCATCTTAATTGCAATGTTATTGATTTTCCTTAATCCCTCCACTTATTAACATTGTTATTATAATTTAACAAATTCGTGCCGTGCCGCTTATAGTCAGGTTTCATCTTACGAAAGGCCTGTTTAACATTATTTTTCAAAATAAATATTAATTATAATTTTTTTCATAGATCAGCCAATTTTTGCTTGAATTTACCTTTTTAATAGTCAAAATTGTTTTTAAAAAATGCTTTAATTTGTAAATAGAATTTCTCGGGAAATGGGAGTCCGTTATTAGCTTTAAATATGATTTAAAAAATATAAAAAATACATTTTAGTTTGACAAAGTTTTGTAATAAATGTGTGAAATCAAACATACAATCTAAGAGAGTTTTAAATCCATTTGCTATATATCTTATCTAACTTTGTAAGCCAACTATAACATTAATATTAATGAAAATATTAAAAATTGGATAAAAAAACTAGAATATATTTTGAAAAATTATTTATATATAAATAAAACAGCTAAATTGTTATTATTAGAATAATATATTATTTCTTATAAAAAAATCAGGTTATCATATATTTTATCAAAATTCGCCAGGTGGCAAAATCTTGCCCAATTTGCCCTTTTGTAGCCCCTTCTTCCATTTGTAATATGAAAAACACAAAATCAAGCTCTAATCTGAATAGTTTGGTCTACTCCGAGACTCGATTAGAAAATTAGGGGATAGCTTTAACTTGCTTAAATTACCGGGGAACGCTGAGATAGCTAAGCGGCATTGATACAAGGTTCACCCTCAAGTTAATATCAGCCTTTATAGTTGATACCGGTCCATGATATTCCACCCGGTCCACCATACATTTTTTACTTTAGGCCCGGGTTGGCTCATTTGAACCTGCTGGTCGGCCTGACCCAGCTCGGAATTATTTTTATGTTTTTGGCCCAGCCCAACCCGAAATTTGAAACGGCTCGAAAATTATATAGTTTTAGCGGGGGCTGGCACCGGGTCGAGCAGGCTTTCGGATCTCGACTTGAATCGTTCATTAAGGTTAAACGGTGTTAATAAAGTGAATTGGGTCCCGTATTTCTTACATAGTTTTTTAGATCAGGAAAATTTGTTAAACCCGCTGGCAGGGCAGTTGATTGCAAGGATATAATTAAAAAGATATTTATTTAGTTTTTATTATTTTAAAAATTGTTTAAATTAGGTAGTCGCACTCAATTTCAAGTTATATTTGATCTTAATTTATAAAAAAAGGGGGGCTTCAGGTGGTTTACCTGCATAGCCCCCGGTTAACATGTCTACAATTTTGAAGCAGATATATCATCTGTACTATTTTAAATTTAATATATTTAGACGCTGCTAAAGAAAATTAACAATTGGGACTTCAATATCTTCTTTTTTGACCAAATATGCGGAGGTATATTTTATTTTAAATAATTTAACACTTCATTTCCAATGTTTTATGAGAATCCTTAATTTTTGACCAAGGTGAAATTTTGGTATCAAATTTGCTTAAATTTTATATTTGAAATGAAAAAAATAGAAATATTAAATATTTGGTAATGTGTTTATAATTTTCTTTTTTTTCTCCACGACTTCGGATATAAATTTTCCGTAATAGAATAAAATAATATTTATAAAAATGCGCTGGATTTTTTGGCCCATCTTTATTAATACAAAAAATTTAGTTCGCGATATAAATTAAACATACAATTGTTTGCTAAACTATAGCAATGTCCTAAAAATCAATGTAAAAAATGAATGTTGAAGTATTATTTTTGTCTCATAAAAAGTCAATATTTATAGCACCTTATATACAATTTTTTAATATTAGGTCGCGGATTTATAATTCTCGCATTGCATTTGTTCAACATTTACGATTTTTGGACCCAGTTTCAATTGCAACCTATCAATGTATACCGGTTTCTAAGTAAAATTTTAATATTTTTTAATAGGCTTATGGTTTTCGTTTTAAAAAATGAATATAAATACTACCCGAGTCATCGTTGCTTTAAAGCATTTTGCATTACCTTCTTGGCGCCATTGGCACAATCCTTTAAAAACGATTTTAATAGATGTAAGACCATTGTTTCATCGTTGAAAAAATCAAAATTGAACACACTGCCTGGGGATATCTGGCAGTATTTATGCATATAAGATTTTTGAAAATAAATTTTAAACTTTCAGTCACAGTCATTATTATTTTATGGGGCGTTTTAAGGTTATTTGTTTTTTTTTAATTTATCATTCAAAATTGATAATCATTTATTTTCACAATATTTTTTCATAGATTGCTTTAAGGACGTTTGTGAATTTAATTAAATTACATATAAATCAATTTAAGCAGCTAATGATAATTAATTTGGCCTGATTCCTTTTAAAAAAATTAAACATGAATTCATTATTTTCTTTTACAAAAATGTAAAAAAAAATATAATTTTTTTAATGTATCAACTTTGATTGAATTTAAAAATGAAAATAAAAAAGAAAAAAAAATTATATTGTTTTCTCGGTAATAATAAATATAAAACAATAATTTATATTTCAAATAAATCATTAGTTGACAAATGCGCCTAAAACTACCGTATTTGTCATGGGGTGAATTTTTTAACCTACTAAAAATAAAATGGATATTTTACAGGGGCGTATGCAGAAACTTTTGAAAAGGGGGGCAAGAAATTTTTTGGAGGAAAAGAATTCCAAATTCAATTTAAATTTGGATATTTTATTTGCAAAACTATTTTAGAAAGCTGTATATTTTCCAAAAAATAGCACTTTTATCCGATTTCTATTCCCTTTTATATGTTTGATACATAAATTCAACCGCTGGGTACATCATAAAAATTAAAAAAAAAAATCTAAAGGAGGGCAATTTCCCCCTTTTGCCCCCCCCCCTCAATACGCCCCTGGTCTTTTAGGCAGGGTTAAAATATTAAAAATGGCTAGGTCCAATTTTCTTCAGTTAAGAATGTATTTTGGCTAAAGGCTTTGATTACCGCAGCTAAATTTCAGCCGACCAGGGAAAGGTCACCTGATGCAAACTATGTTTAAAAACTCTTGGCTCGTAAATTTGGTAAATAGGCGACTTACATCAAAAAAACTTTTTACATAATTTAGCATTGTTTTTGTCATTTTTTATGCATATTTAAGGGGTGCGGAGTTAAAAATTTATTTCAAACCCTTGTCGTAGAAATATCGCGGGATTATGAATATACATAGCTATTTCTTTTCTTTTCACGCAGAAATTTTTATAAATATTTAAAAAGATTTTGTTTTGTGTTTTCTTCATTCTTCACAGACTAGTATTGAATTTGCAATGTAACTAACAATTTACATAATATTATTTTAGGTGAAGGTAAATTCTATACAACATTTTTGATCGCATCTAGCAAAATTATTATTTTTTTTCAATCAATTTAAATAACTGCTTTCCATTAACTTCTTAAATATAAAATTTTTACAAAAGTTTGAATTATAACATTTGGTAACTGCCCGAACAAACGTAATTACGTCTAATATTGACATAATAATTAAAAAAATTGTTAAGACTGCCAGATTTTTTGATCGTGCATTTGCGCTTATTTTTTTTAAGTTAGGATTCTTAGATATACTTCACCTTAGAGATCAAATAGTTTTTGTTTATTTTATTAAGAAATATCAGGGAACCTTTTAAAGTCAGAACATTTTTAACTTGAATAGATTGGAAAAGCCTCTTTTAATTTCGAAATTTTTGAATAATTTTTTGCTTTTTTAATTTTAATAAACCTAAAATACTTACAAACAGTAAAAACGAAAAACACCATATTCTTAGAAATCTACGATTGATTTTATTTCAAATATATCCTAATAATTTTTATTAATCGTAAGTTCATATGTTTCGACCATATTACTTAAAAATGTATCGAATTTATTTTTATGAACTTGTATTTTAATTTTTTAATTTTTTAGATTTGGTTCACGAAAACTACCTTGAAGCCAACCCTTACCATAATTCGTTGCATGCAGCTGATGTGACTCAAGCTTTGCATTGTTTAATCCAAGAAGAAAAGGTGAATTTTGAAAAAATTTGCATTGAAAATTGTTAATTTTTTAAGCATTTTGAATTTTTGAAATTTATTAAGATAATACTTTTTTATTTAACCAGATCTTTGTTTTAATATACAAAAATTAAAGTGCTAATTTGGGCGAGGGGGTTAGGGGCAGTAGGAGAAACCGGAGCTATTACAACCGTCATTAATTTAATGATAATAATGTATAATTTTTATATGTACAATGTATCAAATATTATTTGCCCATTGCTAAAAATGTTTATAATAAAAAATGTAGTTTATGGTGAGTTAACCTTATAAACCGTATTATAAACTTTTTTTTTCAATTTTGGTAAATTAAAATGCCGTAATATCAATCCTAAACAAGAATTGGATTGAATAATGTTTTTCATAAGCGGAATAAATTTTTGAGTTTTGCTAAATGACCATTTTTTTTAAATTTATATTGATGATTTTTTTTAAAGGTCAGCCGCAAACTACGTGACCCATTATTTTTTTTTTATTAGAAAATTTTAATGCAGAACAGCTGTTTATTAATTTTAATAGAAAAAATCCCACATGAAGATTCATTTTAGCCAATGGGTGGCAAAATAGTTGAATATGAATTATAAGGCCACATAAATAACATCTATTTTTATTTGAAGAACATTTAGTTTAATTATTTTCACCTTTTATAACACAGGTCAACAAATTTTATAAGCTAACTACCGAGATCAAACCTGCCATCTAGGGATTTTTAAATCGTTTCCCGTTTTTTCTAATACTTTGTCAGCTATAAATATTGAAAATTATAGAAAAAATGCCAAAAACAAAAATAAGATGAAATTTTTGCATATTTACCACAGCTAAACTGTTAAATTCAAACTTAAAATAAAACTTTTATTAAAAACCGATAATTTTGCGTGTCGTATTTAAGTTTGGACGCGAAATATTTTTTATTATCTATAAGCTAATGTAAGAGCTTGATATACTAAAAAATTTTATTTCTCATTTTTTGTTTTGATAAATATAAGTTACAAGGAATTTTTGTATGAAAAAAAAATTTTTAAACTTTTTCTTTAGGGTATTCTTGATTTGTCAATTTGGTCAAAAAAGGCCATTTTTTCGATATGAACGGATGTAAGGAGCAGCCGGAAAAACGAAGAAAAACGAAATACATATATAAGATAAGGCCATCATGGGGATAAATTCTTTTATATTTTCATAAAATTCACGGTTGTTTCATTGATATTTGTTGACCTGTGAAATTTAATATTGTTAAATAAAAGAAAATAATTTGAAAGTTTAATCAATATCCAATTTTACTTTTATTATTAAGATTTTTTTAAAATATAAAAATCTTAAGAAGTATACAACTGTATTGTGTTTTAGCAGTTAAAATTATCATAGCAAGTTACAGACTAAGAAAACCTCTTGGTCGATAAAAGCCCATTTTTGCAATTCGTTATAAATATAAAACTCGATGGAGGTTTTCACGTAATAAAGTTTCTAGGCCCACTCGGAAGAGTTTTAAAAAAAACATGTTTAAATTATAGCCGTTCGGGTTCTCTGAAGTTTTAGGCTACGCAGGCGGCAAAAATGGAGATTTATAAAATGAGATCAATATTTTATATTTGCCCAGTGGATTAGAATCATTTCCCCTGATAACTATAATTTATGCATTTTGATGCGCCACTTTTAGCCAACCAAAGTTGTTTAATCATTGAAATTTTTTTGTTATGGCCAACATGAATGTTCTACTACGACAAGTCTATTCGCTGTAAAATAAACTTTAAATTGTTATTTTACATAAATTTGCCTTATGTTTCAGTTAACCTAACCCATAAACAATTAGGGTATTAAAAGTAAGAAATTTCCTACGATTTTAAGATATTTAAGATACAAAAAAATTAGCTAAAAACAGTTTGTTTTTATAGAAAATAGATTTTAAGTCTATACACATTACACATTTTGCATTTAAAAATTTAAATATTTTACGTCCAAAACTTATATTTGTGCTTTGATTAATCTAAAGGGTGCTCGTTTCTAAATAAAAATCTAATTTTATTTTGGCCGATAACTTATTCAGATCTTAAATTGACATGTTTTTAATGATTCAAATATCATAAAACACACCTTAAAACATTACTTCAGCCCTATAATCCGGTCCTGGCCTATATACCTCTAAAATTTGTTGATTGATATTAAAGCTTGTGTTTTATATTCTCGATTACGGGACAATAATACCCAATGCCGCAATCAATTTAATTTTCAATTTAATTGAATATCCGGTCGAATAAAAAAACGACCCACGCTTAGCTAGAATATCAAACGTGTGAATATTTGGAAACAAAACTGGGTTTAAAAAAAATTAAAGAATCTACATGATAACACTAATGCAATATTTGCTTTTATAAATAATTAAATAGACAATATTTAAATTCGAGTGGGCAACGCTAGACAAAAAATGTTGCCGGGGCCTAAAAAATTTTATTGAAATTACCAATGACATTTTTGAAACCACATTTATTGCTATTTTAATTCTCACCCAGATATTTTGCAATTTACTTTTTTATAGCTGTGTATTAACAACGTCAGTTCCGTTACTACTGTCATACGCCTCCCTTTGTCTTATTTTATGAGAATAATTAATTTTTTTTAATCTTTTTTGGTCACAATAACCTTGGGCGGAATAATTCAAAAGGAAAAACTTTTGTATATGGCAGAGAATTGAATTATACGAAAGAAAAGACCGCCAACGCCGGGTTTATTAAATCACAAATGCGTTGTTATTTATTAATTAAAAGCAATTTTTTAATTAAGTTATTACACCTTTAATGTCGGCTTTGGTTAAACAAAAAATCTTAATTAAAAACAAACATCTTTTTGTGTAATCTGAATGACCTCGCTTTGATTTATCAGAATTGTTGAAAAGCGTGAAAAGTTTTTTGTATAACATTTTTTACCTTTAACCTTTCTCAATATAAGCCGTTATTACAACAGTAACATCTGAGACCGAGAGACCCATTTAAAATTTTCTCTACAAAATCTCTATTTTGGGGATTACAAATTTTACGACAGGTAAAAATAAAACTTGGTCTTTAAATATAATTGTTAATCGATATTTCAGGTAACTGTAAAATTTTAGCCCGTCTTCCAGCCATTAATATCCATAAAAAAATGAATGCGAAAGTTTTTTCCGCTGTTTGAAAGTCAGATTTTGAAATTTTTTATTTATATATATCGTTCTGGGGTCCTATCGAAATGGAACTCATTTATTTTAATGCCAATTAAGAAATAATTTATAAAAATTATTTATTAATTGTCACAGTACTTACATTACAACCATAAATGACATTTATGAAATTCTTTTGTAATTGCTAATTTATATTCCCAATTCGTATAATTCGAAGAAGAAAAAAAAATTAGCAATCAATTAAAAATTTCTTGGTATATTGTATGATTCATTTAACAGGAAATATTAATTAAAACCCTAGTTACATATTTTTTGTTACGTTTTAGTGGAACGAGTTTTTCAAACCCGATGAGCTATTGTCTGTTATCGTAGCGGCCCTGTGTCACGATGTGAACCATCCTGGCCTTAATCAACAATTTCTAGTCAAAACCAATGATCTGTTATCCTTGCTCCAAAAGGTATCTATCATCTTATTCTGTGCTAATAGTCATTTCCTTATTTAGGCCATGCCAAATTTCACTTTACCGATAAAGGAGTATAAAAAAACATAAACCATGGTTTATAAAGAGGCATTTTAAATTTTTGCCCCGGCGCCATTGTTAAAACGCTTGTAAAACAAGTTTTGTGGGATTGGCAATCATTCTTTTGTTTAAAGGATTATGTTCATAAGACACGGTTTTAGCTAAGTAAAATTGTCACCGCCGGTGTGATAACTAGCATACAATATTCTGCCTTTATCAGTTTTAGGTTTTGTTTTTGCGAGACGAAGTACGGGCGATGTTTAGTTATATATTGCTATTCAAAAATAATTTATAGGTCTACAAAAAAATTGAATATCAAAAGGTAATATAAATGGTTTGTTTTTAACATAATCTTTTAAACAAAGGGGGATTTTCTATCTAACAAAACTTGTTTTTAATGCTTTCTAACAATGGCGCAGAGGCAATAATTCTAATGCTTCTTTAAAAACCATGATTCATGTGTTTTTATACTCATTTTTCGGGAAAGTGAAATTTAACTGGCCTAAGTAAAGAATATCCTTTTAACCATTTTATTCAATGTTTAAATTTTCCATTTTTTCTCGTGCTATTTTATTAGACAATTTCTTTACTCATTATGAACATTCAAAACTAGCAAAATGCTAAAATCCTATTTTGCACAAATTTTTTAAATTATATATATTTTTCCTAGTGAATTAATTACTTTAACTTTATAAAAAATAGTACTTTTTGCCTATAGTCTATAAGATAAAATTAAAAAAAATAAAAATTTAAACCAAAATATATAAGATTATTGTCAGCACTTTTTTCTACAGCGTGCCCTGCATAGTACCATTTTTTTATTTTTTTTATAAATTTTTTAATTTATTAAATATTAATTAGTTTTATTTAAGTTATGGGATAATTAAGCTCAAGGTATTTAAAAATTGACCGAAATAAGTTTTATAGTAACTTTGAAATTTAAGCTACTTATATAGTTCAATTGCAATTACGAATCTAACATTTAGGTTTTTTATTTGGCCACATTTGTTTGTCAAATAAAATTGTGTGCGGGGCACAATATAAATGAACGTCCAAAGTTACTATTTTTAAGTAAATGAACCTGTTAAAATATTCCCTATTTTTAGGATCCCAACAATGGCATAATTTTTTAGCCTAATATTAATTATGTCGATGTTTTGAAAGGGCTTAAAATTTTTTGAGGCACAAAATTAATGGGCTATATCATGCTTACATTTAATAGGAACCAATTTTGGAAAATCATCATTGCAGTATGACAGTGAGTTTGCTGAACCAGTCGAAAATATTTGCCCACCTACCAAAGCTCATGAGGTTGTTATTATATAATGTATATTATATATTTGATTTTTAATAATTATTGATAACTTATTTAACAAACATTTATTTTGTAAAACTAAAAAAATAATGATAAATTAAATAAATTAAACGAATATATTTAAATTATTTATACAAAACCAAGTGCCCTAATATAGGCGCCTTATTAATTTTATTCAATACTGGTATTTAGGGTCGGTCCGTTTATAAGGAAGCAATGCTTGGGAGCGCCAAGCAATTTGCTAAAAGGTATAAGCGAGAAACAAGGTATCTTAGGCGCCTAACAGATGGCTTAGGGACTCAAATAAATTCGGAGTATAAATCCAAAAGCGAAAAATGCTTGGAAAAATATTTGTTATGGGCCTAATATTGATTAATTTATGTATACAGCGTCATCTTTTAATCATTTTTTGTTTTACCCTAAAAATTATAACCAATTATTTTAATAATTTGAGTTATAAAAAACTGTCCTAACCGCTAATATCACTTAAGTTGGACTGAACCGATTGAAAGTAACACATTTGTCCACATACAACAAATTTTCGAAAATTTTAGGCTTGGTCTGCCAATAGTAAATCCAATTGTTTCAACAAACAAATATGGTAAAGTAGAAAAAAATGCAATTTAAATTTTGATTTAGGCGATAAACAAAGAAAAAGTATAAAATTATATGTGTATTGTATAAAAACAAATTATATTTTGCCTTGGGAGTACTTGCCGAGAAATTTAACCATTGCACCTTAAAAATTTCCACGAGTTAAGGTCTTTAGAAACACTCACTTTTTTTCGAGCCCTAATGGTCAGCTAATTTTTAATATTTAGCCCAACCTCAATTCGGCTATTCATATTTTCGACCGGTTAAAAATAACAACAATTATACATTTCTTTATTTAGTAAAATTAATGACACTCAAATATTTTTGAGAGACAACGGGGATCAAACCTGTTATCTTATGGATTTTCAACGTCTGTTTTTTCTAGTCAAACCTAGTAGTCAGCTACATTGAAAATTTTAGAAAATATGCCGAAAAACAAAAAAGATTCAATAACAAATATAAATTAAATTTTTTTTTGCATATGTACAACAGTTAATTAAAATCAAAATTTTAATAATATATCTATAAACAACCGATAATATATCGTGTCTTATTTAAGTTAGGACGCGTAATTTGTATTATCTAAAATATGAGAAGAGCTTGAAATCATTTCTCATTATTTAAGATGATAAATATAAGTTACAAGGGATTTTGAAATAAAAAAAAATTCTTAAATTTTTTCTTTTTAGCGCATTCTCAAGGTCGCAAAATCTGTTAAAAAGGCCATTTCTTTGAAGGATCTAAGAAGCCGGCAGAATAAACTAAGAAAAATAGACAATATATATAAGATAAGGCCAATCATGCGGATGTATTCTTTTATGCTGTCAAAATTCATTTTTCTTCCATTAGTATTTGTTGACCTGCGTAAATAATAAAATACATATTCAATCAGAAAAAGTTGAACCAACTTAACTATATTAGAAACCATTACTTGCCTTGGCAAGACCATTCCAGCTCGCGTGAATAAAAAAATGCTATTTAGAACGTGTTTTTTTCATGAAAATCTAAAATCATATGGCATTCTTGCAAAAAAAGAAAAATTTTATTTTTTGTAAGCTTGAAAGGAGTAAAATGAGCTCCAACATTCTATATTTTTGACACAAAGCTTTCGGCAATTTATTAATAAATTATTCATCTAAGTCTAAAAAAGTTAGTTGTTGTATTAATTTCATTTGACTTAATTATTTTTTATGTAATTTAACAAAATAGAAAAAATACAGAAAAATCTTTTTTTCTAAATTTTATTTTGAACGCCTATAACGGCGTTTTTCAAAGTGGTAATTTGAATCCATATAGATAATCGTGAATTTGTTTTTATAATATTTTTCCGAGAAAAAAAAATAGAAAGTGAAACAAACTACGACCATTTTTGCTATGACTATATGAAAAAAATATAAAATTTTATGATACATATATCTCAGATTAGAAACAGAACATAAAATTTTCAGGATTTTTAAAATTTTTCCTTTTATTTAGGTGTAATTTTTTTAAAAGACCGCCCTTTACTATCCTACACAAAATTTTACAGAATTATTATGAAAAGCTTTTACAAGTTTGCTCACAACTTTAACTTGTTAATTATTCGATTTTTCAATTTTCCGAAAATTTAGAGTTTTGATTTTAGAGTGGCAGCTAAAACCTTTTATTTCAAAACATTAAAAATTTATGAGTTACTGGTTTAAATCTGATAAATTTTTATATACTAGATAAAAAAAATCTTTAAAAAATTTTTTTTTCTATATATTCTCTTTATTTTAAAAAGAAAAAATATTTAATGATACTTACATTTAATTAAACAATTGATTTTTTTTAACTTTTTTTAAAATTTTAATTGAGATGGAAAGCGGACAATAATTAAGTTGGTTTTGTATTTATTTAATGGACGCGGTGTAATTTAAATTAATTTTTTTGATATCATAACCTATTTATGATTTTGTTTTCATAGGAAAAATCTTCACGCTCAAATACAGTCCTTTATTTTGGCGACCGATATAACGAAGCACCAAGATTTCCTAATTAAATTTAGATCTCGTATCGGAGTTTTCAATTCTTTTGATGTCTCACCTACAAGTGCCGCCGATACATACAACGTAGTTTTCCTTTTTTGTTCATATCTGTTATTTGTAGGGTGCTTTCAAGGTTACTTTTTTTTCGAAAAATTTGTTTGTAATAACATGCATAAGTTACCAACCAATTATAGCCCTGAAAAAAAATTTTTTAAATAAAAGTTTTCAAAAAATTTAGGACAAAATAAAATTCTTAAAACCTTTTAAAAAATTAATCAACTTTAAACGCGCCCAATATCATTGTTGAACGCAGTGCTGGGAAAACAATGAGCCAAAAAACTTTGGCTCATTTTTTCTCCCAAAACATAAAAAAAAGAAAGGGGGCTACAAATAAAGGGCCAAAATAAGAATTCAAAAAAGCCCTTACTAAGAAAAGGGGCAAAAAAAACCCACAAAAAGTGGCTCTTAAAAAGAGCCCCAAAAAACCCATTTTATGTTTTCCTTATAATAATTACAACAAATTTTGATTTTCTCTTTATAATAATGATGGGTGGTTCAAAGCTCCTAGGAGTTTTTTGTGAAGAAAAGGGGCTTTTTTTAAGCAAGAAAAGGGGCGCCCACGAGTTTGTGGGCATTTGGGAAAAAAAACTCAAAAACTTGTTAAAAAAAAGCCCATTATGTTTTTTTCCCCAGCCTTGGTTGAACGTGATAACAATTAAATAATTTAACCTTTGAATTTGAAATTAAATGTCTTTACCAGGCCCGATTCTAGCTTTTTTAATTTAGGGTGGCAAAAAAAACTAGTGGGGGGAGCAGAAAATTTTTTTTGCCACCTTCAGCGGCAGAATTAGCCGTGACCTTCGGTCACAACAAAATATATACATGTACACCACTTGAACCTTTTTGAGAGGGCACTGCCTCCCCAAAAAGGGGTCTAGAATCGTGCCTGGTCTTTTCCATCAATATATCTCGGTCATGACTTGGTTGAGGTCATAAATAAAGTTGGTAGGTTTAAGAAAATCCTATTAATTTTAAAAATTGAGCCTGAGCTTCACAGATTACACCGCCAAAGGGAATAATAATTGCTCTATCGGGCAAAAAGAAAAAAGCTCATAGTACTTTCAAATTTTAACAAAAAGCCCCGAAAAAATGGAGATTAAGTCTTTTCCAAAAAAACGGAGGAAAAGGGCTTTAATTTTAAACTTACCTCGTATTTTATTTATTAATTTTTTGAAATTTATACAAAACCTACGCAAAATATTTTACGTTTAATAAATATTTTCTTGATTAATTTATTTTTAACAAAAACAAAAAACGTGTTTGGTACAATATGTAAAGCCACACAGCCCTTTTGAAAAAATCCCCTTATTTATTTAAAGAGCCTCTTTTATAGGCAAAATCGTATACTTATTTTTTTTAGCCCTTTAATGGTGGGCTTTTTGCATAGAAAAGCCTTTAAAAAATCAACTTTAAGCGCTGGCTCTTTTTTTCCCGAAGCCTGATTTACACCTTTTGTTTCTATATGTTGTTTATTTTATTTTTTATTAGGGATTGTTCCTTTACTAAATGGGGCAGGTCGGCCAATGTTTTAGCTGACCAAATCAAAACCTATTTTGACTACTAAAAATTCGGGTTTTTAGTAAATTATTGTAATATAGAAATAAAGTCGTATTAAATTTAAAACAATGAGCTTTTAAATTTATTTCAGATGTTTTAAATTATAATTCCTTTATACGCAAACGACCTTTTTCTTAAATATATTGGCTTAGATTTTAAAAGAATATAAATATTCGGGGGAAAAAAGTTTAGCCAGTTGTTCTAATTTTGTCAATTTCCTATTTTTTGACTTATAAATTTAATCGATAGGTTGTCGCTACACCTGATTCCTCGATAACGGTCCCGATAAATACATCCACCCATCCCACGCCCGAAAGTAGTATGCATGATCTCTCACTCCACATACCTGCCGATGCGGCCAATTTACTCAATCGTGGTTCTATCAAATTCCCAACTCTCGAAAAACTAAAAATTTCGGAGAGCCCTGCCAAAGAGTCAGTAAACAATGGAGGTAATAAATGCATTTTGCCAGGCTAGCCAATCAAACATTGGGTATTGGATTTGACTGCTAACACGTCAAATCGCATGTTTTTTATGTCCCCTTTTTTTGGAGGAATATTGTAAAAATATGGCAAAAGTCAATTATTACTTTCAACTAATATGGGTAGTAATAAAATTAAGAACTTTGCTGACATTTGCAATAGGTAGGCTGTACAAAATCCCCTTATATTGCCCAATAAGTTGTTTAATATATATTAATGCAATTATTCTCATTCATTGGTAAAGACTTAGGCTAAGCCATAGGTGCTCTATGTGGATCGCCAAAAATTATTTGCCAAAGAGCATTTTAAAATTTTTTTAAAAACGCCTCCCTTCCCTATGTCGACATTGTCAGCAAGTCATTTTAAAACCATTTCCTATTTTATAGGGAAACAGTTAAAACGTCTCGTAAGTTTTGATAATTCTTCCCTGCCAACCAAAGGACCCAAAACCAATTTGTTTGATCTCCAACAGGCCGAACATCGGCACTTCCTGCTTCAAATCGCTCTCAAATGCTCGGACATTAGCAATCCCGCCCGACAATGGACCATAAGTCAGCGATGGAGCCGGATGATATGCCAAGAACTCTTTAATCAAGGTGACATCGAGAGGCTGATTAAGCTTCCTGTTACCACGTTTTGTGATAGGACTCAAACTTCAATTGCGCAAATGCAAGAGGGTAAGTCTCGATATAACACTAGTACTAAGGGTTTCACTTTTTTCTGCCCCTTTGAAAATTAAATGTCCAGTAAATTTTGCCATTTTTATTGTCTTGAATAGAAATTTAGTCTGGCCCTATAAAATGTTCTAGCTTTTAGGCGTGGAATACTTTTTTTGTAATGATCATTAACGTCCATATTTTGGTCTTCTCCCCCATAAGTACAAAGCCTAGCCCTATATAAATCCCGTTTTATCCATATTGATAACTAAGTTCGGTGACTCCCGATTTAAAGAGCTAAAACAAATTTAATTAAGATATATTTTAATGCGAAATTGGATAATTTGTCAAGGACTTATATTCTACCTATATTTAAATCTAAGTGTTATCAACCACTAACCCGGGTTCGCATTTCAAAAAGAATAATTAAGTTAGCTCTTACCGTTTTCGAAGTTAAATGCTCCAAAAGAATTTACTTAATTTAACTAAAATTATTGGGGAAGAAGATAAATCCCCAACAGAATTACTGTCAGATATCAAATTTTACTGGAATTCAGGCAGAAGAGCCAGCTCTCAATTTCCTGTTAAGACTCTGGTTGCCACATTTCGTGATATAGGAGTTTCCCCTAGACATTATCCTTTTATTGGGGAAGTGCTTACCCTTCACGTCTTTTATCACTTTTGACAAGGGCAAGCCCCGCAAGGTTTAATGAAATTTAATTGGCCAGGTTTTAAGGCCTAGGCTCCTAGAAATATGAACGGCTATGGCGGTCACCCATTTATAATTAGGCTCAACGCTGCTCAACTTGAGTGTAGAACAACACAGAAATGTTTACATGGGCATAGTCGTCCGACCTTTGCTACTTTTCTTAAAAACTTAAATTTTATCTATATCTTAATCCTTTTTGAATATGTTTTTTCTATCCATCAAAGGCTTCCTCGAATACGTCGTTTTACCCATATTTGCCGAGTGGCATCGTTACGTCGAGAGCGACTTATCGGACCAAATTATCACCAACATAACTTCCAACAAAAAACGGTGGGCCGTTATCATGAAGGAGATCGAATCACCGTTCGTTCCTATTCTTGAGGAAAGCGAAGAAGCTCTTGAACAAAGCCTCATGTAATTTCCCCTATTTTCTTATGGTCGCGTCGCGTTCATACTTAAATTTTGAAAATGTTTAGAGCTATTTTGGCCTCACGTTTTTTTGTAGTTTCAAATTATGGGGGAAAAAGAATTATTTTTTGCAAATGCCTTTGTTAAATATCAATTAGCCATTGATTTTGGATATATGATATTTTTATATGCGCTAGTCATTAGAAATTTGATCTAACGTTTAGATCAGTACGATTGTTATTATATTTATTAATATTCCATTCACCAACAGAACGGCCAATAGCTCACCAAAGTCTAGCGCTCAACTAATGGCAGAATATGAGAATATCGCTGTGGATGTCATTTTATGGAGGAGGTACTCGGTGCCTTTGTCACTTCCCAAGGTTTAAAAAAATTATCTAAATTTATGATTTTTACACACTTTTAGTAGTAATAGCCGATTGGGCAATAACTAATTTGAGAGCACTAAGTAGATTAAAATTGTTATTTTAATGTAAAGATTTAACAACTAAATGAATAATTTAAAAATATATATTTTCTAGTTCCTTGTTTTTTAAATGCTTTAAAGAAATAAGCTCTTGTGCCCTGATCGCTTAACGCCTCAACAACATACATGTGATTAAAATTTATAATTAATGGCTTGTATTTATCTACTAAGGGGGAGCAAAACAAATCATTTAACCACATTTAGCTAAAAAAATTCTTCCCTCCGCGTTTTTTGAACCAATTTTCGATGCTAATTAAGATTGGGGAGTTTTTTATAAATACGCTCTTTATGTCGAGAGAAATAATTTACAATTTTTTGGAAAACTTGAATGAACTTTAAACGCGCCCTTACTTAGCCATTAGCATATTTGTGATTTTTATACAAACCTCAGCATCCGTTGTCACCGAGGCGTAGAAGTTACCCCAAATTCAAAAAGGTCAAATGGCACACGATCTTTGAAGAACCCAATGACGGGTGGAAAATGAGTGTTGATGCCAAACGGAGAGCTACCATAGATGCCATATTACTCGACAGACCGGCAATTATGGGGTAACTTTTAAACTGCCCAATTCCAAATACATCTTCTTATATTAAGTTAATAGCCCTATTTTTATTGAATTAAAATGATTGGAAATTTAACCGGGACTGGGCGCAGAATTTATGCAGGCAAATCCAAATGGCAAAGGCATTTTTAACAGTTGATTTATTGGAGGCATTTTACTTTAAATGAAAAGGGCTCGCGGACTAGGTTTTGATTACTCCTAAGGCTACATTTAAATGTTAGGAGATTCTTATCTAGAGAATTACAAAAAAAAGGTTTGGTAAACTGAACACTATCCAATTTTGAATTATTATTTTCTCAGGTACGATGATAAGTATTCGTTTGATGTAGCACCTTCGAAACGGCGATTTTCGCTTTTTGCCAACTCTCATTTTCTTTCGTCCACCTTGATGACCAAAATTAACCGCTTAACAAGGCAAGAAAGCTTTAATAGGGATGAGTCGCCAGTTCGAAAGAAAAGTATATATGGTTATATAGGAATTTTTTAATTTATTTAATTTTGCCATTATTAAATGTTTTAAAATTTCGTCTCGCAAAGTTAAATAAAAAAACCAAAAAAGAAAATAAAAACTTATAAAAGATCAAAATTGTTTCAGTCTTTAGTGAGCTAGTCTGATAGAGATAATTTTCTATTAAAAGTTTATAGAAAAAAAAATTGAAAAATAAAAACTTATAATTTTATTACTAAATAAATACTAGTTACTCTCTTAATAATGATAGAATTAAAAAAATATCTAAAAACAAAAACTAATAAAGGACTATCGAAATCATTTGTCAGGGTTATAAAAAATGGCGTTTTTCACTCAAATGTAAATTAGGGTCACTTTCAAATGGAGTTTTGTTTTTGGCAATTAAAGATAAAATGAGTTTACTATGTTATTCATATGAAAATTAAATTATTTAGTTGTTTAAGTCTAATGAAATAATACACTAACTTAATTATTTTTTATTTCGATAATTTGAAAAAAATTGCAAAAAATGATTTTTAATATGCCCATTTTTTATTTAAAATGAACTCCAGGTTTTATGCGAGCTCTTATAACCCAGTGTCAAATGTATCGATCATTTTTTGTAGGTTACATTCCAAGGAAGTCCATGTTCCCTGATAGGGGATGTTCTTTTGCATTGGATGACAGTATTAACAATCCCAACGATACGTCATTCTCATTGCTCAACCGTAATTTAGCTCTCATTTATGTGGCCCGGCAGAAATCGTTTCGCGAAAGACAGGGTCAATAACGGAAAATAAAAATCTGTTTTTTTATATACATTAATTTCAGTGTTTATGTTATCAACTTGTGTAATACGTTTTTAAGTGCTTCTAATTTAAAATAAACGCTAATTTATATACTTATGAATGCTATATTTATTAATAAAGGACCAAAAATTTATTATTAAAAAGCATTACGATATAGGACGTCTCAGGAATGTCGGGCTTTATGAGAATTTTTAATTTCTATTGATTGTAATCATATAACTTAAGTAGTTACTTATTATTTAAATTCAAAAAAATATTAACCTAATTAAATTTGTTTTTATTTTATTTTATAGGTAAATTTTAAACATTAAAATCTTTTTTTAATTTTTTCTTACTGACATTGTAGAGGGTTTAATGATATAATTTGTCTCCGCAGCCCGCATGTTATGGTATCACATTTAACGTCGAAATCTAAAACAGGTGGCTAACGGGCGATATTAGGGTAATATCATTACTAAAAATTCGCTGGGTTTTTTGTTTAGCATTGAAAGATATATCTTGGTTGGTATGTTAAAATAAGTTGAAATTGCCCTATACAGCCCTAATTACAATTGGTCGAATCTAAAATGACCAGAGCGCATTGTAAGTTCTCTTTTATTTGTCATTGAATGCTATAAAAAATAGAGTTAATGCTTTCAATCAAAATAGCTTAAGATACTGCCAGTTTTGCTAAAAGACGCAAATTAAAGTAATATAATAGCTTAATAAATTGGGCACATTGACCATGTGAGAGGATGATAAGGTGCAAATTTGCCTTGAGTTAAATATAAATTAAGTTTTTATCTTTTCTTCCATTGGAAACGGCTTATTCGTCAGAAATCTGTAAGCTATCAGAATAATGGGCAGGTTTCCGATCTGTTGGCGGTCATCCAACCAACTACTAACCAGACTCAGGACTGATAAACTTATGTTTAATAGACAACACAAGCTTGCAAGCACTATAGGTCGTACGACTTTTAAATTGTGTCTTAAGTTCAGGGTTATTAGAGATTATATTCGGGTCCCGAAAAACGCTCGGCCCGGTGCTGGCCCGCCCAAAAAACAAACCGGGCCGATATTTAGGATGGTACGGGCCGAGCCGGGTCAAAATTTTGAATGGGTCGATTTTAAAATTGGTTTTTCATTGATAATTTTTAAAACATAAATTTCTAGCTTATAATATTTTCGGGCCGTATATGTACTCGCAGTCGGGCCGGGCCTAAAATAAAACATATTCCGGGCCGGGCCCAAAATAAAAATCTAAATTTAGGGCAGGCCTGGCCTGGCCTAAGGGCATGTTCGGATGGGCCGGGCTAAATTGAAAAATATGTTGGGTGGGCTGGGCCTAAATATCTCGGCTCAATTTGAACTGTTTTAAAAAAAGCAAGTAAAGAAGAATTAATATCCTTATCGATTTATGAATTATAATAAATCCAGCTCGTTTAATTTTAAATTAAAAAAAAAAGATTTTAAAACCACCGAAAATAGAGGGCCTTACAGCATGTCCCTGACCTAATAATTCGTCATTTAAATTACTTTTATATGAAACCTCTAAATAAAAAAATGATGTTTGATGATTTAAAATTGCACAAGGGTTGGCGTAGGTACAAAAATATATTCATTTTCTAGTTCAGTGTTTAATTCAACGAAAAAATAGGAAGTATTATATGTAAATATTGCGAGTGATATTTCCGTTTTCACCAGAATTTAAATTAGTTACATGATTTCAGGTTAGGTACTCTGGGGCAATATAAATAACGGAACCTATAAATCCTATATATGCCCTACTAAAAGCCAAAAATTATTATAAAATTTTGACCACCAATCTATCTGATAATTCTATATCAAAAAGTTTAAGAGGACATTTGAAATGTTTTTCATCCTGCTAATTTCTTCGATGATGGCTTTGATACTCGGTCAATGTAAGCAACATTTTCACAATTCTAGTCATGAATGTTTCCAGCGCCTCTCAGGGTTTAAATTTTTTTAAACTAAAAGAAAGTTGCAAATCACTGTTAAATCTAGCACATTATGCCAGCCCGTAATGGAATAAGTATAGCCTAGACTTAAAATACTTTGCCTAACTATCTAACGGCCTTAATCGTAACAAGTTTGAAAGAAATCCCATGAAAAATTTTTTCTGCCCCTAAAGCTTAGAAATCAGGGAGCCACAAAACTTTGGCTCATTGTCTGCCCCATAACTTGGGGCAGGAAAAGAGCCATAAAAAAGGGGAATATAACCTTATAATAAAGGCTCTCACTCAATAAAGAGGCAAAAAAAAAACTCGAAAATTCTGGCTCCAAAAAAACGCCCTGAAAAACTTTTCATTTACAAAATATATTATAATTTTTTAACTTTAAAAAAATTTATCTTGACCGATTAAGGATAAATTAAATACACATTCGTAAGCATAGTATTCAATAATTTGGGATAAGTTTTTAGCTTTTATATATTTTTTTAATATGCGTGGGGATAGCAGAGTATATATTTAAATTGGGACGATTTGTATTTAAATTATAGCTGATAAGTCTGGCCAGACAAAGCCTTAAAGAATTATTTTGGACTCAACCATATTTGACCCAAATCTAATAAATGCTACTTTTAAGTTCTAAATCAGGCCCCTTCTTGAGTTTAAACCGGGTCGTGTGACATAATTGTCTACTTACGCTGAATTTTCATTTTAGGCCTGACCTGGCCTCCCCGACATAATTATCAACTTAAGCTAGTTTATTTTTTTAGGCCCGACCCAAATACGAAAATACGGCCCGGAAACTTGATTATTGCAGGCTATATATTTTTTGCTTTAAAATTGATAAAATACAGAGTATAACATTCTTCTTCTTAATAGTTACAAATTAAGGCAATATGAGATATTAAAATTGGTTCGACCCGTTTCAAATTATGCCAGACCGGGCTTGTTGTGGGCGAGCTGTCACCGGGCCGGATGGGCTTTCATATCTTAACTTTGTTTCCTATAGTTCCTTCAGCCCTGTACGATTAATTTTTCCAAATATTATTTTTTTAATTTTATTTTCCAACCTGTGAATTACAATTCGCAGACCGAACTAAACTGTAAACAAATTTATTTTGGTAAAAATAGATTGGGTTTCATAATTTGACAGGAACGTTTCAGGTGTCAATATTCTATTTGTAATTGAGGAAGGAGTATTTGTAATTCGTACATTAAATATCGTAAAAATTCAATTTTTAACCACCTCAATTAACGAAATAATTTTAAATGTTATGCAAAATATGGTTTTAAAACCAATATTTATTCACTCACAATAGATTATGGGGCAAATTTAAAAGCCGCACACTTTGTATTAGAGGAATATCCTACAGCGCACATTACAAGCAAATTAGACTATAAGGCTTAAATTTAATGGTAAAAAAATGCCGGGTGAGTTTTTTTCAAAGCTCCTAGAAGTTTTTTTTTTCGAAAAAAAGCTTTTTTGTATATACCCCTTTTATTTAAGCAGAGGGGCTTTTTTTAGCTCGTGGGCTTTTTGCCAAAAAAACACAAAAAACCAGGTCAGTGCCACCGGCTATAAGTTAGATTGTAGATTGTTAGTCATACAAAGTTTGCCGGGTAATAATTGGGTAAAGGGGTGGCGGATTTTGAACAACATGGTTTTAACCTTTTGAACAGTCCAAATTGCAAAATATCGTAAGAAATGTTTTATCTTTAGATTGGACATAAGAACTAGGAGAGGAGTGGACATGGGAATACATAAAAACAGTTTTTTTAAAAGTTGTTTGAGATCAAATATTTAATTTAAGTCAAATATGGATTCATCCGAAAAAAAATTTTCTTTTTGTAGTATTATACAAATGTAAATATTTTGCTTTACACTGTTTCTCACCCCAGGTCAAAGTTTGGTATAATTTTTAATAATCTTGAAAAGAAATTTTATTTTTACGAAACAATGATGAGAAGACATTCGGTGGTTAACATTATTAAACTTAATTGGCGTAAAAGTATTCAAAACAAGCAAGTTCCATGTTTTTATTAGGCCAAAATTTTACTATGTTCTACTAAATTTAAGCCGCACCTTAATATATCATACAACAAAAGTAAGACCCCTTGATTCGAAAAAAAATATTTAAAAGAAAATTTCTTTTAATATTTTAAACTATGACTTTTTAATAAACAAATTTATTCTATTTTGGGCGATAATTTGCCCATTACGCCTATAAATTGAATTCTCTAATGTTATTCATTTTTTTTTAATATTATTTGCCACAAAGTTTGGACCCGACTTTTACATTTTAAATAAATTTAAATATTATTATTTGAAAAGCTTATGTATAAATTATCATATTTGTTTATAGTTATTATTTTTTCCGTAGCAAAAATTATCACTTTCTTCATTTCTATGACTTTGATGTATTGATAGATTTTGAAGGGGCAACGGAAAAAAGTTACGAATTAAAATAAAGGTGAATTAAATTAAACTAAATACCGTAAATTTTAATTGATTTGCCCTTATAAATTTACACCACTCAAAATAATCTTTTTAATTTAATTCTCAATTTAACAGTATTAAAATATACAACCTGTGTATTATGATACATTTGATTATATTTAATTTTTCCATCTTATTTAAAATAAAAAATTATCATCTTATTAATTAAAAAAACAATATTTTGAAAAAAATAATTTATATTTCTAAGAATATATTTTTTTAAATTTATATTTTAACAATATTTTTATCGATTTTCATTAAAAATTTTCCGTGATCAATAAATTATTAATAAGGTGGTTTGCCAAAATCAAATTTTAAGATTTTAGATATACTAATATATTTTGTTGATCAATAGGCCGTTATTTTTTTTTGAAATGTTTGAGAATTGTTTATGGGGTGCATTATAATAAATTTTTTTTCCAATAAAGTACTTCTTTAAATGAGAGAAAAGTTTAAATTTTTTTATATTCGAAAAATTTTTGTTCGTAATCTTAGGGCTAAAGAACAAATTTATTATTTATTTTTAATTCGATTAGATAAATAGGTGAATAAATATAAATTTTAGGGTCACTAGTTTTTTTCGTATATATAAAAAATTAATAATAAAAATTGTTTCATTTTGTTATTTTAAAATTTGACTTTGAACAGCATGCTTAAAAATTTGTTGCGAAATCGTTGCCAATAAACAACAACTTTTTTGATAGGAAAGTAAATGGGGAAAATATTAGTGCCCAGGCCTGGGGAATATTGAGCTAACAGGTAAATAGGATAATTAGAGGCTTATTTTTGTAAAAAGTTCGTAAATCGGGCAAGAAGCCCCATTTATTTTATAGTAGGAGCTTTTTCTCTAAAGGAGCTATTTGGGCTTAGTATAGCAATGAATCCCATTCCAAATTCAAAATAAAAAAAAACTAAAAAGGGCTTTTGGAAAAAGCTTTTTTCCCATTTTTTCGGGAATTTTAAAATTATAAGCTTTCCCCCTTTTTTCACCGGAGAAAGCCCATTTTTTACCCCTTCGGCCCACACTTTTTTCTGCATTGGTGCTTATGAAATACATTGCCGACATATGTGGCCCGGGCGTTAAAATTGTTATCATAAAAATATATTTGTATATCTAAATACTAATATTTAATAGCAAATCTTAGAGTGGACCATGATGGCGGAGATACATACATCGTTAAATGGGATGTAGAAGGTACCAATTGCGGTGAGTACGATATTAATGTATCGGGACCTATCGGAGTCGTCCTCAGCGATCTAAAAGTAATAATTTTATTTTTAATTATTATGTACAACTATATTGTGCAATTTGACTTATTGACCGATCTTATTAATAATTTTCATTCAACCCGGTGCCAGCTTTCGATTGGATAACGAGTGAGCATTGTTCAAAAAAAATAGTTTTTAATCTCTAATTTTATTTTGCAAAATTAGATCCGTAATATAACATTTCTGTTAGAGAAGCAGGTGAGCGGGTAATTTAAGTACATTTTAAGTTTTTAATAAGATTGACTGAACTGAAAGAGTTATCCGGGTCTAGCCATGAATTAAAAATTTAAATATCATAGCTTTATACAATTCACAATTTTTTTTATTATGCAATCAATATATATTTATAAGGCAGACATAAGCTGAAATGTTAGCTATGCTGTCCAGCTTATGACATTTCAAGTTGAGCGGCCAAATTGGGATCCATAGTCGCAGGTTTGACTTACATTAAGAGATGGATCTATTGTTACCGCATTTAAGTTGTGGAGCCAATAACTTAAAAACAGTTACAAATGGTAACAACATCTACTCCCATTGCGATGGGTTAAAAACAACAACAACATTAAGAGATAAGAATATAAGAATAGATTTAAGGAACTAATTTTGAGACCGATTTAAAAGTTTGAATTACCAAATTAGGAAAAAAATTGCCATATTATTATATAAATATATATTGCAAGTTTATGTAGGGGAGACCGGGGCGAAATGGTTGGTGGGGTGAAATGATTAATGGATATATCTCTGCCAGATATTATTTAATATGTATAAATTTTATATATGTTGTAGATCTTTAAACAAGCTATCGATTCATTATATTTTTTACATATACATCTATTTGAAAAAATTTAGAAAATCTCAATTAAAGAAAAAATGCTATTTCAAATTTATGTTTTAAGCAACAATAATTTTGCTTTCTTTTTAATAAAATGTTACCTTGAAAATATTATTAAAATTAAAAGATTTAAAAAATACTTCGTTGTAAGAAAATAATACATTTTTAACTTAAAACTGAATATTATTTGAACATTATTGATTTTGCAAACACTACTCAATTCGGGGCGAAATAAACATATTCATTTCGCTCAAAGACAGATGAAGACATTCTCAAAGAAGCCCTTATAACCTCAAAAAAATAATTCAAATCCATTTACCAAACAGCTAAATAGTTTAAGATTTCGTATTCTACCCTTTTTTGACGTTCTCAATATAATTTGAAAGGAAAAACTATATTTAGTCTCACAGAGGAGGAAATTCTTGTTCAACGTGTTATATTTGCCTCTAAATGTTATTTAGGCCTATCTCCTAAAGAAGTAAATAACTTTTATAATAAATTAGAATAGAAAACTAGCATATGTATATGCTGTCATACTTAACAAAAAAACCCCTACCAGTTGGATTGAACAAAAATTAGCTGGACCTGATTGGTTCAACAATTTTATAAAAAGAAACCCTATAATTTCTAAAAGAAGCCCTGAATGTACCAGTCTAGCCAAGATATCTGGTTTCAATAAAGAAGCAGTCAATGATTTTTACCAGAACCTAATAGATCTAATGGAAAAATTTTATTTTGAACCTCACATGATATTCAATTTAGATGAAACTGGTTTATTAACAGTTCCTTCACCATCTAAAGTGGTGCACATAAGGGTGTTAAGCAAGTTTATTATACATTATAATAATTAATTACTAGGTAGGAACAATTGTTTCTGCTGAAAGGGGCAGCCTTGTTACCATGTGTATTGCCATAAATCCAGTTGGGCAATTAATTTCACCTTATTTCATTTTTCCTAGAAAAAAGGTTTAAGGTGGAATTTTTAACTAATGGTCCTAATGGGAGTGATGGTTGTGGCAATTCATCAGGATGGATGAAAGAAGAAGAGTTATTGGGGTATTTAAAACATTTTGTAAAATATGTTAAATGCTCAACTGAGGATCCAGTAAATTGATTAATTATATTTTAAATAAAGGCACTTATAATTATGGATAACCATGTATCTCATATATTTATAAAAGTAGTGAACTTTTTTAAAGATAATGGGATTAAAGTGGTCACACTACCACCTCATTGTTCACATAGACTTCAACCCCTTGATGTTGGGATTTTTGGGCCACTGTTGTAATTGATTATGATATAATTATTAATAAAATAATCTAAATCTATATTTATTATTCAATATATAAGGTTTATTTGAAATTTAAGCTGTAAATTTAATAAATTTTACACACTTTTTTGCCCCATGGGTGTTTCATTTTACCCCGTATATGGGGCGAAATGGCTAATACTAGTGGGTTTATACATTGTTTCAATATCTTTTTACAGAATTATATTTTTTTGGTTAAACAAATTATTTTATAAAATATAATGAAGTATCTATAAAATGAGCCATTAATTTTTTCTTTTGGATCAAAAATGTGTCAGCAGCAACGATTTTGCAAAAATATGTTCATTTCGCCCCGGTTTCCCCTAAAATGTTATTATCTGTTTTCAACATACATTTGATTTTTATTCTAAAAAAATTGTCGGATGACCTTAAGCTATAAAACTTGTATTCTAAACAGTGAAGCAGCGTTGAGACTTATTAGTAGTTATCGGCAACGAATCCCAAACCTATTTTTCTGAGAGCCTAAGCCTAAAAACCTATGTCACCGGCGCGAATTTAACTCTAAAGGGCCTGCTAATTAAAAGAGGCATAGCCCTAACGGGTAAGCCGTTCCCTAATAGGGAAAAAGCTGGAGCCTCCTTTACCTCATGTTATTAAAACCTAAAAAGATGATTTCGTATGCTGCGATGTTTAAAAATAGTTTAATTTTACTTGCTTCGTGGCATTTATATGCATTAAATATTATTAAAATATTCATAAATCGTTTACAGTAAGATTTTGAAACCTTGATGTTTACAAATTATTACACAAGTCGCATAATGTCAGAAAAAAAAAGTTTTTGACACTGAAAATTGATTGCCATGATGGCCTTATATAGTAAATATTTTTCATTTTCTGTAGTTTCTTTCGCCTTCGGCTATTTTGCTGCGTCCATATCAGAATGGCCATAACAACAAAAAAAAAACAAAGAGAATTTTCTTGAGATAAATATCGGGTAAAGTTTTTTCCCCAATTTTTCCAATTTTTTTAAAACCGCGTCCAAAGTTCTGAAAATAATTTATATAATTTCCTTAACTATTAATTTTCCAAAAAATCTATTGACATGATCAGATTCCTCATAAAAACCCCATCTAAAAAGGTTTTAGCTCAAAAGTATTAGCAATTTAATTTCAAGTTATTTACGATCGAAAAACGGATTTTATGACGAAAACCACTATTTTAAAATAAAAAAATTAAGTATTTATAAAAATTTAAACGCCTTACGTTAATTATGAATGTTTTGGTAATCTAAATGCATTTTACTTTTGTTACTATCCATACGCTTTGTGATATGAAAATACGGAATATATGGCTTCCCAATTTAAATAGGACACGATATATTATGTTCATTAAAATATTATTTGAAGTTTAAATTTTAAAGTTTAGCTGTTTTAAATATATCAAAAAAAATAATTTTTTTTAAAATGCGTTTTTTTAACCATATTTCAAAAATTATAATATTTATAGCTGATTTATAAAGTTTGATTAGAAAAAACGATAATGGATTTGAAAATCCCTAGCATGGCAGGTTTGGTCTCTGTTGGTTCAATTCTCAAATATTGACCTGTGTTTAAAATGGCATTTCAGGTTTTTGTGTTTCCCTGGAGTAGCTACCGGTACCCGATCGATGTGAAGGTAAGTGGGACACACTATGTAACGGTTCAATGCTATCGCAGAGCGCACGAGGGTAAACTAATCTACCGAGGCAGGGAAAGCACGGTACTTTTGCAAGGAGAATTTTACTTGCAATAAATTATATGGACCAAAACTAATTTAGCTTTATTGCCATTTTTAAAAAATCTATCACAACACAATTGATTAGAATTTGAATATGTATATATATAGATTTACCCAAGATGATTGTTTATGATGCAATTGTTAATAAAATTTAGAGTTCTGCATTCCAATTTGGCAGCGGCCATTTTGTGTTTTTAATTTTTGTAGCAAATATTGTGTAACACCTGATTTATGGTTTTAAAAATGCACTAAAAATCTACAGCTTTATAAAACAAAAAAGGGCCGTATAAACAAATAATTTCTTAACGAGACCGCCCCAAAACTTTGGCCATGTAAAAACGTCTAGTCAAAATGCCAAATTTAGCGTTTTCTAAGCTATCTAAGTGGAATAAAACTTAAAAATGATATCCATTTCACCAAGAGCAATATTGGAACTATGGGTGCTTGCATAAGTCAATGTTGATTTTCCGCATTTTATTTGTACCAATAATAATGTTACTCAAAGTGAAGTTATAGGGAACTATGTTAAAGTTAAATGGTTATATTTAAGCTATGATTGTTTTAGTTAGATAGATTAACGGCGATTGGGGCTACACCGAAGCATACGTGTAAATCACGTTCACAAAGACTATAAACATGAACAACCGCAGGATTATTATAATAAATAAAACATTTCTAAAAATATAATTAGTTTATTTTTGGTATTGAAAGTTTAATTTCTCTATCTGTTTCCCATATATTAAAATCATTGACCGTTAAAGGTTTACGGATAGTGAGGGAAGGGGGGGGGGGGGGGGGGGGGGGTGTGCATTATTGCATATGTATGGCAGCAGCTATTTAATTTGCCACGAAATTAATTTTTATTTAAAATACACAATTGCAAACACTGTAAATTGTTGAGATCATGCTTAACCTGGTTGTTAGCAGGTCTTAATTAACCTGCCGATCTGATTAATATGTATGAAAAAAAAAATTTTTAGTCCAGACTTGGTTAGGTTGACATGTACCTAAAATAATTTTGCGTCAAGCTCTTTTCCAAGTGTGGCAGCTAAAATTGCTTAAAAATGTTTTCGATTAGTTTTCTAGTAGAATTAATGACTTAATTTAAAAATTCTACATTAGCAAGCATTGATAAAGAATGTAAAATTTATCTTTAAATAAAAATTTTATTTTGTTATATTTATTTAGTTATATTAGGGCGTTAAATTATTATTATATACAAATGTTTAAATAATAATGTAATTTTTCTACCTACCATAAAATAATTTACAATTTGTGAAGATTATGATCTAAATCAGCTATTAAATATTTTTAATTATTAAATATTAAAAGGTGACATATCTGATTGGGCCTTCAGATAAAGTACGAAATTTAAAAAAAAATACAAAATTGGGAACCTATTTTAGCATTGACTATAGCACGGTCCTGACCGCCAAAATGCTAATTTGCATTTTTATTAAATTTATTTTAAATAGATTTTGGTTATGGGCACGTGCAGAGTGAGTTTTTATTTTCGTAAAATTTTCATAATTTTAAAAATAAATATTTTGTAATAAAACGCAAATTTTTAAAAAATTGCATTCAATATATGCGCATAAAATGTTTTTTCTGAAATAAAAAAACTTTTGAAAAAATTTAAAAAAAAAAATAAATTTTTAAAATTTTCAGAATTTTCAAAATTTTACCAAAATAAAAACTCACTTGCACGTGCCCATTAGAGTTTTAAAATTGTTCGTTAAGGGTTATTTTAACAATCTATACTAAGGATACTTTATGTAATTAAGATTAGTTTATAAAAACTGTTTCATATTTGCCTGGCAAACAAATTATATGATAGAGATAGATAAAAATGGACGGTAATTAAAGCTTTGCATCAGGATCACTCGCTTTAGGCTGTGATTAGTAAATTACAATATTAAAAAAAAGAGGCAAAATAAACAGTATTTATCAAAATAACAATTATTAATATTTGCCCGTAATTGTGCCTACCTACCAAGGATATTTTCAAAATAAAAAATTTAAATTGTAAACTAACTAATATAATGTTTACTCGTTGTTGGGTAAGAAAAAAATTTCTTCTATCTGAATATCAGTAAAGGTATTAAAGTTTATCTTCCGTTTATTACAAATGCATTTTCCCAACTTTGAATTTTTTGTCTGGGCGCGTTCAGACTCATTTCAAATTTATGAAAAATTTTAAAAATTTTAAATTTTTCAAAAAAATTTTTTTTTTCAAAATATTTTAAAAACTTTTTTTTTCAGAAAAACTATTAAAAGGCTAATAACAAAAATTGGCGACTTTTTGTAAAAAAAGCGTTCAATGTCAAAAGGTAAAAATGTTTAAAAATTTTTAAAAAAACGAACTGAGTCTGAACGCGCCCTTTAACCAAATACACAAACAAATTCAAAAAGTAAACTTTTTTAATTTAAAATTCAAAATCTAAAGACATAAAAGGTTGCAACAAGCTCACAAATTATGTCTCTAAATGTCAACAATATTATTCATTTAAAAAATATTATCGCTTTATGCAAGCATGAGCAGGGGCGTTGAGGAGGCCTAGGGGGCAACTGCCCTCTTTAGAAATTTTTTTTTCATGATGTAACCAGCGGTTGAATTTATATAACAAACACATAAAAGGGAATAGAAATTAAAAAAATTGCTATTTTTTGGATAATATACAACCTTATAATATAACTTTGCGAATAAAATATTAATATTAAAATTAAATTTGTAGTTCCTTTTCTCCAAAAAAA
This sequence comes from Acutogordius australiensis, assembly GCA_030555515.1. NCBI lineage: Eukaryota > Metazoa > Nematomorpha > Gordioida > Gordea > Gordiidae > Acutogordius > Acutogordius australiensis. The sequence goes on from CM060245.1 coordinate 12,338,070, forward strand.
TTTCTTGCGCCACTTTAGAAAAGTTTATGCAGACGCCCCTGAGCATGAGTTTTTATTTGAGACATAAAGAAAAATTAATGAAAAAAAATTTGAATAATATTAACAGAAAATTTATGAAATAATAAATATTCTTCAAAAAAATCTGCTAAAATTTGATATTTCTATTTACAAAATTCATAAATTTAATATTTTCTTTGTATTACTTATTACCAAAAATTTATATGTAATATACCTGCATAAAGTTTTTTTATATACACACTTTTATGAAACAATATATTGTGTTAGAAATTATATTAAATTACAGCTTGGAACCATATTCTATATGCAACTTAATGTGGGTCTTGATTTTCAATAAGTTATAGTGGGATTTTTGGGAACCTAAAAATCCTTTAATAGGCGATTTTTTTGTATTTCATAAAAACATTTAATTTAAAAGCCATAAAGTTTTAAATTTTGCTCGTTGTTTAAACGATATTTTTAAATAAAAGGTGCTGGGGTCTTCTGCCCTCACTTACCCGATTGCAGGTCAACCCGCGAATGGTAGGGTGAGATGTAACACGAATCCTACAATGGGGTCCATAAGGACCCAAATTTAAACCTCCATATTTTTAAGAGTAAAAAAGCTATAATATAACTAAAAAATATTTGCTCTTTAATTATAAATATAAGTTATTAATGTATATTGTAAATTAAATTTAACACAAAGTAGAAAAAAATCTGTAAAAGAAATTTTTTATATTTCTATATTACATTAATTAGTTCTTTTCACTAAACTAAATATATAATTATTATTGATTGAAACGTGTTTTTTAAAATAACAGATAAATTTATGAAAAAAAAATTTTAATTAAAAAAATTATTTTTGGCTTTTTATATACTAGATATTTTAAAGAGAAAAATAAATAACTCATATCATCATTATACCTAACGAACATTTTATATACTTAATATGTAAAATTATTTAAAAAGATAACCAGAATATTAAGTTGCAATTATTTAAGTTTGAATTTACATAGAGGCAATAACATGGTTTCAACATTGAAATTGAGAGTGGGTCCATTTATGAACCCCAAAATTTTGTTATAAGACTTAGACCAAATTTTAATTAATAGTTTTGTTTATTATATATTTAAGAAAAAAGTCACAAAAATTTAACCCATAACATATAATATTTGTTAAGGTATTTAATATATAAGATGTGCTCTCCGTATGGATCCCATAGTGCTAATCGCGGATTATTTACGTTCAATATTACTACAACAATTTTTAGACACAGCCAATGAGCACATGACATTAATAGCTCTTATAAAATAATTCTTGATATACTAGCGAAAAATAAATTTTCTTAACCCGGTGGGGTCTATATGGACCCCGGCACTTTGAAATTATAAATAATATTATATATTATGGGTCACATATAATAAATAAAAAAAAAATAATTAAAATTAAAATTTTGTCCAAGTTAATAACAAATTTTAGAAAAAATTTAATTATGGTCCGTGTGAGCCCGATGTGTTAATTCCAAAATGATATTGTCTTAATGTAAATTAAAAAAATTGCAACATTATTTAGGTATTATTTCATAATAGTTTTACATATCAAGTTTGTAATATGTTTGAATTCTATAATATTGGCAGGAATTTTTTTTTGTAAGATATCTAGTTGGTGAGTAATGGCCAAAAATAATTTTTTATTTCATAAAAATTTTTTTTTACAAAACTTTCTTAAAATATCTACCAGATTTAAGAACACGATTATTATTAATACATTTTATTTATTGACGAGTCATGTAATGTAGAAAAAAAAATTTTTTATAAAACTTTTTTTGACTGTTGCATTCAGGGCCGTACCAGCCTATCTCATGGGTCAGACATTTGCTGAAGGCGCTACATTATTTTTATTTTGATTTTACTTTTATTAATTGTTTAGAATTCTATTTTATCATATATTTTCTAATTATATAAGATTTTTACCATGCATCATATTTCACTGAATTAATATTAAAAAAAATTATTTTTATTGTTACTTCTTGTTCTTTCTATATAATGGAAAAGGGGCGCCTTATTTTTCTGCCTAGGGGCGCTTGATAAACCTGGTACGGCCCTGGTTGCATTATACATTAATAGTAACATACGATAGTAGCACGTACTCTTCTTCAAAATAATAAAAAAACTAAATTTATTTTGAAGTAATAGGGGTTAAAATTGGGGTCCATATAGACCCCACAGTAGCAATTTCCCACCTTAGCATTCGCGGGTTTGACGTAAATTGAGCCTTAAGGCCATGTCTTTGGTTATTATTCTTTTTATCAAAATAAGTTTACATTTATAGTTTATAGTATTTTATGAATATTGCATTATTGGGCATTTTAAATTGTAAGTATACAGAAATTTAAAATTATAAAACTTATTGTCTTAAATTATACAACATAAATTATTATTACAAAATTGCAATGTAGCTAAAATTTAAATTGTCTATTTTTGCATAAATTGAAGCACATTTGTGTATAGCACCATTTTTTTTTAATAACTATTTGTTCTAGCTTGTTAGAAAAAATTTCAATTCTATGAATGCTAAAATTTGAGCGCCATATGGCTTTTGTTTTTATTATAAATTGGCTAGTCTAACAGTATTAATCTCATGCAAAAAGTTATTGAATATAAAAATGAGTTCAAAGATTCTTTGCATCCAAATGCTGAGACCTTTTTAGATTACGCAGAGAAGGTGCGTCAAGACATGGTAGTTCCTCAAAAAATATTTTTAAAAAATTCGGAAAAAGATGATTTAACTCCTGATACTGATCCAGTCATAACTGCTAGTAATATGAATATTCCCGATCATTTGAAAGCTATGGGTATTTATAAAAAATTTTAATTAAGTGTATTTTGTTTTTAATGTTATTTGTTTTGTGCTTAAATCTAATAATCATAATCTAAATTAATCTATTAATTTTATATTTTAGTCTATAATATTCTTTATTTATATAAATTAGGAGGTTGTATAAAATGTTTGTTTTTAGTTACTTTTTTTGGCATTTAATTTCTGGATTCATATATAATATAGTTGTAGCACCTGATTGTATTTTTATATAGGCTCAATTAAGTTTTAATATAATTGTTATTTTTATTTTTATTAAAAAATTTGCAATTTCATTTTAAATTAATTCTACTTTTATTTCAATTTTTGTAGATACAGATGCCAACCATGATAATTTAAAACCAAAACCATTTACACTATCTCCAAGAAAATTAAAAAATATGTTAAATTTATCATCAAACCCAATGTTTACTAGCTTGGATGATCCTTTTGCTATGCCAATAATTCCTAGGTACATTAAAGGAAATGAATTATTTATTAATTGTTAATATTTTTTTATTTACTTTTTTCCATTTTAGTTAAGTTTTGGTATTTTTATCATAGGTCATATGGTTGATTTACACTTTTTTGAGCTATCTTAACCAGTAGTGAATAAAAATAGTTAGTAAATGTGCATCACAAATTGAAATCCTAGCAGCCTTGATTAATAGTGCTAAATTAGTCTGACATTTCCAAATAAGGTAAAAGTAGAAAAATAAAAAAAATAATATGTAAAAATCTGTAAAATACCTCTTCTAATAAAAAAAATATTGCTTCTCAATGCTAATTTATACCACCAAGCTTATGAATATTAATCTTTATTTAGGATTGTTTAACACATTTTTTTAAATATTATTTATTTAGTTTTATTTATTGTTTGATAGAATCATTAAAATTAAAAATGATTAAATTTAGATTGCATTTCTCATTTTTGTTTTCTTTACTAATTGATTTATTAACCTGTGAAAAGTGTAAATTTTATTCTTTTTGACAAAAGTGAGGAAAACATAAAGAGAATAAGTAAATTAAATAATGAATTTTTTTAAGAGGGGATAGGATTTATTTATTAAGCACACTAATAAAATAATATTTATCTATTTATAAAGTTCCTTCAGGTATGAATTTGTTTTTTTTGTATATGTTATTTAAATAGCTGAAAAAATATAGTGCAACAACTTTAGACCATTAGCTGCAAATTTTTCAATTTATAAAATTAATTTTGATAAAATAATATTTTGTAAATTTCGTACCGTTTTTTTCATTGGTATCCTATAAAAAAATTTATTTTTTTTAATTTTGCTTCTATTATTTTTCGCAAAAATCGCTACATATTTCATTTTTGGGTCACAAAGACTTTGTCTTCCAATTTTTGTGAAACTTGTAGATGTCTGACAACATTTTTTTTTACTTTTCTTATTTTAAAGGCACGTTTTGACCTTTAATCTATGAATCATTATGAAATACTAAAATTTACAGAAGAAACAGATTAAATAAAATTAATTTTATATAATCCAATACTATAGCAAATTAATTGTTAAAATCAATATTTATATCACAAAAACGATGTTATTAATTTATGAATATATATATACCACAGCGTCCCCAATGGACAAATGACTCTCAATCAAAGGATGGATTTTTTGCAGCACCAAATGAATCAAAATAGCCTAGAGCTACTTAACCTACGAACCGAAATGGAAAAAAACAAAAGGGCTCAAAAATTTACTGTAATAACCGTTGCTTGTATCTACTTTGTCACCAAACTCATAACCTGGCTCAAAAAATGAATAAATTACAACATTTTAAAAATTATAACTACTTTAAATAATTTTACCCTACCATCGACGACATTTAATAATTTTATTTTTTAGTATTTTGGGTCTTTTGAACTCACGCGACTTAGCATGAGTAGTCAGGCGGGGGCCTTGCCGAGAAATTTTTAAAATTTTGGGTAAGTCCGTATAGGTTTAATATTTTTTATTCTTCATTGTTTTAACCATTTTTTATTTCTTTGGGTTTATATTTAAAATTCAAATAGTCATTTTTTGCCCTTATTTATTTAATCAACAAACCGGCCTTAGTCGCTGGGCTGTCCAAAAGTTAAGAAATTGTTGACTCACCTTGCCGCTAAACTCTGAGAATCGGTTTTGCCATTTAAAAAATTTAAATTTAACTCACGGGTTGGACCATAATTTTTTTACTAAGGGCTGGCCTACACTCAAGTTTATGGCTCATGATGATCCTTATTTTAGATATTTAATTTATAGATGACTGACTCATTAGATTTTTATAGCAAACATCAATTATTATTGAAATTAATGTTGATAAGTTGCAATATATTTCTAAAATATACAACCGTAATGATTTTATATTTAGTTAAGCTCTTTTAGACTTTGCGAATGATTTAAATTATTGAAAATTAGTAACATATATAAAATTAACAAGACGACTTTAATCTATATTTAAGACATGTATGCTTTTAGAGAATAACTTTATATTTTAAATTATATCTTACTAGAATATTTTTCTCCAAACTTTAAGTTGTGCAAATAAAATTAGAGTGTTTGAAATAATAAACACCTATATTTTTCTTATAATTAAAATTTATATAATTTCAAATGATTTACCAATATTCTTAAATTTTTGGATATGTTCCTAAATTATGTTTTAGTGCCCTTTTATTTGATTATGTGAATCAATTTTTGAATGTGTTTGTAACTTTTTTATATTATTTTAATCTCATACTGTATGATAGTTTTAAATTGTGTAAAGCAAGCTTCCATGGCATTTTCTAGCATATTAACATAATGTTTAATAAATGGTTCTGTTTAAAGTGAAATGTTGACTTCTGAAGGGCAAATCTAACAAATTTGTTAAGCTCAAGATAAAATTGTCAATTTCATAGAACTTGTTAAATTAAGAATCTTATTTATAAAGTTTTGGAGTTGAGAAAAATTTAGTTTCTTTGGCTATAGAGTTGTTGACACTTTATCAGGATCATTAAGGTCTTTTTTTTACACGCAATCAAAACGATGCTTGTTAGGGCCAGGCTTATAAGACAACCAAAATGTTAATAGGAATATGGTGTTAATAGCAACAATTTGGTAATGCGCGCCAAGATAGCGCCGGCCTACCTTAGGCCGAGATTTCCCAACTACATTGTTGCTCTATTGATCCTACAACCATTTTATAATTTTAACCTAGTATTTAATAGCTTTTTTTTTTAAATTTTTTTTTAGATAAGATTATATTCCATGTTAATTAGTGTTTTAAACTAAACACATTAAATACACATATATGAAAATGACCTTTATTTGACATGATTGATAAAATAGTAGTGTGATTTTATATGTAACGTTTCATAAATAAATTATATTTTGCATCTTTGGGTCGGGGAAATAGGATTCCATTCAAATTCGTTAGAATTACTTAAACACCACATTAACTAAAATTGCAAATCGCTATTTTTTATTGTGTTTGTTGCTGAAGATCTGCGCCTGGGACATTGTTTGCCTGTGCAGCGTTGGCTGCTGCCATCTTTTGAGCCGCATCGGGATCTGAGATGTCGAATTCGGTATACGGACCTTCAGCCGCGTAATTACCCGATTCATTATAATCTAAAACCACAAAGCAATCGGTTTCATGTATATGCTTTCAACATGTTATAAATTCAAAAACTCAAAGGCGTTTGTTTATTTTTACATTGACAACCATTTTAAATTTTTGTGCTTTTGAAAATTTTCGTTTTATTTATGAATCTCTAGGTCTGTCAGCAAAAATCATCGAAGATTACACAGGTTATAAAATTTTGAGAGTTTAAGCAACTACAGGTTCCAACCTACCATCTAAGGAATTTTTATATCTTATATTTTTTTTAACCAAACTTAAGAAAGCTATAAACGTTGAATATATTAGAAAAAAATTTACAAACAAAAACAAAATGACTTTTTTTTGCATAGTTACAATAGCTAAACTGTTAAGTTCAAACAAATAGTATTTTTATTGAAACCCAATAATTTTTCGCGTCGTATTTAAGTTTGGATGCGTCAAATTCTATATTATCAATTCTGATTTAAGAGCTGGATAAAAAAATTTATTTTCCATTATTTAAGATGATAAATATTGCAAGGGATTTTTATAAAAAAAAGAGATTCCTATGCTTTTTCTTGGTCTCTAGGTCGCAAAATCTGTCAATTTGGTCAAAAAAAGCTTATTTTCGTGGACGGATCCAAGGAGCCGAAGGCGGAAGAAACCACGAAAAACAAATATATGAGATAAGACCATTATGAATGTATGCTTTCATATTTTTATAAACTTATTTTTTCTTACATTGATATTTGTGACCTATCAAATAATTTAACCAAACATTTAATTAGTCAATCAGGCACCTTCTGCATTAAATATTTGGCAAAAATTTTGTCACACCGGTTTAACATGTATTAAAATAAAAATTTGATACAAAGTTCCCTAATTAAAAGTATAGCCCTGTGCTGTTTCATTTTTTGCTAGGAACATTAAAAACGGATTAGTTTTAATTTTTTTTAAATGTAATCGGGCATAACCCATACTTGTTTAATTTTATTAATCACAAAAATATTCACTGGATTGACATGCTATGACCTATATGATAGACTACGTATTTTAATTTAAAAATGTTATTTGAATCTCTTGAAAAATGTATCCTTACCTGATTCAACTACTGCCCCAGCTGGAATTGTCATAGTTTCGTAATTATAATCGTAATATTGATCGTCGTAATAATAGGGATCATAGGTGGCGTTAGCTCCCGTGGGTGCCGGGGATGGCGTAGCTAGAGGTAGGCCATCTGGACCTATGAAATATTTTATTACATATAGACCTTACACACCGAATTTAAAAAAAAATATAGGAAAAACACTTATACGGTGACCTAGTAAATCTTTCCATTTCATAATATTATCATTTTTCAAAATTACACAGGTTAACAATTTTTTGGGGGTTTTGACTTAACTACAGAGATCAAACCTGCCATTTTAGTGAATATCAAATCCGTTTACCATTTTTCCTAATCAAACTTAGTTAGTCAGTTATAACATTAAAAATTTTAGAAAAAGGTTAAAAAAACCTAAAAAGATTCAACAAAAAATTAAGATTTTATTTTTGCACATTTAAAATAATTAATCTGTTAAATTCAAACTTCAAATAATATTTTCATTTAAGACCTATAATATTATCGTATTTAAGTGTGGACGCGAAATATTTTGTATTATCTAAATGCCGATGTAAGAGCTTGATATATTAATAAAATTTATTTTTCATTATTTGTCATTAAAAATATAAGTTACAAAGGATTTTTATATGCAAAAAAGATTTTTAAAGTTTTTCTTTTTAGGGTATATTTAGATCTGTAAATTTGGTTAATAAAAGGCCATTTTCGTTATAGACAGATTTGAGGAGCCAAAGACGAAAGAAACTAAGAAAAACAAAATATATATATAAGATTTGGCCATCATGGAGATGCATTGTTAAATGTTTTCATAATCACGTTTCTGACATCGATATTTTTATGACCTGTGTTTTGTATTTGGAAAAAAGTGGCCAATATGTAATTTTAAGCACAAAAATACGTTTCCTTAAGCCAAATTTAAAAATAAAAATACGTTTTCTTAATTAAAAATTTTTAGTTTTATAACTTTTTCGGAATTTTGAAAGTTTTAAAAATAAAAACCAGGCCCGATTCTAGCTTTTTTTCCATTTTAGGGGGGCAAAAAAAACTCGTGGGAGGGGGGGGCAGAAAAAAATTTTTTGCCGCCGAAGGCGGCAAAATTAGCCTTGACCTTCGGTCACGGCAAAAATTATACATGTACAACAATAGAATCCATGTTCAAAATTTTTTAACAAATTAATAATTTATTATATTCTTAATTAAAAAATGAGTTTATAAATTGAATATGTGAATTAAAATTAATTGTTTTCACTAAAATCAATTGCTTAAAAATATGAGATTTGAATTAATTGTAAGTATAATTTTATCATTTGGCATCATTGCGCATGAAAATTAAAAATATGATATATATGAATAATAAAAATAGATTATATTAAACTTTGGATTTTAGAAAATGAAAAGTGAAATAAGATTGATTATCATGAAAACAAAATGTATAAGTATGCTAATTTGGAAGAATATATATGAAAAAACACTGGTTATATATAACTAGTTATTAATATTAGGGTAAAAAATTAAATAAAACATGGACATAAACGTTAAATGCGCATAAAAAAAGTTTGCAACCATGTTAAAATAGTAAGCAATAATTAGCTGATTATGAGCAGTGTATTGTATTGATCAAACTATTTTTTCTTAGAGGATTTTAATTAAATTACAATATTCATAAAAATTAAACGCCCCTAGTTAATGGTTTTTCGTGTTTTCAAAGAACCAAATCACCTTTAAGCAGATCACTACTTGTCAGCCGTTATTATCCTTCTTAAAGAAAAAAGTGGCCTCACAACTTGACGTTGAAGAGCCAATTAACAAACTTATAAGAAAAATGTTAAATAGATTAGAAAACGCATCATTGTAATCATATAAAAATTTAACAAAATCAATAGTAACACATTCTTTGTAATTATTAAGTTTCTTATTAAAAAAATTTTGGCTACGTCAATTTCTTTAGATAATGAATTTTTATCAATATTACTTATTTTTAAAAGAGGCTCTAATTTATTTATATCTAAAATAAAGGTTAATCAAATTTATAAAGGGAATCTAAAGATTTTAAACAACTATTATCGGTAAAAAATCTATTATCAAAATATAAATGAATTAATAATATTAAAAGAAATACTTTTTACTTCATCTTTAATATTTAGAATATAAATAAAAATCAGAAAAATCTTTAGGTTTAGTTTTTCTTTTATCCATAGATAAATTATTGTCATTTAAAAAAATATTAATATCAAAACAATTTTTGAATAAATCTTCAAATGTACTTTTATTTCTTAATTGTTTAATTTCTAACAAACAATGGTGTATTAAATCAGAAGTTTTAAAAACATAAATCGTTCTGCATTGAAATCGATCTATAATTACTTTTAATCAATAAAATAATCTTTCAATTAAATACAAAAAAATAAATAGATGATTTTAAATATGGTCAAAAAACCCCGATTCGGCCCTGTGACCTGAAGATATAAAAGTTTTTTATTTTTAATTTTTAAAAGAGTATTAAATATTTGTGCAATTTTAAAAAAAAACAATGGGCAGGTAGTGACCACACCACCAATAAGGCAACAGCCGGTATGGTCCCGCATTCACTAATTACCTTGATTGCATCATGTTGAAAAAATTTATGAAGGGAAGAAAAATTATCAAAAAAATCTTTCCCTTCACTTAAAATATGACAATCTTTTACAACAAGATGCAATCGGTGGTTAAAGCAGTGAATATACGGGACATGGTGTCCAAATATTTTGCTTAGAAATACTTGAACACCATTTTTTTCCCGGGCATTACGTTCGCCCCATCGTAGCATTGTCGATCAGGTTCTTTGTTTTTAGATTATATTCTAACGATTGTTGTTAACTGAGAAAATTTCTTAGGCATCAGATTTATGAATTGGTTTCACAAATAAGCTTTCTGTAAAATCAAATTTTATCTTTCTGTTAGTTTGATCTCTCTTGCGGATGGGAAGTATTAATGAATAAAAACAATTAAAAAAAGTAAATATTTTTTAGATATTTTTGACGGAGCAAATTTAATTATATTATGTGGAAGAAATAAAATTACTATGTATTTTTGGGAGGGGGGGGGGGGCAAATTCAATTTTGGGGGGGGGGGGGCAAACATAAAATTACCATGTATTTTTGGGGGGGGGGGGGGGGGGGCAATCAAAAACTTTGGGGGGGGGGGGGCACTGCCCCCCCAAAAGGGGTCTAGAATCTTGCCTGATAAAAACTCACTTTAAACGTGCCCATATCTTGTACAAACATAGCATATATGCATTTGGGTATTTCTGAACTTGATTGACATAATATCATTATGGCTGCGGCCTAAAGCCAAGGCTCAAAATTAATTTATAAAATTTACCAAGAGCTGTTGCATCAATTGGTGTACCTGAGAGGTCAGGGCTAGGAGTCCCACCTTCACCAGGAGGCTTAGCTTCGGCACCTTCCTCCGTTTTCTTCTTTTTCTTTTTGCGTTTACGAATCATACGTTTTATAACCATATCGCCTATAAACAAATTTAAATGACCGAAGTCATAATATTTTATTTTTAATACAAAGTTTGAAAAAGATATGTAGAAGGTATTTTAGATAATTGCAATACCGGTTTCATCCTTCCTAAATAGGAAAAATCCGGCGACGGATAAGATCAATATCGCTGCCAAGACACCCCCACAAATAATAATGATGGTCGTTTTAGTGCTTGCGCCGCCATCAGTTTTTCCTTAAACAGCAATAAAATATTTTATTCAATTTAAAATTACCTAAAAAAATCATGAAAGGTACAACATAATGATGCTTTGATCAACGTTCCGAGGGCGAACCAGGACTAGAGGTTAAGTTCGAGCAATCGGCCCAATGCCGGCCAACCTCAAAAACGGGCAGAGTCGATTTTTTATCTTATGATAAATTTATTATCACGTTATAAAGGTATTGTGTTTTATTGATAATTTTAAAAGCAAAAAATTATAGCTTGCAATATAAAATTTTCGGAGTCCTTATTTATAATTTAGGGTTAGGCCTTTGTTGAGAGGACTGAATGGGAATATCACGGCATTCGAACAACAACCTGGACCCAAAAAAAAAGAAAAAAAATAAGGTAAATATTAAATTTAAATTGATAAAGTGCCTTGCATCATTAGGACCAATAAGGAAATATTCATGTTTATATTGATGAGTTAAGGTTGATTTCTAACAATTTGCTTCGACTAACCATTTGAATAAAAAATATGAAAAACTTATCAATTTCAAAGTTCGGTATTTGACGACTTTTTTGGGGCTTTTGCCGACTTTGTTGATAGCAGTTATGTATGTTGCGTATTCCGTGTCTGGGATCAAGTCAGTTACCTCTGCGTTTGACTATATAAACATAAGTCGTAAAAATTACGAAATAATATTTTGTAACGAAACAAGATGTACGCAGGTCTAAAACAATTTAAGATAAAAGTAATATATATGGTCAATATAATAAATATAATCATGGGCATAGTAATCATTTCATTCATTGATTCAGTATGGCAATATATTAAAAGATTCGTCGCTAAAGACCTTATGCACTAACGTTACCATATGCAGAAAGAGCTTTGCCTGCACGGCAGAATTTTCAGTTTTCGCGGTTTATGCTCAACAGTGACGCGCTCTGCGCCTTTAAAATAAAACCCACGACACCTTTTTGGCTGCAGTTTCTTCTCCAAAAAGGCATTGAGATGAGAATGCATTCAAAATATCTCGCGGAAAGTTTCATGGGCCGTTCGGGGTTAAGAATTTATTATTAGCACCGAAATTTTTTTTAATTATGAAGCCGGTCATTAGCAGTTTTTTGCCTTGGTACCAGGCGCCTAAGACATATAGTTATAACAATATTTTAAAAACCCTCTTGTTTACAAAATATTTTTTTGTGCCTTAAAGCATTTAACATATATGTGCGTTCTGAGATCAATGAAAATATACATTATTTTGTGTTTTTTAAACGGTATATTATAGCTAAGCTCATATTTAATTAACGTAATTTAAAAGAATGTTGTGGCCAACAAGTGCATCACAGCCCCAACCAAAGGATTGTAAAATTAGACCTTGCACCGCCTCCCCTTCCCAATAAAATTTTGGATTATAATGGTAAACAACTTTATATTGTCGTCCTAACATTTTGTATCAAAATGGCATATAACTTACCACTTTAGAGCAAATGAATATGGCCTTATGGTATAAATTTAATGGAAGGTTTACATGTTCATTCGTGAGATTGATAGTGGTAAATTTGGAAAAATCGTCAGCTTCGGGACCGTATTGAACGAGGATGTAATCGATGTTAATAGTTGTCCGGAACGTCCATTCAATAGTTGCCTTCTTGTCCAAGGGGTGAGCAGTTACAGTTAGAACTCCTGGAGGAGTATTTAATCCTAATAAGTGCCCATAAATTAAAGTAAAATTAATTGTGTTCAAAAAGTAATACTTTAACTTTTTAATTGATATTTATTTTGTGTGTAATAAATTTAATTTGAATAATTTAAACGACGTTAATTTGGTAATATTATTAAAATATTTAAATTATAAATTTGTATGGTTGGTAAATTATTTGACTAAAAGAATAAAAAAACTTATATATTCAGCTGCATGAATTTTACGAATTTAAGATAGTTCATATTTAGCACTGTGAAATAGAACACAGGTCTTAAAGCCCTATAATTTTTCACGAATCACAAATGCATGCTAATTATGACTTGGCCTTAAAACCGAGATTAGAACAGCTAGCCCAAAATATATGTTCTTAGGTCTACGCTCTTAGCAGAGTGAGCTATTTTTTGGGCCTAAAACGGGCCATTCAGTCACGATGTGAGAACAAAAACAATGGGATGTTGAACACCTTTTCCTACACATGTAAGGCATCAGCTGTTTTACTCAGTCTTTCATATTAAATGCAAACTTTCGCACGGAGGTTTCATATCAATAGTTTCAATTTTGATGCCATCAATGGCCTGTTTGAGATATTGCTGGAGTATTTCGTTGACCCTAACAGCTTCGGGCAAGGTTGCTCCAGCGAACAAAAGTTTGGCGGTGACCTTTTGTAGTGACCTGTGGATAAAGAATATTAAATTTTGGGCGAATTGATTTTTTATGAAAATGTTTAAGCCCCTTATATTTGCAATTCATGCGGCAGGTTTATAAACTGTGAAGCTGAAATTTAGTTTAAAAAGTTTATCTCCTTGGCGATAAAATATAATGACATTACGTGATAGTACTGATGGAGACAATTTGAGATTCTTTGTATTTTCCTTCAAGTGATTTCTTAAGAAGCGCGTCAATCTGCATGTGAGAGACATTTGTTAAAATTAAGTTTAAGCTTTTTGAAGCACAATAAATTTTTTTGGTCGGGGTAGAAATAGTCGAAAAGTGGTATTTCATGCCTTTTTGCCCGATTTATAGTTTTTAAGAAATTATAAATGACATATTTTATAGTACCTTATTAACTAAAAAAAACAATTGATGTTGGCCAAAAATGTTAAACAGCTGACGGGTAGGTTGGAGGACAATTTGATGATTGGCAGGGCATTTGAGCTTGCAGGATTTAAATATGGGCTCGGGTTTCATTAATCCGGCTCCATCACTAACTAAAGTCGACTTTGAACTACTCAAAATTTAGAAAACTTAAGTAACCTAAACTCATTTTCTGTTTTCACGAGGGAAAAAGTAAAAAATGTTCAGGGTTTAACGATTTTTCTTTAATAATAATTTTTAAAAAACGCAAATTGGTTCAATTAGTTTGACAATTCTAAAAAAAATTTTTACAAAAATTTATAAGGGTTTAATTAATAAATGATAGTATTTAAAAACATTATTTTTAGTAAACTTTTTTTTTTGCAAGTTTAATCAAAACACTAGCGGTTTTTGAAAATTAAATATTGAGGATTTTGTATATCCCATACAGATATCGTTTTTGATATGTAATTAAAACTCATAGGAAAAAACATTTAAAGTTACAACCTTAAAATAAGACAAGTATTTTAAATTTTGCCATACCGCTTTGATAAATTTCTCTTCGATTTGGGCGAAAGCTTTGCTTCCAGAATCGGTCATACCTTCTTTAAAACCTGGTATCCTAACTATCAGCTGTAAATCACATGAAGCATCCGCTAAAATTACATATATATAGAAGTCTTTCCACAATAATTTAACAAAAAAGAATTATAGTTTACTAAAATAATTTTGATTAAGTTTATCAATAATAAACTGCGGCTAGTGAAGAAAAAAAATAGAAATAAAATCGACATTATTTGATCATAAAATAGCAAGTGTAAAAATTTAAAAAATTAAAAAAAAATTCTAGGCATATCCTTAAACGACCAAAAAACATCAATTTTTATTTTTTTGATATTCGCCGTTAAAAATTTTTTTTTAATATTTTTTGTGTAGTAGCCGCAGCCATAGAGATGAAATAAAATTGAAAAACCTTCAAGGCATTCATGGCCCTTAGCGTAAAATCGCTCGATACACTGACATTTTTCCTTGTCGTCGTTGAAGGATCTACAATATGCCTTAGCTTGACATTCTTTTCCGTTGCACACCTCTGCAAATAAAATAATATATATCTAAAATATGTCAAACGCTATGTCAAATATTTTTTTTTAAATCGATAAATCATGGTAATTAGAATCAATAAGTATATAAAAAAAAATTTTTTATAAAAATGAAATCAGGGGTCAGCGGCGAATTTTTTTTGTCAGTTTAATTGGTATCTATGCCAGGCCCGATTCTAGCTTTTCCATTTTAGGGGGGCAAAAAAAACTCGTGGGGGGGGGCAGAAAAAAATTTTTTGCCGCCTTCGGCGGCAAAAAATATACATGAACAATAGAATCCATGTTCAAAATTTTTTAACAAATTAATAGTAATTTATTATATTCTTAAATTAAAAAAAATGAGTTTATAAATGAAATATGTGAATTAAAATTAATTGTTTTCACTAAAATCAATTGCTTAAAAAGATATGAGATTTGAATTAATTGTAAGGATAATTTTATCATTTGGTATCATTGCGCATGAAAATTAAAAATATGATATATATGAATGATAAAAATGAATTATATAAAACTTTGGATTTTAAAAAATGAAAAATGAAAGAAGATTGATTATCATGAAAACAAAATGAATAAGTATGCTAATTTGGAAGAATATATATGAAAACACTGGTTATATATAATTAGTTATTAATATTAGGGTAAAAAATTAAATAAAACATGAACATAAACGTTAAATGCGCCCAAAAAAAGTTAGCAACCATGTTAAAATAGTAAGCAATAATTAGCTGATTATGAGCAGTGTATTGTATTGATCAAACTATTTTATCTTAGAGGATTTTAATTAAATTACAATATTCATCAAAATTCAACGCCCCTAGTTAATGATTTTTCGTGTTCTAAAAGAACCAAATCACCTTTAAGCAGGTCACTACTTGTCAGCCGTTATTATCCTTCTTGAAGAAGAAAATGTGGCCTCACAACTCGACGTTGAAGAGCCAATTAACAAACTTATAGGAAAAATGTTAAATAGATTAGAAAACGCCTCATTGTAATCCAGGCCCGATTCTAGCTTTTCCATTTTAGGGGGGCAAAAAAAACTCGTGGGGGGGCAGAAAAAAAATTTTTTGCCGCCTTCGGCGGCAAAATTGGCCGTGACCTTCGGTCACGGCAAAAAATATACATGTATAACAATAGAATCCATGTTCACAATTTTTTAACAAATTAGTAGTAATTTATTATATTCTTAAATTAAAAAAAAATGAGTTTATAAATTGAATATGTGAATTAAAATTAATTGTTTTCACCAAAATCAATTGCTTAAAAAGATATTTGAATTAATTGTAAGTATAATTTTATCATTTGGTATCATTGCGCATGAAAACTAAAAATATGATATATATGAATGATAAAAATAAATTATATAAAACTTTGGATTTTAGAAAATGAAAAGTAAAAGATTGATTATCATGAAAACAAAATGTATAAGTATGCTAATTTGGAAGTATATATATGAAAACACTGGTTATATATAACTTGTTATTAATATTAGGGTAAAAATTAAATAAAACATGAACATAAACGTTAAATGCGCATAAAAAAAGTTTGCAACTATGTTAAAATAGTAAGCAATAATTAGCTGATTATGAGCAGTGTATTGTATTGATCAAACTATTTTATCTTAGAGGATTTTAATTAAATTACAATATTCATCAAAATTCAACGCCTCTAGTTAATGATTTTTCGTGTTCTAAAAGAATCAAATCACCTTTAAGCAGGTCACTACTTGTCAGTCGTTATTATCCTTCTTAAAGAAGAAAATGTGGCCTCACAACTCGACGTTGAAGAGCCAATCAAACTTATAGGAAAAATGTTAAATAGATAAGAAAACGCATCATTGTAATCATATAAAAATTTAACAAAATCAATAGTAACACATTCTTTGTAATTATAAAGTTTCTAAAAAATTTTTGGCTACGTCAATTTCTTTAGATATGGAATTATTATCAATATTACTTATTTTTAAAAAAGGCTCTAATATATATATATCAAAAATAAAGGTTAATCAAATTTATAAAGGAATCTAAAGATTTTAAACAACTATTTTCGGTAAAAACTCTATTATCAATATAAATAAATCAATAATATTAAATATATACTTTTTACTTCATCATTAATATTTAAAATATTTTCAAACTTATGAGTAGAAAATAAATAAAAATCAGATAAATCTTTAGGTTTAGTTTTTCTTTTATCCATAGATAAATTATTGTCATTTAAAAAAATATTAATATCAAAACAATTTTTGAATAAATCTTCAAATGTATTTTTATTTCTTAATTGTTTAATTTCTAACAAACAATGGTGTATTAAATCAGAAGTTTTAGAAAATAAATCGTTCTGCATTGAAATTGATCTATAATTATTTTTAATAAATAAATAATTTTTCAATTAACTACAAAAAAATAAATAGATGATTATAAATATGTTCAAAAAACCCCGATTCGGCCCTGACCTGAAGATATAAAAGTTTTTTTATTTTTAATTTTTAAAAGAGTATTAAATATTTCTGTGTAATTTAAAAAAAATAAATGGGCAGGGAGTGACTACACCACTAATGGGGCAACAGCCGGGGTATGGTCCCGCATTCACTAACTACCTTGATTGCATCATGTTGAAAAAATTTATGAAGGGAAGAAAAAATATTAAAAAGACCTTTCCCATCACTTAAAATTTTAAGACCATCTTTTGCAACAAGATGCAATCGGTGGTAAGCAGGGAATATACGGGACATTGTGTCCAACCATTTTGCTCAGAAATACTTGAACACCACCTTTTTCCCCAGACATTACTTTGGCCCCATTGTAGCATTGTGCGATCAGGTTCTTTGGTTCTAAATTATATTCTAACAAAAGATTGTTGTTAACTGAGAAAATTTCTTAGGCATCAGATTATTATGAAGTGCTTTCACAAATATAAAGCTTTCTGTAAAATCAAATTTTTCTATATATATCTGTTAGTTTGATCTCTCTTGCGGATGAGAAGTATTAATGAATAAAAACACTTTTAAAAAAAGTTAATATTTTTAAGATAATATTATAGATATTTTTGACGGAGCAAATTTAATTATATTATGTGGAAGAAATAAAATTACTATGTATTTTTGGGGGGGCAAATTCAATTTTTTTTGGGGGGGCAAACATAAAATTACTATGTATTTTTGGGGGGGCAAATTCAATTATTTTTGGGGGGGCAAACAAAAACTTTTGGGGGGGCACTGCCCCCCCAAAAGGGGTCTAGAATCGTGCCTGTTGTAATCATATAAAATTTAACAAAATCAATAGTAACACATTCTTTGTAATTATTAAGTTTCTAATTAAAAAATTTTTGGCTACGACAATTTCTTTAGATAATGAATTTTTATCAATCTGATTTATTTATATCTAAAATAAAGGTTAATCAAATTTATAAAGGGAATCTAAAGATTTTAAACAACTCTTATCGAAAAAATCTATTATCAAAATTTAAATAAATCAATAATATTAAAATAAATACTTTTTTCATAATTCATATTTAAAATATTTTCAAACTTATGAGTAGAAAATAAATAAAAATCAGAAAAATCTTTAGGTTTAGTTTTTCTTTTAACCATAGATAAATTATTGTCATTTAAAAAAATATTAATATCAAAAGAATTTTTGAATAAATCTTCAAATGTATTTTTATTTCTTAATTGTTTATTTTCTAACAAACAATGGTGTATTAAATCAGAAGTTTTAGAAATTTAAATCGTTCTGCATTGAAATTGATCTATAATTATTTTTAATAAATAAAATAATTTTTCAATTAAATACAAAAAAATAAATAGATGATTATAAGTATGTCAAAAAACCCTGATTCGGCCCTGTGACCTGAAGATATAAAAGTTTTTATTATTTGTAATTTTTAAAAGAGTATTAAATATATCTGTGTAATTAAAAAAAACAATGGGCAGGTAGTGACCACACCACCAATGGGGCAACAGCCGGGGTATGGTCCCGCATTCACTAATTACCTTGATTGCATCATGTTGAAAAAATTTATGAAGGGAAGATAAATTATCAAAAAAATCTTTCCATTTAAAATAGAAGAATTTTTTACAACAAGATGCAATTGGTGGTTAAAGCAGTGAATATACGGGACATGGTGTCCAGCTATTTTGCTTAGAAATACTTGAACACCATTTTTTTCTCGGGCATTACGTTCGCCCTATCGTAGCATTGTGCGATCAGGTTCTTTGGTTCTAGATCATATTCTAACAAAAGATTGTTGTTAACTGAGAAAATTTCTTAGGCATCAGATTTATGAATTGGTTTCACAAATATAAAGCTTTCTGTAAAATCAAATTTTTCTATATATTTCTGTTAGTTTGATCTCTCTTGCGGATGAAAAGTATTAATGAATAAAAACACTTTAAAAAAAAAGTAAATATTATTAGGATAATATATTTTAAATATTAAGCAAATTTAATTATATTATGTGGAAGAAATAAAATTACTATGTATTTTTGGGGGGGCAAATTCAATTTTTTTTGGGGGGGCAAACAAAAAATTACTATGTATTTTTGGGGGGGCAAATTCAATTATTTTTGGGGGGGCAATCAAAAACTTTTGGGGGGGGGGGCACTGCCCCCCCCCCCCCCAAAAGGGGTCTAGAATCGTGCCTGATCTATGCATATCAATAATACCGGTGAGAGACTAATTAAATTTTTTTGGGCAGAAGTTAGCTGTTTTTTTATAATAATTGTTTATTATTCAATACTCTATATGCGATCAGCCGGAACCTACTAGTAATTATAAAATCCACAAGTGTATTGGATTTAGAGTTTAAACCGGGCCGTAATATTCCGGCCCGTCTAACATATTTTTAAAGGCCCGGCCCTCACCTACGTGTGGTTCGGCCTGGCCCGGCCTGGAAATTCTATTAAAATTCATTGGTCGACAAAATATAATGTGTGAAAAAATTGTGACACAAGGAAAAAATAATCCTCATATGGCCTTTTCTCATATACCCATTTTCCGAAGTTTTATTCCGCTTCGGGTATTTTTTTAGGTTCATTGGCCAAATTTGACTAAATTGACTAATTTAGTGCCTTCAAGATTACCTAAAAAAAGTTAAAATAAATTTTGCATATTAGAATAATTTGTAACTTATATTTTATCTTAAACAATGAGAAAATTTTTAGGTATATATCAAGTTTTTAACATCTAGGCAAAACCGAATATTTGAATCCCCAACCTAAATAGAACCTCTTAGGTTTTGAAATTTATATATTATTTGAAGTGTGAATAAAAGTTTAATTGTTTCAAATTTAAAAAATAATTGTAACATTGATGTTTTTTTATTCAATATTTTTTGTTTTAACATTTTTTCAGGTTTATAGCTGGCTTACAAAGTATGATAAACCCAATAAAGGGATTTATATTTAGATGCCGGATCTGTTTTCTGAAGTTAAATTTTAGGTCTTTAAAAAATTGTTGACCTAAGTTATCAAAAATATATAGTGTAGAAGTATAAGAGAGAATAAAGTTATTATTTTTAGTTTTTGTTAATAATATTCGAAACAAAAGGACAATATGAGAATTATAACTTCAGCCCGACGTAATTTTTTTCAAATTAAGCAGCCGCCTAACCCGTTTTTGGGTGGGCCGGCACTGGACCGAATGGGCTTGAATCCCGACTTAGATCTCTAATTGGATTAACAATTTTGCTTTCACGAAAAAATCAGGAAATGAGTTTTTTATAATTTTGTGGCGTTTTTCGTTTTTTTCATTTTTATTATAATTTTTGACTTTGATGATAAAAAATACAAATATTTTGTGTGTTAAAATATGGCGTTTCTGTAATTTACAAATATTAAAAAGTAACCCCATATCTTTGTTAAACGAAATAGCACCACTATATACCTAGTACGTGGAATGCTCCTCGTAAATTATTTAAAAATTTATCAGTCACCCATTAATTTATATATCTACCTAGAATACCTGTATTCCCATCAATTAATGTAATTCTTAAGTGTATTTTAAAACGTAAAAGCGATTCTTGAGGAGAATTTGACCAAAAATGATTTAGCGAGGCGTGAATGACAATTTAAATAAATTACTAGGTCAAGTAGATATTATTTGATTAGAGTTAGATTCTATTTTACGGCTTTAACAGAGACCCGTCAAGGTTTAAAATCCATATAACTAGGCTATATAAGGCAATGTTCAACAATTTAAAATTTAGAGCCCTTTAGAAGTCTGAAAAGTATTTAAAATATAATATTTTATGTAACTTGCCTCTTTTCTGAATCACGTGGGAGGAAGAAGAAGAATCACCGATGTGGTTTAGGATAAAATAATTGTTTTGGTTTATAAAGATATTGCTGCAGGTTACGTTCAGGCATAGGAAATGTTGGACCATTAACAAAAGCCAAACCCGAATTGCAAAAATTTTGACAATTTTGCACGAAAAAAACGGGTCAGGACAAATCAAAGGAGGTATAGAATATAACTTCAAATGCCATAATGGGTGAGACATTACCAGGCATTGTGTCCCCTGAATTTATCTTTCATCAGTGTCAATTAAGTAAAAAAAAATCAGCCTATAAAAAACAAATCAGAGGAAAATAATTAAACGTTCAAAAACATTAAGATTTTAAACACATTTAGTAGCCAAAACAAACCATTACAATATGGAATAAAAATGTTCTTGAGAACTAATTTTTGTTAATCTTAAAGCGTTCTATTAGCTAATTATATTCATTCAAAATTGGTAGCCTTCACATAAATTTACGTGGAGTATGATTAAAAACAAAAACAGGAACGATTCAGGCAATAAAAGTTTGTCAAGGAATCCGCATACCCAAATGCCTCAAAAATTATTATCCGGCCAAAACGCTATACATTCCTTTATAGATTTGAGTACAAAATATTATTTTAATCCTAATTTAGCTTAATAGCAAAAATAAAATTATAGGAGCAATTTTATATATGATTTAAATCAATTCTTAAACCCCTATAGATGAACCTGAAGCGACCGAGACACGTGAGGGTAAAAACCGTCAAGAAAAATGGGTATGTTCACCCAAGTTAGTTTTCAGAAAATGGGTCAAGGTGCCTAAAAACAGTGGGATTACCAGGATAATCCGAAAGAAAAAATCTTCCGGTGGCATCGAAGATGGTAAAGTCGGCAAAACTCTTTCAGCGTTTGAAAGGCCATCATCGCACAGCCGCGACTCAAGTATTTTTTCTTTATTCATAATTTTAGCAATGGAAAAAGACTTTCAGCAATTTTGTGGTGAGCTGGATGGATCGGATCAATTGAAGAGATACAGTAAAGTTTATAAATCCATTGATATATTAGAATTTTCCCAGTTTCTTTAACCTGCCGGTCATGTTCGAGTCAAGAAAAATATAACGGCCAGGTGACAAGCCAAAATATTGAAAACAATTTTGTGTCCAAAGGGTCAGAATAGCCCTTATTGTTATTTTTTATTATTTTCTCTAGAATTTCAGACAAAGTTAAATTATTTCATATTTATTTATTTAAAAAAATTTAGACCTCCATGCTGGGCCAAAAATATTTGAGAATAGGCGAACCTTGTCGAAATTTGAGACAAAAGAACGATCAATTTGTATATGCCTTTATTAGGTCCGGACCTTAGTAGCTTGATAAATTTTGACTCTAACTTATTTATTACTGTATGTAAGATATGTTAAATCCTTAAGGGCATCTGATTTCGAGCTTTAAATAATTCAAACCTTTCTTTATCTTGATCTTGTGTAAAAATTTAAGTGATTTTAAACTTTGTTTATCAATTTTGAACAGGGCCGGTAAAAGTTCGGGCAAAAAATTTTATTTAACCTGACTGGGAACTAAATAGGCTTCTAACTAGAGGCAAGCCGAACAAATCCTGTTTTAGAATCAATGTTTGGTCCTACCATGACAAAACTCGAATTTACCTTTGATTTTATATACTTTCCTAGTTGATGAAAATCCAGAACGTATAAGAGATTTGGAACTTACCGAAGGAAAATACCTCAAACTTAAAGGTGCCATTAGCCGAATGCGAAATTCAAACCTTTTAATCACGGCAGGGATCCAACAAATGCAGCACGTCATGGCTAAATTTTGATAATAAAAAAAATGTTTTGTTTTAAAAAGAGTTAAATAAAAAACAATGTTAATAAAAACTCTTTTATATGGCGTGCAATGTTTCGTTCCTTTAAATGCCTAAACATTTTGTCATTCGTAAATGCATTTTATTTTTATTGTTTCACATAATGACAACCATCAACTTGTGGTTTTGGACAAAATTTGATGGGTTTTATGAGTGGCAACGAAAATAAATTTAAGGCGAAATCTACGAATTTTCTTCAAAAACATCATGACATTAATAAATTCGTCAAGAAAATGACAGTATTAACTTAGTGTGGAAATAGCAATATTGTGTTTTTTTAGGCTTTAAGTGTGGATAATTAAAACATCAAAATTTATTGCTTAATGGCCATGGTCGGGTCCACAAAATTTTTGATTTCGACTAAATTATAAAAAAAGTGTGTTTTTGAGGCTTATAAGTTTGCTTAGAGATTACGATATGCCATGGACCGGCCCTGATGTCCTAATTGGGTGTATCAACGATTTTAAATAAAACTTGTTAAAAAGATCATTTACAAGAAAATAACCTTTGCCAAAACTTTATCGTTATTTAAATATGAAAAAAGAAGCCTTGCAAACTTGTATAATACAATTTGGCAAGAAAGTGGCTTTATAGGAGTGAAGATTTTCATAAATTAATCTTTAACTTTATAACAGAATAATATGATCTCTACATTTTAAAACAAATCACAAATTTTAATATTGTTGATTAGTCATAATAAAGATATTAGAGTAAACAAATTTTTAGATTGTTGCGAATTTTTTTCAGCGATAAGTTTGAAATTCTAAAAAGTTGGAGAGAAGAGGTTGTATGAATGTGTTTGCTTTTAAATGGGCAAAAGACATGTATATAGGTGGTTTAAATAAGCCCTATGTCTCAATTTTCCACATTCCCCACAATTCAAACCAATTAGATTTAGAATTCGTCTAGCACGGGTCCGATTTTAGCCTTTCTAATTTGGAAGGAAGGGGGGGGGGGCAAAAAAACTTGTGGGGGGAGCAATAAAATAAACATCTACACCAAATGAATTCATGTCAAACTTTTTATTATTAAAAATGCGGCCTCACAACTCGACGTTTAAGAGCCAAATAACAAACTTATAGAAAAATGTTAAATAAATTAGGAAACGCATTGGTAATCATATAAAAATTTAACAAAATCATTAGTAATACATTCTTTATAATTATTAAGTTTTTTTATTAAAAAATTTTTGCTACGTCAATATCTCTAGATAATGAATTTTTATCAATATTACTTATTTTTAAAAAAGGCTATTTATTTATATCTAAATAAAAGGATTATCTAATTTGTAAAGGGAATCCAAAGATCCTAAATATAAATTGGTAAAAAATCCATTATTAAAAGAATAAATCAATCAATAATTTTAAAATAAATACTTTTTAATTTATCATTAATATTTAAATTTTTCTCAAACTTATGAGTAAAAAATAAATAACATAAAAATATTTAGGTTTATTTTCTTTTATCTATAAATAAATTATTGACATTTAAAAAAATATTATATATATCAAAACAGTTTTTAAATAAATCCGTAAATGTATATGGTCAATTCCACCTCAAATCGACAAACTTTTTCCCTTGAAGTCTCAGTTTTGGCTGAAATTTGGTACACTGGTAGGGTCCTAGGATGCTGATAAAAACCTAAATTTTCTTTGACCGGAAGTGATTTTTGACCGAGATATGAGCAAAAATATTTTTCATTTTTTTGCAAAAAAAAAATTTGAGGCAACTTTGCGCGCATGTATCATTAAATGTATTATAGCTAGAGTCATAATTTTTTTTTTATTTTGAAGATCGTAATAAGAGCTACCTTAGATGCAAAAAATATTTAAAAAATTTTTTTTTTAAGTTACCAAAAAATTAAAGTCAAGTTTAGACACAAATAGCTCAAAAAACGTATCTTTAAATTTTCTAAAAAATTTATATAATATGGCCCTTAATAATGTTAATAAATATATGATTTAAAAAGTTTGGGACCGGCATGACTTTTTACAAAAGTTAAAAAAATCAATTTTTTGCAATAATTTTGGGACACATTTATGCCCTTTGCACTATATTAGAATATGCCAATGTGCCAAATTTGACAGTATTCAAAAAGCAGGACATATGGGCAATTATGTTAGACCATAATAGTTTGATTTAATTAATTACTACCATTATTAAATTTACAATGAAAAAGTGAACCTTAAAACCGAAAAAAGTGAAAATTTTGCCTGTTTTCAAAATCGACTTTCTGGTTAACCAGCCAACCTTTTTTTAATATTTAACATTTAATTTATAGATAAAATATTGCTTAATAACATATAATAGCCCCACCTTTTTTCACTCGATTTTGACGCTTCTACAATAAAAATACCTAAATTTGCCAAGAAACAGCAAATTTTCAGGTGTCAAAAAACTAACGCAGATTGTATTCGTCTGTGCAAGCTTATTTTTTTATTATTTTGGCAAAATTATCTAAAAATATCTAGAACCTATATAATCAGTCATATTTTGCCTGTTAAAGTGTTAAAAAAATAATATATTATGTTATGTATAGAAAATCTTAAAAGAACTAGATAGGTAAATTAAAAATGAGATTATTAAATCATTTAATTATTTTTATTAAATTTGTAATTTAATGTATTTATTAAAACACATTTTTGTGTTAAAACTCGTAAGGAACGCATTTAGTTATAAAAAACTTTAGGTCAATGCCCAAATCTATATGCCCATAGAATCAAGTAACAGTAATATTTCCTCTTTCTTTAATAGGTTTAGTGCATCTATATTATAAAACTAAAATGTAATTGGAACTTAAATTGTTGGTTTTTAAACTTTATTAAGGTCAGTTAGATATATATGGTGTTCCTTGCTCTAAATAGCCTTTCAAAAACTTATTTGGCATTTGTAAAAATTAATAAAAAAGACTGAATGTCTATATTTTGTTTATATTAAATTGGGTCTAATATTTAGTCTTAAAATTCATCATTGAAGCTAATTCTGCCCGTTATAACCATTTAAAGTTGTTTAACCCTAAAATTGACTTCTTTTATGTAGTTATAATATCAAAAAACCATATAACTATGTTTCATAAAATAATTGACTTTTTACGTTTATTTTAAGTTTGTTGATAATCATAAAAAAAGAAAATCTGTTAAATCATAATATTCTTAATAGGCCAAATATATTCTATTTTACTTATTTTTGTCAGATTTAACATTGTTAAGGCTGTTTTATTTAAAAACTATTAATTAATAGAAAAAAATTAATTTTTACAAATTTTTTAACCTTATTATTTTTTCTAAAATCCTCTTAAATTTTTTTTTATCCAATAAATTTAACAAATTTTTTGAATTTTGCCGAGGATAAATATTGAGAATTATGTACATATTCTAATATTGTTCATCAAACTAAAAATGACTAGTAAAAGTTAACATATATTAGCATAAAAATTTTAAGTTTTTATTTTTTACACCTTAAAATTTCAAAAAACCTGGCAAACTTTGGTTTTTATTTCATAAAAAGCTATGGGTACGTTAAAAAATGTTGGGGGAAATATATGTTATATAGTGATGTTTTATGTATAAAATGCAGTTTTAAATTTTCAAATTGGTTTGGTAGTGACCCAGAAAGTCGGCTTAGAAGATAGGAGTAAAATACTGAAAATTACCAATTTTTTTGTTCTAAAGTTCCCCTTTTCTTTCCAAAATTGACAATAGTTTGAATCAAATTAATAAAACTGTTATAGCCTAACATATTTGCCCCTATGTCTAACTTCTTATATATAAACAAATTTGGCACTTTTAAATATTTTAATATAGTACAGGGAGCAAATTTTTGTCTAAAAATCAAAAAAAAAATTTTTTTTTTGAATTTTTAAAAAAGTCTAGTCGGTCCCATACTTTTGAGTTCACATATTAATAATGAATACTAAGGACTGTATTTCAGCAATTTTTTAAGAAATTCAAAAATACGTTTTTTTAGTTATATCAAATTGAATGTTCTTTACAAAATTGTAAAATTTCAAAAAAATAATTTTAAAATTATAAACACATGCAAGATAGCCCTTATTGTCCTCTTCAAAATAAAAAAAAATTAAGTCTCTAGCTATAATACTTTTTGACTTATAACCTCGCAAAGTTGCATTAAATGTAAAAATTCACCTTGCAATTTTTTTTTCTTTTGCTCCTATCTCCGTCAAAAATCACTTCCGGTCGAAAAAAATTTCCAGATTATGAGATACTCTTAGATACTACCTCCATGCAAAATTTCAGCCAAATCAAAAGGGGTACCCTTCTCGGACTTGCTGGATTGAGGTGGAATTGACCATATTTATTTCTTAACTCTTTAACTTCTAATAAACAATGGTATATTAAATCAAAAGTTTTAGAAACATAAATCGTTTTGCATGGAAATTGATCATTTTTAATATCTAAAATAATTTTTTAAATGATAAATAAAAAAAATTTATGATTATAAATTTGGTCAAAAAACCCTGACGATTCGGCCCTGTGACCTTAAGATATAAAACTTTTTAATTTTTATTTTTTAAAAGAGTATTTAATATCTTTATGAATTTTTTTTGAGAACAATGGCGTCGTAGTGACTACACCACCGGTGGTGCAACAGCTGGGGAAGGGTCCCGCATTCACTTACTTCTTTGATTGCATCATGTAGAAAAAATTTGTGAATGAAAAAAATATCAAAAAATCATTCCCTTCACTTAGGATTTTAAGACAATCTTTTACAACAAGATGCATTCGGTGGTTAAAGCAATGAATATACGGGACATGGTGTCCAGCCATTCTGCTTAGAAATAATTGAACACCACCTTTTTCCCCGGACATTACGTTCGCCTCATCGTAGCATTGTGAGATCAGGCTTTAGTTCTAGATTATACTCTAACAAAAGATTGTTGACAAGTGGAAATTTCTTGGCATCAGATTTATGAATTGCTTTCACAAATATACAGCTTTCTGTAACATCATATTTTTCTATATCTCTAATAACAACATGTTAATAGATCTCTTTAGCGGATGAGTATTGATATGAATGAAAACACTTTTTAAATAAATATTTTTAAAATAATAATTTTTAGATATTTTTGGGGGAGCAATTTAATTTTATGGGGGTGGAAGAGCATAAAATTTATAGATTGAAACTAATTTTATCGGGCCACAACCATATAGGCAATGTAATAAGACAATTTTTCATAAGCATTGACGAGAAATGAGAATGTCGCACAGAGCCGTTAGCTGGTTGTAAAAGTGGGGTCACCTTAATAATTTTTTCGATTACGCTAATCCCTTCTCAAGCCTGTGTGGAGGTAAAGCTCGTTAAAAGACTTTCATATTTTCCTCTTTTCAATCTTCCTTTCATAAAATAGTTCAGGGTCGAATATATAAGCCCGGCCCGATTCAACTTAGGCCTGGCCCTAGTTTACAAAAACGGCCCGAATATATTGGAATCTTCAAAATTATTAATCAGATACATAGTGAAAAAAAAGTTATAAAAAATCGGCTCAACGGCCATTAATTTCTTTTTTCTAATTCAGGTCCGGCCCGTCTGAATGGTGTTTTAAGTAAGTCATGCGAGGGGGGGGGAGTCTTAACTTTGATCTCTACTCAACTAACTGATTTATAATGATACAGCCCATCTTAAAAACTGATATAGGGGAGACCGGGGCAATTGTGACACATAAAAGTCAAGCCCAGATTGCAAAAAAACTACAGGGTTTTTTGAAAAAAAAATTTTAGTTTTCGATAGCTCTAACTTAGTTCTTTAATATATATAATGTTTATTTTCTAGGATTATCTAAAAAAAATTTATTTAAAAAAACATAATTACCCCACGCTGGGGTAATTATGATCAGCGTAGGGTAATTCTGAACATGTCGAAAAATCCATTAGCACTTAAAAACATTTTAATAACCTAATATATTACTTAATTTTATATAAGATTTCAATAAAAGACGAAAGAGTTGTATAAAAAACGATAATTTTTAAGGATTTAAGGTTTTTTTTGGATTGTAAGCTAAAATGGTTTTAATCGTTATTGCGCAAAAATATCTGAAATTTCCTATCTAAAATGATAAATTATTAAGTAATATTAATATTTTATTATAAAATAAATGAATTAGATCATAACCATAAATTTTTTCTTATTAAAATTGAGTCAAAACTACCCCACATTTTTTGACTCATTTTTGCCCCAAGGTTAGTCACCAACTTTGAGGGGTTAAAGAATATAATTAAACACGTGATATAATAATTATTTTTACATAATTCAATGACTTAATACTTCATTAGATAATTCAAATCTTACGTAAAATGATCAAGTTTAAAAAATTTTATCCAAAAAAAATCAAGAATTTTTTTTGTAACTTTTGGGCATCAAATATACGTTTTACTATATAACTCAAAAAGTTTTGATCATTGGGATATAAAAATTTGCTGATAAGGGTTTTAAAACATATATTTTATTTATAATATATCACTATTATCATACCACTTACCAAACTTTTTAAAACATCAAAAGTTATAATTGCCCCAATAGCATAATTGCCCCGGTCTCCCCTATAAAACATACAATATAAAACGTAGTCTCTAGCTATTGCATAAATATAACTTTTGATTTTTCTAAGGGCCTTTATTGTCCTTGATAGATTAGATATAGAATACATATCTGGTTTAAAAATTTTTAGACCATTAAGTCGCCAGGCGACATAGATATATAGCCTGGCTAACCTTGTAGAGGGGAGGGGGGGCTAGTTTTATTATAATTAACCAGTGAAAACAAAACTCGCCCGAAAAGGGGCCCGAGCTAGATAGCGCGGATGTTATTATGCACGTTAATCAACAAGTCAAAAATTCTCTCTGTTAAGAAGTTTTTGTGGGCGTAACAAAAAAAAAGATTTTTGAGAGGTGATGCTCTATTAGGGTAGCACTCAGGTATTTGGTAATGCAGATTTAAACATTGATATTAACCTTAATAATAACTGTAGATACATTGTCCGCAACAAAAATTTTTATACAATTATGAATCCAAAAAATGATTTACATAACAGAGCTTTTTGAACTGAAAAATTATTCATAAATTACTGTCTCGTCCCTGGCGCCAAATTAGCATTAATAATTATGAACTCCACTTTCACTCTATCTATCCTTATCTCCCTTTTCCCGCCCTTCCTTATCAAGGTATTGGAGCGCTTACGTTAGATTTATTGAGTAATAAGGTGGTAGCTTTGCTAAATTTCGAGTGTGTATATTTATGCCATGCCATAGATTTAGGTTTATTAAATGTGACCAGGAGGTTATGGCCCATCAATATTATTTCTAAATATATCAATGCAAAACAATATTTTTTCATATGAAAAAACGCATTTAGCTTGGTTTAGTTAGTTATTATAATTTGTGTGTGAAATCATATTAATCGCTTTGCAAAGAGCACCATCAGTCCAGTGTCATTTGCATCTATTGCACATAGGTAGTATAGGCTTTGCGATTAAACGACATTTAGCATATATGTTGTACAGTAGCGTCACCTTAATGAGTCTCTTGTTAGTTGCCCGTCAATATGGTCTATTAACAGTCCCGTCCCATTCATGTATATGCAAAAAAATTTATTATCTCTTTTTACCTGCTTAATAAATTTTCATATATTGATACGTATATTTTTATTTTAAATACGTTACCTGCTATTTCACAAGTGTTTTACACTATTGGCAAGAAAATGATTTAGTTTTATAATGCTAACTTTAATTAACCTCCATATTGTGGGCAGGTTAAAGCTTTCCTCTTAAAATAATACCAGGCTTAAACAGTAGTTTAATGTTTAGCTTCATCTCCAAACGACACACTTGTAATTAATAAGCATCATTTATTTCTTTTATAACAAAGGTGGTTAAATGCCAAAACAGGCTCATTATCGTAGATTTTTGGATCGCGTAATACAATGATACATAGCTCAAAATGTTAAAATCAAGGTAATAAACCGTATGGCTGGGCAGGTTTAAAGGTCAAGGCTTACATGTACAAAGAAATTATAAGGAGATGTTTGTAGGTATAAACATTTAGGTTAAAATGACCATATGCAGAATTAGTAGTGTGCATATATACTTAAAAATCTGCTAGAACAATGATAACGGTAATCTTAGTAGTTGTTTTAAATGATGTTAAAAAAATAATCTGCGAACTCAAGAAGCTTTAAATATATCAAGATTATTGTAGTAATAAACCATTGTAAAGCAGGTTTTAGCCACGTGTCAGAATCGAATCTAATTTAACACATAATATATAATAAAAAAAAATTTTGACTGGAATAATGGTTAACTAGTTCAATGCTATATGCCACTAACTTGACCTTGTTTAATGCTTTGGTCCTGATAAAATTTAATAATCCTATGGCCTGTTTAGGGAAACTATAAAGGAATTCTAGTCAGTCGACCAGACCCTTTCAAAGCTTTTTGATTTTAAACTGATTTGTTTAGTTTGCCCTAACTAGATACTTCTAATTCCAACCCCGGATATATAAAATATAATGTATTTATATAAGTTTTGATTAAAAAAATATATATCTCGATAAAAACAAATTATAACATTTAACCATAACAAATCCAATTAAACGGGCCAAAGCTCTTTTCGAACATCATAGCCCGACCCGCCCTACTCGAGGTTATTTTCATCGTGACTTGGCCAGTTAAGCTAATTTTATTTTCAAACATATCGTTGAACTGTCACCGAAATGGGAGGGCTTACGTGCCGCAAATTTCGCAGACTAAATATAACATTATGGACCACATTATGAGTTTTGTCGCCTTCGCGTAATACATTTAGTATTGCTAGCCAGAAGTTTTCCTTTTTTAAATTATCTTGGGAAAGTAAACAAAGCTTTAGATTGAAAAAATCTTTGTGAATTAAATTTTCAAAGTTACACAATTTACACAATGTGACTTAGAAATTTTTCAATTCCCTTTTTCTATTTACTTTAGAAAAATCTTATATAAGAGTTATGGGAAAAAATATTTCCTTCCTTTTTTCAACTATGAGTTTCACAATTTTTATACAATTACTTCTTGCGTAATATTTACTTAAGATTCTTCCTAAAAAGTAGCTAAAAGATAAAACGTCACCACAAAAAAGAGTTTAAAGTAAAAAACTTTTGTCGTCATAAATTGTTGACATATGCTCATCCGTTTGATAAATTAAAATTATAGTCTTTTTTAGAGATTAAAAAAATGCTTTTGGAGGTCAGTCAATTCAAAATAATTGAAATATTATTATAAATAACATAAACTGTCATCGAATATGTTGTTGTTGTTGTTGTTGTTTATTGCCCTATTGGAAGTTGGTAGTAAGATTGAGCTTGAGGGCAGCTAGAGATGGATTGATCCAAAGATCAATAGAAGAGATAGGAGGCCCGCGGTTGGGGCATATGAGCCAGTGTTGCATATCGTCGGATGCTGATTTGCAGTCGTAGCAGATATTATTTAAAGATGGGTCCAGACGTGCTCTGAAGTTTGATCCCTTAAATGTTATAGAAAACTACGAGCAAAGAAAGTGGATTTAATCCAGATCGAAAGATTTTGATTTCAAAAAGTCACATTACCTAGCAATTGCGCAGCCAAAATTTTTTTTCAACGTTAATCAGACAAATATGACCGATATTTTCATCCTTGTGCTGAGAAGTCAATATAGGTGTCCGGCCCGTTAAAAAAATGCAAACGCTAAGCAGCGGCAATGTTTAGGGGCGCAAAGCTGTTTCTACAATATTTAGGGAGCCGAATGATAATTTTTAGGCAAGCCGCCTTTAGGTTTCCATGCTAGAGATTAGTTGACCTGGCTAAAAACAAGAAATAATTTCAAAATATTTAATAAAAATTTACCTTTTTTAATAAAAGCCACTCCGGAAAGTTTGACCTGTTGAACAAAAAGCACACCATGCCTGGGCTGCTCCTGCCTTAATAGCTTTTAAATATCAACTAACCTCTTCTTGCTAAGATCGACAAATTAATCAAACTTATTAATTGGAGCCCTTTAAATGGACAAAATGTTCTATTTCACATCATAAATTATTCAAGTTGAACCAAAAGTTTAGCCCTTTTAAAGTCTTTTTAAAAATATAAAATTGGTTATTAAATTATTGATATAATTTATGGTGTTATACTTTATTGCTTTTAAGGATTGGAGAGAATAAATGTAACTTTTCAGCCCCAAGAATTATTTATAAGTCACCGTGTTTAAAAGGAACTTTTAATATCTTAATTTTCAATAACTTTCACGACGAGGTTTCATAAATGTTCTAACCTAAAATTATGTATTTATCGTTTATGATTATCGTTTTGTTAAAAAAGTGTATCAATTCTCTTTATACTTTTGTAGAAATTATTTTCAAACCTGTGTATGGCTGTCTAAATCTTATATAATTGCCTTTCAATAATTGCAACATGGAAAGTCTTCAAGATACCTAATTGGTCTATAACAGTATGTTTTGACACCTCTCAACGGTATAGGTAAGAATAAAAAATATCCCATCTAATAGGTAACCTGGCTTATACAACCTCTGAAAGAAAATTATATCCCCATATATGGTGCACAAAAAAGTTTTTTTTTTCAATAATTTTTGGAAATTACCCTATCTAATATATTTCCACTAGATTCATAAAGGACTGATTTGTTTCTAAGAGCATTTTAATCAATTCTTGACAACTCCGGGCAATTTGTAGTAAATAAAGGGGTTTAAACTGTACTTGCTGGTTAAAAAGTGTACTCAGAAACGGGCAATGCGCCACCATGGATCTGATGATCCATTCGCTCAAATATTCTATACTTTAAAACGAGGCTCAAGAAAGTTGGCTACATGGTTTTTTACTACCTGGCTACTGTATGATTGAGTTTAGGGGGGATTATTTGTAAAATTTTTAAATCAAAGGGTGAAAAAACAGTTATCCTTTCTTCTTCTAATTCGACATGGCTAAATTAAAAAATCAATTAACGCTTAATGTTTTTGATTCTTAGGAAAATTTAAAGAAAAAGGGCTTTTCTTTACAATTTTTTGTGCCACTCTAGCAAATCACAAATTTAAATAGGGATATGGACAATGTCTTAATTAAATCACGGAAATGGATTGCGTGCCATTCATAATTGGATTGTGTCAATGGAAAAACAATATCTAAGATATAGTGAGAAATATTGTGCCAAAAAACCCGCCAGAACACACACAAATTGGTTTTCCTCTTTTCTTCTGCTATAAAATTCAAAACACCGCTCTGGCATTCTTTTATCATATGGTATTTGTCGTGTATTTTTATCACCCGACTTAAATCAGCAGTTTGCGAGTGATATACCGAAGACACCATTGCTGATATTTTTCTTTTACAAACCTATAATTTAAAATGGCTGCGACTAGTGATAAAAAATTTTAAAGAAAAAAAATTGAGCGCATTTTAATTAACATTAAGGTGGCTGGTGTAATAACAATTTAAAAAATTAAAAAGTTTTTAGAAAAAAATTTTTGTTTAAAAAATTTTTTGTTAGGCATATCCTTAAACGACCAAAAAACATTAATTATCATTTTTTAATATTAGTTGTTAAATTTTTTTTATAAAAAAATATTTTTTTTACAATTTTAAAATTAGCATTAACGCAGCCAGCCAATGCTGTTTAAAGAAGAGCTGGGAAAAAACCCTTTTTCCGACTAAACTCAAATTTTTGTTTTTTAAAAATTTTATGATAGTTAAAAAAAATAAATTAATAATAAATACAGAATATAAGCAGAAAATCTTAAATTTTATAAATATTATCTTGATTAAAGCTTAAACCCTTTATTTTTTCTAAATTTCGAAAAATTAAAAAACGAGTTTGACCCAAAAATGGGCATTTTCCCAGCTCTGGTTTAAAGTTTAACAAATTTTTCAAAATATTTTTTCTAAAAATATAATGCTATTTAATATCGAGAGCTATATAATTGAGCCCATAGAATTTTAATATTTTGACAACAGAATGAAACTAACTCAAAAATTAACTAATTTCAAAAAATAGTTTATTTTTTTACTAAGGTCATGTGAAGAAACTGGATCTTTAAAAGTCATTTTGAAAAAGAAGCATGGAATAAATTGACTAGAAATACGAAAGGTTGCTGTTAAGAAGTGATTAATCTTAAAAAATATAGGATACATCATTTTTTATCAGTTTATAAATAATTTAAATAACTAGCGGGAATTAGCTTTTTTAAAAAAAAATTAACTCTGTGGCACCCATTTAGGGGCTTTCTAACCTGTTTTTAGACTTAAAAATTGGGATACGCGTCTTATCGTTTTACAAAAAACGGCTAATAAAAATGTTAACAGAACATTATATATCCAAGAGAAAAGAAATTAATTTATGCAGAGGTTTCCCTTTGGTTTTTGAGTATATAATGATTTGATTTGAAAATATTAATGAATATCTGTCTTACGACAACCCCTATTTTTTGAAAATCGAGTTTAATTATGTATTCCTAAAAAATGTTTAATATTCCCACTGACATATACATATTCAAGAGACATTATATCCTCATTTATTTTACAGTGTCCCGAGATTAATTTTAGATGTTTTGAAACTAGCTGTTTATGTGTAACCTTTAAAGACAGTTGTGCCATTTTATGTTAGCTACAATGCATCTCATGGGTTTACGGGTAGGTGGTATGGCTTTTTTTTTTGTAAAAAAAACGATGGGGAATTGAAAATAATTTTTAAATGACTTCATTGAAAATTTTTTAAATTATTTTTTTTGTAAAATAGCAGGCATATATATAGAAAGTTCGCTTAGTCCGGAAGGGGGGTGGGGGGGGGGGGCGAAGATAATAATACGAAAGTGCGTATCTCTTAAGTCGTGTCACTGCTCTGAGACAAAATATTGCTGGAAAAAAATTTCTCACCGGTCGGGACGTTTATTTCAAGGCAAAACAAATGCCTAAAAATATGATCGGCGAATTTTTGGTCGTATGGCGCCCTACTGCAAAAAATGCAGTAAGGCAAAAATTCATAAAAAAAACTATAAAACGTAGAATAAAATAATTTTATTAGGACTTTACCCTATATTTTTTAATCAAAGCTCAAGTGGGCCTCGTTACAGACAATAAAAATTCAGCCTATTAGAAAACGCATTTTTTATTGGTGTAAAACAATCTTAAACATTTATATATAAAATTGAATTTAATTGTAAATATCAGCTTAATCGTGTGCATAACATTTTTTTTTAAATTTAATTGGAAAATTAAATGCCATAGTAGGATGAAAAATTCGACACGTCACTCAAAAAATGATTTTTGATAGACATGTTAATGGTTATGCGGTTAAAAGATATAGGAAAAAAAAATTTAATTAAAAATTAAAAATATATATTTTAATAAAAAATGTTTAAAAGTTGCTTTTAAAATATTTTAAATAAAAAAATCATCATGATATTTTAGGCAATATCATCTTACCATAATAAATAATAATTTTTGTTGTGTTGTATATTTACTTTTTGTTTAACTTAGCGCCTGTTTCTGAGGGCTAGCGGTGACCTAAATTTTTGGGTTTAGGCTCCCTGACATAAGGTATGGGACCTATTACCTTGGATATCATTAGAAGTCCTTACGCTCCTTCAGGGCCCAGCGCTGTACTATTTGTGTTTTATTTTCTTTGAAAAAAAATATTTTTTTTATATTTTTTCAAAAAACCTCACTCCGACATCGCAAGTTTATTAAGACTGGCAATTAACGCGGTATGCAAACCAAAGCGATAATTAATTTCAAACTTACCAACACTGCCTATTTTTCAAATTACGACCCAGGCCCGTGTGCTCTTTGTTAATATTTTGTCAAATGAAATTTAAATATAAAACTTATCATAAGCTAGTTAGAGGGTAAATGCACAAAAACTAAAATGTAAATTAATTTAAACAACGTACCTTTGAGACTAAGCTTGCAGCGAGAATTTAGTTAGCTTATAAAATTTAAATTTTTTATAATTATAGATCAAGTCAAGTCATCTATATTTTCTCGTCAAACTTTTTATATGCTCCAGGGCAGAATATAATAAGATTTATATTTCCGAATTGTACAAATGGTTTTTTAAATATCAAAATTAGTATTTTTTTTTTTTTGGGGGAAGGGGGGGGGGGGGGGGGGGGGGGGGGGGTTAAATATCCAATAAAAGTAATAAGAAATTATGATTAAGGAAAACAACAATTCAATTTTAATACAATTTAAAATCTAAAATTTAAATAAAAATAGGTAGCTCATTACTGCCCACTTCGCGTGCTGTCTTTAATAGACTCGTTTGTGAAATATCGGCTTCTTTTCCATTCAAAATTTTACCTTGTTTATGAAGTTAGAATTTTTTTGTAAGGTCTGCCTATTAATGATGTATATTAGACTATATATTATCGTGAAACTAATAAGACCTCAGCCCTATCGCGTTACGAGCATTATAATTACTAACTATAAGAAAAATAAAAAATAAAATTGCTTATTAATTTAACGATAACACGGAAATGGATCTTGTCGTATAACATGGTGACCCAATGATTTAAAATTCCTCGTATGTGGGTTTGCCGTATTTATCCGTTTATTTGTAATAATTTACCATAAAAAATAAAAATAAAACAACCTGTGATGAATGACAGAATGGAAGATATTCCGTGCCACACGCTTATCT
The DNA here is from genome assembly GCA_030555515.1 of Acutogordius australiensis. NCBI lineage: Eukaryota > Metazoa > Nematomorpha > Gordioida > Gordea > Gordiidae > Acutogordius > Acutogordius australiensis. The sequence continues at coordinate 12,376,007 of CM060245.1, forward strand.
AAAAAAAAATTGTTATTTTTTAACCTCATCTTCTTTTTTTAAATAAATTTTCCTTTTTTTAAACACTATTCGCGCAGAAGAATCCTAAAATCTTATCCTTGTATCGTGTATGAGTATGTCTTATACATAATAATACTTCAAAATATATAATATTTTACCAAAAAAATTTTAATATTCTTTCAATTTCCATTTCCTCAATTCCCCCTACCCGTTAGGTTCGTTAAGACTTGCACGGAAACTCTTAGGCACACGACCGGCACGCAAAAATATTTTAAACCTGAAAATTTTTTAGCTGTGCTTATTCCTAAATCCTTACAAGTTTTACAAGAATATCTCTTCGAATGAATTTCCATGGGTGTAAGTAAAATCATGAAGGAGAAAAAAATTATCTAGAAATAAAATTGGTGACTTTTTAAAAACTACCCCAAAGCCTTAGTGGGAAAAAATCATAATTTATAAATTAATTTGCTCACGAAATCACGAAATTAATAACATTATATCGACGGTATATATGAATCCTTTTCTAAAGCTATCATCATCATCATAACAATAATTATCCCTATTAAAATGAAAAAGGAATACAAATCATCACGTTTATTTTTTAATATGAATATAAAGGAGAGCTTTGAAAAATTTAGCCGGTAATAAGCGCACGAATGAAAGATCAAGATTTCTCCGCCAACATGATTGGCGAAGAACACCGAGAGACGATTGGGAGCTGAAATATGCGTGCGCAAGGTATGAAATAGTTTTACATTTTTTTCCTGGGAGAGCTTTGATTTTGAAATATCAAATTTAGATGTCACGAGATATTCTGTTCATACATTGAATATATTTATATAAGAGCATATTGTCTAAGTCGATTTGACACAATGCTTACCTCTAATATCCCAATAATTAGGAGTTGTCATGTAAAACTTTTTAAAACACTAATCTTTTATATTACCCCATAAATATAAACACCCAATTGTTAGAGGGTAAGTGGAGCTAATGGTGGATACATATAACAAAATATAAGCACTAGGACAAGCGGGCTTCTTTGACCCGGGTTCTAAAATGTAGATGAGGAGAAAGGAACAAAGTTTTTGCAAAACAAAATTTTACTTACAAAAGTCAAAAGTTTTAGACCCGCTCTGCCCTATAGGAGCCTTCGACACAACATGCCAACCAGTTAAATGCTTCGATAATTAGGCTAATTATTGACCCATTCATTAATAATTTAAAATCAGAGAATATAATTAGATTTAAAGGTGGCTTTTAAATACATTTATGTTAAAAAAAGTATTTTAAATAATCTAGTCCCCGAAATGTCATTGAGAATTCTAAGTTAAGGCGGGGACAAGTTCACAAATCTTTTATTCGAATGTCTCAAATAGGTAGAATTAATGGCCTAAAGGCGCCTTTAGTAACATTGTCATCAAACGCTTATACACACAATAATTGTAATATCTAAAAAAAATTATAATCTATTAATGCATAGCGCCTTAAGCATTACTCAAGTTGCCCTTATGAATAGACCGGTCATGGTTGATGTATTAATGTTGCCTACAAAATAATATTCGTACGAAAAACTCTCTTCATTAGGAAAGAGGTGTTGTCCTGTGGTGTGTGAACCAAAAAGTGCTTTGTGCACTTCATCCGTACAAATCTAGTAATTTAATAAAAGTTTGCATTTCGACCTTTTGCACCTTACCACAGTAAAAATTAGCTGCCTTTAAGTTACTTTTGATTTTGGCCGGTCCAATCATAAGGGCAACCCAAACAATTTTTAGGAGCACCCGGTCCCTTTTTTATAAATTATATGGTTTTTGGGTTAAAATATTAAAAAAATTTGTGTTTAAGGCGCCTAGAAACAGTTGGTTGAGTCCTAACTTTCATGAACAAGTCCGCCATATGACCCGATGTTTTCCGCCATCCGTTTATTTGGTGGGTTTAACTTAAAAATTAAAAGGATAGGCGGGCTGAGTATAGATTTAACTTGCGTTGGGCTAAATATTTCATTTTTATTATTTTTCATGTTTTTTGAGCAAAAACCTAAGCACACACCTTTTTTCTTTTTAATCTTTTTCACCTCATTCATCTTTTTTTAAATCATGCTGACCGAAAGTTTTAACCTTTGACCCATTAAAATAAAAATAGGCCGGGCCCCGGTCGGCTAGGCCGGAAATACAATACTGGAAAATAATTCATGATATGGCAAATATCAGTTGAAAATAAGAACTTAAGTGTGCTAATTTACACTTCCATTTATTTAAAAGGTCAGGCTAATCGAATGGCGCAATTTTATTCAGAGTGAAGAGCATTGACATTTCTATGTGACCTTTATAACCCCTGAGGTCTGACTTAAGCGTGTCTCCGCAAACACAATATCCATTGAAATGACGCCGCATTCGTAATATTACAGCATGTAAGCTTTACAACTCTAACAAAAACTAGAGGTCAGAATCATTCACCTGCTAAAACAATCCCTAAATCACTTGAAAAAGACAGTATACCCGTCAGGGCATAAATCTAGCCCTGTCGGGTCATAGGCAATCACATAACCTAGACGAGCTATGTATTTCCGACCAGCAAAATGATGATATCTTGTTTTTATTAATACATCAAAGAAGTCCACATCCATTTGCGAAACTTAGGTTTTGAAAGGACTAGAACTTTGTACGTTTGACTCAGGCACGATTCTAGACCCCTATTGGAGGGGGGGGTGGGGGGGGGGTGTTCTCCCAAAATCAAATTTTTATTATTTTAAAAATATTTACTATTTTTAAAAAGTGTTTTTATTCATATTAACACCTCATCCGCTAAAGAGATCTAACTAACGCAGAAATCATTTCTGTTGTTATTAGATATGGTATAGAAAAATAAGATGTTACATAAAGCTGTATATTTGTGAAAGCAATTCATAAATGTGATGCCAAAGAAATTTCCTTGTCAACAATCTTTTGTTAGAATATAATCTAGAAACAAAGAACATGATCGCACAATGCTACAATGGGGCGAACGTAATGTCCGGGGAAAAAGGTGGTGTTCAAGTATATCTAAGCAAAATAGCTGGACACCATGTCCCGTATATTCACTGCTTTAACCACCGATTCTTGTTGTAAAAGATTGTTTTAAAATTTTAAGTAAAGGAAAAGATTTTTTTGGTATTTTTTCTTCGCTTCATAAATTTTTTCAGATGCAATCAAGAAAGTAGTGACGGTGGGACCATACCCCGGCTGTTGCCCTATCGGTGTGTGGTCACTACGACGCCATTAATTTTTGAAAAAAAAAAACCATAAAAATCTTAAATACTCTTATAAAAATTAAAAACAAAAAAGTTTCTATATTATCAGGTCATAGGGCCGAAGCGTCGGGGTATTTGGATTTAATACACCACTGTTTGTGAGAAATTAAACAATTAAGAAATACAAATACATTTACAGATTTATTTAAGAATTGTTTTGATATATATAATACTTTTTTAAATGACAATAATTTATTTATATAAAATATATAAAAGGAAAACTAAATCTAAAGATTTTTCTAATTTTTATATTTTTTACTCATATGTTTGAGAATAATTTAAATATTAATAGAAAGTATTTATTTACATATTGTTAATTTATTTATTTATTGATTCTTTTAATAATAGAATTTTTACCAATAATATTTATTTAGAATCTTTAGAATCCCTTTATAAATTTGATTATTCTTTTTTTAGATATAAAAAAATTAGAGCCTCTTTCAAAAATAAGTATTATTGATAAAAAATCATTACACTGGGCAATAAAATTTAGACGACACTAGGAATCATTTATGGCAACTATGGTTTTTAGTAAAGTTTTTAGCGCTACACGAATATAAAATTAGAATTTTAGCCAATGCCTCGAATTTTAGTTATTCGGTGTCAAAGTTGAGATTTTCAATTTTTGGAGTATTTTGGGCTTCTATTTTATAAAACCTATGGGTTGTAAGTTTAAAAATATATTTAGATAACGAAAAGATTCATTATTAACTTAAGGCGTTTTAATTTTTTCATTTTTATAAAATAAGTGGTTTTCGACATAAAATCCGTTTTTTAATCTTAAATAACTTGAAAGTAATAATTTTAGGTAATAACCTTTTTAGATATGTTTTTTATAAGAAATCTGAATATGCCAATAGATTTTGGAAAATTAATATTTAAAAAAATTTCGTGATTTTTTTTCCGAACTTCCGAGATCGTTATCGCAAGAAAATTCTCTAAAAAACCCTCGAATCGTTTATGTTGTTTTTTTGTGACGTAGCAAAAAATTTTTGAATAAAAAAACTTAATTATTACAAAGAATGTGTTACTAATGATTTTGTTAAATTTTTATTGATTATACAAAAATGCGTTTCCTAATTTATTTAACATTTTTTCTATAAGTTTGTTATTGGGCTCTTCAACGTCGAATTGTGAGGCCACATTTTTAATAGTAAATAGTTTGAACATGGATTTAATTGGTGTACATGTATATTTTTTGCCGTGACCGAAGGTCACGGCCAATTCTGCTCAAAAGCGGCAAAATGCCCCCCACAAGTTTTTTTTGCCCCCCCCCCCAAAAAAAAATTGGAAAAGCTAAAATCGGGCCTGGTTTGACTATACTGGATTTTATAAAGAGTACGGATTTTTTATTGCAGACGTCAAAAAGTCAGGCAAATTTAATCTCTGACCTTCAAAAGAATCATACACTAAGCTAGTCCTTTTTTAATTTTTAAAACTGAAAATGTTTATAGTTATTGTTTGAGGCGATTAATGACATGGATGGTCTGTCCATAAGGGCAATTTAGGCAATTATTAGGCTAGCTATATTTTTTAGTAAGTAGCCAATATTTTTAAAATGCGTACGAATCGACAACTTATCCAAGGACGTCAATGCAGATAAGCTAAATTAATGTACTAATGTTACTTAAATATTCTAGGATGGCTGAACATTATCGAGATTAATATACAAAAGCATGACAAATCTTTCGGCTCCTTGCAAACGAGAATACAGTCGCCCTGAAAAAATGAGTTGCACCATCAACAATGCCCAGTCAATTGTCTATGGAGCATTCGTAGGTGCCCAAAAACCCTTTGGCAATGCCTTGGCATATGGCAAGTTGTCTTCAACCAATCCCATGTCAACTAACCCAAGCAAAAGACATCGTGAACGACTCAATACCGAGCTCGATCGTTTGTCAGTCCTTCTGCCCTTCGAAACAACCATCATATCAAAACTCGATAAACTGTCGATACTGCGGCTAGCAGTTAGTTATATCCGTATAAAAGCATATTTTAATGGTACATAAAATTTTTGAACCCTTATTTAAAAAAATATTTGCCAAAATGGCTTTGAGCCTTTTAATGAGCCGGAAAAAATACATAATATGGAATATAAAATAAGACAAGAATAAAAGCAAAGTATGTTTAAATTACGTTTTTAAAACGGACAATGAGCAACAAATTTGAGTTAAAATACCACATTTAATTAAACAGAAAAGTTAAACTTAAGCACCAAAATTTTATTTGACAACTGTGAATTATTTTTAAGAATATCTTCAGGCACCCTGTTATATTTATATTTTAATTTAAGCTGAGCCTATTTTATGTATGACAAATAGGTGAAAATAAAAATGTAGTTTTAATAAAAGGCATTAGGCTAAGATTTAGAACAAAGCCCAAGTGAAAATAAAGGTAGGTGGGGTCAAAATCTTTTTCAGACACAAGGGCCCTGCTCGCCAAATCTGTTATTTTTTGAGCAGCTCCACCTGGGCAATGGGTCGTTTCGTTCGCCGATTAAACAAATGTAACATCACAAAATTCGGATGATAATTTCTAGGAAGAAATCCTGTGCCTTGTGCATGCAAAATAAGCCAACTTTGAGTTCTAAAATATTTATGAGGCAATAAATCGCTGCTGTGTCATTGATCAATTGTTTAAACGTATATAAGGCAAATTTTTATTTTATGTTGGCATATTTTATGCATCACTTTAGCCATACAAGACTTCTTATCATATCATGGAAAAACGAAGGTCATCCGTTCTCTTGGCTTTGCTTCTACTACCCCACAAAGTCTTTCTAGTCAACCTACCACTGTTATTGACCCCTTGATAAACAGAATAACTCACGGGAGAGAATGCGAAAATGACCTCTTAAATCAGGTTAAAAAAATACTATATTTATTGTTCTTTATACGTGATCAACTATTTTTTTGAGCGTTTTATTTAGCTATTTAATATTTTCTGAAAAGTTTGTTATCTTTAATTGATTAGAACTGGTGATGAAAAAACTTTGTTTTGCAGTAATATGATCAACCATACAAATCGAGAGTGTAAAATTGAGCTGAATCAAATATTTAATGTCCTTCGAAAATTACTTTATTACCATTTTAATAGGCAATAAATGGATACTTGCTAATACTTAATTCTCGTGGTGATATCTTTTACGTATCCGATACCGTTGAAAACTTTCTAGGCTTTCATCAAGTACAATTTAAAACTCTATTTCCCCAACTTTTCACAAATCTCAAAAATTAATCATTTTGATTTTTTTACTGTGTAATTATTAAAAAATTGCTTAATTATAAAATAATGTATGAAAAACAGTCAGATATTTTGCATCAATCCATTTACGAACTCATACATTCGGAAGATAGGGATCAGCTAAAGCGACATTTATCCATGGCTCATAAGAGGAACAACCTGGCAGCTCGAACCTCCTCCTTAAATGATAGTAAGCCAGGACTTTAATAATTTACATACATCAGCGGAAATATACATTAATTAAATTTTTGGCTGAGGTTGCAATTTTTGGTTTGTAAACATCTTCTCTTTAAAGAAGATCCATAACGCTAGAAAAAAACTAGATACCCCAGTTAATTGGGGAAACTTTGTGAGACATCTAGTTTAAAAAACATTATCCAAAATTTATAATTTTTTTCTTGTCCCTACTAGAAATAGATGGGATGAGTGGTAGAGCTTAACACTAGCAACTAGCGTTCAATGCTGATTCATTTTTTTAAAAAAACCTTAAATTTCTAAATTATTTTGATTATTTTATAAATTTATTATCATTATATTTAGGATAATTTAAAAAATCAAATTTGTATGAAATTGAATAATATTCGTTTCAGAGATATTTTAATTAAAAAATTTCAAGTTATTTTTTGATGATTGAACTAGCGCCCTTATTTAATTTATTTATTATTAGTTTTTCACGTAATAATGGCCTAATTCGTCTCCATTATTTACGCATATTTTTTACTAAATTATTCACAACCATTTTGGCGCTATTTAAAATGGAAACCCATATGGTTTATCCGGAAAATCAGAGATTTAAGACATGTCCTGTATGGTTACCATATTTTGAATACACCAAATTAGTTTGGGTTTTCTATGTTTATCTTTATGCATTAACTATTGTTATTAAGGTTGTTGATAAGGCAGAATTAAAACTTTATAACTTTGGCAAACAAATGTTTTGCATTATTATATTAAAACTTTCAAAAACATTTGTCATTTACCTGAATTAATGACATAAATTTCTTCTGCAACGAAAGTCATTGAATTGAAAAACTTAATTGAATTGTCTTTCAAATACTTTTTAATTACTAAACTATGCTTATAATTACAAGAAAATATGTTTGAGGCCGGTCTTATAATAAAAAATTTTCCTACATTTAAAATGAAATTATCTATGAACGTTTTAACGCGTTTTATCAAAGGTGCCAAAACGGTAATACATATGCCTCTAACCATGAATCATGCATTTTTACCTAATTTTTAATGCCTTAGGTTACTCATATTTTTATACTGATTTTTTAGAATTAAAACAAAACTAGACATGGCCTAAAGCTAGATAGCCTTTTTGTCTTTATTTAAATTTTGGTGCTGATTAATTGTTTGAAAATATTATTTAGATGCAACTATTTTGCCACATTCATCAATTGCTAATAAATGAGTAGCCTAAATTTTGTAAACAGAGTTAATTTGTATGTGCTTATTTTAAAAAATTATACGGGTACCAAAGTTAATATTAAAATTCCTAATCTTTTGAACTATATGCCATCATTAGTTTAGCTCAAATAAAGATCAAATAAATACTTTTTTTTTAATTTTTTTTAGCCATAACTAAACAGAAAGGGTGGGGTTGACAATGCTTAATCTACAAAAAGCTTAAATTTAGACGTAGGCTGGTCACCCCAAGAAATTTATTTTATCCATATGTTTTTACCTTAAAAGTGCTCTACTGTGATGACTGATTTGCTTTAAAAAAAATTTAATTAAAATTTACCAACCACCAAACTTTTTTTTGGACGAGGAGCATTGAAATTGCTATGCGACGACGTTCATACCCCCTAGGGTCAATAGGACTAAGCGCGTCTCTCCGCCAATACCATTATCCATCGAAATGACGACGCACTCTCCCGTATTATAGAATGCAGGCTTTACAACCCTGGCAAAAGTCGAAGGCCTAAGTCATTCACCTGCTAAAACAATGCCCCCTTGCCCTATATATCTTGAAATAGACGGCATACCCGTCAGGGCATAGCCCTTTACCATCATACTTAGGGATATAACTAGTCAGCAAAAAAGGTTTATAGGTTAAAGGCACAATCTTGATAGCTAAATGGTTTTATTTAGTAAAGGAGTTTTTTTTTAAAAAATTTTAAATTTTAAAAAATTTTTTAAAAAAAAATTTTAAAAAAATATTATATTAAAAAAAAATTTTTAAAAAAAAATTTTTAAAAAAATTGAAAAAAATTTTATAAAAAAAAAAAAAAAAAAACTCCTTCAGTGATATTTCGTTACCGAGCTACTTGAACTGAATACTTTTATCTACTTTCTCAATAACTAGGTGTCGAAGATGAAAGCCCAGAGAGAATCATGTCCTTAAGGTTTCGCTGCCTCTTGGACAACACTTCAGGCTTTGTGGTAAATATTCAATAAACCAAAATTATTGTTATATAAATATTTAAGTCTATAAAAAAATTTGAAATGTTTGTTATCCTTGTGCTACAAAATTTGGAATAAAATTGGCACTAATTAAATCAATTTGAAAGGAAGTTAAAATAGTTTCGGTCAAGTTAAAATAATATATTTAATTAAATTTTGGCAAAAATAAATGTCCTCGTAATACAAAATTTAAACATACGCCTATGGCCCCTTTTCTAACTGCCATGTTTATCATTGTATAACCAAAAAATAATTTTGGGTATTAGCGTTTGGATCTTAAAGGAAAAATTAAACGTCTTTACGGGAACAGGCAATCATTTCTCACCAGTGATTCCGTTCTTAAAAATGCCTGCAAAAACGCCGAAGATGTAGATGACCCAATGTACGAACCGATCATAAATTTTCGGAACCTACGTAAGCTTAAGAATATACACTTGCACCAGGAAAATGCCGGTAAAGGAGGAGAAGGTTCTAAAGGTAAATTTTTATTGACCGGATGAGATTGTGAACAAGCTAGTTAGTTACAAATTTTAAAATTAATTCTGCCTCATATATTCAATGAGTTTAGAAATTATTGGATCTTAAAATAAATACAAAAAAAAATCGCAAAACGAGTTATATGGGCAAGGTTTCGTTTGAGGGTCCTTTCAAAAAGATAGTCCTTATTGAAAAATCTAAATTTTGTAGCTGGTCGTTTAAAATTTATAAAGACAAACGCAATATATTTACACATTTATTTCTTATATCTTTATTTGATAACCCATAAAGATTCAAAGTCAAAGTACTGGGGACTGTTTTGCTTGTGTACACCAAGTACGATTTTCGAATATACAAACGATTCGAACATGTGTCCTAAAGAAATCAGCTTCAAAACTAAACATCACCTAGATCTAAGTCTCATCTCTATAGAACAAAGGTAATGCTTTCAGGTGGTATTTAGAAAAAAGTAACAAGTATAGGCGAGAGCCGATTAAATTGGGTGTCCCGTGAAATTATAGTAAAAATATTTAATTTATTTTAAGCACTTTCACAGTTGTGCAAAAAATATTTCCTTTGACTGGGTGGGTCCCCAGCCATAAAAACATAGAATAAACATTTAGCAATGAAATTCTAACTATTAAATAACTAAATAACAATTTTTGTCAGACATCTGTATATAAGCCAAAAATAGTTTCATCTCAATCAAGGTTATTTTTATACAGAGGAAAGGCATATGTCGGTATTAATGGAACGGACCCGCTAGGGTACAGTTTTTACGGCTTGGTCCACCCAGAGGATTTGAATTACATTGTACTTGCTCATCATGAAAGTAAAATATTAAAAATACTAATATAATATATGTTTCCGCAATTATATTTAAGAAACACCGAGGTTCATATAAACAAAAATTTAAGTTTCTAAAACATTCATAACCCTTATTGTTGCCTTATTAAACATTTCTGTATATAAAGATATATTTAATTAATTCATTAGATGCAAAATCTTTTGCCCATAATAGTGTAACAGTAAATGTTATCTTTAGTATATATAAACACTTATTTACAGTGCTCAAATCTGGGTCGGCTAGCCTCAGTGCATATCGGTTGACGGCCGCTAACGAAAAGTGGAAATGGGTCCAAACCAACTTTAGAATCGTATATAAAAATGGTTCACCTGAATACATTTTAGCCTCACATAAACCTCTTTTGTAAAAATTCCATTTCTTAAAAATCCATGTATCAAAATTTAACCGCATATGTATAGACTTGAGGTTCTTAAATGGCACTTAAAGTGATATTTTATGTGTTTATCTGGTAAGACTAAAAACTCAATAGGTATTACCTAAGTATTTCAATTTAAATGACAAAAGTTTAGTAATTTTTTTCATCAGAATTTAGGATCAAGGTCAGGGGCGTATTTAGGGGTTGTCAAAAGGGGGGCAACTGCCCCCATTTAGAATTTATTTTTTATTTTTATGATGAAATTAGCGGTTGAATTTAAATATTAAACATATAAAAGGGAATAAAAATCAATAAAAATATTTTTTGGAAAATATACAGCCTCATAAAATAATTTTACAGATAAAATATCAACATTAAAATTAAATTTGTAGTTCCTTTCCTACAAAAAATTTCTTGTTCCTCCTTAGAAAAGTTTCTGCATACGCCCCTGATCAAGATTGAGAAACTTGACCGGCTCGCCTAAAAAAACAGGATCAGTTGGGCATGAACTAAAAAAGGAATTACGAGCAGAGCTTAATATCTATATCATTGGATATTAATTCCCTTATATATTTTATAAAAAAAATTTATGTTGCAATGCAATATAGAATTTTCGAACAGAGCAGACCTAAAATACGATAATACCAAATCGGGCCTAAGTTAAAAAATATCGAAAGGGGCGTGCCGCATATTACGGCCTGTTTGAACTCTAATTAGATTGGCATAATGAAATACAAGAGCTTACCTTTTTGTAACGCAATACATTTTTACTATCTAACAGGGAAGAAGAGGGCCGAGACATGTATGGAAAACGTAAATTAGAACTCCCGTCTGTGATACCCCTTCCCCCCTCAAATTCTTCATATCTTATACCGGCAACGAAAAAATCGTTTACTCTCAACACCGTGCCAACTAATCATCAAACTGTTAATAATCCAAATAACAGACTTCGACACAGTTCGCCAAGAAGTATATCAATTGATAGACTTAGCAATCATAAAGATAATATCAAATGCAACCACGAGAAAACTATCACAACGCACAATAAAGGACTCTTATTTGAAAATGCAGTCAAATGTAATAGTATAAATATCCAAAAAACCTCTCTTATGATGGACAAATGTGATAAAATTGCAATACGAAATAAGGAGGAACAACAGGTGATTGAGTGCCGGATTATCAGAGCCTCTTCAAACATAATAGGGTATAATAGTGCCACTGAGTTTACGAAAAATCATCTCAACAATAGTGCCAATTATAATATTAATAGTAAAAACATGTCGTCTACTAACCAATGTTTGGATAAGTTAGATAGCTGCATCAAAAAAATTTCACCTCAAAATATATCAGTTTCATCTGCGGGCTACAAATCAACAGCTAACATGACATCAGAATGCCCTACACCACAGCCATTAAAAAAACGAAAAAATATGTACGCTGATATTGTTGACACTAATGAAACATCGATGCTTGTTGGGAAAGGAAAAAGGGCTAAGAGAGGTCGACCCAAAAAAATTAACGTCACCGATAGTGAAAAGGGATTGGGAGCTGACTCTCTATCAGGTCATCAGGCAAAGCCCGAAGAAATCAGGTTTAACTTGGTTGAAATGAAACACCATAAGACGCAAACGCAAATAATGACAAAATCATCTCTTGACCATAAACGTGAGACGTCAAGTTACATCATAGATCGAGAAATTAACGGACAACTCGGTCGCTGGAAAACGAATGCGATAACGCTTAAAGGAATCGAAGCAGGAACGACAGAGACGGCAGAAATATTGGAGGAAAAGCACGAAATAACTAGGAGGTACTATAAAATCCGTAAACACGCATCTGTCATAAATGGCCATGGTAGCAACAATGCCCTGTATAGTCTCGGCGAGTCCCCATCGAAATCGAGTAATGTTCGAGACAATAAGGCCGTTCCAGAGTTTTATGAATTACCCCGAGGTAACTTACCCGCCAATAATTACCAACCGTCTTACAATAATGATATATTGAGTTATGCCCATATTTATAAAGCTGACCCCTTTTCAGCCCATCCTTTAACCCTTTCCCTGGGTAAAACAGGCAACAGTATTATTTACAACATGTACGATAACAATCCAATTGCTTTATCGAATGTTCCACATACCAGAAATAATTCCAATGTATTTTATACTGCAACCGAAACAAATGACTTTAGTAAAAGTCCCTTTACAATTACATGTCCGGGAAAGTCTTACGAATTATTATATCATAATCATAATAATAAACACGCCATGCAGATGTGCTTTTCTCGCCTCGAAAGCTCAATTATGAGGCAGGGGTTAACACAATTACCCAATGCCAATCAGTCTTATTGGCCCAAGCCGGCTAATTACGATAATGATGAGACTTACCCTTATAGCTATGTAGGCGAAACCCTTTCTCCCATAGATTACGGTTCCGATCATCACATACGCAAAACAGCTGTTCCGTCCCATCCGCCCAACACATACTCCGGCAACAATTCGAGGGATAGAAAGTGGGCACTAACGAGGCCAGAATACTTATTCGCCGAAAATGACAGGGGAGTTTATTTGCATCGAAACGATAATAACCTAACACTCGATTTATCCACCCGAAAATCATCTTCAAATATAAATAAACTCTACCTAACCTAAATGTTTCAAAAACTTAAAAAAAGCAATACTTGATGGCAAATATAGCTTTTTATCTTACAAATCTTTTTCGTTTTTCTTTATCAAAAATGATTTTTTTTATTATATATTTATGTATTAATTGTATATAAATTGGGAAAGCCCTCTTTAGAGCTACCAATCAAAATAATATTTTTATGTACAAATTGACATGATGTTTAAATATAACGATATGTTGAACAGGGTAAAAGCTTTGAAAAACTTAACCTATAAATCTCCCAGGTTTTGTCTTACAGCTTGATTTAATTTATGAAGCAACGAGATTTAACAAAAAATTGGTTTGAGGTTTCCCCCATACATTTCCCCACTTAAGGGCGTCATACCGGTTGACTCTTTTAACCCGAGCAAAACAATTAATATGCCGACGGGTTAAATAGTAGATTTTCTCACACGCCGGCGACTTATAGGTAATTAGTCTAGGCTCTTACTTTTAGACTTATCGTTTAAGACCTACTGCCTAAGCAGGCCACTCAGAAGCTTTAAAATGGTTGCACATGTATGCTATTTTTCTGAAGAAAAAAGCTACTTTGCACAAATTCGAACTCGCAACCTCGTGTGTCTAAGGCAGAGGGTTTGCCAACGAGATTTAACAAAAATAGATTTTTTAATTAACATCACAAAAAAAGAATCTCAATTCAATGAATAGTCTTTTATTTAATATACAAATTTACATGGGTATATAACAACGTTTTTATTCAAAAATAAAAATATATAATAATTTATCAAGCCATTTCCTCATCATCGGCATCACGCAAGGATTCCTACGAAAAAAATATCGAAATATAAAAAAAAAAAATAGAAAATGAAAATAAAGGAAGCAAAAAAATTTGTAAAACAAATTAACAAATTTAAAAAAAAACAAAACCATTCCATTATTTAAATCCAAGTTAAATTGAGATTTAAAAAATTATAAATAGCCGATATAAACCTTAGCAAAGGCGATTGCTTCCTTCTGACTTTCTTCGGAAACCACGTGGTGCTTATATCCCGTGTCTAAGAATGAGATAGAAATTAATTTATATTAACATATTTTCAATTTAGGAGTTATCATTTTACAAGATTTTAAATGAAAGAAAATTTAGAAAGTTTTGACCCATAACATTGAAATAATATTTATTGTTATTTAACCATCTCCAACGCATCCGAATTCTAACACGTAGTTATCTTTTTCTTTTGATTCATCGTGCAAAGTGAGCAATCTAAATCATCATCATAATAAAAAATTATTTTATATTAATAAAAACATAGAGAATCTAACAAAAAATATAATTAAATATTATTTTATAAAACAATATTTTATTATATTCACCATGAAAAATTTTTAACCGAACATATTTTTTTTAATAAGTTTTTTATAACAAATTTGAAATGAATTTTATCACAATGCACAATTTTCAAAATAAGTTATGTCGTGGCATAAGTCGAAATATTATTAATTTTCCGTTTAAAAAAAATAAACAATAATTTTGTTAACATATGAAAGCACTGGGAAAATGAGCCATGTTAGCAATAGTTAAATTATCAGAAAAATTAAATTTTAGCTTGATAATTTATAAGTAGGACAAAAACTTTAATTTACCCAAGGATAGATAATTTATTTTGAATAAGAAATTTTTTTTTAAATACCTGAATAATTTTTTTAACTTTTTGACTACAAAATGGCTTGTTAACATAAATTTTTTTTTAAATTAACTAAAAGGATTTATATAATATTTAGAAGTAAATTCAGGCGATAAAAATATAATGGAACTATTAATATTTTTACAGGTTAATTAAAAAAAAGAAGTTAAAAAACTTAGCTTAACAACTAACTATAGCATATTAACACTAAGGTTAACTATAAGCCATAAAATTTGTTAATTATATATTAGGTAATAAAATAATTTTCCCAAGTGATTAAAATCCACTATTAAATGATGTGTAGTTATAATTTCACTAAAATGAAAAAAAAATTAAAAATAAAACACTAATGGTTGTAACTGAAATTGTTTTCTCTCTCATAATATTAAAATTCTATGTTAGGCCACGTGCAAGAGTTTTTATTCTTGTAATATTATCTAAATTCTAAAAAAATAAATTTTTTTGAAAAATTAATTTAAATAATTTGTGTGTATAAATTAAATTTGGCAACTTATTAAAAAAATGTGTTCATTTACATTAAAATGATATAGGATTTAACGAAAATAAATACTCACTTTGCACAAATCAAAAATCTTATATTTAATATTGATCAATAACAGATTAAAAAAAAAAATTTATGCTCTATGGTTATACCTAATTTAAATTATGCAAATTATATAATTAATGCAATGTGCAAGTAAATTATAATAAAACATTAAAGACTTATAATCAAAAAAATCAATAATTGGCTCACATTTTTGCGGATAACTTAAGGGCTTCTTTCATGGTTAGTTGATTATTCTATTATATGTAGGGATAAAAAGTATCCATTTTTATTCATGAATCATATGTAAACATTTGTAATTAACATTTACCATAATAAAACATTATAATTTAAGCTTTTCGAAACATTTCTAATTAATATTTACCAAAATACATTAAAAAACATTATACTTTAAGCTTTTCAAATTCGGTTTTTGCGGACTGCTTATTTTTACCAATGGCAACTGAGTAATATCCCTATGAAAATGAAAAATTATATTCAATCAAACCCAAAACCCCTAAAATATTAGATATCTTATTAGGCTAAAATCTCAATAAGCTAAAATTATTATGGTTTAAGATGATATATCTCGACATATTTCTGAGATGTGTGAGCTAATTTTAGAGTAAAGACCTGCCATCTTAAATTCAAATCCGTTTAACGTTATTAAACTCTGTAAGCCAGCTATAAACATTGAGAATGTTTGAAAAATGTTTAAAAAAACAAAAATCAAAAATTTGAAAAACATTATATGTATAAAAGAGTAAAATTGTGATTAAACGCACAATAATAAATTTATTTCAAGAAAAAACGTGTCCTATTTAGGTTGGGAAGCTAAATATTCTTTATAACTTAAATGTTGATATGAGAGCTTGATATAATTAACAATTTATTTTTCATTATCTGAGTTGTAAAACAGAAGGTACAGATGATTTCATTGTGGATTTTTTTTTCAATTTTTCTTGTTAGGTATTCGCAAAATCATTGGCCATAATTTCAATTTTTAGGCAGCCTAAATCTAATTTATGAATCGGTAATTTAAGCCTATTTTAAACTGGGCATCTAAAGTGACACTTTAATTCGTGAGATTTTTTTATAAAAATGAGAAGACCCCAATTTTATAGCATATTATGCCAGACAAAATTGGAAAATTTCAAAAGTGGGAAATTGTGTTTAAAAAATCCCTAAGATCTGCAATATTTTGAGGTAATTATAAGTTGATAAATTTAAAAAATTTGGTTATAGTGGTTAGGCTCCAAATTATTAAAAGAAAAAAATAAAATAAAATTTAAAATTTATTTTACCCTGGAAAATAGGTTCAAATATTCTACCTAAAAAATTTAAACTTACTATAATATAAAAATAATAATTAGGTGTAATTGATAAAAAAACTATTATACCTTTATAACAGTTCATAACTTTTTTATTATTAAAAACTGCTGTAATTTTATAATATTTATATTTTATATTGAAGCCTGATAATTAAAAAAAAGTTATGCAGAGGAGACATGGATGTCAGAGTATGTAAAGTTTATTTAACAACAGTGTCGAACTTGATTATACAATTACAGAATTTAATAATGGTTAACAAAACATATTTAAATATATAATAAAAAAAAAATTTTGCTTCCCACATTATAAGTGGCATCTTTGATTTAATATTAAAAATATGTTACCAAGGAAACTCCAGAAGGCTCAATCATGTAAAGTTCTGGACCAAAATCTTTTGTAGAGCTTGCTAATATAACACTACATGCAAAGGGACGCACAGCACTGTAGAGAGTATAAGCATGAAAATACATGCCCAATCTTTTAGCTAAGTACTAATATGCAGAGATATTAAAATTAAGAATAAAGAACCTGCTAATATATATAAGAATCAGACATTAGAATATTTGTAAAATCTGTTATATCCAAATAAAAGTGCTACATAAAAAGATTTTAAAGTATGGATTAAAAAAATTTAAGCAAGATTTAACCTTAAACAAAACTAATATTAAAATGCTAGTTGAATCCAATATAGCTACTGAATTAAAAAATTAAAATATAAAATTACTATTAAATTCAATAACATAGCAAAATGTACTTTGAGAGGAATTTGACATCCAAACCTTTTCCTGTGACTAAGTGCTTCATCTCTTGCAACTTCAACAACTTGGTTAGCATCAGCAAGCAATCCTGCTACAACCTATAAGCAAATTTTTCATGTTTTTTGAAAAAGACAAAATTTATTATATATCTTTAATAA
The DNA here is from genome assembly GCA_030555515.1 of Acutogordius australiensis. Classification (NCBI taxonomy): domain Eukaryota; kingdom Metazoa; phylum Nematomorpha; class Gordioida; order Gordea; family Gordiidae; genus Acutogordius; species Acutogordius australiensis. Next base: position 12,393,744 of record CM060245.1, read on the forward strand.
ATAAAAACAAATAGCAAGTTATATACCATTCCAATATGCAAATCAATGTTAAAAAGTCTTGAATTTGAAGATTCTTCGTATAATTTTGACAATAAAGGTTTTTGAACAGCCAACACAACTCCATCTTTGGTTCGTATCCCAATTGCTGGGCTACATTAAAACATTAAAGCAAATAAAATAAAATTAATAAATTTTAATGTATTTACCAGCTATTGTCTACAGCTTTAAGGGCATATTCAACCTGAAATATTCTTCCATCGGGAGAAAATTGAGAAGCGGAGAGATCGTACTACAAATTTACAATTAAAAATTTATACCCCGGTACCGATTGAGCTCATGTGAAGTAAACGAATGAAAAATTTATATTGGGACTATGTCTTATTACAATTATGTCTCCTACAATAACTATGCGCACACGTAGATTTAATAAAAATGCAATTATTTAATTATTATATATCTTATTGTTTTTAAAAATTAACTAAACAGCTAAAGTTAATTTAAATTAAGGTTAGGTTTAAGTTAATTTAAGTTAAAGTACTTTTGTCAGTTCAAAACTTATATTATAGCTTGTAAGCCAAAAATAAGCTAAAAATAAAATTTAACTGCATAACTGTTAACTCTAATTTTATTATAATACTAAACATAACTTGCGGCTTTTAGAGTAAAATATTTAAATAATATTTAAATTGTGTGAATTAATTATAGGCAAGAATTGTTTACCTGTAAGCCGTCAGTACGTAATTAAATTTTGTTCTGCCTACTATCTAATTATAAATTATTTGTTTTTTTAGAGAGGGCACCAACATCGTGTACATCTCTAAACTAAACCCTATTGTTTAAAATTTTTTTTATATAATTTTTTTTTTAATTTAAGAAAGCGCAGCCGGCGGTAGAGTTAAAGCGTGTAAATTTAAATATACGTCCTGATAATGGTAATTAGAAAAACTCTGTAGAAAATAAATACTTTTTAATTTATATATATCCTAAAAATACAATATAAAGTACATTTTAATTTTTTCGTAAAATTGTAGGGCAAAACAATTTATAAAAAATCAAAATTTAATAAAGAAATTTAATAATATAGTTTAACAAAATATCTTTGGAGCTAATAAAAAATAAGGGCCGCTGAAGATTTTATATTTTCTGGGTTGATTTATCTTGGACACGTTGCCAATAATTCAATATTATGCCGCATAATCTAAATTCAACGTATGTTTATAGGCATTTATTATTTATTAAAAAATATCTACGATTATTATAAAAATAGTTTTGGCCTTAATCAAATTTGAGGCCTGAAATGGACAAAGATTCATAGCTTGGCTATTTATTATAAGGTTAGCAATCAACATTGTAGTTCCAATCGCATTTATAGTTTAACATATTGTAAGCCGTGCCATAGGGACAGGTGAATTGGTGAGAGCGACCCCACTCACATGCGTAAAATAGTTGGCATTTGGTAGCCACGTCGGAGTACAGACCATTTTCTTTATCATTGCAAAAGCCACCGAAGCCCAAATCTTTTTCAAGCATCACATTCTATAAAGATACAAAAATAATCATGCATAAATGTGAATAATAAAATAAAATCATTTTCACATCTTTGTAATGTCAGCAACCCAAACTAATTATACAACATGTCAGTTTTTGTATTTCATACTTATTGATCCGTGCCAAAAATATTTATAAGTTGGTTAAAGTTATTTAAATTTTGATAAACTATAATTAATACATTAATTTAATTTTATTCATTTTATATCTTAGCAATTCTTTAGTGTTTTGACAATTTAACTTACCCAAAAAATGTTACGTTAGCATAATTAGCCTAATCCAAACTTAGTCCATACCCTAACCCTTGCCAAAAGCATAACAACTATTTTGGAAAAAGATTTTCGTTCAAGTTTTAAATATTAGTTTATATTTTTACTAGATATTTTTTTTTGAAAAATTATATCTTTAAGTTAAAAAGCTTTTACCATTAAAATTTTAATCCACACTTATTAATGTAATCTATATGTATAATTATTGCTTGAGATTTAAGAGGTCGCGTCTCCCTCAAACCTTTTGCAGATAGGAAATTAAGCCAGAGCTGGGAAAATGCCCATTTTTGGGTCAAACTCATTTTTTTATTTTTCGAAATTTCGAAAAAATAAAGGGTTTTAGCTTTAGTCAAGGAAATATTTATAAAATTTAATATTTTCTGCTTATATTCTGTATTTATTAATAGTTGATTTTTTTAATCTGTCATGAAATTTTTAAAAAACAAAAATTTGAGTTTGGTCGAAAAAATGGGTTTTTTCCCAGCTCTGAATTAAGCTAAGATCAAAAAAAAAATTTTTATACACTTAACCAACCGTCTTCTGTACCCAAGGGCGCAATTAACGAATTTTCTTTTAATATTGAAATTTTTAGAAATATATTTTTGTAATAACTTACATTTTAAAAATTTCAGTGTTGATATATATGAAACTTTTGTGGTAAAGTTGTGTTATCTAATGGAGAATTTTTTAAATTTGTAAATTTACCATTATTCTACAAAAAATAGCTCAATTTAACGCCCCTTTAAAACCTCATATGAATCCACATGGCTGGCGGAATCATGTCCATAGCCATTGTCGGCGTCGTAAATAACAGCAGTTTGCTTTTTATGATATATCGGATTTGGGTCTACATCTGAGCCATCCCAATGTGGCCTCACGGCTTGCGGTTCATGGTGATTTACGTATGTTTTCCTAGAATGAACGTTAAAATAATATTTTATTATTAAAAAGACAGCTCTGAAAGGAGAATAATAAAAAAATTTGATAGAGATTTAGATTGAACAAATCTAATATTAACAAACATGATTTTTTAGTATATCTTTTGTATTTTTAGGGCACGTTCAAATAAATATTGTTAAAGAGTTAAAATTTTGTTTCCCCACGCTATTTAAATGCCAGAAAAAATGTTTAAAATAATTTCATATTATAGACAAATTTTTATACTAAATTAGGGGCTTCACCACAAAATTATTATTTATCATTACTTTAGATTTCTAAATGTAAAATATCACATTTGTTATTGGCCAATTGGTTTATACATTATAATTCGACAAAATGGAAGAGAACAAGATGAAACACGCATTCAATACACTCACTCAGGACATTAGAATATATATTTCTAAACAATAATTTTAAGATCTAAACTCGGGTCCGTACGATGCCGATCCCCCATCGAATCTCGAATATTCTCCGCCTCGGGCAGCTTTCCCAGTCACTTCTTTGGCCTGGCCTCCGTAGACTGCACTTCCACCGTGCGGTTGCTGCTGTTCACCAGCTGATTGATATCCGTGAGACGCGGGTTGTATCGAAGCGGCGGAGTATAGGGCAGGTCTACGGTGAGCAGACCTTTGGTCCCCTTGATAGTGTGAATGATCGTGATGACCGTCTTCCACATGACTCCCATCTCCTCGTCCTATATCGGCACGGGCTGCATCTTCCTCGTAAAAAACGGGTTCACCGGGTATTCGGTCAGCACCAACTGTGTATCCATCTCCTCGATGCCTAAATACAATAGTGATTGATTGAACTCAAACTCGATTGCGTATACTATGTTAAATTATTACTTTTTATTAGGCTGGTACTAAATATACTCGACTTGGACAGCATTTTACCCGTTGCCCCCTACATTTACGAAAAGATCATAATAATATGGATGTTTCGTCTAAGGGAGTGTTCAGATATCTTTTAGTTTTTTTTAATAATTTTAAAATTTTTCTATTATGACATTGAACGCATTATAACAAAAAGTCGCCAATTTCTACTAATAGCATTTATTTAATTATTCTAAAATAAAAATTTTAAAATTTTGTTTAAATAGAATTTCTGAATTTTGTTTGAATTTTTCCAAATAATGAGAGAAATTTGAACGGGCCCTAATTTAACAAAGTGCTTCTTTTCATTTATTGCTGACCATTAACTATAAGTTTAATCTTTGACCAAACTAGTTTTTTATTTTATTTTTTTAAAAATTATTTTTTACTTGGTGTTCATTTTAAAAGTGATTTAAATAATTTAATTAAGTAGTTAAAATAGGCAGCTGTTATCCGTTAAGCGCTAGCTACAGTATGTGTATGTATCTATTGAAGCCAAAAGCTAAGATGTTATTTCACCTGAAAAAAACATGGATTGTTGTTTATTTAACAATAATAATGTTTATCGGTCTTTTGATTCATTTGTATACATGTGGTACCTATCGTTATGCAGGTAAGAATTAAAAGAAGAAGCCAGGTGAGGTTGGTTAACGGGGGCCGATGTCTTTGAGGTGTCGTACCGAGTTTCGTAGGTGTGTTGTTTCATGAAACCGCTCTGTTTGTATTGTCCGTTAGGCAAATCCCGGCTCGCTTGTGAGGCAAGAGTGAGTGGCATGATTTTCGCAATCACCGAAAGCGGAGTATATTTTGTTGACTTTTTTTCGGCCCCAAATTGATCGGTTCCGGTTTCGCCATCGAAAACAAGTTTACCTATCAGTGTAAATGTAGTAATTTGCGTTAATCGGGCTGCATTTAGATAGTGGAACGTTGGAAGAAGTCAAAAAAAAATTCACAAAATAATTTTTATCTGTAATATAATAATTAACTAACGACCTATAGCGCCTGTATACTTAGTTATTTTTTACACTCAGTATAAGCAGCGTTGAGCCTGGTTAGTAGTTGGATGGGTTACCGCTTACAAATTCCTAAGCCGTGTATTTTCCTGATGCTGCGGGATCTGCTGTAGAGTAAAACGTGGCAACCCTAACGGGTTAGCCGTTTTCTAATGGAAAAAGTTGGAGAAAACTCCTTTACTACAAGTAAAAAAAAATATTAAATCCAAAAAATAACAATAAATATTCGAGTAAGAATGCATGCATACTCATTTAGTTGTTAAACATAGCGAATAAATTTCAAGATTAAAAACAAAAGATAAAGGTGCGAACCAATTTTTTGGTTTGGAGACCGTTCCTTTTTGAGGGTGTATCGTCTTTCTCCTTCCTGGTCGGCGGCTACTTTACCCGAAGACGCTGAATCAGCTGTAACTTTGCTCAAAATTTTAGTTATTATCATGGAAGCTTGAGAATTCTTGGCTTTGTTAGCCGCGGAATAACCATCGAGCAAGCGTCTCTTGTAGTTCTCGAACCGTTTCAAGTTACTATTCTCGACTGCGTTATATTTGCTGCGTTGTTGGGCCGCACCACCCTTAACGTAATCGTTGAGCTTTTCTTCAAACATTCGATGAGTTTCGCTAGTATCGCCTTGTGTCCTAAGAGGGTAAGTAGCATATAGTGCTTCAGCTTTCCCCATCAATCTTCCATCCTGGGAGTTGCGAGTTTCACCCTTGGTACCGGCTATCAATTCAAATAATTCCTTGTTGTTATTACCTACGGCCCTTTCATCACCGCCCTCATTATTATCATTGATGCTTTCACCGCCCGTCTTAGCGGCTATCCTCTTCTTATGCAATTGAGCTAAGCCATCGGAAAATAATACCAGGTGGGCCGGTTCAAAGGTCTTTTTGCTTTGCCCCACTAAATCTTCATCCGCATGGCGCTTACTATTCCCGACAATAATTCTACGCGAATTTTCGGCTTTATTTAGGGCATTTGCTTGGCTCGCGCTTTTTGCAGGAATGGCTTCTTGATTTGTCGTGACCTAAAATGTGGTTGTTTAGGATGAAAATTGCCTGGTATAAGCAATTTAATTATTGGTCATATTAAGGAAAACTTTTGAATAAACATATATAGTTCTCACCTAAATATAGCTAATTCAATAATCTTTTTTTTTGCATAGACAACATAGATTTGGCTATTTTTTATTTGTAACTTTACTATATTTTTTCAAATAATTTTAAATTTTTGAAACTTTTAGGATTTAAATGGAATTATACACCATTGTAATTTACAATATTTTCTTATATGCTGCAATTTTAAGTACATATAAAAACTTTATTCAATATTTATATCTGTATAAACATAGCTAATAAAATTTCAAAATCACAAATTTTAACGCATAAAAATATCTTAAACTATGAACCAATTTATTTTTTCTTTCAATATAAAAAAATTTTAAAGCTTATACCAATATATTTTTTTAGCGAAATATAAAAAAAATCCAAAACGGCTGTGAACGCGCCCCTAAGATATTATTTTTTAGTATAAAAAACCTTGAAGGAGAACCATATTAGAAACAAAACATTTGCAAAAATAAAATTTAATCTTTAAATGGTCATTTAATTAATTCTTTAAAAAATTATACTTGATTGATTAATTCTAAGCGTCCGTCGCTTTCACTGGTGAGGCTTTTGAATCCTGCGCTGGGGGCGTCTATTATACCAGATTTGTAGAAGGAGAAATTTTTGATGGCGGAAGGGCCGCTGGATTTGCTTGACGAATTAAGGGTTAGTGTCCTATCATCGGCCGTAGAAGCACTTGATCCAACGCTCGGGCGGACCCATGTCGGACCGCCATGGTAACGACCTACGGAAAAGGGTTCAGCACCAATACCTATAATACAGATCGAGAAATATCGATGTCAGAAAAAAAAGTTTTTGAAAACTTAAATGAATGGGTCCCCCTGATTGCCTTATCCCATATATAATTTTCGTTTTTCGTAATTTCTAAAAACTTGACCAAAAACATAGTTGCCATAAATGATGCTTAAGGTCGCCCAAAATTTGTTGTCCATTACAGCAATGTTATATTTAGGTATTAATATAATTTTCTAAACATATTTAGCGCTTGGTAAGAAAATATTGCAAAAACATGACGTTAAAAGTTTTAAAAATTTAATATTTTTAGAATTTATTTTTTGAAAAAACAATAAACTCTAAACGCGCCCCCAAAATGCTAATTATAAATTTGTCAAATTGTTAAAACAAATTAGAAAAAAACGTGTCTTGAGAAAATTTATGTTAAATATTGTCATAATGCATTAATTTATATTTTTAAGCATAAATTTTTACAATTTGAAATAGAATAAAGAAAATAATTTAGTCAAAAAAGTAAAAAGTTTTAAACTTTTTTGATAATTAGCCTTGTATTGAATTTTCGGACAAGATTTAGAACGGTAAGCAAAAAGGCCATATAATTACTAATTAGTATTGTTGGGTCCATTGTACAGACCAAAAGTCAAAATTTGTTAATATGTGTGATGTTAAAAAAAAATATAATTTTTTTGAATAAATAAGGGTAGGAAAAATTCGAGCAGATTTATCCTTTTTAAATTGTCTAATATCACAATGAACTAGGGGATTTCTTTTACAAAAATTACCGATACCTGCAGGTTGTCCTATTGGATCATTGGAAAATTTAATTTTTGTTATCTAGAATTTGGTATTCATTAATCGTTTTAAAACTCTTTGGGCTTTGTTCAAAATGCGATTTTCGTGTTAAATTGTTAATTCACAACATAATTAAAAATAGGTTCAAAATTTAAAAGATCACGGGGCTAGGGTTTAGTTTTACTATCTTCCATGATTTATATTTGAAGATGCTTTAAATATTATAGTTCATTACAGTTAAAAATTACGCCCTTTTACAATAGTTTAGAATGTGCCCATTTACTTGTCGAGGACGTGATGGAACTAATTACTTTTTAAAGATGGCAACTTTTAAATAATTTATAAGATGATTTGTTACGCAGAAGCAGAGAATTTTAGATTATCTAAGCGTCTGGCTCTTTGGCACGCACAGTTGTGTAAATTCCATGGACGTTTTCACTGCTGTCTACTATTTTTGACCGGGCTTCCACAAGTTCAGTGGAAACACGTATGCAAGAGGTCCAGTGTTGAATGTCTAGCCCATGTAGCTTTCATTGTAGGCCACGTCCAAAGTGAGTTATTATTTATATAAAATTTTCTTATGTCATTACGCTTTTTTAAGTTGCCAATTTAGTTTATGCACATAAATATTTTTTCTAAAATAAAAAGTTTTTGAAAAAAAAAATAAATTAGGAAAATAAAATTTTGCTTTGCACGTGACCTTATTAGAGTACATGTATGGAGAGCAATTTAGCTGCTAAGTGGCTTAGGCACAAAAGCCATAAACTATTTTTTAAAAGGGAAAGCCTTGACCACAAAATTAAGGAGGGGGAGGTTTGTCTAAAATTTATGCTTCGGTTGTAAGAATTAACGCATTAACAGTTATAAAGCCATTTAATTTGGAAATGAGCATAGTGATAAGTTAAACATTTTAAATATTGTTTTTAATGTGAATTGGCCTTAAAATGGCTACAAGTATGAATGTGCAAAATATATTCTCTGTGACCAGAATAAACATTTAAAATAATTATATTAATATTTATGAAATGTGGTATACAGGATTTTATATTCGAGACCGGCCCGTGACTCATTGGCGCCCCTAAACAAAACGTTTCCAGGCGCCCTCAGCATATTTGGTAGATTATTTGGGCTAAAAAAATTGCCTGGTGCTCCTAAACGGTGCTTTGGTAGCCCTAATTGACGGACTGGCCTGGCTAGTATTTCAAATCTTTTAGTTAATTATGTTTTCCACTACTAAGTTAATTCAGTGGTTTGTGTTATTTATGAAAAATAATGTTATTACGTTGTCAAGCGGTTGGGTAATAAAATTACACATTGCAGGGTACAGATAAATGTATAAACTCGGGTTTAGAATTCATTCATTGTTACAAAAAATTTTATTTTACAAATTTTAATTTATTTTTTTCAAAATTTGTTTTTGAATCTCTTTTGTTTTTTTTGGCATTTTTTCTCAGGTTTTACAATGTTTATAGCAGACTAACTAAGATTAGAAAAAACGGTAAACGGATTTGAGAATCCCTAAGATGGCAGGTTTGATCTCCGTAGTTAGCTCATATCAAAAATTTGTTGACCTGTGTAATTCAACTTAATGCAAAAGGAATGTATTAATTTACATCTATACAAGTTTTAAATTCGAACTGTTAATTATCAAAAATTTTTTTTAAAAGCTACCTGCATCCGTGATACGACATTTCGGACTTAAACGATACGGCGTATATTTTAAGGTAAAAATGAGAGATATTATACTTGAAATTAAAATAAGGGAAGTTATGAAGCTACACGGTAGCTTGGCATCCATGGCTCTTCTAGTGAATGTCGAGGATAATATATAGACGGATCAAAAATAATTTTAAAGTTTTAGGCACAAAATTATGAAATTCTATTTAGTTTACACAACTCCTAGATATAATAGTAAGATATGGAAGGAGACAGATGTAAAGGAATTTTGCAATGAACTTAGTTTCTTCAAGGTTATTAGTTAAAACGGAGATAAAGGTTGCTATCTGAGATGTACTAGTTTGTTTAGGACACAAAAATGAAGGCCTATTTTCTAATTTTCAATTAGTGCCGAATAATCGCTGTATTTTCACTATGGATAAAAAAAATTTAAAATAACTTTATTAAATATTTAAGCATTTAAAATGTTTTATTAAATGACTTAATCAGTTCTTGTTAAAAGTCTATAACGAAACATCCTTGAAATAACAAAGAACAAGATCTAGATTTATAATTGACACAATGTAATATCTTAATTGAAAACCTAAGTTTTCGTGTTTTAACTTTGGATTATGGTTTATTTAATTAAATAAATCAATTATTATGAATTTGTAAAGGAAAAGTTATTGTTTTGTAACTGGGGGAGTTATTAATTTTTAAAACTCTTATTGTTCTTTACCGTAAGGTAAGTTCTCATTCCAGATTCTAGTTTCTTTCCTAAAATAAAATGAAAACCCGGAAAATGCTGTACATGGCTTTGCTTAGTTAATTGTTTTAAAAAATGTAGGCGGGGAAGACAACTTGAATACTTATTTTAAAGTAGCTGAGAAAATGAGCCTTATAAATACTAAATGACGCCTTGTTTTCTCTGTCTTTATAATGTGTAAGCCTGTGATATATGAGTACCGTCACCGTTTGCCTCATTGAGTATCGCTTACAGAGCATTGCCTCAACTCCAGCGAGTGGTCACGCAGCGTTAAATAAGATTCCCGGTGACCTAGATTTTCAAGCTAAGGTTTCAGAAAATCAACGGCTTAGGCGGTCACCCATCCAACAACTTATCAGGCTTGACGTTTATCAATAAAGCTTATATACGCTCAAGTTTTTTATGCTAAGTTGTTTAGGCTTTTCGCTATTATAAATATAAGCACTTAAAAGAATTTTCATTTTGTGCAGGGATTAGCTCTATCCAAAAATTAAGTCAGAAGTTTAACCTACATCAGGGCAAGGTTCGATAAAATTTTTTGATAGCTAATTAAAGGTATATTTTTTAAAAGTAATAATTAAGTATTTAAATTAAAATACCAGCTTATTTTTAACACAAGATTACCTTTTAAATATACATTTCTTGGAAAGATCAATTAATGATGGTGCGTTAAAGGTATCAATTAAATATAATTAGGCGATAAAAGGATATATATATAATAACATAGGTCGGTCAACAAATCTCAATTAACCTTAAATTTTATGAAAACATATAAGATATCCCCATGATGGCCTTATCTCATATATATATTTCGTTTTTTTAGTTTCTTCCGGCTTCGGCTCCTTATATCCGTTTATATCAAAAAAATGGCCTTTTTGGCCAAATTGACGTATCCCTTGTAACTTATAGTAATCATTTCAAATAACGAGAAATAATATTTTTTAGTATATCAAGCTCCTACATCAGCATTTAGATATTACAAAATATTTCGCGTCGAAAATTAAATAGGAAAAATTATCGGTTTTTAATAAATTATTTTAAATTTGTAACAGTATAGCTGTGGTAAATATAAAAAAATTAATATTTTTTTTTTTGAATTTTTTTTGTTTTTTTGGCATTTCTAAAATTTATAATGTTAATTAGCTGACTACCTAAGTTTGATTACAAAAACGGTAAACGGATTTGACCTCTAAGATGGCGGTTTGATTTCCGTAGTTAGCTCGAACAAATGTTTGCTGACCAGTGTAATAAAAGTTTTTACAATGACTATAAAATTTATGGTTGCAGATTAAAATTTTACAATTAATTCATAGCTTAGTTAACCATTTATATAGATTACAAAACACTTAAAAAAATAGTAAAATTTTTTTTTGTTGTGAGGTTTACAGTAATATTTTTTTGGTTTATTTGGCAAATCCTGCTACAAAGCCTCCTTTTTAATGTAAATAAATAAATATAAAAAGCCGTGTTCAGAAAAATAACTTTTATAAATTAAGCCGACCTTTTTTTAGGTTAATTTGACATGACCTGTCGCCTCTGTGGCTAACTTTTTAAGTTTTACTTATTTGGCTCCAAAGATAAAAAAAACGTAGCAAAATTGTGGTTTGCCGTTTTAAAGTTTCTTTTTTTAGAGCCCATCATTTACCCTCTCACAATTAATTACGTTTAGAGCATACGGCCTATAAGCCACTTGGTAGTTCTAAAGTTTAGTTGAAACATCCTTATCTTACACGCAGGAGATTTGGGTTTGTTTCGGGACATATAAGGGCTTTTTCGGGAAATAGCGCAACAACATCTTCGAAGCTGCTGAGTGGCCTGATTAGGCAGTAAGCCCTAAACCTAATGTCTAAAGAAGGCTAAAAACAGTCCAGCAATCCTACTATTTCACCAGTCGGCAATATTAAAAAATTTGCTTGAATTTTAAGACTCTAAGCCATGGACATGGCGCTTCTATCTGAACATGTGTTTACAATCTGTCTGATGCAAAATGGTCTAAGCGTGGCATTAAAAACCCCTCTGTATGGAGGATGTTTAAGCTTAAACCCTTCAAAACCTTGTCCAGCTCTCAGATAATTTTTTAATAAGATTTAAACCCCCGTCTGGCCCGATAAATACGGCTTGACGCTTACAGGGGTAGGTTTATATGGTTTGCTTATTTTCATTTAATAGCCATGCTGATGTATGCTAACAGGTAAAATAATTTTATCAGGTAACTGTCAATACTTCTAGGAATTTGCATTCTTTAATGTAAACATTTTATTTGTAAAATTCAACAGTAATATATTTAAAGACAGGGGCTTTTAAGATGTTATCATTGCCATATAATACACTAATCTTACATATCTTAAATGAAGGGTAAGCGTGAATATATGATATAAAATATTTATAAATGCGATTAATTTATAACACGTTGACAAACTTTAGGATTTTCCCAGAAACCCAAAATTGGTATCGTTAGTTAACGCATAAGCAATATCACTCGCCCTAATTTTGTTCTCCCTTCAAATCCGTCCTTAAAATAGTTTAAGACAGGTCTTACTTGAGATTCATTAATAAAATGGATTCATTTTAATTATTTATAACTTCCTGACGTAAAACTTGGTGTGGGACAATAGGAAATTATCCGTGTAGAGCTACTAAATAAAATTTTAAACTTAAAACTTTTTTTCCCCTTTTAAGCTAACTTTTTTGATCAGAAGGCCAAATCTAGGCGCTTCGATTTATAATATCCGCTTTCCACCGATATGGAATTGTGGAGAAACATACCTGTTTACGATTCGAATATAATCAAAAATAGTGTCAGCTATAACGAAACGAGAAATGACAACTCAACTTATATGACCGGCAAACCTGCAATTTTAGGTTACCGAGCTCGGGTAGCTTTTATAGTTTTGTATAGCATGTTCTTGGCGTTCGGCCTATTAACCAATTACATCCTGTACCGGGTAATCAGGGCTCAAAGGGGTTGCGAAAAATACCCGAGGATCTATTACTTCCTAACTTTCATTTGCTACCAAAACATAGTTTACGGCGTTATTTCGATCGTTCCGGTTATTGACCAAATTATAATCTGTCAACGTGTACCGACGCCCGCATCAAAATCGTATATGATTTTTAAAACGGTTCACGTAATCATGGTGTCAGCCATCCTCAAAAGCAACCTTTTTTGTAAACTTTTTTACCTATGGGACAGATACATGTGCATTCACAAGTTTTACGAAATCAATCTCTTGCGGCGTAGCACGTGGTACAAATATTTGCCCGTCTTGACTTTAGCCCTTTTCGCTGCCCTTAACTTGCCCCGATATAGTTTTTTCCGGAAAAAAGAATGCGACACGTACAACTACGAATCGGCTCTCGAAAAACCCTATCGCGCGTGCAAGTTTAGACCTAAAAGACCTCGCCTAACGTACGGTATGGCATACTATTTCCTAACGTACTACATCATAACCATAACGGTTTTTCTCATCGGCATGCTAGCGCTAAAAATTTCAGTCCTCAAATGCCTGGTCAGGCTTAAACGGAATCACGGACTCGTAGGACCGGGAATGATAATAACCCAATCTCAGTTAGACCGGAGCACGGCACGTTCTATTCGCAACAATAGCAATAGAACGCCATATGGACCTCCAGCTCTTAGAGGTCAATTAACGGCGACAGACTTGGGCGCTTGCAGCAGTAGCCATAATTTAGAGCAGCGCGACCGGTTAGTGAATGGAACTGGTGGGGTACCTGCAGCCTACGTCCTGCAGAGTGGGAGCGATCGAAAGGAATTGATGCAAGTTTCGCATTTCCATGCTGCTTTCATTAGCGTCTTACAACCCATACACCTTAGTTCGAATATAAATACCGTCCTTGGCTCTCAGGCGCGTAGTTTGAGCACCTACCTACGAGTCGGTCGATGGAGGACCGTCATTATCAAGGCCTATTTCCTATCCCTAATAATAACAGTGTACCTGCTTCTCGTATTACCGATGGAAATCTACAATATCCGAAACATGGTAACCGTTATCGGGTGGGAAGGCCATGCCCGTTACTACAAACCCATTCAGCTCTTGTATTCCTTCCTAGAGGCCCTCGATTATTCGTGCCTAGTGTTAGCATTCATATTCATCGATAAAAATTTATCAAACGCTTTGAATCTCCTGTACCACACAAAACGAACCAATATTCTGAACGCATTTCGAAATTTGTTGTAGATATATGTAAAAAACGTGCGCGTTAAGTTTGCTCTTGAAAGTTTTTTTATAGGGCGTATTCAGCATTCTTTTTTGGAAAAATTCAAAACTAAAAATTTTTGTAAATAGGGTAATTAAATCTTAAAATATTAACCATGTTACTAAATATTTTCCTATATCCTGAGCAATTGCTCTAATATAATAGAAAACTTTATCAAATTTAGTTCTAAATCCATATAAACATAGCTAAAAATCATATTAAATCAATTATTGTAAATATGTTACATACTTTCCAACATCGACCCAATATTATTTTTAAAAAAATTATTTGGATCTTTAATTATTATTTTAACAAATGAATGAATGAACGCGCCTCTAAGTGTACAAATCAATAAATGATTGATCATTATTATTGAATTCTTATTAAAAATATTTATTTAATTAATGCTCAAAGTACCATATTACGAATTTTAAACAGACAACCTTTCACTAATTTTTTAAATAACGTAATACTAGAATTTTAGGCAGACTAAATTGTTTGTGAGTTTGGCCAATGTTTATAAAGGTTTCCAGGTGAGACTGAAAAAAGATAATCCGAAAACGTATATAAAAAAATAGCACTATTTTTTCCTATCGTGCAGGTGTGTGTCGTGCCAACTGGCACGAGCACCGTTTTTAATTTATTTTAATTTATTATTTGTTTTTATTAAGTAGATAGCACAAGAGGGAGAAAGAAAAGAGAAGAAGAATTAAACGGAAATTGCAGCAGAATAAATGTTTGCCTTTTGAATTTTGATTTTGCTGAATAATTTAATAATTGGAATAAATATTTATATTTTACTCGGCTTATGTTTTACTCGGCTACGACAAATTGGCGCAGTCGAAAAAAAGATTAAAAAAAAATTTTAAAAATAGAATTTAAAGTAAAATTTTGTTTTAGCGCTTATTATTCATGATTCGGATGTTCAATTTCGATGCTCTCAAATTGGCTAACAATCTGCATGCTTGGACTAATGGCCTACGTAATCTTCACCGTTCGATGGATCAGGATCTGGATTATACGGTGGTTATTATACTCGCTATAATAATCGGGTTCTTGATAGGATACTTGCTTGGGCAAAGGAATGGGCGAACAACAATCAAAGTTGACTGGAATCTTCAACAAGAGATTCACAAGCTGTGCCACCCGGTTAATGGAGAGTCTGCTGACCACAGACAAAATAGGGGCGGCGAAAGCCGGACCCTCGACGTTTGTCGAGAAGGGGGGAAGCGCAAGCCGAACCCGACTGTTCTAATGAATTAAATGTTATGTCTTTAGCTACCGGACGGAGAAATGGTGATGTGACGTGCTATGCTTGTGGTTTGAAAGGACATATGAGAAAGGACTGTAATTATGTAAATGTAAACAAATTAAGGGATAAGAGGATGTGCTATAATTGTAAACAGATCGGTCACATAGCGGCGAATTAAAAGTATAGATGTCAATCAATTTAGATCGCGATATGGTCAAGTGCCAAGTTTTACAAAGTGTGGCGTATGTAATAGACTGGGACATAATAGTCAAAAATGTTTTTACAAAAATAAAACACAGACGAGTCTAAGTTATCACCCGATAGTGCCTAATGAACGTGACAATGCTGATCAAAATTTTGTGCAGAGGGGCATGGGACAAGCCAGTCCTGTACCCCATCAATAATAAAGGCTGATGCTAATGTAAAAATTAATAACGAAAATGATAATTTAACTTTTTATAGTAGTAAATATATATTTATAAATTTAACAAGCCAACGGGCATGTCCATATGTTACATTAAATATTGAAGGGCGTAAAAAAACTGAATTTTTATTTGATACGGGAGCTGCTATAACGGTCATGAATTCAGACACTTTTAGGAAAATGTAGAAAAATAAAGATTTTAAACAGGGACGGTTGGTTGCTGTACAATTTAATGGGAAAAGATCATTTTTACAGAATTCATTGAAATTAATTTTCCGATTAAAAATGAAAATAGGTATTTCAAAATTTGGATAGATAGTAGGAGTCCTATAAATGTTTTAGGCTGGGATTGGTTTAGTATTTTGGGGCCAGAAAACAATTTTTGAGATGTTTTTATGCGTAAAGAAATTACTTATATTAAAAAGGATAAAAATATAAATTTTTTAATGGAAAGTAGCTATCAAAATGAATTAAAAGTGTTGTTAAAGGGTTATAAAGAAATTTTTGATGCTACGTTGGGTTGCTTAAAGAATTATGAAATTGATTTGAAATTGAAAGAAAATTATGTGCCTAAATTTTGTAAAGCGCGTAGAATACCATATGCATGGGTAGAGGCGGTGGACAAAGAATTGGATAAATGGGTGGATATTGGGGTAGTGCCTGTTTTGCAAGCGTCTGAATGGGCTACGCCGTTGGTCCCTGTTGAAAAGGCCAATAAACAACTAAGATTATGTGCTGACTTTAGAGTAACACTGAATCCCTGGATTGTAAATGTTAATTTTCCGTTGCCCATTATATAAGACATTTTAGCTAGACTACAAGGTCTTATGGTATTCTCGAAAATTGATTTTTCGAACGCGTACTGGCAGTTGCCTATTAAAGCCGATGCTCAAAAACTACTGATCTTAAATTCACATAAAGGTTTGTATATGTTTACAAGGTTACCGTTTGGTCTTAGTATTTCGGCACAGGTTTTTCAAAAAACCATGTCTATGCTCTTTGGTCACTTGACCCATACCTTTTTTTATTTGGATGATGTTTTAATTGCGTCTAAAAATATGAAAGAACACAAAGAACATTTACAAACGGTGCTGCACCATATAAAAGAAAACGGTTTGAAGGCTAACTTAGAAAAGAGTGTGTTTGGGGTTAAACAAGTTACGTACTTAGGTTATTTGATTGGCAACAATGTAATTAAATTAGTTGAAAGTAAGGTTGAAGCTATCAATAATCTTGTAAGACCTGAAGATGTTAAAACGTTAAAGTCTTTCTTGGGCGCTATAAGTTACTATTGCAAGTTCATTGCAAACTGTGGTGAAATAATGGCGTTAAATGATCTAACTAGAGACAAAGCACCGTTTGATAGGACAGAAATACATGACCAAAGATTTTTGCAGATTAAAAACGCGATAACGTCTAAACCTGTACTAGTGTGTTTTGATCATGATAAAGAGACCAGAATAGCGGTCGATGCTTCTTTAGAAGGTTTAGGTGGAGTTTTATTGCAGATAATTGATAATGTGGAACGACCAGTAATGTATTTTTCCAGAAAGTTACAAAATGCGGAGCGTAGATATTCAGTTATCGAACGAGAAGCATTAGCAGTAGTCTATGGACTCATGAAATGTCGTAATTATATAGTGGGTAGGCATATAATCGTTTTTACTGATCACAAACCGCTGAGAGGATTATTAGCTAAAATTCATCATAAAATGATGGTCTCAAACAGGTTAAATAGATTTTTGGTTACGGTTAGTGGTTTCGACATTGAACTTTTATATAGAAAGGGTTCTGAAAATAATACGGCGGACATTTTGTCCAGGTTGGGTAACAATACGAAATATGAACAAAACATCATGTACTTGAAAGTCGAACATTGTAGTACGGAAATAACGGTGAATACGGATAGTTTACCTCTTAATACGCTAAGAAAATTATCGAGTAACCTTTGCACTTGGGAGGAATTGGCGGAAGAAGTTAATAATGATGAGCAACTTACTAGAGTTAAAGAAAGCTTGACAGGTAAAATTGACTGGTGTGAGGAAGATAAAAGTTTTTGAAAGAATGCAAGAAGAATTGTCGATAGAAGATGAAATTGTTTTAAGAGGAAATCGAAAGGTTATACCTGTTACCTTAAGACTTAAGATTATAAAAATATTACATGGGGGGCATCAAGGGGAGAAGTACATGAAACAAACAGCGAGAAAATTTGCCTGGTGGCCTAAGATGGGAAAGCAGATTGATGAATTCCTTAAGGGTTGTGAAAGTTGTAATAAAATGGCACCATTACCCGCGGTAAGAAAGATAGCAAATTGGGAAGAAGCAGAAGGACCATGGACTAGAGTGCATATGGATTTTGGAGAATGGAAAAAGCAAATATTTTTAGTTATTATTGACGCATTTTCTCGTTGGATAGAAATAATTTGGACCAATAAGCTAACGACAAAGGTTGTAATTAAAGCTTTCACCCTTGTTTAGCAAGTACGGGTTAGTTAAAATGCTTGTAACAGATAGAGGCCCTGCCTTTAAAAGTGATGCATTTATAAATTTTTGTAACGATTGGGGCATAGACCATTTTATGGCACCACCTTACCTCAGACAAATGGTTTAGCCGAGAGGGCTGTTGGATTAGTGAAATCTTGGTGTAATAAAATGAATGGTACACGGGAATTGCAATGGTCTATGCTGCTATATTATAATACAACGCAGAACCATTTTGGTTTTTCGCCGGCTGAACGATTTTTAGGGCGTGATTTAAGAGTTCCCTTGGATATATTAAATGAAAGAAAAGTGATAAAGAATTTTTCGGGCAAGTTTGTGGGGGGAGATAGTGTTTGGGTGTATATGCCCTTAGGACCGGTTAAATTTGTACAAGGTAGCGTGATGAAACAGTTAAATAAAAGTAAGTACGCTGTACTAGTAAGCGGCGTTATACTGACCCGACATGCCAATTGTTAAAACATCGGCGCGTGTCGTATAGCCAAAATATTGGATTTGATATAAATATATTTATTATGTTATATTATATATCTGAATATAATTCAATTCGGTTTATATATATTTAGTCAAGGACATTTATTGAACGCAGGACTAAATATATCATGGATAATAAATGTTACAATTTGAAATCTAAAATACTCATAAACAAGGTCAATTAAATCAATTATCAACAAAGCTAAATATATTCAATATATTTCTAAGGTTTATTAAAAAGGTTAACCAGATCAATTACCAACATGGTGGCCAAGGAGTTAAACTCGCGACCTTGTGTAGGCAGGCTCGTTCTTCTCTTTGCTCACCTGTCAGTGAGGCCAATTTAACTACTTCCCTCTATCATATGGCATATAGATAAATTTTATGGCCACAAACAAAATCTTTAATTCAATAACCCACCTACAATTATTCTACTTATAACAATTAATAAAATCATGCATTGTCTTAATATTAAGGCCTGCTCTATTTAAAATTATAATTCGGGTGCGTAATGCCGCCCATAGCTGAACGCTGTGATCACTAAACGAAGTCGATTTGTTGTCTTCAATAACGTTCCTTCTCGAGTCTATGTCAAAGTACCACGGGGCACTATCGTTCACCTGATCGTCATCGATGATCAAGTTTACCAGGTGATCATCCATCTTCCTCACGGCTTGTTGCCCCATTTTGTTTTCACACACGTCGTCGTAAGATTTATAGTACTGATTACAGTCCTCGCTTGTTATGAAGGGTGACCATGTATTGTTAGGATTCACTTGAGCATCATTGCTAACATCATGTTCAGGCTGATGTTCCTCATCTTCTTTCATATTGAAGAAACTATTATCGTCCGAATCAGTATCGATTGTATGCCTTTCGCCCCCAAAATCGTCAACATTGTTTACCTGGATAAAAGGTTCGTATATGTTATCGTTATCATACTTGTAAGGTTGATCAACGGTAGTACCCAAGTCACCCTCATTATTGTAATCTTCCATAATTCGAGTGTCCCTTGACATTAACAATTTCAATCGGTAGAATTTCATTATTATCATTATCATTATTACTAAATGACTCATCCCCTTCATCAAGATAACGCATTTTCATGCATCTTACTCCCATATAAATTCTATTTGAATAGACTGGTATAGGATCGCCGAAAATGCTACATTGCCCATTACGATTGCTGAGTTCTTGACGATTTTTATCAAAATCGTTATCATATATTTTCATTAGCAATGTTTTCATAATAATTATACCTCTGTGAATTCCATTGATCCACAGCGAAGTCATCCGAACATAATATTTGATTATCATTCTCAAAATTATAATAAGGTTCCTCGAATATTTCATAATTATTATCATCATCGTTATTCATTGAGTCATTTCATTTTTCATATCTATTATTATTTATCCTTGGTAAACCCAGATTAAATCGTGGTCTTCGGCACCATGTTAAAACATCGGCGCGTGTCGTATAGCCAAAATATTGGATTTGATATAAATATATTTATTATGTTATATTATATATATCTGAATATAATTCAATTCGGTTTATATATATTTAGTCAAGGACATTTATTGACCGCAGGACTAAATATATCATGGATAATAAATGTTACAATTTGAAATCTAAAATACTCAATTATAAACAAGGTCAATTAAATCAATTATCAACAAAGCTAAATATATTCAATATACCTCTAAGGTTTATTAAAAAGGTCAACCAGGTCAATTACCAACACCGATCACCTGAAACCTAATATAAATGTATAAAGAAAAGTTATCTAAGTCTATAAACTCACAAAGATTTTGCCTTGACACTAACCTTAAACGCACCCGAATAAAAATTGACCTAAGCACCTAAAACCCTGATTATATTAAAAGTGTCATTTGATTCTATTAAGCTTATGTTAAACCCACGTTTATATCAAAGGTAGAGTCAAGAGATCTATGATTTTGGTACAACGACTCTTGTGAGTTTAATATATCTAAGAACTAGTATTTAGTAGCTTCTTATGGGATTTTCGATGTTTACCAAGGAAGATTTTACACTTTTTAATAGTTATTCCAGTTGTTTTATAGATAGTTTGGAGTTAGTACATTTGAATATATGGTATACCGGAAGAATTTATAGATTTTATATAAACACTTTTGATTTGTTATAATATTTACGATTTTATCTTGATTATGTCAATTGCAAAGATATCTAAGTTTGGCGGTGTCTTCTCTCTTTTGCACGATATGTATGTGTGGCTTCTATTTTGAGCGTTTCTTTCCGTTTTGGTTTACTTTATCAGTAAGTTTGATGGTCTTTGAATCAATCGGTATTAGTTTCCGGGTTATCCGACAGACAAAAAATTTAATCATAAAATTTAGTAATTAGGCTTGAGAAGTTAATAAAGATCTATATATTTATGGGGAGGATTTCCGTCTCGGTAATTGAGGTGTGTTGTCCATAGTAATTGGAAAGGGGGATATGGTACGATTATATTTTTTTTTGTGTTTGTTAATTTTTATTGATGATTAAGTGATTAGGAAACCTTAGGAAGAATTTGGTCTTTTTGGATGGGGAGGTGTCGTGCCAACTGGCACGAGCACTGTTTTTTATTTATTTTAATTTATTATTTATTTTTATTAAGTAGATAGCACAAGAGGGAGAAAGAAAAGAGAAGAAGAATAAAACGGAAATTGCAACAGAACAGATGTTTGCCTTTTGAATTTTGATTTTGTTGAATAATTTAATAATTGGAATAAATATTTATATTTTACTCGGCTTATATTTTACTCGGCTACGACAGTGTGTATACCGGTCAAAAGAGAAAATTTGTTGATAAGGTAGAACGGAACAAAATTGAGCCAAAATATCATAGATTACTAAGAATTCAGGCTTTGTGTGTGATAAATTAAGGTTAAATATATCGTTAATTAAAACATAACTAATAAGTTTTTATTTTATATTTTTGTTTACCGATTGTAATATCAGATATAATATACGGCTATCTTTTTAAATTGTTTAGATAGGGAATTTTTTTTTTAATTTCTCTGTGGCGTTATCTTCTTCTTACACTATTAAGGTTTGGCGAAAAGTGCTATGAATCTTACGGCGACAATCTATTTTACCTGTTTTGGGCATTATTGATGGGATGTTTGACCCTCAGTGTAAAATATATTGGGTAGGTGGTGGTTTAAAATAAGAATTAAATTGGGTCAATTAACTTCAATTTTTTATACAGGCCAATTATATTTTTCATAATGGTTTACAGTTTAGTTTGGTGTTGAAGGGGGGTGTAATGCATGAATTTTTATTATATAATCAATAATGATGGAGGAAGTGATTTTTATGTATGTATCACATATGTTTATTTTTTGTCTTATTATAAAGCTTAACATGCCGCCCCCCGTTGAAAGATTGAGCTTTCAACCGGTAACGGACATATTTTGGTAACAGGCCGTTTGTAGATGCCCTTGTTAGTTTTGACTGACACCACTCTAACATGACCATCTGCTCCTGGATGTAATTGAACAATTCTTCCGAGAGGCCACCGTAATGCGTAACTCTCATCCTTAATTAATACTAACTGGTTTAACTGAAGATTTAAAAAGGATCGATTCCATTTGTGTCGAGGTTGTAGTTGGTTTAGGTATTCCTTTGACCAACGACGCCAAAAATGTTGTTTGAGTTGGTCAACGAATTGCCACCGAGTTAACCTATTTATTGGGATATTTAAAACATCTGGATCTGGAATACAGGTCATAGGACCTCCAATTAAAAAATGACCAGGCGTCAAGGGTTCATAATCGTTTGGATCGGATGACATAGGTGTCAATGGTCTGGAATTCAAAATCGCTTCGACTTGGTAGATTAATGTTGAAAGCTCCTCCATTGTCAAGATTGCATCTCCGACAATTCTCTTCAAATGGTGTTTAGTAGATTTGACTGCGGCCTCCCACAAGCCTCCAAAATGAGGAGCCCGGGGAGGAATAAACGACCATTCAATTCCAAGATTCGCCATGTTATTTACAATTTCCCTTTGGGTTTGGTCATTAGTTAAGTTCCACATATCAGCTAATTCCCGATTGGCGCTGACAAATGTAGTCGCGTTATCAGAAAATGTTTTATATGGCTTGCCTCGGCGAGCTATGAATCGCTTTAGCGCGTTAAGAAATGAATTTGTAGAGAGATCATCTATTATCTCCAGGTGAATAGCCTTGATTGAGAGACATATGAAAACAGCACCAAATACCTTTCGACGTTTTGAATTGCGACGATGGCCTTCACGAATGGTTAATGGTCCAAAGTAGTCAATACCCGTGCACGTAAATGGTCTGGACGGGTTAACTCGGTCAAAAGGAAGATCTCCCATGAGATTATTTTGTAAGATGGGTTTGGCCTTAACACAACATATACACTTGCTGATAATGTTTTTGACTCTGACTCGAGCATTAATGGGCCAATATTCAGCTCTAACGGCCGAGAGTGTAGATTGAACTCCGGCGTGAAGTTCTCTTTCGTGGAAATACAGGATAATGAGATTTGTGATGACATGATTTTTAGGAAGTAGAATTGGATGCCTTTGATTATATGGGATTTGCGCATTTTTTAATCTCCCTCCTACTCTCAATAATCCATTATCAAGAAAGGGGCTTAGGGAAAGAATATGGCTAGAAGAAGGCAATTCTTTGTTTTGGCTTAGGATCTCAATTTCATGCGAAAAACATTGGTTCTGTACTTGTTTTATTAAACGCAGTTTTGCATTATCAATTTCGTTGAATGCAAGACATCCAGTAAGGAAAGATGCAGCCAATTTAAGTTTATACAGAATGTTGTTGTAGAATCTATAGCAATGCGCCATAACACGGATTAGCTTAATAAAATTTGAAAACTTCGAATGAAGAGGTACGTCTATAGTTGCTGCCATAGTAACCCGTTTTTCTGGCAAAGGAAATGGAGGGACTGTCGACATGTCTTCAGAGGGAAAGCCATGCCAATTTAGAAGCCAATCTGGTCCATTCCACCATTGATCCAAATGAATTAAATCCTGAGGATAGCATCCTCGGGAAAGTATATCTGCAGGATTATTAGCTGTTTTTACATGATTCCAGATAAATTCTGCTGTAAGTTGCTGAATTGTGGAAACCCTATTTGCTACAAACGTTTTCCACTCCTTGGGTGATGCTTTCAGCCAAGCTAAAACTATTGTAGAGTCAGTCCAACAATATACACCTTGTAGGGAGATTTCAAGCGATCGGATAGTAGTATGTAATAGTTTGGACAACAAAAGTGCTCCACAGAGTTCAAGCTTTGGGATTGTCAAAGTTTTTAACGGGGCGACTCTGGACTTTGAGCATATTAAAACACATGACGATGAGCTGTTGTTGCATGCCCTCAAATATAAGCAAGCTCCATATGCAATTTCGCTAGCATCGCAAAAACCGTGGATTTCCACATGGGTAGGTTGTTGAATAGGAATGATGAGACGAGAAATTTTCATTGACTTTAATGAAGCTATTTGATTACGTATGGATTCCCATTGTTTGGCAACAGCTGGTGGAGCAAAATCGTCCCAAGATGAATTTAATGTCCAAAGTTGTTGTAGAAGTGTTTTTGCCTTCACCATGAGTGGCCCAAGCAACCCTAAAGGATCGAATACCTTTGCAATTTCAGAAAGCAGAGTACGTTTAGTTAGAGCTTTAGAATGATTGTACAAAGGAATTGTAAAACTGAATTTATCTGATGAAGGGCTCCATTGAAGACCTAAAGTTTTGGCTGTGTCAATGATGTTAAACATTATTTTGTCAGATTGTGGCTGTAGACCTTTAAAGATTTCAAGATTGTTAGATGTCCATTTCCTCAGCACAAAACCATAAGCTTTGAGCAAACTATCAGTCTGATCAACTATTTGCTTAGCTTCATACACTGTTTCGGCGCCTGAGAGTAAATCATCGACGTAAAAATCACGTTTGATTACCTTGGATCCTATAGGATAGTTTATCATTTCATTATTTGCAGCTTGAACTAAGGCTCTTACAGCGAGAAAAGGAGCGGAAGATGTTCCGTAAGTAACTGTCTGTAAGTCGTATGATTTTATAGTTTGTGTTGGGCTATCACGCCACAAAATGCGCCGAAGCTGTGTTTGGCCTTGATCCACCAATACTTGACGGTACAATTTCTCTATATCAGCTGAGAGGGCTATTTTATGGCGACGAAATCTCAACAAAGTTGATGTTAAATCTTGTTGCAAGGTTGCGCCTACTGATAGACAGTCGTTAAGCGAGACTCCAGTTGTCGATTTAGCAGAGCCATTAAAGACAACGCGTATTTTTGTTGTAAGGCTTTCTTCCTTTATTACTGGGTGATGTGGCAAATAAAATGTCGGGATAGATGAATTGGTGATTGCGAGACTAGGCTTCATGTGTCCGAGTGACTTGTACTCTTGAATGAATTTTGCATAATTTGCTTGTAATTCTGAATTTCTCGAAAGACGTTTCTCAGTGGCTAAAAACTGTCTTAATGCCAAATTGTAGGAATTACCTAAGCGTGGAAGGGTTTCTAATTTTAATGGCAATTGAACAACAAATCTACCTTCTGAATTTCTTTTGTGTGTAGTCATGAATTGAGTTTCGCATAGTTTTTCCTCTTCTGTCATATAGTGCTCGTCAATGATTTCTTCCACCTCCCAAAATCGTTGGAGGTCACATACAACTTCTTGAATAGAAAGATTGCATAATTTTTTAGCTGTGCCTTGTGTATTTGTGGTCCCTGATACGGCATACCCAAATTCGGTGTCTTGCAAGACTGGTAAAAATTTGCCAAGCTTGATTTGATTTGGTTTTAAAATGTCCCAAAATACGTCCGCTCCTAAAAGAACTTCAATTTTAGAGCTTTGGTTGAAACTTGGATCTGCTAAGCAAATTGAAGATGGGATTTTGAAGGCATCTGTAGGAATTGAACAAACGGGAATATTGGCGGTGATGTTGTTTATGATGTACAGATTGACATTAGTACTGAACGAAGAATTACAAGACTGAATTGTTGTACTGATTGAATGTGAAATTAATGAAGTTGTTTGATTGATTCCTCCTAATGAGACTTCTATTTTATTCGCTTTGATTTCCAATTCACGGGCCAGCTCTTGAGTGATGAGCGATGATTGCGACCCGGAATCAAGGAGTGCCCTACATTTAATGTTAATGCCATGGGAATTTTGAATATAAATCAGTACTGTAGGCAGCAAGACCTGTTGGATAGGAAGACGATGATATCTACTGATAGAACTTAAGTTGTTGCTGGTTAAATGTTCGTGTAACAAAGTATGGTGTCTTAATTGGCAGACCTTACAACTACTTCTAATGCGGCAATTTGGTGTAGAGTGATTGTTTCTTAGACAGTTTCGGCATAGATTGTTTCGTTCGATGACTTCTTGGCGTCTATTTACAGACATTTTTAAGAATTTTTCACATTCGAAAAGGTGATGTATGGAATGGCATAGGATGCATGTGTTTATGTTTGATGTAGAAACAGTTTTGGAAAGAACGCTGGTGTGGAGCTGAATCTCATGTGTAGATTCCCTAACTTGTGATTTGTGAGCCAAAAATGAGATGAACTTGTCAATTGATGGTAGCTCGCCGTGTTGAATTTGATTCTCCCAATCAATACGAGTGGTGTAATCTAGTTTAGCTTCAATTAAATAGATTAGAATATCATCGCTAATTGGCCTTTTTATGGTTTCCAAAGCCCTCACATGCTTAACTAAACCGTCGTGGAGACTTCTAATGTTGTCACTAACTTTGACTAAGGTGGGGAGTTCAAAAATTGCTTTTATGTGCGTGTTAACAACCATTCTTAGGTTGTTGTACTTTTTCTCGAGAAGATCCCAGGCTACTTTATAATTTTCACCTTGCAAAGGGAGCCCTTCTAGAACGTCCGAAGCTGGCTTTTTTATAGAACATATAAGATAGTTAAGTTTTTCTACCTCTGAAATGGAATTTGTCGCTATAACTGCGTTGAACGTGTTTTTGAAATTAACGTAGTCACAATAATTGCCGTCAAAAGCCGGAATAACAATTTCTGGAAGACGTAGATTGTTGGGTTTGTGTGAGATTGACTTTTCCTCACACAGATTTTTTGCCTTGAGACTCAAGGCAAAAAAGGAATTCTCTAGATCAATTACTTGTTCCTGGTCTCCTTCAAGTGCCTGAATATAGTCCAAGATGCGTTCGAATTTGCTGTGTCTAAGTTGAACCTCCTTAACGCAGGGTGCTTCATCCAAGAATTTTGAGAATCTCGTAAGTGTTTGTTTGATATTTTTTAATTTCATGAATTTGTTGAGAATAGAATGATATATCGGATGCTGATTAATTGAATTATTGGAGTAAACTGAGTATAAGTTGATTGTGAATAATTTTTTGTCCAAATTATCACGTCACTGGGTCACCAAAATGTGTCCGTTACCGGTTGAAAGCTCAATCTTTCAACGGGGGGCGGCATGTTAAGCTTTATAATAAGACAAAAAATAAACATATGTGATACATACATAAAAATCACTTCCTCCATAATAATGATGGAGGAAGTGATTTTTATGTATGTATCACATATGTTTATTTTTTGTCTTATTATAAAGCTTAACAGGGGGAGGGGGGCTATAGTGTTAATAAGCCTAAATCAACGCCTGTAGATGATGTAGACGATGAGGCTAACTAAATAAAAGATTGTTTAAATATTTTTTAGTTTCTAAAACTGCCACGCAAGTCAATTTACAAAACTATTGCGGTCAAGAAATTGGAATAATTATTCCAGCCATAATTCTTTCAAAGGTACACAAAGTTATAAGCGGCCCTTACCCACCCAACCAAATAAATGATTGGTTTTGGAGGTATACGTTAACTCTAGGTCATACCTATCGGGTTTTATGTGCCTGCTTAATGAGTTTGTCAGAAAACGGTCTATGCGTAAACGATATATGTTGGGAAGCTTGACTTGACCTGGAGATTTAAAAAAAATCGGGTAGGATTTATTTTTTTTTCAATATTTGAAGTATTTGGTTACAAATTTAACATTGCCTATATGTTTTTTCTGAAATTGAAAATTCATAGTAACTTTTTAGATTTAAATGATTTATTTAAAAAAAAATTAATAGGGCAAAAACATACAAAAAATCCTAGGCCGAGCCGCGTATTAGCTGACGGGCCTGGCAGAGCTGATATAAAAATATTCACGGCTTAGTCGGGCTTGAAAATTATTACCCTTGGGCGTCAATACTTTGAGCACATTGTCTAAGGTTAATTGCTATAGCAGACCACATAGCAAAAATTAATTGAATTGGGACATTGTTTATTTAAATTATAAAAGTTTAAACATTTACAGACCAGGATATCGTAATCATAAAACTATTGACCCCCTGAAAGATCCTATATTAAACTAATGGGCCGTTTTAGAGTTTAGAAATTATCTAAATTAACACATAATAAACACACAGCTTGATTCACGTTATATCCCCAAACGGTGCCAAAATATATTGTATATCAGGTGTAATTTAAAAAAAAAGAAAACTCGCGCGTTAAAATCTTAATCTAATTAGATAATGGAATTGGTTTTGGGTTGGGAGGAGTCAGCATAAAGACTTCAGGTATGAGTAAATATTAAATAACCTACAAGCTTTTTCCACACACACCAGGGGTCTTTTTTTATAGATTAATTTTTCATGTATTAGTATTTATAAATTTTCAATTTTTTTTTTCAATAACTCTTGTATTCTCTGTATTTCTGCCTAATCTCCTTGTATTAGTTAATTACCAATCTAACGGATTGTTTAAAAGATTAAATACTTTCACCCAGCTCTCAACCTACAAATAATCCTAATAGCCCTAAAGTGTTATGGTTTAGCAGGTATAAATAGCACTGCAAAATAACCCTTAAGCCATTTTGAATAAAACCGCGTTGACTAAAGCAAAAAAAATCTTAAATCATTAACATGCCCAGAAGTCATTTCCATCCCCCAGCCGAAATCACTGGCTACAAAGTCCGGATGACTTACGTGATAGTGTATTCAATCTTAATTATCGTGGGACTCTTCACAAACTACATCCTGTACTATGTTATTAGAACCCAAAATCGACAATTTGGGAGTGCAAAGCATTTACGAGTCTACTACTTCCTAAAATTCATCTGTGTTCAGGTTGACTAATAAATAAGTTATATAAAATTAGTAAAGCTATAAAGACCTATACAAAGGTAGGGGCAATAGAATTTGGGAAATTGGTGCATTTTACCTTGAAATTTTTATTTTGACCTAAGCCCTCGAACATTTTCATTTTCTTTGATTTTTTCTTTGCCATGAGCTAACAAAAAGATAAGCGATTGCAGACAAAATTTATAATTACCATTTTACAAACTTGAACTACGAGGCCTGGGTCGGAGAATATCTATTTTTTACTAATTTAGTTTATATAGGGTATGCCGATTTGCTTGTAATTCAATTATTACAATATGTTATTTCGCCATCTTTTTATGGGTTATCTTTAGTTTTTAGATTACAAATGGCTACCGTCGATTGGTTAGGCTTCAAGTATTGGGAATTTTTGTTGTCAGAGCCTAGATGAATGGTTTTTATCGAAATGTGTGAAAATTATAAGCAATTTAGTGTGAGTTATTTTATTTTTTTTTCATAAAAACAGGCCTGAGAAAAAAAGAGCCAGTCTAAGGGGATTATTCAGGGGCTTCTCTATTTAAAAAAAAGTTCACAAAAGAACCAAAAGAAAAAAAATACACGATTTTTTTTTGTTAAAAAGAAACTTTTTAGAAAGCTTTAATTTTTTCCTAACAAATGAGGGGCTTTTTATCTGAAGTCTGGGCTAGGCCAAACTCATTTTTTTTTGTTTTTATTAAGTAACCAAGGGTTTTAGCTTTTCCACATAATTAAAATGTAAGATATTCTGCTTAAAGTTTGTACTTTTAACAGATAATTTTTTGAATCTTTCATAATTTAAAAAAAAATAAAATAAAAGTTTAGCCAAAAAATGGGGCTTTTTTCTTCTTTTTGCTTTGGAAAGCGTTTTTTTATCTAATTTTTTGAGGATATTTTCTTTAAAAAAACTAAGGGTTTTCTTTCTCTTTTTTGGGGAGGAAAAAAGCCCATTTTTTTTTATTGGCCCACCACACATTGCCCACGCCTGTATAAAAATGCATAAAAAGTGGGCATTTTTTTGAAGGACTAAAGAAACTTACTCTATTAATATTATAAAATATATCTAAAAAAATTTGGTTTTTTTTCCTCATTTTGACCAATTATTTTTATCCATTTACGCTGTTAATTTAATATGGCAATACCAATTCCGTTAAATTTTGATTAGCTAAGGCTTTTTATTAGAAAATAAAGATAGCGACCTATCAACCTTTATTAAATATAATTCAATTATTTTAACATTTTAAAAATATATTTGGAAACCTAAAATACATTACCTATCTAGGTAAAAAACACTTTGCCTTACCCTACGTGAAAAGTTATGTCATTGCGAATAAGTTGCTGCTTTGAAGGCCTTTATAAATACGATGTACCTATTAGGGCTGCATGGGAGATGTCATTTAGTTATTTAAGAGTATTTTTTTATGTAAAAACAACAAGGTATCCCGGTTTAAAACTTATAAAACCTCAAATATTTATCAATAATAATATTGTTATTTTCATACTTATTTTTCGTGCAGAATATCATATATGGAATTGCATCAACTATTCGGGTGATTGATCAGATTCTCATAATTTGGAGCATCGATTTATCAAATAATTTGGCCTACATCGTAATCAAATGCTTAGCGCTCATACTTATAAGTACCATTCTCAAAGCAAACTTGTATTGCAAACTATACTACCTATGGGACCGTTACATGTGCATAGCCAAGTTTTACGCCATAAATACTTTACGTAAAAATTGGCGCTACAAGTATTTGCCCATCGTGACACTAACCCTCTTTTTCGGATTAAACATTCCCCGCTACCTTTTTTATACCCAAAAAATTTGTGACCCGTTCAGCTACGAGTCGGCCTACATCTTCACCGAAGGTAATGTGTCCCATCTCGGCGAGGAATCGTGCGGGTTTAGAGGAAACAGCATGGGGCCCCAAGTGTTAACGTATTACTTTCTCGTCTATTACATCATATCGCTATCGGTGTTTTTAGCTGGCATAATATTGCTAATGACCGGAGTCCTTACGTGCCTTTACAAGCTCAAACGAAACAAAATAAATGTTTTGTCTCCTAGTGTTGCACATACTCAAGTCGAAGTGACAAGCGCACATCCATACTACAAAAGTAGTTTTACAACTTCCTTAATGAATCCCAAAATTCCGACTACCGGTCTAGAAAAAACCGAAATTTCGATTATTGAACCTAACTTCGCTCTACCAAACTGTTGTCCGACAACAATTAGGGCCACATCGACGGCTTATTTAAGTAAATCGTGGTGTCACTTTGACCGTCCGCAGGAACAAAAATGCGTCAGGAGTCAACTGCCGAGGCTTTCGTATAGCCCCCCAAAATTTAGCGAAAACATTCGACAAACAACACATCATTTTTTGCGGGGCGAGATATTCCTCCATGCCATGAGCCCGATCCACTTCAGTGAAAGCATGAACAATGCCCTAGTGCTTCACTTCAAACGCATGAACTCGCAATACAAAGAAGGCCGATGGCGGACCGTCATCCTAAGGACGTATATCCTCTCAGCCATCATTATCCTTTACCTAATTCTCGTGCTCCCACTCGAAATTTATAATACGCGAAATCTGGTCACGATTATCGTATGGCACGGACGGGACTTGTATTACAGACCCATCCAATTACTGTACTCTTTGCTTGAATTGCTGGATTATTCCTTCCTCGTCCTGGGGTTCATACTGATCGATAAAAACTTGCTGAAAAATTTTAGGAATATACGTTTTATCAAGCGGCTCAAAATACGTTGCCTCATAGAGTTACCAAATAACAATTTGCCCAAATCTATTGCACTGCCCTTTTCAGGCTAAAAATAGTGCTAGAATGAATTTGTGATTAATTGTTTAATTATTCATAATTAGTTAAATATCATACAAAATAAGCAGGAAAATTTTTATAAGAAATCGTTAATATCACAAATTACTTCTATTCTTAGCTGAGTGTATAATTATTTTGGCTACAAATCATATTTTTTATCATTATAAAGATGTGCTGATAAACTAATGGCAACATAATACTTAATTTTGTATGTATGCAATGCCTAAATTTGCAGTGACTTTGTCATTTGTCAAAAATGTAGGTCGACAAATTTAACCATATTACCAGATATATATATTTCAAAACAAGATTGAATATAAAAATTTTATTTTTTGAGATGGACAAGACAGAATCTGAACCATTAGGATGTGCAAGTGAAGGAAAAATTTAAAATGTTGATGTTGTTTCTAACCCGTGCGCTTGAAAAATGATGAAGGAGACTCTGAGGTGTGAGCGAGTTTGGAGGTAGCTAAGATGGGGTTTGTTCATTAGGGGATTTATGGAGGTCCCACGTGAGGGGCACGATAGCCAATGTAGAAGGTTGTCAGTCGTTTCTTTTCTGTCAATGCACTTGTCGTCTGTTGAATAGACGCGACAACGGAAGTCTGCTAGTAGATAACAGAAGCCTAATCTTAGCTGAGATAATAGGGATCTTTCCTGCCTGGGGAGAGTTCGGATTGTGATATGTTAGGACCCACCATTTAAAAGAATGGGAGGAATAAGATTTGATTGAATTGTGTACGGCCTTGAGAATTTGTTTAAGCAACTGTTTTGTTGTTAGGTTGAAGTCTAGATGACTGATAAAGCTGATTGAGGGCAAAGTATTTTTCATCGATCGAGCAGGGGCATCAAGATCAAAGAGTTCGTGACATGGGTGATCGGAAGAACCCCTCTTTACAATAGAACCCTTCGAAGTGCACTTTTAAAAGTAAGATAGGTTGTTTTTATATGTTGTCTTATACTACTGTATAACAAGTAAATCAATCAAATTTATGGTATAAATCTTGATCTAGTTTGGCTAAAGTTATGTATCAACAATCGATTTTTACCGATTGTTATTGATAGTTTCCAATAAATGAATTTTAGCTAAAAATGATTTAGGAAAAATGTGAAAAAAATGTTCCGTGATTCATTTATCGTTGAAGATCCTTCAAGTACGCCTGATTTGGGTAAAAACATTTTTTTAAGCTTTTTGCCTCCTTATTGAGGCAATAAGCTCTTATTGACAGATTAATATTTTGAGCTCAAAGTGGTGAACTCACTCTTTTTTAAGCTAAAAAACTGCTAGTTTAAAACTCATTGCATTATGAGAGGTAACTCTTTTGATTTTCTAAATATATTGTAACATGTCTAGAAAAATCAATTCATTATGTCACTACAAAGAAAAAATTTGGCCAAGATTGTTTTTTATAAATGAGTAGCGTGAGCTTACCTTATTTCACCGGCAAGGCCGCTACAAATGATCAATAAGCTTGAGCCCTCGAGCATTTTAACCTTTGCTTTTAGAATCTTTTTACAGGCTTACCTACCTCTAAAATCTTGTTAGTTAAGATTGTGGGCTTTCTAGGGCGGTTATTCTTATTTTTTTATGCTAAAGACTATTTGCTGGGAATTTTAGCAAGGTTATTGCTGTCTTATCTAGTTATGTGGCTGCATCAACTCGTGAATTTGGTAAAACACACGGTAATTATTTTGCAATGGAAGTGTGACTTATCAGCTGTGCTCCGTTTTTATAATAAGATTTTGCAAGCCTGCCTAAATGATATTTATTAAGGGAAAAGGTAATAAAAACTAATCAAATTAGAGATGTCAGGACCCGACTGCCCGGCCCTGTGCCGACCCGCCCGAAAAGCGTGGCTGGCCTGAATTAGAAAAAAAAATTAGCCGGGCCGCAATTTTTAAATCTTATTTTGATTTAATTTTTTTAACTTTGATGGTAAATTTATGATCTGCATTGAAGGGTATTACTTCAACCCTCTATTATTGATAATTTTAAAGCAAAAAATTTTTTGTAATATAAAATTTCAGGCCATAGTTGCAATCACGGGCCGGACCTAAAATAGAAATTATGACATGGTCGGATTGCAATTTTAAGACCCAATTAAACTCTAATTTAAATTAATAAAAATATATAGGAAATTTTATATAAAAGGTAGCCATAATTTTAATTTTTAACTTGATGAAATAGTATTTTTTTTTCCAATTCGGTAAAAGATCAGGCCATGGGGTGCAAAACATTGTATAACCCAGATGTGTGGGTGTCCAAGCTAATACTTAAAATTCTAAATTTAATTAATTCAGAAGATTTGAGGTTAAAGTTAAATAGAAAAAAAATATTTTTAAATTGATTTACTCTAGGAGATTTGAGGTCTTCTGTCATATTACTTTCCACGAAATGGAGGGCAATGTCCACATGTATTTTAAATAAGAACACATTATACATATATATTCATTGAATTAATAATGACAAATAAAATTTAGAGTATCAAGCTGTTATCAACACTCAGGTTACACAAGTCAACAAATATCAATGTCAGAAACGTGAATTTTATCAAAACATAAAAGAATGCATCCCCATGATGGCCTAATCTCATATATATTTGTCGTTTTTCTTAGTTTCTTCTTTGGCTCATAAGATCCGTCTATAACGAAAAATGGCATATTTTGCCAAATTGTCAGCTCTAAATATACCATAAGAAAAAAAAATTTAAAAATCTTTTTTGCATATAAAAATTTCTTGTAACTTTTATTACTAATCACAAATAATGAAAAATATATTTTGTTAATATATCAAGCTCTTACATCGGCAATTTCGCGTGCAAACTTAAATACGACACAATATATTATCGGTTTTTAATAAAAATATTATTTGAAGTATGAATTTAACAGTTTAAATATGGTGAATATGCAAAAATAATTTAATTTATTTTTGTTTTTGAATCTTCTTTTGTTTTTTAACCTTTTCTAAAATTTTCAATGTTTATAACTGACTAACTAAGTTTGATTAGAGAAAACGGTAAAAGGATTTGATATTTCCTAAGATGGCAGGTTTGATCTCAGTAGTTAACTCATAACTCTCAAAAAAATATTGACTTGTGTTATACAGAATATTTGGCATCTCAACATAAGAACACCATTTTTTATTAATTTTAAAATAAAAATTTTATTTGAAAGTTTGAATGTGTTTATATATATAGAAATATCTAATACTTTTTTGTTTTTGAATCTTTTTTGATATAACATTTTTTTCAAATAATTTTCAATAATTATAACTAAATTACAAAGTTTGATTAAACAACGTGAACGAATTTGAAAATAATCTCAAAATGGCAGGTTCGGTCTCTTTAATTAGTATTTAGCTCAAAAATTTGTCAAGCTGTGTTATTTTGCATTAAATTTACTTAGGGCCACTAGAAACACGTTTTTAGTTAAGTTTAAACGATACACGTTTTTTAATATAAATTTTTTGATTGTGCATAGCCATTTTCAATGTTTAAGAAGGATAACAGATAAGAGAAAAGTTAAATTATTAGACAATTCTTTTTTCGTATTAGTTGTAAAGCTTATAAAATATAGGTTGTGTCAATTTTTGCATTATTTTTGGGTGCATAAAAACAAAAATATATTGCAACGCCGGAATTATGAGTTTGATCAATAACTAAGAAAGAACGAAAAACTTATGAAAAATAAACAATAAGGAAACCCATAGTGTAAAATGATATTGAAGTTTTAATGATAATGTAAGAAAATAAAAGAAAGAAAGGAAATATTTGTTGGTATTTAAACACGACCAAAAGTTTTAATTTGTCGATTAGATATAATATTTACGATCACCTAAATTAAATTATAATTTTTTGTTTTTGTCAGATTTAGTTAGCATTTTTCCGGCATATATATGCACCGGGTTAGACAAAGTATAATTCGTGTCCAGGGGCGTATTTAAGGGGCAAAAAAGGGCAATTGCCCTCCTTTAGATTTTTTATAATGTAACCAGGGCTGAAAACAATGAGCCAAAAAACTTTGGCTCCTTTTTTCCCCTCAAACATAAAAAAAAAGGGGGGGGGAAAAAGAAAAGAGAAAAAGTATTCAAAAAAACCCTTTAAAAAAGGGGCAAAAAGGGCTCGAGCCCCAAAACCATTTTTGCTCTCCGGAGTTTTTTTTAGAAAAGGGTTTTATTTAA
Source organism: Acutogordius australiensis (assembly GCA_030555515.1). Taxonomy (NCBI): domain Eukaryota; kingdom Metazoa; phylum Nematomorpha; class Gordioida; order Gordea; family Gordiidae; genus Acutogordius; species Acutogordius australiensis. The sequence goes on from CM060245.1 coordinate 12,429,533, forward strand.
TTTTTCAGTGATGTAACCAGCGGTTGAATTGTATATGTCAAACATATAAAGGGGAAAATCAATTAAATTGCTATTTTTTGGAAATTATCCAACCTTATAAAATAATTTTGCAAATAAAATATCAATATTAAAATTAAATTTGTAGCTACAAAAAAATTTCTTGCCCTTCTTTAGAAAAGTTTCTGCATACACCCCTACCTCTGTTCGTGTCTTTTGCAATTAATATGAGGCCGATCAATAAGTAAATATCAACGGCATTATAGCCTTAACGATTTTTACGTGCCAATTTCATCTAATCCACAGATAGTTTTAAAGTGATTGGGCGTCCGTCAATAATTTTTAAAATTTTCAATCTGCCCGATTTGCTTCATATTTTGAATAGCAATAAATAAAAACATGTACTTTATATAATATGCTCTGACAATTAAATTAACCCACCACCTTTTGTTTGGGCATTCAGATTAGTCATCTTTGTAACACTAACATCTAATTAATAGACTAATCTGTGTTAATTTTGCCATTTATTGGACAATTTAATAGCCTTAGGTAGTAGTAACACAGATCAATTTTTTGAGAGTTATGAGTTAACTACAGATATCAAACCTGCCATCTTAGGGAATATCGAATCCGCTTACCGTTTTTTAATCATAATTAAATAGTCAGCTATAAATATTGAATTTTAAAAAAGGGTAAACCATAAAAAACCAAAAACAAAAATAAATTGAATTTTTTTTGCATATCTACAATAGTTAAACTGGTAATTTCAAACTTCAAATAATATTTTTATTAAAAATCGATAATATATTGTGTCATAATTAAGTTTGGACGCGAAATATTTTGTATTATCTATATGCCGACGTAGGAGCTTGATATATTAATAAAATTTATTTCTCATTATTTTTGATTATAAATATAAGTTACAAGGGATTTTTATATGAAAAAAGGATTTCAAAATTTTTTCTTTTTTTTTATAATTAAAAAAAGGCTATTTTTCGTTATTGATGGATCTAATGAGCCAAAGACGGAAGAAACAAAGAAAAACGAAAAATATATATGAGATAAGCCATCATAGGGTTGCATTCTTTAATGTTTTTATAAAATTCACTTTTCTGACATTAATATTTGTTGAACTTAGCAGGTACTCCAAACCCTGCATGCACCGGTGAATTTTTAGTGAAATACGGACATCAGTGCGGACAATTAATTCACCATATTAACATACCTACCTCATTTACGCACTGATTAATCTGTTATTCTTAAAAATTACTGGTGTATTTGATAATCCCAATCCCAGTTTATTTATAGGCTAGCTTTGGGATCAAACGAGCAAATTTTTCCACCCCCTTACCAAAAAAATAATACAAAAGATGTTGTCTCTACATTTACTAAAGATGGAGGTGGTTTTGGCGGCAATCAGATACATTTTCACTGTCAAAACATTTATTAAAATAATAGAAGTGTAAAATAAAAACATTATAAATGTTAAAATTAAATTTGTTCCATATTTATTTTAAAATATTGCTAACTGGCCAGCCTGCCATTAAGGTTGGCGCTTCCTACGTTTAATTTTAAACTCGACATGGAAGGGCTTAAGGTACTTGGCAAAAAAAGATTTATTTTAAACATAAACAATAGATGGGTTGCAATTTATCTTGTAAATTATCCTAATCTTTTATATTTAAAACCTATTTTGAGATTGTGGATTGTTTTTGATAAGGATTATTTATAATGTATCTAAATTAAAGGTATACCATCGTCATCTAATAATCCGATTAAAGGGGCAAAGGAAATACGCGCTAAAAACGACCATTATTTCTCATCGGCCAACAAAATTAGTCAAGGGCTTACACTAATTACCACGACCAAATTAGGACCCAAACCTTGTATACTAACCTGCCCCACTTGTAAAATCCAGGTTAATTAATTTTTTATACCCGAAAACAAAGATATAATGCTTTGATGACGCATTTGTAAATAGTTCACGGTTAAAAATTAGATAATGAAATGTAAGCTGCACTTGTTTTTCGGTATAATTAAACAAGAAATTAATCATATAAGATTTAGCAAGTCAATCAAAACGAAAGTATTAAACATGTAACAAAATTAAAAGGTTAATTCCCGTCACCATCGCTATAAGAGGGGAAATATGCTTTACGTTGGACCTTCATGGTGCTTAATATAACGCAATTCGACATAGTTTATGAGATTATGTAAAAGATCAAATCTAGTTTATTAGGGATTTTAAAATCCGTTTACCGTTTGTCATACTTTGTAAGTAAAAATTTATAAGAACCAAAATTTAAAAATAAGCACTGAATAAAATTATTAACAAATTATAACAAATCGCCTTCCACCCCCTCCCCTCCCCCCATACTACCGAACCGGCGCAAAAAGACTCTAGTTTAATTGAGCACCTCTCGAGGCGCAAAGCGCATCCCCACGAAACACGAACAAGTTAACAATATGTTACGTAAAAAGTTGTAATTAACATTTAATTTAAAATTCTCAATGTCGCAAAATCAGTCATTTTTCGATCTCCATAAAAACTGTAGGGCATTGTAACCGCGATGATTCGAATGAAAAACACATTAAAAATAAGGTCATTGTGCAGATTATTTTGCTGCAATTTTTTAAACCTGGCAGAACAATCCTTAATTATTGTGGACCAGCATAAATATGTACTTGTGCGACCTATATTACACAGGTCAACAATTTTTTGAGAGTTATGAGTAAACTACAGAGATCAAACCTGTCATCTTAGGGAATATCAAATCCGTTTACCGTTTTTCCTAATCAAAATTAGTTAGTCAGTTATAAACATTAAAAATTTTTGAAAAAAAAGACTCGAAAACAAAAATAAATCGAAATTCGAAATTTTATTTTTGCATATTGATTGTAGTTAAACTAAATTCAAACTTCAAATTATTTTCATTAAAAACGGATAATAATATATGGTGTCGTATTTAAGTATGCACGCGAAATTGCCGATGCAAGAGCTTGATATATTAATAAAATTTATTTTTCATTATTTGTGATTAGAAATATAAGTTACAAGGTATTTTTATAAGCAAAAAAAAATTTTTAATTTTTTTTCTTAGGGTATATTTAGATCTGACAATTTGGTCAAAATAAGCCATTTTTCGTTATAGACGGATCTTAGGAGCCAAAGAAGAAACTAAGAAAAACGACAAATATTTATGAGATTAGGCCATCATGTGGATGCATTCTTTTATGTTTACATAAAATTCACGTTTCTGACATTGATATTTGTTGACCTGTGTTATTGGCTTACATAATTTAGGAAAAAGTTTTAAGTCCCACTGCCATAATATGCCAGGCGTTAAGTACCCTCAAGATACTATATAGATAGAATTGCATCATTTACGGCAAAATAGGACGAACATATAATGTACTGATTTAATAAATAACATGGAGAGGAAGAACCTCTCGATAAAAATGGCCGCAACGATTTTAAACTTTTGTTGATCTTTACTTAACATTCATGAGAAAGGGAGAGGTTAAATATTAAAATTAGAACTGAAAAACAAAAATCATGTGTATTTTAATTTTTGGGTCATTGGAGCATTAAAATTATAATAATTGCTAAAAATAAATTATTCTTGCCTCAACTAGTTTAGATTCTGACAGACGTAAGGCCAATTTCTGGTTGCCTAACGTGGATGCTGACACTACCACTGTGCTTTCTTTGCCCGCTCTTAGGTTGTACGTGCCTTTGTGGATTCCTTCCATTTTGTATAACCGACTTTCACGATATAGAACATTTCTGCCCTTATTGTAGCTCTTACATAGGCACTTATGTACGCTGGAAATAACTTACCCTAACATACAAACCGTAAAAGTAACCGTAAAACTTCATAATATAACACATTTATTACAAATATTCAAATATTTAAATATACATGTATGTAACATTAATGATATGTCATGTAAAAATGCTTTAGAATAAAAAATGTACATAGTAGTGAAGAGTAAAATAGCAATCACATTAATCTAAATAAAAAAATGCGAAAAACATTGATAATTTATAAACATAAACATGGAAAGGCAAAATCTCATTTAACATTTTTTTTATATGTAAACTGTAATGATAATCATGGCCTAGTCAAAATGTTATCATTAAATATATGTTAAATTTCATCAATAAATCACGATATAAAAATACAGTGTAATAAAGAAAAAAAAGGTTTTGCATGAACATGACGTGTAAAAAAAAGATTTAGTAAGCTTCATAATTCAATCGTATCTAATTCCCTTTCTTTTTGATTTTACTGACAATTTTTTCAAGTAACTTACCTCCACCAGGGGTGGTCCCGCACTGAACAGCTTTGCTATCTGAAGCTGATTCTGTCGAAGTATTCGCCGATCTTATATCACCTGATTGATCTTCCCCCCTATCATCCCCAGCGTCAACTAGGGAGGCGGGACTTTGCCGGCGCGAAGAATTTGATGAAGATTGTTTACTCGAAGGTCGAGCGTGGCGCTGAGAGGAGGAATGATGGCTTAAGGAAGCGGCATGAGGGTTTTCGAAGCCACCCATTAAAGGGAATCCCGGAGGGAGTCTCCCACCATAAAATTCGGGAGCGAATGGGGATGGGAAAGCGCCTGAAGGGTCGGAAGCCAAAAAGGGAGGGAACATAGGACCACCGCCGAGGGATCCGAATGGCATGCCCGGGAACGTAGGCCCGGTAGAGGGGGACGCACCTGCGGAGAGTGCGGCACTGTTTGCTAGCATCATTGCCATCATCATTTCCTTGAGTTCGTCTTCGTTACGCGGGGCTCCGGGTGTAGTAGTATTCGACGAAGAAGGAAACGGAAAGGGAGGATGCGCGCCAGGGTTCATAAAAAATGGGTGTGACGGGAGATGATGAGCGGGAAAATGGGGCAAAGACATTTTACTGATGTCACCTTTGGCAGAAGAGGGAGTGGATGGCGCGCTCCCAAGACCCCAAGGCGGGGGCAGTCCAAAGAAAGGTGATCCACCTGCAGGCATAGCGCTACCGTAAGGCGTACCCCAGGGGTTAAAGTAATCCTGAGGTTGTTTAGCGATTGAGGAAGACGCCGTCAAAAATTCTTCAGCCTTTGGTCCGGGTGAAGACGAAGCGGTTTTTGTGGGTCGGGCAGCCCTTTTGTCTCCGCGAACTGCAGAAACACCGGCTTTACGTGATACCCCGGATCCACTTTGTAAGGTGCTGGTGACTATATTTTGGGCTTTTCGAGACCTCGAAGATAATTCTTTGGGTGTTGCATTAGTTTCATCTAATTTTTTGGAGGATCCTTTTTGTCCACTACTGAATGCTGATCCATGGGGGAGGGAAGAATCGCCAAAAGGATGTGCGGTGTTTTTGGGCGTTTGCCTCGGTGTCGATTGAGGCGACGCAAGTGTTTTGGTGGAACTGCGGCTCTGGGGTTGAGGATGGTGAAAATTGTCAACGTTATAGTCTTTCGCGTTCGAACCTATATCAGGGTAAGGGGGTAATGATGGCTCGTTATCGTCGCTACTTAACGGGCCATATGCAGCAGCAGCCGCGGCTGCAGCCATCATAGATTTCCAAGCTTCGGGTGGCATGCCAGGCGGTGGGGGTGGTAGGGGAAATCCGGGAGGAAGGAAAGGTAGTAAAGAGTTGTCGTTGGGCGAGTCGCCGAAAGGCGATGGAAACATATGATGGGAAGGCGGAAGACCGCCAGGAGATGAAGCTGCTGCGGCAAGCAAAGCATGTAAGATGTGTGGGGGTGGGAATGCCCCGACACCGCCAGACGTAGAAGGGCCACCCATACCGAAAGGTGAAACACCACCTCTCAACTTTTCTTTAGTTGTTATGGGACTCGGGGCGGTTTGATTACTGGTAAGTTTCTTATTAAAAGTGGATCCAGCACCACGTTGTGGGGTATTTGGGCGACTGGTACGACCGCCGGTGCGACTAGAATCATTGTGTGAGCGAGGCTGTTGTTGTTGATCCATGAGCATCATGGAATTCATCATTTCGCGGAAAAACATGGCTTGGGCAGCCGCTGCCTGTTTTTCATTCTTCTGAGAAGATGATAACCTGTTATATAGAATAAAATATAGCCAAAAAATTGACTATATGCCATAATGGACAAATACATGTAGTAAAAATTTAGAAAACACAAAATTTAACCAAAATAATTCTTTTATCATCGAATTCAAATAAAATTTACAAGTAAATCACTAAAATTCCGAAAAAGATAGATTATACTTGGAAAAAGGATCGCTTGCATGATGTTGGGAAAGAGGTGGGCTGCCTTGGCTATCGCACCGCTTACGTCGCATGCTCTGGGCGCCCTGAGGTGTCGGGGGAGATTCGGTACGTTTGTCTTGCCGTGACTGCTGGTGCGCGCTTGGGGCGGCGCCTGGAACAGCGGTTGAGGTGGCGGCGATATGCCGGCGGCGTTTGGTGGTAGGCTGAGCAGCGTCAGCCGTTGATGATGTTGCTACCGGCTGGATATTGTCCGTGTTGGTGGTGCCCTATAAATATTTTTTGTAAAAGGGTATGGTAAGAATTGGATTTTGGCAAAGGTAGAGGGAAATGATATGATATTAGACAATAAATATATAATTTTGAAATAAATGTTAGCACAAAAAGATATCCTTTTTTACTTTGGGCGTGCTTATGGATAAATCTAGTGCGGAGTCGTTGAGGGCAGACTTGTGTTCATCGTGAGTGTCAATGAGGTTCTAAAATTATCAACATGGTCAAATTAACTCGTTCTAAAATTTTTTTAGTATATGTAGAGGGCATGCAAAAATTTATTTTTTTTATAAAAAATTATTTATATTAAAAAGACTTTACTTAAAGTGTAACAAATATTTTATATACTTACCGCTATAAACTTCAAAATATAAAATATTACAACTGTCAAGTAAAACAAACCTAGTTAGGTGTAATAAAATCCTATTTATATATAAGTTTAATGCCCGACATATACACAAAATTTGCAACAATAAATCATATAACTTTAACAAATAACCACTATGACACCTACCTTTGAAGACCGTGTCGGACCTCCACGCTTTTGCGCTAGAATTTGAGCAACGACAGGTGAGCTGGACCCAGATCGTTGGGTTACGCCTTTAGCCTTGGTTAGGGGTGTGGAAGGTGAGGGTGATTCGGCAATGAGAGAACTTATGCTATGAATATTTTTTGAAGGGAGAGAAGATGCTTTGGTGTTTGTCAAGGGCTGTGATATATGTTGATCTGTCATTGGTAAAGTAGTTAGAGCTGATTTTTTATTTCTTTTGCCAGAGGTGTAATCTTCGGTATTACCCATGCTTTCAGGGGGAAAGGGTACTATACCACCTAAATCTAAAAAGGTCGGAATGCGTGTTTGAGTATCGAGATGTTGTTGTCTGAGCATAATTTCGCCCTTAATTCGATCTAGTTCGCGTTTAGCCGCAGCCAATTCCTTGGCATTCATAACAGGCAGAGGGATGGGGGGTAAGAAAGGGGCGTTTTGGGTCGGTGAATTAGACCCGCTGTGATGGCCTCGTGGATTGTTGCCCGATTGCGTAACCGTCGCTGCGCCAACCATCATTTCGAGGAAAGCGGCGGCTTCTTTAAGCGCGCGTAGTCCGTTACTGGCTGCCATTGCATCTTTAGTGCTGTCAGATTGTTGTGGTGCGGAAGATTTGGCTAAGCCGTCTGGGCACACTTTAGAGCTGGTTTTGATAGTGTTCGAGATATCATCAGGTGTATTACGTAACGATGATTGTTGGGAGGTATTGAGTGTAGGTTTCCCTTTAACAGCCGTGTTATTTGGATTAGGTTCCTTACCTCCAAAGGGCGAAGAGAAGGGTTTATTCTCGCCTAGCATATGAGGTGGAAAAAAAGGAAACGACGGAATTGGTCCTTCAAATTTACCACCGCAAGTATTTTTAGTGCTAAAGCTGCTTTCCAGAGCGGATGCAAGGCTAGATAGGTCAGGCATAAATGGATTAGGTAAAAAGGGCTGGTCTGAGGTGTGCGATGAAGAAGGGGCAGGTTGACCGCTAATATCCTTACCCTCACTACGGACCATTGGCCCCTTTCGTTTTGCAGGTTTACTCGAGAGGGAAGAGGGAACGAATGGTGGAAAGTCAGGCGGCAACGAAACGTTACCCATTCCTACTCCTTTTTTAAAGTTCTCAGTCAAAAATTGGTGCATAAGAGCTGCTTCGTATTCCCTTTGCAACATTTCTTCATTCGTATCTTCGGCATAGCTAGCAATATGCTTTTTATTGCGGGAAGATGTGGCACCCGCTCTTTGTGATCTGCCGGAAGATGAAGTTGGCAACTTTGAGGGTGAAGAAAGTCCCAAAGGAAACAGTGGTGGAAAGGGCAAGGGTGACATATGATCGCCTCCCATCATAAATGGAAATGGCAAGGCCTTACCGATGTCATTTAGATCTTGTCTAGCTTTAAGCTCAATTTGTGAGTCATTGAAAGGACCCGTAGCGGTCACCGGTAACCTTCGCCTCCTAGTGGGTGTATTTGTTGGTGCTTTCGCGTCTTCCTTTTTAACTTGCAAAGCCTTTGACGGTAGAAGATTCCCAAAACTTTTGCGTTCTCTTCTCATCCATACGCGACGACCAAACACGGCATCGCATATCAATTTGAGTCGGTGAATGACGACGTTGGGTTTGGGTAATTGCGAATTGTCGTATTTAGCGTTACGTTGTTTTTGTATGTCAGCTATGAAGGAATCAAGGAAGGGGAAAGGATTTTTCTCACGCGTTTCTCGTTTGTGAGGTATGGCAAAATTGTCAATAGGTGCTTTCCGCGCTACCTTTTCGCACGTTTCACGGAGTATTTTGGCGACGCTGAGGTTTAGTGCCGTCCTTTTATCACGGGCCGTTTTACGGCGCTTGAGCGTGTCGGCAAAGCTGAATGCGGGATTACCAAAAACGGTTTCGGACATGTTGCCAAGGCCATGGCAAGCTACGCCAATAAGCATTTCCCGGTCGTATATTTCGTTGTCCCACCAGTCGGGAACGCTATTTGCATTATTGCTCATGTTGGGAAGTGGAAAAGCGTCGTTAGAAGTACTTCCATCTCCTTTGCCTTTAGGGAGTGTTGATATAGCATTGTCGAGCAAAGCGTGATGGGAAAGCAATTCGACGCGAACACAATTCAAAAGATCGATACAGTCGAGAAATTGCGATGCTATATCAGAGTCTATCGTAAGCCCCGGGCAAAATTTTATAGCCCTCTCTTCGGCTCGGGTCAACGTTAGCCCGACAGTTCTAATGCAGGTTGCGTAAGCCGCCACAAAAAATTCCTCTAGAAAAGCTTCGAGTTTTCGGCTAAAGGAAGATCCGTAAAACCTTTTATAGACCGTCCAATCATAAACCGTTTCGTCTTCGTGGCTTGTAGGTGGGACTGTGTTTTTAGCATTTTTCGAAGGTTTTCCGTATGAAGTCGATGGATTGGATGATTGGGCAGTTTCAGCGTTTTCTTCGTTCCCCGCAGTTGCGGCTCGATTAACAATAACTCCGGTATCAATGAGGACCGATAAAAACTCGAATTGATCGCGCTTGGACCATTCAGCGCCAAGACGGGTGAGCAAAGTACCGTCTTTGCCAGTTGACTTAAAAAATTCTCCGCCTGTATGCATACCGAGTGAGTTCATAGATTCCAACTTATCTACCGATCTCCCGTAATACTGTACGGAAAGAAACATTTTAGCAAAAATATTTCTACAGCCATCTTCTTCCTCCATGTTGTTAAAGGTGGAGGCATTCATACTGTTAAGGAAAAGGTCCATAGCCATACTTTCAAGTAATTTTTCGTCTAAGGGTTGCTGGCGTGAGCTAGCAGCGATTGCTTCGATGGCGTTAGAAACATTCTTTGCGATATTTGCGCGAGACAGGGTGTTGGATAACAAATCCATTTTATTTGAATTTAAAGGGGCGGCTCCCATAAAGTCTTTGTTAGAATTATCCGATCTAATAACGGGAAGGGGAGAGGTATCAGAAGTTGACGAGGTTTTGGCTGCGGCTGCAGCAGCCATCGCTTTAAGGAATTCGTGATTAGCTTGGTTTTGCTTCAAAGCTATGTGCTCTTTAAGCATCTTTTCCTTACGTTCGTTGTCTTTTTCCACCTTGAGCAGATGTTTTTTGTGGGCTCGCTGATAAGCCGTTATGAGCCTACGGAATCGGGAAGAGATGGCAGTATTAATGGGCCATGAGTTAAGAGCGGACATCGTTTCCTGGTTGTCTAAGATTGGCGTCGAAGCTAACTGCATCTCTGCAGTCTCAGCTGTGGAAACCAATTTGTCGTCATTTAAGGCATTTGAGCTACCAGTCTCTTCAACTTTAATTGAAAGGTTATTGGGTTGATCTTCGTCGCCCTTGTTGACTAAAGAATCAGCCGTTGAAGTCTGTTGGTCAAGTATCTCATTACTTGATTGAAGTATGGTAGAGGTTTTTTGTGATGTTTGTTTAGATACAACAGATTTATGGGTCGAAAGTTTAAGCAAGGGGCATAAGTAATAAAAAGCCAGGGAGGGGTCAGATCGCATGGCATCGTATTTTTCATAACCGTGCTTTAAGACGCCAAGAAGTAATGATTTATCGGCTTTTTCGTTCCACCAGGGTGCTGGAATTTCGGGATCAATCAAGGCAGGCAACTTAATTATTTCATCAAGATTTTCCAAAGTTAGCGCTTGGTCGGATATTTTTGCTGTAGGGTTTTTGGTCTCTTCCGTTTTAAGGTTAGTAGAGGGGAGAAAACGCGACTTAATAATAGAATCAGCTAGTTGTTCACCTATAATTTCGCAGCGTAGGTAATACAGCATGCGGACACGTAAGAGAACTTTGTTGGCATGCCTCAGTAGATGTCTGTGATATGTTTGATCGGGAAGCTTGCTCTCCGTATTTATTTTTTCCCATTCTTCGACAGGCTCGTTATGTTGAGCCTTGCCGGTTCCCGTTTCTCCTAGTGGTGGCGCAATTGAAGTAGTATTTGTTAGGTCAGAGTCCAACATTGCCCCCAATGTTATAGGGTTAGTTATGGTCGGACGCTTGACTTTGCGTCCACGAGGTACAGGGGCCGACAAACCCGAATGATATTTCAATTTTTCGTGAAGCGAGGTGGAATCGGCAGGCGCTTTCCCCATATCCAAATCCTGAGAAACTTCCGTTGCGGGAATCAATTTACCGTCAACGTCGATATCAAATCCCTTTTTCTTAATAAGCTCCCACATGAATGACTTTATGGTTTTATCGCCTTTGTAGTACTTCAGACAATGAATTATAAGTAAACGGCAGAGATATTCTAAGATCCAAGAATTCATACCAGTATTTTTACTAGTAGCTTTGGTTTGTTGCGTAGTAATAATTTTAGCGTCGTCTGAGGATGTCGCTGGTGGTTGAATAGGAGCAAATTGTTCCGAGCGAGCAAGTTGGGACGGTTTAATACCAAATTCACTGCATAAAATGTCGTCCCAACGAGCCCAGCCAAAGGTTACGAGGCCTTTCTCGACGCGGTAACATATAGACCGACTCCACGTTTTTTGGGCCAGATCGGCTTCGCTTTTTACATCCTGGAGCCAAGAGAGCTCATCCCACAAAGCTACATCGAAATCAGATGCCGCAGAATTGTATTCGTCTAAGGCACCAACATCGGATCCATCGTCTTTCATCATGCCACCTTTAGCCAAATTGGCAAGCAGACGCTTCCTGGCCCTTTTACTCAACCCATCGGGTTTGCCCTTTTTGTGCTGATGATGTTTATCCTTTTTATGCTTCTTGTGCCTGCCTGCTTCACTCTCCTTGAAAGCCTTTAACATTTTTTGTTCTTTTTTGGTCAATTTCTTGCCTTTTTTTGCGCGAAGTGCAAGTTTTTTTAGTTTTTTCCGTTTTTTAGCTGCGGCAATTGCGGCAGCCACAGCTACGGGATTACCATCACCAACCGATTTAGCAAATAACCGTGATTCATTAGGCACGCTAAATTCAGTGTCACTGGCATTTTCCAAGGAATCGGATACATCAAGTGACGAAGTAGTGTCGTCCCCAGACCCTGCGCCGCTGGAGGTGTCGCCATCGGTATCCGAGTCTGAAGAAGAGTCACCGATTGAAGAAAGCGAAGAGGTATTCATTATCTGGTCTTCGGCAATTAGGTCAGATTTCCGGTCCGCCATACCAAATGATTCCAAAACGTCAGATCCTTTATATAGTTTGTTAGCCTCGGCATCTGATAGTTTGGCCGTCAAAGCATCCTTTTTGCCTTTCTTAGTCTTTAACTTTTTGCCGACTTTCGAGCCAATGTCATCATCATCGCCGTGTTTGTAGTAAAGGTAGTCATCGCTGCCACGTTCGCCTTTAGTACCAGAGGAGGTCTCCTTAAATAGTTTAGAACTGTAACGTGCCGTTGCTGTTTGCCGTCTACGAGAACGCCTGGTAACAAAGGGAGACTCAAACGAATCATCCCATTCACCACAACCTTCGACTGGCAACAAGCCCGAATCCTCATCCAACAGGCCTACGTTATCGAGATTGAGGCGCGTAAGTAAACTTTTCTTCTTATTACCCAGTTTTTCCACGTCTATGTCAGCTGCCTCGGCCCATTTTTGCCAAAAGTTCGGGTCGTCGATGTCAATGTCGGTCCGGTTCCCGGCGGCAGTAAAGCTAGCCTTAGCGAAAGTCGATGATTGTTTTTTGGCGGCACCTTCGGTTGTGTCACTACCTTCGGTAGTACCAGGTTCTAGGACGACGACTTGCGTTCGACGCGACAAGATTTGCTCAATGTCCTCCTCGCAAAATTTATCGCCGGCATTATCGTCATCCATGAGGGCCCCATAAGCTCCTTTCTTGAGCAAATCCTCTATCTCCTTTTTCGAGAGTTGGTTGACACCGGCACCTACGGTTTTGGTGGTCACGTCAGCAACGGATGTATTATCGGTAGAAGTTCCGTTATTAGCAGAGGATTCAACAGGAGTGGCGGCGGAGTTGGAAGCTGTCGAGGAGGTAGTTGATGTGATGTGGTGTCCGCGCATGGTTTGGAGTACGGCCCGATCAAGTCCAAGTTTTTTGCCAGCTTTGTCAAACATTTCCCTTTCGTACGTGTTACGGCATATCAGCCGGTAAATCTTGACATGCTTAGATTGACCTGCTCGCGTGCAAAGATATATTATAATAAAAAAATGTGCGTATAGCCAAAATGAAAATAAGCCTATTTCGTTTACGATTTAATATTTAAAAGGCAGTAACCCAAAAATTTTAAATTAAAAATTTACTCCCTATTAATTGCAATATGGGCATGAAAAAAATGCTTTGGGTGCACGAAATCGTTTAGCAATTAATAGGGGTCAACCCTATGAATTCTGACCATACCTATCCTGTGGCAACGCGCCTGTGCTTGCAGATCGTTTTGAGGGTTCCAGTCGCTGTCAAATATCACGCAAGTATCCGCGGCCGTTAGGTTGATACCAAGCCCGCCGGCTTTGGTACAGAGCAAGAAAACAAAGCGGTCTGAGTCCTTTTTGCAAAATCTGTCGATAGCGGCTTGCCTTAGATCGCCACGGATCCGACCATCGAGACGTTCGTAAGGGTACTTTTTATGGATCAAGTAATCCTCCAACAGGTCTAGGCACCGGGTCATTTGAGAGAATATCAAAACTTTGTGACCGTCAGCCTTGAGCTTAGGCAATAGCTTATCGATGAGCACGAGTTTGCCCGAGGAGTTTATGAGGAGCCGCGTGGCGACATCCAACGTTTGAACGTCTCCGCCTTTGAGCACCAAAGGATTTTCACCATTTGGTTCTTTAGGTTCAATCGTCGTGGGTGGGGGTAAAGGTGGCAAATTTGCAGCTTCTTCGGCTAAAATTCTATCTTCGGCCCCTAAGAAAAATGAGCAAAATACATTTAAAAACTGAAAATTTAAAAAACAATGTATCAAATGCGTTCAAATTAATGTTTAAAATTAAATAAAAACGACAAGTTAGTTACTTTATAAATTACCATTAAGTTGCCCTCAACACTCCCATGTAAGGCATGTCAAAACTCCGGGAGTCGGCAAGGAGTCCATCAACTCCGGAGTTCCGAAATTTTAGTTTTTTTGAAATTTGCTAGCAAACATTAGCTTATTGAAAATATTGGAATTTGTATTTTTGTAGTCAAAACTTATTTTTGTTTAATGAAAGTTGTAAATAAATGGAGCAGCTAATTATGTAATAATTACATATATTAATTAGCAAATTTTAATTAAAAAAAACTGCGGAGTTTATGAACTTCTTCTAGACTCCGGAGTGACATGCCCTACTCCCATGTCATATATTGAAATACAATACCAACACGCAACGTTTTACACCCTTTGTGATATTTAGTTTTTAGAAAGAATCAAAAAAACTATTTATTCCTTTTAAAACGTAGGCTATAACTTTTTTAAAGCGAAAAATTTATTATCGATATATTCTAGCCATAATTAATGAGCAAACCTTTTATTAAATATGGATGTATGCAACATTTTCTCAATTCCATCATAGCGTTCATTAGGTTAGGTACGTTTGAACTGGATGTTGAACCTTTAGCAAGATATTCAAAATTTTTCTCCAAAATTGCTCGGTAATATTTCTTTTGTATGTTGGTCAGCTCCACCTAATTTAGACGATACAATAAAACATTATTAAACGATATAAAGTATTTGTATATTGGCCGTAGGCAATTCTTTAGAGCAAAAAAAAAGTTCAATAAAAAATGGCACATTTTTATTTTAATGCAGTCAAAATGGCGTTTTGGAGCCATTTTAAATAGTTTATAAGCAATATAAGCATAAAAATCAAAAATTTTAAATGTTTTAATTTAACACACAGCCATTAAAAAAGAATAAAAAAGGATGACTGAATGTTACTTCAATAATAGTTTCTTCTTTAGGCGCTAAACTCTTTTCGACGTCTTCTTTGAGTCTTCTAAGCATCATGGGCTTAAGGAGGCCCTGAAGTTTGGTGACCTGTTCCTCGGTATCTAAAGTTCCATATTCAGCCAAAAAAGTTTGAATGCAATCGAATTTTGCAGGTTCTAGGAAATTAAGCAGGCTCCAAAGTTCTTCAATATTGTTTTGGAGCGGAGTACCCGTCAGTAGCACGCGATGTTCCTATACATATAAAGATTGGAAAATTATTTAGTTTTAGATTGCAGCCAACTTAAAGCCTTTGTGACAAAATTGCTAATTTTTACCTAAACAACCTAAAAAATATAAACAATGTGCACTTTAGGTTTTCTTAAAAAAATTATATAAAAAACCCTTATTTTGAAATATAAAAATTTTATAGTTCAAACGGAATTGCCAAACCATCAGTAGCTACAATACAAATCCTACAATTATTATACATTTTCGGCAAATATATAGTAATGGAAGCAACTTTAAATAGAAGGGGTATTAAGTACGTACCATTTTGATTGTTTTGAGGCCTTCCATAAGCTTGCATCGTATATTCTTCAGCCTATGGGCTTCGTCAATGATACATACGCGCCACCAAATATTTTTGAGGAGCTCACAATCTAGGAGCAATATTTCGTAGGTGGTTATGAGAGCGTTGAATTTGTAAACATCTGCGAGACGGTAACCCTTGGAATCGCGGTAATACATTTCGTATTCTTGCAAAATTTGACGGCTCGCGGACCTAACACAAAAATCAATCAATATATTAATATCTAAAATATTATAGCTAAGTTATAAAAATCTCATAAGCGTGCGTTACGCCAAGTATAATATTTAAAACAGAGGTGTTTTCTTTATGTAATTGAGATTGGTAAATTTTAGATAAACAAAAAAACTTAATTGGAAAAAAAGCTTATACGCACCCTTAAAACAAAGCTGAATTAAATATACATTAATCGTGTCAAATAGTAGAGGGAGCACAATAAGGTAATATTTTAATTTAGATAATCAAAATTTATTAAAATCAAAACCAACACATTTGGCAACATACAAAGTATATAACTCTCAATGTATAATACTAAATCATTATTACGTTCCGTGATAGACGATAACATTAAAGTCAGACCACATCTCAAACTCACGCTGCCAATTGGGGATGGTGGATAGGGGAGCTAATATAAGGTACGGTCCCTTTATGCCGGACTTGTACATTTCTAGGAGGAATGTAATAGACTGCACCGTTTTACCGAGGCCCATTTCGTCGGCGAGAATACAATTTTGTCTGGAAATAAAAGCATTAAAATTGTAAGTAATGACATCTTTTGCAACCTAAGAGCTCAAAAACTAGAAAATAATAAATAAACAATTTTTGTAAATATATATTTAATAAATAATATTTTAAAGGTTATTTCAATAGTTTTGGCGCAAAAATAGTTTAAAATGTGTTAATTAAAAAAGATCACAGTGATTCAATAAAATGTTTTAATATGAAAAAAATAGTTTTAGAAATATAATAAATTGGTGAACATAAATTAAATGCAAAAATTCTTTCTGCAATTTCTTTTTTACATTTTTATAGCAGACAAGTTAAGGGGTAAAAAATTCATTTTAAAACAAGATCAGAAAGTAGTATAAATCTTGCTTGTTCCTGCTATATTATCTAAATCGTATTTCAAAACATTTAAAAAAACATATAAAAAAATATTATATCAACTACAAAAATGATAAGGTAATAGAAATGAAATATAAAACACCCAAATTCATTATTCGCAAAAAAAAATTAATTTTGGTTATTATTATAATAGTCCAAAACTAGTAGCCATTTGAAACTTATTTAATTTATATACTAGATGACTTTATCTAATAAAGATAAAACAGTGTTATTAAACAAATATGTTACCGATTGTACCAACAAAAGGTTAGCCAATTGACACCTTCAAGTTGATAATCCCTCAAAGTGTTGCTATTTTTATAATCCGTTTCGTCGTCAATTTTTCGCCACATTTTAGGTTCGGGTCTGGCTATGCGCTAATTAATGAATGGCATAAAAATTTGAAAAAAATTACAATATTTTGAAGAAAAGGGCTACAAAAAGAGCATGAAATTTGAATTTAAACAAGTCTATTAAAAGTAACTAAATCATTTTAGTCTTGAAGAGATTTACAAGCCAATAGCTTACGAAGTTTGATAAATTTAGCAATCAAATAAAAAAGTCGCAATACCTTTATGGAAACTCTTGGGATTTTCTGGCACCTCCGGAAAAATATAATCTTGGACCTTTCAACATCCTCCTCACGCTCCCAGGTAATTTCCTCGTAAGAAAGGCCACGCCATTTGCATAAATATATTTTACCTGTCGTGAGATAATCAAAAATGGACTTGAATTAATTTATCCGAAGTAGCAATAAAAATTGTCAAAAAAAGTGTTACAATATTGTTTTTTGCCAATGAAATTTCACGGGAAAAAACAGACAAATAATTTTTTTACATCAAGCCACGTGCAAAGTGAGGTATTTTAAAAAATTTCAAAAATTTTATATTGTAAATAAACGCACTTTGCTAAAAAGTTGCCAAATTTAGTATATGCGCATAAAACACTTTTTTGAAAACAATTTTTTAAAAAGTTTTAAAGATAGGAAATTTTTTTAAATATTCCGAAACATTTTGCATGTGGCTTCATAAAAAAAAGCTAGTGATTTTACGCTTATTGACAGTAAAATTAATTTTTTCAAGAAAACAAAAAAAAAGTTAAAATTATATATTTTGAAGTTGTGGATTTATAATTTTCCTTCCTGAGCATGCTCTATTTGAAAACAAAATCTTATTAAAAAAAAGTTTACCTTCATCCTTTTCAACGGCATACTGTATGACGGGAGGAGCTCCAGAAGCGGGAAGGGTATCATTGTCCGAATTTGATTTATAATCTTTAATTATTGTAGTAAGTTCTAAGTCATTTTTATCTTTGCTTTCACCAACATCGTTAATAACATCCTCAATTTTCACGGTATTTACATCAACATCTAACAGTTTTGAGCCTTCAGCCTCATTTTCAGCTTTGATTTGGGGACTAGCATTCCCTAGAGTTTCTGAATGATTATCTTTGGACGTTGGAATTATGTCAGCTGGTTTAACGTTTCCGTATAATCGATATCTAATTTCGGGTCTTCCTGACAGATTTTTAAAAGTGATTGCTCTGATTTGCCTTGGACAACTGTAGTTTCTGATGGTGCATTAGGTTGAACAATTAAATTAGCTTCCTCTTTGTTTTCTATTTCTACTTGAGCAAGATTTTGCTCTAAATTTGTCATACCCTCAATGATGTTTAATTGACTATTAGCTTTTTCCTCGTCAGGTTTACCTTCAAATATACTTTCAGGGGCAGTCTCAAACGCTTGCGCTTTGAGATCATTCTCGGCTACATTTTCAATTTGATTTGTATTAACTACGGTCCTTTGTTTTTCATTTTTTGTTGCTTTGGAAGACTTTGCTTCAGGGTTGTCTTCATTAAAACCGTAGTAATAATTTGCTGGCAAATAATTTACAAAATAGGAATAATCAAACGTTTCTTCCGAAAGTATCCGTTCAATCTCGAGGAAATCAGGATTAAAAGGCTCATCGCTTACCTGAATTAAAACGTAAAAAATTCTAAATTTATATTTAAAGTTATTTTGTAAAAAAAAATATAATCAATAATGGCTGTCCACAAAAGAAGCTCAATATAATATAATGTTGCAGATTTGCAAAAGAAATAACACAAAATTGATTTTACCATTTATTTTAACATTTAATATATATGGTCAATTCCACCTCAATCCAACAAGTCCGGGAGGAACCCCTTTTGATTTGGCTGAAATTTTGCATGGAGATAGTATCTAAGGGTATCTCATAATCTGGAAATTTTTTTTGACCGGAAGTGATTTTTTAAGATAAACGAAAAAAGTCAAATATTTTAGGTGAAACATGTTGATGGATGTTTGGGAGGCTATGAGTCAAAAAAGTATTTGCTAGAGCTTAATTAACTTGAAAGACAATAAGGGCACGCATGTGTTTAATGATGAATTTTAAGACTAAATATTAGACCATATTTAATATAAAAAAAATATAGACATTTAGTCATTTTCTTACTAATTTCTAAAAAATGCAAAATATGTTTTTGAAAGGCTATTTATAGAAGGATACAATAAATATCTAACCGACCTTTTTAATAATGTTTAAAAAAAAATTTTAGTTCCATTTACATCTAAGTTTCATAATAAAGCGCACTAGACCTATTATAAAAAAAGAAATGTAAATATCACTTGATTCTATAGGCTTATGAATTTGGGCAATGACAAAGTTTTTTATACCTAAATGTTTCTAAATTTTTACCATAATATGTTTTTAATAATATAACAAATACAAATCTAATTAAAATAAATGGAATGATTTCAGGTCTCTTTTTTTGTAATTTTCCTATCCGTTCTTTTACATGGTTCTATACCTAACGTATAATATTATTTTTGTAACACTTAAAGATTGAAATATGACTGATTTTATAGCTTCTAAATATTATTAGTTAATTATGCGAAAATAATAAAAAATAAGCTTGCAATGATTACAATTTGCGTTGGTTTTTTGACACTGAAAATTTGCTGTTTTTTCGCAAATTTTGGTATTTTTATTGTAGAAGGTCAATATCGAATGAAAAATGCTGGGGCTATTATATGTTATTAAGCAATAATTTATCTATAAAATAAATGTTAAATATTAAAAAAAGGTTGGCTGGTTAACCAGAAAGTCGATTTTGAAAATTGGCAAAATTTTCACTTTTTTCGGTTTTAAGGTTCACTTTTTCATTGTAAATTTAATAATAGTAATAATAAAATAAATCAAACTATTATGATCTAACATAATTGCCCATATGTCCTGCTTTTTAAATATTGTCAAATTTGGCACATTGGAATATTCTAATATAGTGCAAAGGGCATAAATAGGTCCCAAAATTAAGGCAGAAAATTGATTTTAGTAAATTATTTCAAAAGTCATGCCGGTCCCAAACTTTTGAAATCATTTATTTATTAATATTATTAAAGGCCATATTTTATAAATTTTTCAGAAAATATAAAAATACGTTTTTTGAGCTATTTGTGTCTAAACTTGACTTTAATTTTTTGGTGACTTAAAAAAAATTTTTATAAATATTTTTTGCGTTTAAGGTAGCCCTTATTACGATCTTCAAAATAAAAAAAAATTATGACCCTAGCTACAATACATATGATGATACATGCGCGCAAAGTTGCCTCAAATTTTTTTTTCGCAAAAAAATGAAAAATATTTTTGCTCATATCTCGGTCAAAAATCACTTCCGGTCAAAAAAATTTTAGGTTTTTATCAGCACCCAAGGACCCTACCAGTGTACCAATTTTCAGCCAAAACTGAGACTTGAAGGGAAAAAGTTTGTCGATTTGAGGTGGAATTGACCATATATATATACAGCCTATTACTTTTTATGTTTAGCTTTTCATTTTGAAAAGTTAGATAAGTTTTTATCTTTCTTTCTTACACATTAACTCACACTACATATCAAATGTAAATTTTATATAGGCAAATACTGAAAGTCGAGCTATAAAAAATTGGCTATAAATGAGCCGGGTCCCTAATTTGTTCATGTAAAATAATATATTTACATCTAGATATCCCGTAGCTCCTTCGAGCGATTCCTTGCGTTTTTGCTTAAACTTTTTAATTTTAAACGCGGCCCGTTTATCGAGACGTACGCATTCAGCCTCTTCTAACCACTTGGTGTGTAGGTATGAAAAATTCTTGAATTTGACTAAAAATTCTTCGACTTCTATTTCACGTTCGCCTTCTTCAACTTCAGTTTGCTCTACCATGAGGCTTATAGATTTTCCGTCATTTAAAATTTCTAGATTTTTTAATGGCAATATCGAAGTATCAATGGCTGTCAAATGATCTTCATTACTATGTGTAACAACTTCGTTAATTTTGATTTCCTTGTTATCTGATGTTCCAATTTTCTCCGTATTATCGTCCGTTGGTGTCAAAACTTGTAATTTTTCGGCGTCATTTTTAGCTAATTAATAAATGGAAAAACGATAAGTATCTATTTAGAAAATAAATCAACAAAATCCATTTATAATTTTTTTAATCCATTAAGCAAATTTTATAACAACAAATTTCATTATATTTAAATGTAATTTTACCATTACAATATTCCAGTGGCTGCATTGATTTATTTTCTATAGATTCCTCGTCACCTAATTCCATTTTAACTGATAGAGACTGAAGTAAATTTGGTTCGACTTTAGTTGGTGAGATTTGATTTATTTGATTCACAACCAAAGGTGGTGGAATTAATTCATTCACCTGGATCGATTCTAATTTCTCATTTATTTTAAATAATTCCGTATTTGCCGACTTTTGTTTTTCCACTTTGATTTTTTTCATAATAATCCTAACATCCAAAAACTTTTCAATGGCCAGGTTCTCGTAGCCCTGTCCAAACAAAAATTCTTCGTCAAAAACGAACGGAACAGCTAGAGGTGGTAAGGAAATATTTGGTGCATGTTTTTGCTTTGTTTCCTATAACACGAATTTGATAAAGTTCCAAGTTAGTAAACACACAAGGAAAATAGTTTCAAAAAACTACATAATTTTAAAAGCCAAAAACTATTTTTTAACGCCTATAATATATATCTTGTATTCATTGAGTTAAATTCTTACTGATGAGTTGAGAGGGTAAACAAATTCCCATAATTTTTGTACATTTAAAAAAATAAAAATTCAAATTTTTAAATTTTTATAATATGCATCTAGAGATATTTAATTTTGATTTTCCGAAAATAAAAATGTTGCGTAGCCTTGTACAATTTCAAAAAAAAGTTTGTACTTTGGTAATGAGTCTTTTTGACAATGCAAGCGCAGATCGCCCGAATTCGGTGTTAATCGAAACCATCTCAGGTTTAAAATGAAAGCCTTCAAGTTCACGACGTTTTTCAAGTTCTTCCAAAGGATCCTCTGATTCGCGTTTCAACATTAATTCTAGCTCAATCCTAGATTCATTAAAATGTATTATGGTACCATAAAATAATTATCTCATTCGTTAATCAAAATTTAAATATAGACTATTTATAATTTCCGAGATATTTTAAAACGCATACTCAAATTAAATAAATATTTCAAATGTGAATAGCCTATATAACAAAATTTTTTTCAAGTAGGGCCAGTCCTTAATTTGCTTTTCCTTTTAACAAACCGGGTGGGAATGCGGTAACAAATAAGCCTAAAAAATTAAATTGAAAATAATTAACAAATTAACCTTTCTTGTTCCTCCTTTAATTTCTTTTTACTGAGTTTGGCTGGGGGGTCGTTTGGCTTTCCTCCGGCTTTAGATGTGAGTTTATTACTGCCATCGAGTAAACCTGGTGATTCATCGTTAACCCCATCCAAATCATTATTTGTATAAGCACCTGCCCCAATTTTGTATACAAACAATTATGCAATAATATGAATATTTTTGTTAGACCTAGATTAACAAGATATATATCAAATGCCAAAACTTGCATAAATTTTAAATGATACATGAAAAAGTAAAAAAATTGAAAATTGCAAAATTATTGGTATATAAATGTTCAAACTGGGCCGATATCCTGTTCTGCCCGCCCGACATAAACTTAGGCTCACCGCGACCCGAAATTAAAAATACGGCTCTAAAATTTTATGTTATAAATTTTTTCCTTAAATACCAATTACAGAGTGTAGAAATATTACCCTCTTTAGCAATGTAATAAAATTTTTATCCGTTAATTATTATTAACAATAGCTACTAAAAAAACAAAGCAAAATAAGAAAAATATCGACCAGGCTCGGATCCGTATGATTATCTCATTTAGGTTCTACTCACCCGGCCTGTTTTTAGGAGCTGGGCTGCGAAGTCTAGACTTTTCTCTATTCAATAAGGGCAGAGCCAATTTTACAATCCACAAATTGCCTAATTTTTGGCTTTTGTTAGTAATGACCGAAATAGATAAATATATTATCTCATATTTATTCGACAATGTATTTGATTGTTGTAAAATTAAATGCTAATATAAAATATTTGCCCCGTATTTGGGGACTCAGAATATCACCACCCATGAAGTCTAATATGAATAATATAATTTATAAGAAATGAAAGTTGCTTATACCTAACTCGTCTTTAATTTGAATATCGCCTTCAGGCAAGGCAGAAGCAACATTTGCGCCATCTGGTGTATCAGTTGGTTCCTTTTTAGCAACAATTGTCTTTTTGCGATTTCTTTTTTGTAAAAAAAGAAATAAATAAAATAATGGATTTATTTATAAATTATCAAGTAATAAAAAAATTCCCCGTTTAAATATAAAAATATTCCAAATTTAAAAAAAATTCAAATTTCAAATTATAGATTCAGATACAATTTTCGTCATTAATACAATTTACTTTTGGGCTGATTTTGAGGCCATAGCAAGGGCTAGCTCGCGTTCAAAAGCTTCATCGTCTAACTCAGCGTCGACATAAGTCCGTCGCTTAACCTGCCGAGATGATCGACGGGTCTAAATAAAATATGAAAATCAATTTCTTTAATAAAAAGTGGGTTTTAGTGAATGATACAAAATTAACTTATTATTTAAACTATAATTGATAGCTTACTATGCTTTTAAATAATAGATATGATCAATTTAAACAAGGAACTAATAAAATCAAACATCTAAATAATATTATAATCTATACCTCTACATCGAGAAATTCCTTTGGTATTTCATCCAAAAATGAAGAAGTTGCCGTATTGTCGTTGTTTGTATTAGCATCAAGCGTATTTGCAACAATCAAATTACCTTCGCTGTCAAACGTGGGGGGAGGCAAATTTGAAGAACCCTCAATGGGGACGGCATCGGCAGTTCCAGCAGTGTTTTTGGTTCTTGACCGGCGAGAAGACCAATCTCTCGGGGCCCTGACCGTTGCGTCTCGGGCTTCGTCATCGTAATCGGTCCCGGCACTTTGGTCATCAGAGCCTCCGCCCGAAAGGTTGCCTTTCCCGCTAGCTGTTGTAGTACCCAATTTTCGACGGTTATCTCCTCCTGATCGCTTCTTGTTAATGGAAGAACTGCCTCCACCGCCAAACCTATTGGTGCCGCTCCGTCGAGCCCCGTCACCTCCGCTTCTACGGTTAGCTGAAGAGCCGCCATTTCGGCGCCTTTTGGCGCTAGGAGGGCCACCCTTGCGTCGACGTCCACTCCCGACTATAATGGGTGTTCTATTAGGTGAAGTCATAAAAAACAATTTTTTATGGAAAAATTATATAAAAAACAGTTAAATTATAAAATAAATTTATATAGTAGTACGTGTCATAGAAGCATTTATAAGTTAAGTCATTATAAACTTAAAAACATATTATTTTTTTTTTGATATGATATATCTAATAAATTAACAATTGCCCAGAGACATTTTTTTATATACTTATCATAATAAAAGTTTATATAAAAGGTGAAGGCAACTTTTTTTTAATAATTGCAGAAACATTAATTTTTTATAATAAAAAACTGAATTTGTAGCCTCTATAACCCAACATATTTAGGTCCAAAAAAAGATATACTTTAATTTGAGTAGCCTGTGCCGTTTGATTTTGCCGCCTTCGCCTGCCGTATCGGAACCGCCGGGAGACCCGGGGGGTCCTTCGTAATCACTATCGTCAGACGAACGGGTTTTAATGTCGCCCGTTAAATTGGTCTCTTCGTCGCTTCTAAACTGGTTTTGTGGCTCATCCTTGCGGGACTGTAACTTGATTGGGCTTTCAGTCTCATTGATAAGGGTTCCATCAATTGTCGATGATGCGATAGTATCACCACCTAAAAAGTTTGAGGAAAATTTATAATATAATACATATAAAATCACATTTTAATTTAGGCTCTAACAAATTTTTCTTTGAAAATATATTTATATAAATTTTATATGAAATTCATAAGCAACACGACCTTGATAAATCCAAAAAATTAGGTAAAATGAATAAAATAAAATGCAAATTTCACCTTGTGTTGCCAAGTTGGCCGAGAGAGCTGGCAGAGAACAAGTCGAAGAGGATTTACTCTCGTGACCGGCATTACCGAACGTATAATCGGCTGTAGGTTGATAATTGGAATCACTCATAGTAACATTGATTAACTGCGTATTACTAGTGGCTAGAGGCGGTAGGCCACCCTTTTTAGGTAATGAAGGACGACGTCTTTTAGTAGGTGTAAGCTTTTTTGCCTCGACGGGTGTCTCGAGATTTTGGTTGTCAGTGGCCGTATAGAAAGAATTGTTATCCGTCCCTTCCAAAAGTCCATCAACGGTCCCGGCAACTGTTACGGCCTTTTTCTTATTCGGCGCCCTAGGCTTGCGTTCTTTTGCCGCACCGATGGCTGTTGCGTTGGCGGCCGCATTCGAATCCCGTTTTCGTTTTTTGCCGGTACTAGTTGTTTGAAGCGCTGTTCCCATATGGTCAGAACTTTGATCACCCATCATGGGAGCAATGGTGGATGAAGACACTTGAGGGTAGCCAGCGTGCCCGGTTTGAAGAGTGCCGTTGGGGAAAAGGGAATATCTATAGAAAGTAAAATGTAATGAAATGGTATTAGATGTTTAGTTAAACATTATTAGTAGTGGTCTCAATTCACCATAAAAATGGTAACTTGACGGTCGTCATATAGATACACAATTGAATTTAGAGTTACTTTATTTATAATAAATAAATAAAAAAATTTAGGTTAAACGGTTTAACAAAATAATCAGCAATTAATTAAAATATAAATGTTATAATCAAATGCAAGGTAGTTATAAAAAATGGATACTAGCACCTAAAATGGACATATTATCTATATATATAAAATTTGAGCATCATAATTTTTGTTACCAGTAAGCTCAAAAACGGCTAAACCGATCCCTATGAAATTTTACATGTAGATTCTCTAGGTGGTGGAATCGGTTCATACGTATCTTTCATGCGCCTAGGTCCTATGGCTCGCCAGCCCGAAGCAATTTAAAAAATCGCGTTTTTTAATTTTGATCCCCGATAACTTTCTACCGACTAAACCGATTCCCATGAAATTTTATATATACATTCTCTTGGAGGCAGATTAATGTTTATTCTAGGTTTCATGCGCCTATGTCATATGGTTCGCCCGCCCTTAGCATTTAAAGTTGTTTTTTTATGAATTTTTCGGATTTTCACGAACAACTTCTCTGTTTATTTTTTCATCTAATTTGGCATAAAAAAATACATATATCGCTATAGAAAATTTTTCCACATTGTCCTATGAGTCGCCCGCCAGAAGCAATTCAAACTGTTTTTTTATGAATTTTTTGCCATTTTTGGGCAAAATTTTTTGGTTTTGCTTTCGCCTGATTAGGTGTATAAAAATACATATAATCCCCAAATTTGACTCTTCTACCAATAATTCTTATGTTTTTATAGCCTTTTTTTTAATTTTTGGGCGAAATTTCCATTATTTTTCCATAATGAGAGAACCGATTACCACAAAATTTTATATGTATATTCCGTTGGAAACAGATATTTTTTTTTAACTTTCAAACGCCTAGGTCATATGCGTCGCCCGCCCTCATCGTTTTATATTGTTATATTCCGAATTTTTTGCCAATTTTTACCTATTTTTTTTATTCTTGCTTTTATCTAATTTGGCATAAAAAAATACATATAACCTTAATATTTGACTCTTCTATCGCAAACCCATAAGATTTTATAGCCTTTTCTTAATTTTTGGGCAAAATTTTAACTATTCTCCCGTAATGGCTCAATTACCCATAAAATTTATATGTTTCCATAGGAGGAACAGTAGGATGTTATTGATTCTTCATACACTTAAGTTTTATTGCTTGCCTAAAATAATTTGGGTTTTTTTTTTAATTTTATCATTTTGAAAATTTATTCGTTTCTGCTTTTATCTGATTTGGCATTTCGAAATACATGAAACCCTATATAATGATCAGCGGCTACTGAGCCACTTCGAATATTTAACTTATTTACAAAATATATATCAATAACTAAATTATACATAACAAAGACTATATATATTCTAGCATTTGATTTATCAATTTAACATTGCTTCTAGGGTATGCGGGCAAATACCTTAATTGATTGGTGTTTCTTTGACTTACGGTATAAAAAATAAAATTATTAAAAGGGGCAATGGCCCCCTTTGCTTCCCCCCCCCACCCCCTTAATACGTCTCTGCATGTAACTAATAAGTAGCCGCGCTTACGTAGAATACGGCGTTCTATAATAGATTTTCTATTACACTTAAGTTTTATAGCTCTTTTTTAATTTTTAGATGAAATTTTAACTAATTTTGAGCCTTCTAGCACCACTCTTTTTTAATAATCCGATTATATAAGCCTCCTAAGACCAACTCATGAGCCAGAAGTCTGCCTTTAAATAATACTAATGGTTGCAAGCAAAAAAAATTTGGGCCGTCATATTAGAAAAGCAAAAATCATGAAAAACAAAAGATCAGTGGCCCGACGAAAACATTATCCAACATATAAAGATGCTTGCCTTGCACAAGGCTTGCTCGAAGACGACAATCAGTGGGAACTTATGCTTATGGAAGCAGCTTTAAACTGTACAGCAACGCAAATTCGTTTACTATTTGCAATAGTGCTAACTACATGTTTTCCTACCCAAGCAAAGAAATTGTGGGAGAATAACAAAGATTCAATGAGTGACGATATACTGCATAAACATCGTGCACGGCTTAACGATTTACATTACATTTAATCACGATATCTATAATGAAGCCTTGATTGCTATTAAGGATCTCTGCATTCATATTGCCAACCTTCCTTTAACTCATTACGGTATAGAATCGCCTCTTTGTAATGCAACTGATTTAGTAGTAAACGATGAAATAAGGCGTGAATTGCAATACATTAGTGTGAAAATGGTAGCAATCGTTAATCAGTATGTCCCCCTAATGAATGAAGAACAACGTATAATATACGAACGAATTATACTTGCAATTTCAGCAGATCAAGGTGGCTTCTTTTTTTTAGATGCCCTGGTGGAACTGGTAAAACATTTTTAATTTCATTAATTCTCGCAAAAATACGTTCAAATAATAACATCGCACTGTAGCATCATCTGGCATAGCGGCATTGTTGTTAGATGGCGGCAGAACAGCTCATTCAGTATTTAAGCTGCCCCTAAATATTCAAAATAATTCAGATGCTGTGTGCAACATAAGAAACCAATCCTCTATGGCTACACTGCTAAAACAGTGTAAAATTATCATTTGGGATGAATGCACTATGGCGCACCAACATTCGTTAGAGGCGTTGAACAGGACCTTAAAAGATATTAAAAACAATGATAAAATATTTGGTGGTTTACTGATGGTTCTATCAGGCGATTTTAGGCAAACGCTTCGCGTCATTTCACTTTCAACGTACGCGGATGAGATAAATGCTTGCCTAAAATCATCGCCATTGTGGCAAAATGTTGTAAAATTAAAGTTGAAAATAAATATGCGTGTTCAAACGCTCCAAGATTCATCCGCTACCACATTCTCAAAACAACTATTAGATATCGGTAATGGAAAATTAACTACAGATAAAACTGGATGTGTAAAGTTACCTAACGATTTTTGTATAATCGTCGATTCGCAAAATACCCTCATTGAAAATGGTTTTCCTGGGGTACAAAAAAAATACATGAACCATGATTGGTTAGCTGAACGAGCAATATTAGCCGCGAAAAATGTTGACGTCAATGATATAAATTTTAAGATACAACAATTACTACCAGGGGATATAGTTACATACAAATCCATTGATACCGTTTGTCATTCAGCAGAGGCGGTGAATTATCCAATAGAATTTTTAACTCATTAGATCTGCCCGACATGCCACCGCACAATTTACAACTGAAGATTGGGTCCCCTGTTATTTTGCTCCGAAATTTAAATCCACCAAAATTGCAACGGCTCGATTAGTAATTAGAAAATTGATGAAAACTGTATTAGAAGTCACCATATTAAATGGTCAGTATCGTGGTGAAAAGGTATTGATGCCCCGTATCCCTATCATACCTGCCGATGTTTAAATTCAATTTCAACGGCATCAATTTCCAATTAGATTGGCATTTGCCATGACCATTAATAAATCCCAAGGCCAAACATTGTCTGTTTGTGGTTTAGATCTTAGAACACCATGTTTTTCCCACGGTCAACTCTATGTGGCATGTTCTCGAGTGGGCAAACCGTCAAATTTGTTTGTGTTAGGATGGAATAACAAAAAATATAGTCCACAACATGGCACTAAAGGATTAATATCTACTCCACATATATTTAATAAATTTAATCATACAGAAGAGGACAATGTATGATACAACTTCCGGCAATATTTTGGAATCGATAAGTTATAATTTAAAATTATTTTTATCTTTATAAATGATAAATATATAATTTAAAAATAATGTGGGTGGTTATTTAATGTTTGTATGACCTGAATTATATATTTTAAAATGGTAGATTGTCAAAACTAGCAATAATAGAATTTAAATGATATGACGCTTATCAATGCTCGGTATAATTTTGGATATTTAAGTTACATATCAGTTTTAGCCTTTATACATAATTAATTAATTATGATTTAATTATATGGTTAAATTTGATGTTTGTCTCTTCAGGTCGTTCAACGCCTACAACTTATACAAATAAAGTGCCATTTTATAGCCAAAAACTTCTGTAATTGCTTTGGTTATAAATCAAAAATTTAACACAAAGGGATTTTCTTAAGTTTAAATAAAATTAATTTAAAAATTGTTTGGTACAACAACGCTTTTAGAATCTGCACTTTACCTTGCTATTTTTAAGCGGAATTGTTTATTTTTGCATATTTAGATTGATTTCTATTGTAAATTTTAAGAAATTTTTTATTTATGGCGAAATTAAAATCTTATTTTTTAAAAAATTCCTATCGTATGAATTTCTACAAATTTATTAAGGTAAAACAACGTTTGCCGGGTCAGCTAGTAAATATATAACTACTTACCTAGGGTCCGCAGATGAGGGGTGTTGTTGCGAATGAGCATGCTCGGTATTGATCATATGATTAGGAACGGAACGATAATGTGTTCCGCCAGGTGCGAGATCATTTTTAAGGGCGGGATTCGGGGCGAGGAAATAGATTTGGTTAGCATGTCCTCCCTGATTCGACAATTGTGGTCTCATCGAATGTCCGCCCATATAAGGCGCGCCAGTCGGGTGAGGAGGATATTGATGGGAAGGATTGTAACTGTGTGCCTCTTGTCCGGTTAAAGAGCCGATAGAAAGGGGCGGGTACATTATGTGGGCCGGCACGTTGGGGTGCATGCTAAGGTTCTGAGGATGGCCAGGGAAATGCGACCCTTGAGGGCCAACGTTGCTGTGATTGTGGGGGTAGTGGAGCTGAGTCGGATAGGATTGATGCTGCGGCAGCTGATTAGTTGAGGGATGTCTTTGGGGTGCACCAAACTGTCCTCCGATACTGGGGATAGATGAACTAGGGTAGGCAATAGGCGATGGTCTAAGAGACCCGGAGGCTGTTTCACCGACCATCATATAGTGTTGAGGTCCAGCCGGATAATTTGAATGTTTATTCGGGCCGTATACGTGGTGCTGTTGAGGCAATAACCCTAAATTTAAATCATGTTGTAGTAAATAAACATTCGGTAATAATTAAAGCGAAAGGTTGTTTTAGAGCAAGTTCAAACTAAGATTATTTTTTTCCATTATAAATATGCGAGTACAGGTCAAAAGTTTTTTATCAATGTGTTCTAACTAAGGGCTGTACAGCCGAAAATATGCTTACTATTTGTTTTAATAAAGATCCAAAATATCACATATATTTTCAGCTAACTTGGTTATTTCTAAAAAAAATGAAAATATATCTTTGTTATCTTAAAATTTGACGTTACAAGTAGCCAAAAGAAAATAAAACAAAATAGCAAAGCTTGTATGCTAAGAGATGATTACCTATCAAATGTCGTGGGTGAGATGGTCCCGACGACAGGGTGGAATAAATGCTGCTATTGGGATCGTTAATATAATTATAATTATTCTTTATATTGTAATTTTGATTGCCATTATTATTAGTATTATAGTTATTGATACTACTATTATTGGAAGGTGCCGAATGTTGAGAAGGAGGATAGGTGAGGGGTGAGGCAGCGTGGGCGACGCCGCTAACGTAGTTAGCCAAGTTTTGGACGGCATTCATGGTAGGCTGGTGAATTCCATGGGAATAGGGGGCGCTAGACGGAGCATTTATTGGTGGTTGTCTAGATTTTGATTCCCGGTCATATGAAGATGAAGGCGATGGCAATGGACGAGTACCGTTGGCAGCCGATAAAGGAGTGGAATCATTATTTGGATTGAGCAAGCTAAACGTGAATAAATAGTTAGATTTGGAGGAATCCAAGTGATTTATAGAAATGCAAGAAAATAAAGTTGTACAAAAAAAATAATATAATCTAGCTCGGTTGTAAAAATTAGATTATGTTATAATAGTAAAGGTAGATAGACTAAACTGTATATCATGCGTACAAAATAATAATAGTAATAACATACAACAAACAATATTTAGTCAAATAATTATATAAATATTATTATGATCAACCTTTTATTTACAAAATTTGTTGAGGTGGCATTATCGTGGCTAGCCTGACCACCACTGCCAGGCGAGTAATTTCTTTCGACAGAATGTGGCTGAACGCTTTGGGTAGTTGTAACGGTACCTGGCGTAGAATAAAATTTTTCAACGGGCTTCGTTTCTTGAGAGTAGGCCAAAGATGCAGCGTTAAAATTGGTGTTTGATGTCAGTTGACTGAACGATTTAGCAGGTGTTGCCGGTGATTGACTCTGGTGGTTCGAATATATTGTCGCCTATTGGTTTAAATTGAATGTTTTAATATATATTTCGATTAGTTTCAGAGTATCAAGAAAATAGAATGCGTGTCTGTATAATAAAGTCAAAAAATGTAAGAGGTGGGGGAACTATTGCAAGATATGTTAGGGGTCGATATACAAAAATAATGGAGCATGGGATTCCATTTATTAATGAGAAATGAAAATAAGTAAAATTTGTTTGAAACAAGAAGGATGTTGCTATAGAAAAAATATATGGACTATGATGATGACTTATTACAGCAAAAATAATATGCGTATGTTTTGGCACAAATATATTTTTTGGGGGACCGTGGAAGATGGAAAATAAAATTGGACTATTGTGCGTGCCTTATTCAACTCGTATCAATGATTTAATGGCCAAAAAAATTGGAGGGGACCTGTAACAAAACGTTACCAAAAAACGGCTTTTTGATTATGAAAGGATTTTAATGGCATTCTAAAGCAAAGAGGCCGGGAGAAAAATAAAAATCCAATAATTTAAAATTCGTTCATGTTTTGTTTTTTTCACCATTTCCAATCTAATTTATCCTTCTGTTTACCTAATTGAATAAGGCAACAAAGTTATATGTTACGTGTGGTATGGCACAAACAAAACTTTAACTAGTGTTGTGTGTCGTCCTATAAAAGACCATTAAAAAAACATGAATAAAAGAAATAAATAATTAGGTATAGGGTTTTCAAGGATAAACAAGGCCGTAACAAAAAGTTATATTAAATCCTTATAGAATACTCCTAGGTCTTAAAGGCAGACAATAATGGTGCAAGAACTATGACACTGAAATTATAAAACAGAGGTTGCAAAATTCAAAAATTTTTTTTTGCATTAAATTGAGGTGAGCTCATACTACTTTTATTGAAACCTCGTTTCAAGTCAATCTTATTTGAGTTAATTTGTTTCTTTTTCAATTGATATGCAAATTGGTTCTTTATCCAATTCTAATAATATTCAAAAAGTCTCCCCTTTCCCACACGATAAGTTGTTATCCAGAAAAAGTAACCTGACCACCATAAGCTCAAAAATAGGATTCTTTTAAATTAAAAAATAATTTTAAATAATCTGACCACTTATTATGGTTTCGAGTATTCATATAATATACTAAGCAGTACCACAATGATGTACATTATTACAACAATCTAATTAACTCTGGAAATACTGAATTTTAAAACATGTGAAGGTCATCTGAAAGTTTACATATATATTCATTTAAATATTGTAACGACGTATTCTGGTGTTTAAATTGGTCATAAATATTTTGGGGTGATATTGCGATATAAGGGGGTGGCATCTTACATTTCCAAATTACGGTAAAAAAATTAACTAAAAACTAAAAAAAAAAACTAAATAATAAATTACGTGGCCGGTTCTTACTTATCTAAAGACAGATAAAAAAAATGATGTGAGACAAAATTTTTATCGATTTTATTATTAACATTGTAATAGGAGTTAAGAGCGTCGCGCATATCGTATAAAGTTAAAAGTCAATAAGCGAGCGACGTTTGGTTTATGCCAGGGCATAGAGGAGCTCAGGTTAAAACTATGTTATTTCAAAAGTACGCAATGATTATATCATTCCAAGTTGGTTAAAAAAGTTATATTACATTGCACAGACGCTATATAAGTAGTATACACTACACTAAAAACAAGGGTAACATGCTTCCACATTTACGACAGATCAAAAACCTAACTTACCTGTAGGGACTTTTGTCTAAATACTAATCTGCCTACATAATCATTTTCGAAGTTAGGCAAAAAAATTCTAAATTGCAAATTCACAAGACAGCATTTTAAAAAAAAAAGCAAAAATTTAAAGTTCTTTGTTTGGACATGGTTTAGTAAATAAGGCAAAAAATATGTTACTAAAAATCATATTTTACCCAAGAAATGAGGGTTAAAAAAAGCAAAACTAACCTCTTGCATATTTTGGCCATGGTTTAAATTAGTACTCGAAGCAAACGAAACAGCGTAGGCATCATTGCTTCTATTAGCATTACAAACAGTGGTAGATGTTTGAAGACCCGTTACAGGGGCAGGCATTAGGTCTTGGTCATTGAGAAGCATACTGGTAAATGACTGATTGTTATTATTATTATGTGTGGGGTATTTTATATCTGGGGCGGGAACAGGCCTTGTTAAGGAGTTTGTGGTCAGGGTTGGGAAGGGTGATTTGGCCGAATAATTTATGCCATGGTAATTTGGCATAGGTGTAGAGGTCACGTGGGGATTTTGAATGTTAATTTCTTCATACATGTTTATATTTGGGTCATTCAAACTCTCCAAAAATGAAGGCTTCTGCCTAGGCATAATAGCACTAGCAGACGAGGTGGGGTAAGATGCACCTGGGGGTGCCATATTTGATTGTATTAAGCCTTGGTGGCTAGGGGGATGTGAAAATGATTTTTCAATAGGAGGCTTGCTTGTTTGAACTGCGTGTGGTCTCAGATGTTGATGAGATTGATTGAGAGCTCCAGGGCTATTTAATTCCTTTCTCTGCTGAAACTCTCCAGCCTGATGATACTGGTGCTGTGGATTTTGCGGCAATGGTGGCACTGAATATTGCTGATTAAGTTTGGGTGGATCATTGTAACCTGCCATGGTATTTTTAGTGGCATGATATGGTAAGGTTGATAAGCTGTATGTTGTGGTGTTAGCATCCTACAAAGATTTTAATTACACATATTTAAATAATAATATATAGAAAAAAATATATATTGAAATATGGATATGAATGGTTAAAAAAAATAATTGTTGTTTTTAATAATTCTTATACAGTTCAGATAAATATTGTTATCAAATTGGTAAGTTTTCAATTAAATTAAATGATGCATAAGAACAAAATTAAATTGTTATATAATGGCATATTTTAAATATTTGCCCTAATATACCTGATTAATGTATATGTTAAAATTTGTATTTGACACTGGCAAAAATGTTTCTTGCCTTGGTGCATATTGGCTTGCATATGGTGGATATTTGTTGGAATACTGATTGCTGTAATTTTGAGGGGGATAGTTATTATTTAAACATTTGCTATATGGATCATTAATATAATTGTTGTACACATTACTTTTAGAATTGTTTAAAAATGGTGTACCATTGTGCAAATTTTGGTTTGCAGAATAATGTGTTAAATGACCTGGGGGCATATTTATATTGTGTATAGTGTGAGACATGTTACCTCTGGGAAGCGATGGTCTAAATCTTATATTTGAATCCTGATACAAAGAATTGCTATGATAAATTTTAGAATTTGTTGGTTGAGTGGGAGCCATATGAGGATATTGGGTTCCATAAGCTGGACCCTGAGAACCAAGAGGAAAATTTGGAGGGTTAGAGTAATGGTGTGGAGGATACCTCAATTGGTTATCATATGAAACAGGACCATATTGCAAATGTTGGTTATTCATGACAGAATTAATATTATTTGAGAAAAATTGTGAAGATTCCATGGGTCCAGTTGCCTGGTGACTAAAATGGGAATTAGCCAAAGACGACCCTGGGGGAGGTGGAATTTCATTTAGCTCATCCAGAAAACCTCCAGTTTTTCCAACAGACATTTGTGATTGATTTAGATAATTATTGTTCATTGCACATTGTCATTCATTTTAAAAAGGTTGGCATAGTAGCTGACAGCTAAATACAATATAATAATATTATTACCTTAATCAGTTTTTCATATCAATATTTTGTGAAACAATAAAAACTAACGAATCAGCACATGTATTCATTCATTCATTTAAACCAAACGTTATTTTCATCGCTTAGCATGTAAGAATTTTCTTAGCATTTTTATTAAAATATTATATGTATTGTATGTATATAAAACTGTGAAAAACATTTAAACCTAGTATTTATATTTATTCAAATGAAAACAGAAAATTATTATGCCGGCTAATTGTAAAATTCTACTAAAATAATTTTTTGGGATATAATGTTTGGATCTTGTAATTTTAACGAATACAAATTAGCTCATATAAGAACACACTTTCGACTTAAAACCTCACAATTTATAAAGCTTAGAATCGTCTGCAATCATGGCTGCTTACCAAATGTACAAACTCCCTTTCATTTCTAATACGTTACTTATATAGTAAATAGTTGTTTATTTTGATAAACGTAAACAAATAAATAAAAATAGTGAGGCTTGATGGAGTAAGTTGTATGTTTGTGTATAAATAAATATAAATAAAAATAGGTAGAGTAAACTTATTAATAATGACAAAATTTAGTATAAATAGGTTTGGAAATGTATATTGTTAACAGAATTTATAATTTTGGTTACTTGAAAATTTTTGAGAATTTTGTGTAAAGATATGTGAGTATGAATATTTTTGCTAACATTTTTGTAATAGAATTGAGACAAAATTGAAAACGAAAGTTTTAGAACAAGAAAAAAATATTTGCAAATTAAGCGACAATAATTTTTTGATGAAAAATAAAATGGCGGCTGATACAAAAAACCTATGAAAAGAGGGGAGAACGTGGTAAAAAATCAATTTTTTACTACGTTTTTTAAGAGAGAGAGATGTTATTAATAGGGAGTAATGTTGTTGATTTTTAATAAATACTGTACAAAGATAATGAATCTTGGATAGAGGATATCGCAACAAGGGAGAGAATGGCTTGTTTAAATTGTTCCTTTTAAAACATTGTATACATAAACGTTGTTGTACCGTAAAAAAGCATAATTCGTAAGCTATATTTCTTACGTTTAAAAAACACCCTTTTTTTAGTCATTTCACTATTTACCTTATTCCTTTTATTACATACATCTTGCGAACAAAAAAATTTAAATATCAACGAAATGGCATTTTTACGCCTAAAAATAATGAATTGAGGTTTCTTGTATTTTTCATATCGCGCTTTTTACAAGTCAGAAAACGGGCCCGCCCTCAGCCCATCCGTTTTGAGCCTAATGTATTGACCTCCTTTTTGGGATTGTCTAAATTCCATCATATTTTACTTGTGCTAAAAATGCGCTACTCACGAGTTAATTAAACGCTATTATGACTCTAAATTTTAAAATATGATATGCAATTTTTTAAATCTTCTGTAGCAATTTGTATTTTGAATTTTTTGCTCAGCTAGTTTTTGCAAAAATTCAAGTACCGAAAATATGGAGAAATCTCACGCTAGACGCAATGGCTCATTTTTATATGTTGCCTCTAGGGCATGTCAAAACTCCGGAATTCGGGAAGGACTCCGATTCACCGGGAGTTCCAGGGGAACTCCGTTTTAAAAACACTCCCAAAAACCGCCCGGAGTTTTTTTAAACTCCGGGGTTTTTTCCCGGGAGTTTAAAAATTAACATTAGCCCATTGGAAATGTTGAAATTGTGTATTTTTTTTGTCCAAACTCATTTTGTTGTAAATAAATGCAAAAGCAGCTGATTATGCAAATATCTCTCATTTATAATGTTATTAATTTTGTTTTTTTTTAGTTTTTTTATGATACTTGATATAAACTAACTAAATAATTAACTTAATGTCTACATAGAATTTTAGTCGATAATTTATGTATTTGGTGGTAATTTTTTTATTAGACGATTCGTAAAACTTGTATTTATTAAACTATGATTATCAAATTTGTGTCTGCTAACCGTGTCATTAAATTTGTCGCAAATGCATTTTATGCATTATAAAACTAATTTTTTTTTCGATTTTTTTTTTCTTGGTGTAAAATATATATAGTTATTTGGTAAAATTAATCCATTTTTTCAACTTGTGATAATGTCACCAAATTGTCGCAAATGCGATTTATGCATTATAAAGCGTATTTTCGATTTTTTTTTTCGTTCGGTAAATATTGGTAGTTTTTTTAGTAAAAATATTCCATTTTTAATTCTTGTGATAATGTCACCAAATTGTCGCAGATGCATTAACTAATTTTATATCGATTTTTTTTCTTGTGGTAAAATATAATTAGTTTTTTTGGTAAAAGTATTAATTTTTAATCTTGTGATAATGTCGCAAAATTGTCGCAAATGCGAATGATTCAATTTTAAAGGTATTTTTTCGATTTTCTAGCTCGATTGATTACTTAATAATATATTTACTCGCCCGCCCTTTTTTATATTGGGCACAGCCTAGGTTACAAATACGGCGCGAAATTTTAAATTTAAAGCTATTAAAATATCCATATCGTGTCAAAATTTACTAAAATTTTATTAATAAAAGGTTATAAACAAAAAAACTCGAAAAAGTTTTTCCAATATTTAGATAATGGCATTTGCGACAATTCGTAAATGTCACTCTAAAAATTTTTTATAAAAATTACTCATATTAGCCCGAACAAAATAAAATATAAAAAATTTATTCAATATTGAATTACAAACATTTGCGACAATCAGGTGATCAGCAGGCTGCATATTAACTAAATTTGCAAAAATTTATTAATAAATTAGGTTAAAAACAAAAAAAAACTCGAAAAAATTTTTTCAAAATTTAAATAATGGCATTTGCGACAATTCGGAAATGTCACCAGTTGCCTAAAACTAAAAAATTCTCACAAAAATTACTCATATATGGCAGCCCGAACAAAAAAATCGAAAATATTTATTCAAGGTTAAATTATAAACATTTGCGACATTCAGGTGACATTGACTCAGCAGTTTTCATATTAAATTTGCCAAAATTTATTAATAAATAAGGTTAAAAACAAAAAAAAACTCGAAAAAGTTTTTTCAAAATTTAAATAATGGCATTTGCAACAATTTGGAAATGTCACTAGTTGCCTAAAACTAAAAAATTTTCACAAAAATTACTCATATAGCAGCCCGAACAAAAAAAATTAAAAATATTTATTCAATGTTAAATTATAAAAATTTGCGACATTCAGGTGACATTGACTCAGCAGGCTTCATATTAATAAAATTTGCCAAAATTTATTAATAAATAAGGTTAAAAACAAAATAAATAATGGCATATGCGACAATTCGGAAATCACTAGTTGCCTAAAACTAAAAAATTTTCACAAAAATTATTCATATATGGCAGCCCGAACAAAAAAAATCGAAAATATTAATTCAATGTTAAATTATAAACATTTACGACATTCAGGTGACATTGACTCAGCAGGCTTTAAATTAACAAAGTTTGCCAAAATTTATTAATAAATAAGGTTAAAAACAAAAAAAAACTCGAAAAAGTTTATATAAGTCAAATTATAGACATTTGCGACAGATAGATGACATCCAGCAGGCTTAATAATGACGAAATCAAAATTTATTAATAAAGCCTAATTGAAAAACTTTATATAAAGATTACTAACACACGACCGCCCCAACCAAAAAAATAAAATAACATAAATTGAATATTAAATTATTTGCATTTAGGAGAGTTTGTTGACACAATTTCAACAGACTTGACATTGAAAAATTTATTAATAAACAGTGCAAACAAATTTTCCAGGGCTTAATATTGACAAAGTTATATTTGATATTTAACAAAATACAAAATACTAATTTTCTCCCACAATTATTTTCTTTACCTAAAAAACTATCGTTTCATCGTAGTAAAAACATCTGGTGGCTAAATCCCCCTATTTAAATAAAAAAACTCACTTTTAAAAAAAACTCCAAAAAACCCGCCCGGGCTGAGCTCCAGGAGTTCAAAACGGGAAAACTCCGGAGCATAGGGGTTTCCGCCCCACTCCTTCCATAAACTCCAACTGGAGTTTTAGCAAGCCCTAGTTGCCTCATATATTGCTCACTCTCCATTAACAATTTTTGGCATTTTTATAAAATATGTGTTTAGCTGATCCCATTAAAGTCGGCACATAAAATTATAAAATATGTTTTAAGCAATTTCCCATAATAAATTTGGGCCATCTAAATAAAATTTTTGTAAATTTTAGGAGTTAACACAAAACATTCATTATATTGAGTCAAATCCT
Source organism: Acutogordius australiensis (assembly GCA_030555515.1). Lineage (NCBI taxonomy): Eukaryota > Metazoa > Nematomorpha > Gordioida > Gordea > Gordiidae > Acutogordius > Acutogordius australiensis. The sequence continues at coordinate 12,469,274 of CM060245.1, forward strand.
CCAACAAAATTATATTTATTTTCAATCACAGACATTTTATGGGTTTGCTTAATCAAAAAAATGTTTATGAATTCCCCATGTTAAGCGTAACATTAAATTTCGCATTTTGTATAATGAATTTTTGTAATTGAGGAAGAACATTGACAATTTGCTTAACAGTGTAATTTGCCCGAATTTTGTTATTAATTCAAACGGCCGTTATTACTTTTACAATAATTGTATTTTTTGCGAGTTTAATTTAACAATATTTTAGTTTCCTCCAAGTTAGTTGAAAAGAAATGGTTAAATTGTTAAAAATTACAAAAATACCATAAATAAATTTGAGTTTAAACATAAGCGAGATTAAGTAAAGCCCATTAAAAAAATACATTTCCACCATTTTTGAAAGCCTGAATAGTTTTTAAAAAGATTGAAATAAATTTTCACAATTAATGATTGTTATTTTAACCAAAATGGTGTAATTTCACGAGCTGGAATTAGACTGCCCTGTGTCATATATTTTTCGACCCGGCGTTCAGCTGATTTTATATATTTAAGGACTTTCAAAATCAACCTATTATTGTTCATCTCCGAATTCGCAACTGTCCATCACCTAGAGAATGACTATTTGTAAATTTTTGCCATTATGGCCACCTGTAAATTTAATTGCTTCAGAAAATTAAATAATTATATATAATCTGGTATATGTATGAGACCCTCAAGTGCGTTTTTTGATAAACTAAAATGTACCTTTGTGCGTATATATAAAAATAAGCAAATTTTGCTCAAAAAATTCCGTAACGAGGAAAAATCTGCCTGTTAGGGCACGTGCAAGGTGAGTTTTAAAATTTTCAAAAGTTTAAAAAATTTTATTTTGTAATGAAACGCAAATTTTTAAAAAGTTGCAAATTTGTTATATGCACATAAAATGCTTTTTCTGAAATAAATTTTTTTTAAAAAATTAAAAAAAAATAAATTTTCAAAATATTCAGAATTTTCAAAATTTCACAAAAATAAAATTCTCTTTGCACGTGCCCTTATCTAGGCTAATACTCATAAGTTTCACACCTTTTTAAATAATTAAAATCTAATTTTATGTATCTTGGCATTGATACGCACCTGTTGATAAAAAACATATCAAGATCGTTTTCCCCGTCAATTGTATCAAAGAATTAAAAATTTTGAAAGAAAACTTTATGTTCAATTTTCTCAAATGTTATAAGGGCTGTGTTGGAGTGCTACCTTTTAGTACGTAAAACTAGATATATACAATGCAAAAACAAAAAGTCCAGCAAACATTTTTTAAAAATACCCTAAAATTGCCCTGAACAGGCATAGAGTACTAAATAGGCTGCACCAATTCAATGTCAACCTTATTAAAAATTAATAAGAAAATGTTTTTTCCTTAGCGTTAGTAAAAAATATTTTTAAATTTAAAATACAAAAACAGATATTACTAAAAAATGTAGAATAAATATATAATATTCGAGTAATCAAGGATTTTGACGAAACCGATTTTCTTTTTGTATAACACAGGTCAACAAATTATTTATGTTACGTAATTATTATGAAAACATAAAAGAATGCATCACCATGATGGCCTAATCTCATATATTTTTTTCGTTTTTCTTAGTTTCTTCCGTTTGGCTCCTTAGATCCGTCTATAACGAAAAATGGCCTTTTTTGACCAAATTGACAGATCTAAATATACCCTAAAAGGAAAAATTTAAAAATTTTTTTTTCATGTTAAAATTCCTTGTAACTTATATTTATCACAAATAATGGAAAAAAAATTCATTAATATATCAAGCTCTTACACCGGCATTTAGATAATAAATATTTCGCGTCCAAACTTAAATACGACACGGTATATCATCGGTTTTTAATGAATATTATTTGAAGTTTAAATTTAACAGTTTAATAATTGTAAATATGCAAAAATAAAATTTTAATTTATTTTAGTTTTTGGATTTTTTTGTTTTTTAGCCTTTTCTAAAATTTTACACCTGACTAACTAAGTTTGATTAGGAAATCGGTAAACCGAGATATTCCTTACGATGGTAGGTTTAATCTCTGTAAACTCATAACTCAAAAAATTGTTGACCTGTGTAATTTAATCGTACATATTTATGTGCAATTGGCCATCGAGGAGAGATTGCTTTTTTAAGGGCAGTGTATTACACAATTTTAATAATATAAACGAGTTCTTTATAGTTTTATTTCTTTATCGATGAAACACAAAAGTGATCTCATTCATTCATTTATGTCTTATCAATGTGCAAGAATAAGTTAGTAGCTTAGATAACAACGAGAATCCTGCCATTTCCTATTTTTTATTAAAATTTTTTTGATTTTAAGAATGGTTTTAACGCAAATAATAATACAAACCTTATCGATATCACTAGGGGTCTCAAACATATTCCATAAATGTGACAAAAGTCAATTTTAAAAAAATTTAATATTTTGAGGCAAATTGACTAACCGGTGGGGATTTTGTCAAAAATATAAAAGTGATTTTCTTCTTCCTGCCTTTTAATAAACATTGTTATTGTGACATTGTCAAAGTTACCAACTTTTTTATTTTTGGGAACCAAGTAAATTATAATACGCATCTGTTGATAATGAATGTTTTAAACAGCGGTCCTAATTTCCTTTGACTAAAATGTTTTTTTAATTATTAAAAAATTTAAAAAAATGTTTCATGTTAATTGCTGTGTTTGGCATGCTACCATGTTGAATATTTGAAAACTGTTCTATTAAGGGCGCCAATTGCCTACGGACTGATTTAATTGTATATCAAATTATAAATTTATTTAACCATATGAACCCCAGCACATCTTAAAGTTTGAATATCTTCAAAAATATTATATATTATGGGCTAAATTTTTGTGCTTAAATATATGATAAATAAAACTAGTAATTAAATTTGGTCTAAGTCTAATAACTAATTTATTTTAGAATTTAGAAATTGGATTGGAGTCCTTATGGAATTCACCCACTAAATTTCGATGTTGAAAACCATCTTATTGCCTCCATTTAAATTTAAACTTAAATTTGCAACCTTATATTTTTTCAAATTATTTTAATTAAGTACAAAATTTTGTATTGTATAATAATAATATAAATTTTTCTTCTTAAAATATTTAGATTTTATGGTAAATAATAGCAAATATTTTTTTATATCAAAATATTTTTTTTTCAGGAAACTCTCTATATATGTTCTACTAGATGTAAAAACACGATTTGATCAATATTATTATTGATTTTATGACATGATTTATTTTAGGTAATATAGAAAAATAAAAAAATACAATTTTTCTGATTTTTTCTATTTTGTGTAAAATAAAATTTGCAATGTTTATTAATAATAACTTATATTAGTCTATAATTAGAGAACACGTATTTTTCTTCAAAATATTAAAAAATAAAAATCATAGCTTTGTCTTGAAACTATAAAGGTTTAAAATTGAACTGCGAAAACCCATAGCATTCGCGTTTCTCACCCTACCATTCGAGGGTAAAGTTTTTTAAATTATGCTTAAAGATGAAGATTTGTAATCAGTTATTTATTTATTTAATTTTTTTATATTTTTTTCGAACAAATATAAGTCCTTTTTTTTATTAGCACATCGTTTGTTTGTGCTGGTACTTACTATAACATAAACCTCGATCCGCTAAAACTTTACCTAAGAATTTTATTTGGCTGCATATTTTATACTATTCTCGATAGTTTAGCCCGTAAAAAGTTTAACTAAGTTAATTAATACATAAGAATTTAACTGTAACTGTAAATTTTTATAATAAATTTTAAAAAGAATTGTTGTAAACTTATTTGTTTTTATAGCTTGATTAATTTTAATTAAATATGCACACTTGTACACACCTTTTCAAATCGTTTTAATTTTTCGAAAATCTTGCTTAACCTGCGATCGAGTGTGTGGTAATGACCCCAGTTTTTTAAGCATAAGCACCGAACTTCACTATAAATTGTTGAAAAATAAGTTAAGGCCTTTTATATCAAGTTGACTTATATAATATGCATCAAAATTAGTATTATGGAGGATTACTTAAAAGTGTTAATAAGTTTTATGTATTAATTTATAAGAACTTGAAATAAAACGCTTGTTAACAAACTTTTGGTAAAATTAAAAATTTTTTAAAATATTTTGTTAGCCATATTCTAAAACGACCCAAAAACCTAAATTCTCATTTTTTGATATTAGCCGCTAATTTTTTTTTTATTTTAGGGTGCGTTCAGACTCGTTTTATTTTTTTGAAAAATTTTAAAAATTTCGAATTTTTTAAATTTTTATTTTTTTTCAAAATTTTTTTAAAACTTTTTTTTTTCAGAAAAACATTTTTTATGCTAATAACCAAAATTGGCAATTTGTAAAAAAGCGTTCAATGTCAAAAGGTAAAAATTTTAAAAAATTTTAAAATTTTTCAAAAAAACGAACTGAGTCTGAACGCACCCTTAGTAATATTTTTTTTTACAATTTTGAAAAAAGTACTAGCCGCAGTCTATAATATAAAATAAAAAATATTTTTTGTTGTTTCTGAATTTTGCTGAGTAAACAAAAAGGTAATTAGGCGAAAAAATTGCATTTATGCTTGAATAAATTAATAATTCTCTTGTAATATTTTTAACTTTAGATACCTCTATAGAAGTTTGGAAATTGGGATAACAACTAAGAAATTCATGTAACCTTTTTTCACCTACTAATTGCGTTTTATAAGTTACTTTGTAGCGGAAAATCAAAAAAACTATTGACATAAACTGGCCATTTTTTAATTAATATAAATATTTAAAAAATAAATTAGTTAATTTATATTTATATAAAAAATATTTATCAAATATATAGTTATTAGTTATTATATAAAAAATACTAATTCTAGTTATTTGAAAAAACTATAGGTCTAATTTAGTTAGGATTTTGATAGTTTTTGCCCATACCTGATTAAAGGGCGAATCAAAAAATTACTTATAGAAATTTTATAAAACAGCAATTTGTCTATGACTATTTATTAATGTTTAATAAAAATTATATTAAAATAATGTGTTTGTAAACATATTTATAAAAATCAATTTGTTCTATAAGTAATCCACTGGTTTAGACCTTTTATACCAAATTGCATAATATGTGCACTCTTTTAATTTATGATAAAAATATTTTTTGTACCTTTTGAAATTGAACGCCTTTTTACAAAAAGTTGCCAATTTTGGTTATTAGCATTTAAATAGTTTTTCTGAAAGAAAAGTACATAAAAAATTAAAAAAAAATTAAATTTTTAAAATTTTAAATTTAAAAAAAAAAAATAAAACAAGTCTAAACGCGCCCTTAAAATGCATATACACGTGCAAGATAAATTTTCTAAATCGCAACTCAAGCAAATTATTCAGTTTAAGTATGATTGTTTTTATCTTATGGTACGTGGAAAAGTTCTATTTCGTAAAATTTTTTAAATTTTGAAAAATTTTATTTTGTAATTAATGATATAATTAAATGAAATATGGCTGGAACCGACTCCTTATAAACCTTTTATACAAAATTGTTAAGTTCAAAACACCTATAATTCAACTTTTGTTTTGTCAAATTGTCTTAAATTTAAACCTTTTATTTTAATTTTAAAACCACAAAATAATTTATCAAAAATGTTTTTACTTATTATTGATACTGAATTGTTAGTCTCTACCAACCAACTCAGTTCAGTGCTATTAACCTTGCACATCACTCTAGGGTTTAAAACACATGTAATATTAATAACTCTCAAATTTTAAAATCTGTAATAAAAAATTTATAATCGCCTGGTTCTAATTTGCCATTAGTCATTTAACTATTTCTGGCCATTTTTTTAAAGTTCCTACTTGGCCCTGACCAGTTGTAATTTATTTCAATATCGGGCCCTTCCCACCCATAGTTCCTAAATGGCCCCGCCCGGTTGTGATGCCAGGTTTTAAGACATACATTCTTGATATGTCCCACAGGCGTGGGTTCGTATCCCTCCGGTGCCACCACTTGTAAGTTTCTTGTAAGTAAGTGATAGTTTATTAGTAATCCAAATAAAAACATATGTAGTTATCATACGTACATGAGCATGTCTTATATACAACAGGCTGAACAGTAATAAAAGGCAAGTTTTAGAAAAGTTGCCAAATTTAGTTTATGCATATAAAATCCTTTTCTTAAAATTAAAAATTTATAAAATAATTTTAAAAAAATAAAAATTTTAATATTTCTTAAAAAACTTTACGAAGCCGAGTGTTATAGTTTTTTACTATAAGACAAAAAGATATTAGCTTTTTAACGCGTCTATTAATAAAAATATTTCAAATGCGAATTTTTTTATATAATACTAAATAGATATGATATTAAAATGAAGACAAATTTTTTTACATGTGTTTATTTTATACATTTACATATATTTTAGTGGTCAAATAATGCCTGCTAAAACTGTTGGAAAATATGATTTGATAGGATATTTATTTACAGACTCTCTTATTCATTCATTCGCATTTACCATGCTTTTTTGCAGATCACGTCTCTGTGCTAGGAAGATTATTTTACAAACAAAACGCCTAATTGTGCGAAGCCTTTTAACTTCTTCATATTCAAGTCATGAAACATGGGAGAAAAGATTAGATACTCCTTTATTGAGGCCAATAAAAATGGGTTTATTTACTTTTTTTAATTAAAAAAGATGATTATTCTTTTCAAATATTACAGAAATATGAGAAAGAAAAATACGTTTCAGCCATTGATTTAGACATTGTAAATTTGTTGATATTTAAGTTATAGTTTTGTAATAAAGCTACTTTAGACGAACATGCTGATGTAATTAAAGAGTTATTACCTAAGTAATGTTTCTTTTTTAACATGTATAGATTTAATCAATCAAAATTGACACAATTTAAATATTTGTCCACTCATTGCGCAATTATTAGACTGTTTTTACATTTAAATAGAGATGAAGAAATTATGTCAATGCTTAATGATGTAATTTATTCATAATTATTTTCTTTAAAAATTTTTATGGTGTTTATTTTTTTTAATACAAATATTTTGCTTTTAGGCACATTATAAGTGAACGGCAAAATTTTATTATACTATATGAATCAAAATCTCTGTATATTAGCCAAACATTTGTTATACCTTTATAAACCCTAATATAATTTATAGAAATATTAATATGGACAATTAAAAATTTGAAAGCTATGGTAGTCCAAGTTAAAATAAAAATTTTTATCCTTTGTAAAGTCCTAATTTTCAAAAAAAAATTTAAAATTTTGCCAAATGTTAAAAAAAATTGGAAAAAAATAAAAATGAAAATTTGTAGAATTTTTTAAAAATAATAACCCATGACTGTAGCCTTAAATAAACAATTTAATATTTACAAATATTATTTAATAAAATGTGACTCATAAAAATGATTTAATGTTGATTATGCCATATCTATTTTTTTCTATTTTTTTTTTAGGCATTCAAAATTATTCTAAGATGCATAAAAATGTGTTTAGTTTGATCTAAAATGCTTGTTTTCTTTCTAACAAAAAAAATAAGCTAACAACATTAGTTATATTTTTTAAATATTTTCTTGACCTGGTCTTATTTAAAAAACCCTTTATTTTTGATGCATTTATAATGGAAAAATTTTATTTGAATTTTATTATCATATTTATTTGTTTAATTAATTTATATTACAGGTTAATTATATGTTGTATCCTGATGTTTTCACTTCAAATAATTTAATGGATTATTTTATCAAACGAGGCAAAGCTGATTGTATACTTTAATACTACATTTTAATTTTTTTTCATTAAAAAAATTATGAATTCTGATATATGCATTTGGTGGGATGGGAATGTATAAAAGCTCATCAAATTATATATATAAGGTTATTATTTATCTAACTTTTAAAAATAATATTTTTTTGGAGCTGGGGAAATAACAGTTTTTAATTTTATAACTTGTAAATTTATTTTTATCAATCAAGTTGCTGCCCAAATTGCTTACAATCTCATGCTGCAAGAAGAAATTTTTCCACACAAAAGTCCAATATTAAAAAAGCACCAAATCCAGCCATATCCAGCAAACTCTGTTGATATATCAAGCCATGTTACACCACACCTTACCCTTTATGCCCTTCTTTCTCATTTCAATGGACGTTATGCTAAAGGTAATGCATTAATTTTTTACAATTTCCAAACTTTTAGAATTGATTGCGTGACGAGATAAGCTGCATGCTTATGTGAGACCTTTTCATACTATAATTTTGTAAAAGTGATGGCAAATACGAAGTTGGATATCTAGATTTTACATATGCCTTTGTTTTATCAGCGTGTTGCCATTTGTTTCCTAAATTCTTTTCTTTTAAAATCAAATAAACTTGAACTTAGACCAAACCGTATGTCTTTGAAAAAAAATATTTTTTAAACAAAATGAAATTCGTTATTTAGATAACTCAGGTAAATCGTTTTTGAGAGTTATGTGCTAACTACATAGACCAAATCTCCTGTTTATAGGGATTTTTAAATCCGTGTTTACCGTTTTTTATCAAACTTTGTAAGTCAGTTATAAACATTTAAAATTTTTGAAAATATATATAAAAAACATAAAAGATTCAAAAACAAAAATAAATTGAATTTTTTGCATACCCACAACAGCCTACCTGTTAAATTCAAACCTCAAATAATATTTTTATAAAAAACCCATTATATATTGTGTCGTATTGGGGTTGGGATGCCAAATACTATATATATTATCCAAAAGAGCTCGATATACTTAAACATTTTTTCTCATTAATTGAAAAAAGTGATTTTAATATCTATAAAAAATTCTTCAATTTTTTTTATTAGGGTGTTCTCGAGACCGCAAAATTTGTCAATTTAGTCAAAAAAAAAGCCATTAGATGGAGCAAAATCTCCGAACTACTACAAAAAACGGAATTGAAAAATGGCCATCATGGGAATCCATTCATTTCAGTGTCAAAAACTTCTTTAGAAAACATTTATTTTATCAAAATAAAAATCCTATAAAAATATATTATTTTATGTATTATATTTTATCCAATTTATAAAATATATTTTTTTTATTAAATTTGTAAAATCTAATTTTTGTTTACGAATTTAAACATATAAATTGTTAGGGAGAATTAAATTAATTTAAGCCCACTCCATTTAATTTAATTTTTAAGTTTTAATATGGTGCACAATTGTAATCAAAGTTGGGTAACTAAGAAAATTTTTATCATCGTATTTAAATATATTTAACCCATTAGTGCCGGAGGCACAAAAATTTTTGAAAATCAAATTAATTTTGCGATAATATTTATTGTTAGACATCATATATAAACAATCCATTATAAAAAAATTGTATAAAATTATTTGCGGTCAGTTATGCGTTGTTCCAAAAATGGAACATCCGGCACATCTATAGTCCTTTTTTATGGAAATCGGCGAAACATTTTCTGTGGAGTAAAACTTCACATTTCTGGCATTCTAGAAGCGTGTTCTTCTTACAGAGCTTGCACCGGCCTTGTTTAGCAGCTTTATTGAGGATATGGGTTAAATCCAGAGTTTTCAATGATGCGTGAGGTCTCCCAGAAATTATACGAAAGGGGCGATTTTGTGTATGTAATGCCATTTCTCTAACTAAATCGCGTCTGAATTCTAAATGATCTTTTTTTCCGCCGCAATGAATGTGAAAGCGCCACTCAGCGACGTTTGCCATGTTTAAGAAGTTGGAAAAAATGCACCACCACCATTTTTTTGAACGTAGTTGAGGACGGTAATCGCTTTGAAATCGATCTAATAAGTCCACTCCCCCCATATGACTATTATAAGAACTAATTGGTTTAGGTTGATTTATTTTCACAAAACTTTTCTTTTTAGAGTTCCATCGTTTAACAATAGAAACGGGATGGACATCCTCCCAATTACTGCCGATTATGACAACTCGATTATCCATCCATTGGCAAAGAATAACTTTGCCATCTCCATAATAATCAAAGCTACCTCGCGGTAACTTTAAAAGATTTTTTTCATTGAAAGGGCATTTTTCGGTCCGGTTGGCTCGAATTACACCCGTACATCTAAGTCCTTTGTCTCCAAGATTTCGAATTATTTTCGTCGATGCGAAAAAATTATCAAAGTATATAGCGTGTGTTTCCCGAATTGGCATGAGCAAAATCAAGAGCGTTGATAAGATTTTGGAAAACGGGCATAATAAGAAATAAGAACAGCTGGAACTATTTTTAAAAAAAAGTTGTGAAAAAGAATTAAGCTTTTATGCTGAGTAAAATTTAAGTCGTTTTTCTTAGAAAAAATCTATTTTTAACATTTCTAAAAAATCAGATATCGGATGTGCCGGATGTTCCAAAAATGGAACAAAAATTTTCAAACTTTAATATTTTTTGATAGGTTAGGCCAAAGTTATTTAAATTTATACATAATATAACACTTATGATCCTTTAGAAACCCCAACTGTTTAATCTTTAAATAATTATCCTATAGCCCTTTTTTTAGGGTTATTAAAAGTGAAAAAAAATCTCTTCTTTTTTTTTTCAATTTATCACCATTTTATTAATTAAATAAATAATATTTATTTTTTATAATTAATTCTCTATTTATATAATGAATTACTCTTTCATTATACTTATATTATATTATTTTTTTATTAAACATAATAAAGACCCCCCCATGAGCCGTCAAAGGGGAGAAGACCAAAATCCAACATTTAAAAGTAAATGGATATAGAAATAAAAAAAAAATATATCTAATTTAAAATGATTAATTAAAAAAACCACACCAAATGTTTAAAGTCTAAAACATGTTTGTACAATTAGGATGCCTCCTTATTTGTTTAAAGTATTTAGGTGTTAATGACCAAATCTTGGCTTGATTTTATATATTTAAATGTGTTTTTATAAGCAATGTTATCATTTTTATTTTTTACTGTTGCTTTGTTATGGACCATAAATTATAAGTTTAAGGTGGTATTAAACGTTTATTCAAAGTTATAATTAAACAAGTTAAATAATAAAATGCTTGCAAATCATTTATTTTTATACATGTAAGGTATAATTCATTTGTTTAGATGCACCAATTAAAGATTCTGTTGTGCCAGATGCTTCTGAAGCTACCCCAAAATCAAATGCAGAAGATGAAGAGATTGTATGCTAAATAAATATTTTACATATGCAACAAATACTGCCAAAATAAAGTCATGTTTATGATATGGATAGGCAAATAATGTTACCGTAAATTAAAATTTTAACCGAGTTTTGATTCATGGCATATTTCTTTTATATATTATTTGAAAAGTTTAAAATGCAAATTGTAATTTTATATCACAGACATATGTTAGGGTACCCTACCTCAAAAAATACACGTTTGATGATCATTTTGACATCAAAAAGATCGGCGCTGAAGATCCCGCCAAAATGGATCGTTTATTATTGGGCAAATCTCTCGCTTACATTGGAGACCCGTTAGTCAACACGGATTACTTTAACAATATTATAGGTTTTTAATATATTAAAAAAAGTAAAGATAAATAATTCCAAGCAATATTTTAATTAAAATTAAATTTCATACGTATACCTTTCCAGCAACAGTTATATAAAAAATGTTTTATTTAATGGCAAATATATTAATTTAATTTTGTTCATATTTAAGGACGAAGTGCACATGTGTTGGGTCTCAGTCTTTGGCGTAAGTTTGACAAATCCGTTTCAGTATTACAAAAATATCTGAAGGATGACACAGAACCAGCAATAACTCAAGATTCAGTAGCATAACACTGGACAACAAAATTTGGGCGACCCTAAGCAACATTTTTGGCAACTATAGTTTTTGGTCAAGTTTTTGGCGCTGATTAAGAATATGGAATTAGAATTTTAGCCAAGGCCTCAGATTTTTAGTTATTCGGTGTCAGTTGAGATTTTTCAATTTTTGGGGTATTTTGGGCTTCTATATCATAAAACCTATGGGTAGTAACAAAATTTTAAAAATATATTTAGATAACGAAAACATTCATTATTAACGTGTTAATTTTTTTTTATATATTTAATTTTTTTTTATTTGTTCATTTTTGTAAAATTAGTGGTTTTTGTCATAAACTCCGTTTTTTGATCCTAAATTACTTAAAAGTAAATTGCTAAAAATTTGTGTAATAACCTTTTTAGATATGTTTTTTTATTTCTGATTATGCCAATAGATTTTTTGTAGAATTAATAGTAAAAGAAATTTTTTTAATTAAACAAAAATTGGAGGCCTTAGAAAAAAAACTAAACCCGGAATCGTTATCGTAAGAAAATTCTCTACAAAACCCTCAAAAAATCGTTTATGTTGTTTTTTTTTGTTGTCCAGTGTAATTAGTTTTATTTAATGCATATATTTTTTGGAGATTTTTAATTAATATAACATTTTTTGAATTTTTTATAGTCAAATTATAATATAAAAAGTTTTTGTACCGTTGGTCAGCTTTATCATTCAACAGTATTTATATATAGTGACCTCAGTTTAGGTGTATTTGATATACATTTTATCTTAATTAATTTAAACTATTTTTAATCTACTCTCTTAAATTTTAATGTACCTTTTTTCATAAGGCAGCCCGTTTTAAATAAGAGTGAAAAAATATCTAATGTGATAGATATAAATTTAAAATTTGTAGTAGTCTTAACGCATCAGAAAAAAGGATAATGAATTTATTTGTTTGGTGCTATTTTTAAGAGTAAAAAAATAAAAATAACTACAAATTTATCTATAAATGATTAAAAAGCTTTATAAATAGCTTTTATAAGTTCTGGCTTTATTTATTTTATTGACCTATTTAGTAAGTCACTTATATATGTATTATTTTAGATCGACAACTTTTTCCATCAATTGGCCTCATTCCGAGTCGAAATTCAATCCATTAGGGAGCGCGAAAAGGAGGAAGAAGCAAACCCTAAACCTTCCCGTCACTTACCTGTTTTTGATTACGATCAACCTCCGAAACGTTTTGAGTTGGGCTATGACTTAGATCAAGCCGAAAAAGAGTGCCAGGTTTAACAATTTTTTTTAAATATCCCAATTTATTACTTTTAATGGCGAATCGAATTTTTATTATGGAATTGTGATAAGTTCTCTTCAATTTTTTCATATACTTATCTAACAATAACCATAATTCTTTAAATATAAATATTAATTCAACTAACTAAAAATTGAATGACTTTTTGGATATCTTATTAACGATAATCCATATATTTATTAAATTAAAAAATGATGAACTATTAAATTTTGTTGTATTTTTAACAAGATTTAATAAAACATCCATGAAAATTTTTTTTAACAAACAAATATGAATTAACTGTTTTCAAACACTTTTCATTAGTTCTTATTATATTTTATTGTTTTGAATTTTTTAGCAAATAAGCTTGTTTTATAATTTCAATACGCTATTTACAGGAATTAGTTAAACAGTTGGAAAAGGAAAAGAAAATTTCAAACATAGCGCCTGTTTTTGATATGCTAACTTCATATGCCAAAGAGAAAGTCAGAGTCCACGAAAAGACGGATATAGAAGCTCAAAAACTTTTGTTTGATCAATGGATTTGTGAACGTGAGCAAAATTTAGAAAATCAAGTAATGCAACAATTTAAAATAATTTGTATATTTTTATTTATTATTTGACAAATACCCATGATGGCCTTATCTCGCAAATATTTTCCATTTCTCTAAGTTTATTATTTTTTATATATCAAAAAAATGGCCTATTTTGGCTAAATCGACAGATTTTGCTGCTTTTAAAGAAAAATAATTAAAGAATTTTATATATTAAAGTCATCAGTAACTTACACTTTTTATCTTTATTAATAAGAGATTATATTTTTAAATATATCACTTACATCAACATATAGATTATACAATATATTTGGCATCACAATAAAGGCACGATATATCTTCGATTTTTAACAAATATATTCGAATTTTAAATTTGAAGTGTAGTTCTAAATATGAAATATTTTTTCAAATATTTTTTTGTTTTTATTAAACATTTTTTTAAATTTTTAAATGTTATAGCTGAATTAAAAAGTTTATTTTGATTAGAAAAAACGGTGATGATGGGTTTAATCTCTAGCTCATAACTCTCAAATATTTGTTGACCTGTTTTATAATTATTATCTATTTATCCTTATTATTGTGTAATTTGTTTCAATTTTTCACTGTTTATTAAATTCAGATAAATTCCATAATAATGGCATGGGAATATCAATTAAATTGTGGACGTTTAATGTCAAAAACTTTAAAGTTTTATTAAATTAAAAATGATAGTTATTAATTTTAATGAACATTTAGATATTTTTTAATACAAGGTTGCATGGTCCCTATTTTGATAATTTGTCATTTTTTTTTGTTTACGAATGTAAGGTTGAAACGGAAAACATTGAGATAAAATCACATTAATAATTCACTCTTTATAAAGTTAACCGAGCGTACTTTTCATATTGCAAACCGTGTTATACTTATTCTTAATATTATTCTGGAAACTCAAATTGTGTCACATAAAACATATCATTAATAGTCCCATCTAAATTCTACTATCTTGTTTAGATTTGAAGTTAATAAAATTCAAAAATTAAATTTAACATAATCTCATTAATTTTGTCTTTTTGAAAGTTTTTTTTTGATTTCGCATTTATTCGGGTATTCGAGGACCCAAGATTCACAAAGCAGACGATGCTCGCCCAGAAATTAATTTTTATATATTTTTTAGTAAAAGTGAACCAATTTATTTCAAAGTTATAGTTTAATGAAAAGATAGACTGTGGGAAAAGCCATAATTACAGTTCCCATCGCCACAAAGTTTTTTGATACTTTTTAAACTCGGGGTTTGAAAATTTTGTTGAGGGGTGTTATTTTTATGATCATATTAGATATCATTCTTTTACCATTATTTTGATTCAATATGCAGGAGGCACTAGTCTGTATCAAAAATGTTTTGTATAAGGGCACGTGCAAAGTGAGTTTTTAGTTTCGTAAAATATTGAAAATTCTGAAAATGAAAATTTATTTTTTTTTCAAAGTTTTTTTTTCAAAAATTTTTTATTTCAGAAAAAGCATTTTACGTGCTTATATTAAATTTGGCAACTTTTAAAAAATTTGCTTTTTATTAAAAATATTTTTTTCAAAATTTTAAAAATTTCACGAAAATAAAAACTTGCTCTGCACGGGCCCTAAACAACACCAAAGGCAACATAAATTTTAAACGATTGAGATAAAGAAATTTCAGGCAAAAACATTATACTTTTACTTGTCATTTTTATTACGCACAATAATTTTTATAATTCGTAATTTATTATTTACTAATCCATGTTAACACATGTATTATTTAGATTAAAGAACACTTTAGAGATCTCAAATTGCGTGAAATTGCCGAGACACGTCAAAAACTTGAGGAGGAGGAAAAAATTGTTACGTTCTTTGAGCGGGAAAAGGAGATTGAAATGTTGCTAGATAAATCAGGAAAAATCCGGGATTTGATTAAACGTAAAAATGCTCCGCCTCCTGACCCCGGCGATAAATTCAGATCTTCTTTCAAATATATGACCGATTAGAATTATTTCATTTTTTTAAATTTCTTCCAAAAATACATTTGAAACAGATATTTTATATATTACTATTTACATATATCGTCAACTAACAATTTTATTTAAAATTTAAAGTTTGATTATATTTTTAAATCAATGGTAATAAAACAGATTTAAACCATTGTGTCAACATATATCAATTAATGTCAGAAAAAATTAGTCGTTGAAAACATAAAAGAATGCTTCCCCATGATAGCCTTTTCTCATATATATTTTCCGTTTTTCTTAGTTTCTTCCGTCTTCGGCTGCTTAGATCCGTCCATAAAAATGGCCTTTTTTGACCAAATTGACATCTTAATATACTTAAAAAAGAAAAATTTTTAGAATTTTGCATTTAAAAATATCTTGTAACTTATATTTATCATCACAATTAAAAATTTTATAAATCAAACTCTTATACCAGCATTTAGATAATACTAAATATTTTGCGTACAAACTTGAATTGACACATATATTATCGGTTTTTTATAAAAATATTATTATTTGAAGATTGAATTTAACAGTTTAGCGCTTGTGAATATGCAAAAATTAATTTATTTGCGTTTTTAAATATATCTTTTTAACCTTTTTTTAAAAATTTGATCTCTGTAGTTAACTACTCTCAAAAATTTGTTGACCTGTGTTATAAGAATTCCGTAGACTATTGAATAAAATAACATACATCCGATTATTGAATGAGAGGGCTGGTTGGCCAAATATAAACAAATATTCTTTTTTCATATGTGTTTTTTACATAATCCGACAAATTTTTGGCGTATGAGCTAATTTAAGTTTGAACTTACGAGGGATTTTTTATCTGACCATTTTTTTATCAGAATTTGTAAGCTAGCTATAAACATTAGAAATTTATGGGAAAGTATTTAAAATGAGATTAATAAATATTAAAAAAAATTATTTATACATAAACAGTTAATTTAAGATATAATTATTATTAAGCTGTAAAAAAATGTATCCTACATAAGTATAGGTTGGGATGCAAAATATCCTATATAACCCAGGTCAAAATATCAATGTCAGAAAAATATGTTTATAAAAACATAAAAGCATGCATCCCCATGATAGTCTTATTCATATATATACGTTTTTCTTAATTATTTCTACCTTCAACTCCTTAGATCCGTCTCGAAAAAATGGACTTTTTTGACCAAATTGACAGATTTTGCGACCTCGAGAATACCCTAAAGAAATTCAAGATTTTTTTTTTCATTTATAAATTCCTTGTAACTTACATTCATCTCAAATAATAAGAAATTGATTTTTTTAGTATATTAAGCTTTTACATTGGCATCTAGATAAGGCCACGTACAAAATTCAAAATTTTATTTTAATAATCGCTAATTTTTAAAAGTTGCCAAATTTAGTTTATGCACATAAAATGCTTTTTCTTAAAAAAAATTTTCATAAAATTTTGAAAAAAAAAAATAAAAAGAATTTTTAAAATTTTACGAAAAAGGACTCACATTGCACGTGGCCTAATACAGAAAATTTTGCATCCAAATTTATAACATAAAATATTATCGTCTTTAATAAACAATGCCAAAAAAACAAAAAAGATTCAAAAACAAATTGAAATTTTTTTTAGCATATTTACAACAGCTAAACTGTTGAATTTAAACTTCAAAAACTTATTAAAACCCGATAATATATCGTTTCATTTTTAAGTTTGGACGCAAAATATTTTGTATTATTTAAATGCTGATGTAAGGGCTTGATATACTAAAAAATTTTATATCTCATTATTTGTAAATACAAGTTACAAGGGCTTGTTATAAGAAAAAAAAAATTTTTTCTTTTTAGGGTATTCTCGATCTGTCAATTTAGTCAAAAGGCCTTTTTTTGGACGGATATAAGGAGTCAAGGCCAGAAGAAACTATGAACAAATAGATAAGGCCATCATGGGGATATATTCATTTATGTTTTCATAAAATTCACGGTTTTGTGCCATTAAAATTCGTTGACCTGTGTTTGAGCTCAAAGTTGCTGTTTTATTGTTTGTTAAGTCATAAAGAGAATTTTTTTTAATGAGGTGCATCATGTATTAAAAATCCCGTTGCAGTTTTTTGCTTTATTGAAAAGATATAGAAATAAATAACAACATGTTAAAAGAAGTTAAAAAAATTGTAAAATAAATATATTTGATACAATTGCACCGAATTTAATAACGTCATTTTTTGTTGAATTCTAAAGCGACTATTATCTCTTTCAAAACTCTTAAATAATCTTGTAAAAACAACATGAATGATTTGTACAGGGGTTTATAGAAAATTTTCATGCGATAACAATTTCCGGCTTAGTTTTTCTCCACCTTTATATTTAGATCCGTCCATATCGATATGCCTTTTTTGATTGACAGATTTTGCAACCCCGAGAAGCCCAAAATAAATCGGAATTTTTTTTTCATAAAATATTCTTTGTAACTTATATTTTATCATCTCAAATAATGAGAAATTAATTTTTTTAGTATATCACGTTCTTACATAAGCATTTAGATAATACATTCGGCGTCCAAACTTAAATACGACACGATATATTATCAATTCTTAATAAAAATATTATTTGAAGTTCAAATTAACAGTTTTGCTGTTGTAACTATGCAAAAAATTGTTTTTGTTTTTTGGACATGTTTTTAAAATGTTTAAAGATTATTAATTTGATTATAAAAAACAGTATACGGAATTGAAAATCCCTTAGATGGCTGGTTATAGTTAGCTCATAACTCTTGCTTTTTCAATTAAAAACATACATATTTAGATTACTCTACTCATTAGATCAAGTCTAAACGAGTCCAATCAAAACAATTTATGATAAGTAATTTAATAATCCTACACGAATAGATAATTGTGAGTACTATTTAATAATGACTATGGAAACGGTATTAGTTTTGGGTATTTATTTTAGTTTGGAATGCTTCTGTGTAAATAAGACATAATTTAATTTTTTTTATTTGATTTTTTTTTTACAAATCATCTTCCTTTTTCCCCTCCCTCCAATTCGTTTTCTTCTTTTCCTTTTTTTATGTTGGTGCCCCCCTGGCCGCCCCACCCCACTTCAAATAAATAAAATTTTTATTTTATTAAAATAATATAATTCTCCACCCTTTTTTCCTCCTTTCTCCCCAATACTCCCAGAAACCAACAACAAAAAAACATAAAAAAATATCCTTCTTGTGGCTCTGTCCTCTCTCTCTCACCTACAAAAAATTTTAACATTATTATATCAAATATCTCTATATACTATATTTAAACATCAAAGAAAAAAATTTTTATAAATAATGCTCCGCCAAAAAATAGATTATTTGGAGAATTTAATTCATGGGGGTCCCAAAGTATAAATTTTGCAAAAATATAAAAAACCTAAAATTGTAAACTTTAATATTTGGTAAAAAATATAACTTTTTATTATAAATAAGCATTAAGTTATGATTTTAATTACCAAATTAAGTTAATTTCTACATTATTCAATTCTATCTACCATATGAGTTAGAAAAAATAGACAGGTTTTTCTTGGCACATCTTGGCACAACATAACTGATGTACAATCTAATGCAAACATTGGTAAACAAAATATACCTGTATTTTTTTTTAAAGTTTAATATATCTAAATGTGTTTTTATGTTATCTGAATCACCATTTGCAATTTTGCAACCTATTGACAATATGTAGTTAAATTCTTTAACCATGATAACTAAATGCCTAAGTAAGTAGGTTTTAAACATGGCAGGACATAAATTATTAAAGCAGTGATCTAGTGTATTTTATTAAGTAGTTTGAAGGATTTAAATTTTAGGCTCAATAGCTGTTCATAGAAAGGCAAGATACATAATTTTTTATAGGAAATAATTTTTAGGTATTTCAATTGCTTTTCAAATATTCTAGTTAAAATTGCATCATATATTTTCTTAATAAAAAAAAATTTTTATTGAATAAAGAGATTTACTTATGTATGAATAATGTGAATAGCGGAGTTAAAAAACTGGTTTTTGTAAGGTGGTTATGAAAGGTCACCCGGTAAAATAGGGTTCCCTTTTTCCCCCCTTTTTAATCCAGTTGACACATACAAACGATTAAAATGATTTAAAATTCCTGGTCTTGGCAAGGGGAGGGGGTAAAACCCATATAACATCTAAAAGAAGTTGCCCAAAATAAACCCGAACCTTAGTTCAGGATAAAATATTCTTTGTAACTTATATTTTATCATCTCAAATAATGAGATTACATTAATGGTGCTTATCTTTTTAGTATATCACGTTCTTACAAGCATTTAGATAATACATTCGGCGTCCAAACTTTAAATTACGACACAATATATTATCGTCTTACCATAAAAATATTATTTGAAGTTCAAATGTATCAGTTTTGCTGTTGTAACTATGTAAAAAATCGCTTTTGTTTTTTGGACATGTTTTTAAAATCTTTAAAGATTTATTAATTTGATTATAAATCATTAGCACCTTATTGGATTTGCACCCAAATCCCTTAGATGGCTGGTTATAGTTAGCTCATAACTCTTGCTTTTTCAATTAAAAACATACATATTTAGATTACTCTACTCTTTAGATCAAGTCTAAACGAGTCCAATCAAAACAATTTATGATAAGTAATTTAATAATCCTACACGAATAGATAATTGTGAGTCCTATTTGGACTAATGACCCTATTGGAATCGGAATATATGTTAAATTGGGCATATTATTTTAGTCATCCATCTTTTAACCATCTATCCTAACAATTCCTCAAAGACTCAGAATCAAACTCAACTGAAATTCTTCTTTAGGTTACATTTGCCCCCCTCCCTTCCATCAAAATTTTAAATAAAATAAAAATAAATTTTCTTTTTATATTATATTATAAAATTTAAAAAAAAAATTGGAATGCTTCCTAATTAGTCTTTGCGTATTATCAAGGTTGCTGACAAAATTGGGGCAATTGGACATTTTTATTGTCACCCTACTAAATATTGTGAAATTAAAAAAAGGCTTAGGCAGTTTCGATCTGTTACAAAAAATATTTATAATTTGAAGCCAAGGGCTAGACTATCATACAAAGCTTCGAACATGTCTAACCCGCAATTAATACTGCGGGGTCCCGGACCCTAGCACTTTTTATATTTTGAATATCTTCAAATATAATATATATTTTGGCCAAAATTTTGTGAATTTTTTCTTAAGTAAATAAACAAAACTAGTAATTATATTTTGGTCTAAATCTAATGACAAAATTTGTTTAGAAATTATAAATTAAATTGGGGTCCGTATGGACCCCACATGGTAAATTTCAATGTTGAAAACCAATAAATTGCCTCAATGTATATCCAAACAAATATCTGTAATCTTTTTTAGTTATTTTTTTCTAAAATTTTTACAAACAATATAAAATGTTTGTATAGTATAATAATAATAGAAATTATTATTTTTTGTAAAATGTCTAGTTTATAAGGTGAATGATAGTCAAAAGTAATTTTAAATTAAATTTTTTTTCATAAATCTTTGATAAAATGTTCTACCCGAACCTAAAAACACGATTAATTAAAATTGATAAAATTTACTGACATGATTTATTTAATGTTATATAGAAAGATGAAAAATTTTTTTTTTCAGATTTTTTTTTATTTTTGCGTGAAATAATTTGCACTATTAATATATGATCTCAGTCTATATTTAAAGAGCACGTTTTTTTCTTTAAAATAATAAAAAATAAAGATCATAGCTCTAAAACTCTTAAAGTTATAAAGGTTAAACAAAAATCTTACCCTACCATTCGTGGGTTAAAAGCATCTGTGAGGTTCTTTCATAGTTTTACAATTGTATAAGTTCAACTAAAGACCTATTGCTTAGCTCAGCTTTTCAAATTTAAATCATTTGTTCAAGGCGCAAACTATTATTTCAATAAAAAAAGGGAAGGAAAAATGTTGAGTTGAGTTCAAAATGTAATAAAACTATAACTCGCCTGTTTAGGTCTATTTTGCTGGCATGTGCATTATGTGAATTATCAAAAGGCAAGCAGACCTTGAGACAGAGCATAGGTTGATATTCTCTAAAGGGTTGATTTAAAAAATATATATTTTAGACCGTAATTATAAACATTCGGAAAAAAATAAAGATATATATTGAAGGGCGTGAAGCAATTTATGGGCAATACTCACTGCTTAAGTGCATTAGACAAAGGGTCGAATTTTGTTAATAATTGGGGTAAAAATAATTTTTTATATGTTATGCTATATTACGAGTGTCAAAACACTTCTAGGTAATTTTATAATTTTTATGGGTACTTTGAGATAAATTTAGCATTAATTACAAATGACAAATACTAAAAAAAATTCGGATGTAAAAGTAAATAATTAAAAACCCCTGAGTTTTAGCAGTTTTTTTTTCTCATACAGAATAAATAGAACATTTTAATTTAAGCTTGGTAATTTATAATGCCCTAGGTCAAAAAACCGTTGCAAGCCATAAATTGCTAAATGTCCAATAACATATACATTGCAGCTTAATTCTTTGCTCACCCTTTTAATAAGTCTTAGTTAAATATTTAGGCTAATTTATTAAAATAAGTATTGCCGTTTTTAACTTAAGTGAGCATATATCTAATAAATATTTTATAACTAATTTTTTCTGGTAAATTGTAATTTAGAATCGTCCATTAATGTAATTTAGTAAAAAATGTGAAGGCTAGAGGCAAATCCTAAACGAAATTTTACATTTTCATACTTAAATTCGAAGTCAACGACGAGGCTGTGAAAATTTTCTAAGAATTTGTATATCTTAAGTTTCTCTCATCCATCCATACCTATCGTGTATGTTTACCTAGCTTAGCGCATATTATTGCGCACATCAGCTTTTTTCTTTAATTCTCTCGTTTTTATAAGGCGCAAACTATATTATTTAGAATTGAAATAAAAAAATTTGTTGACCTTTGGGGTTGGGCTAAGAAATGTAAAAAATTTTTAACTCTCCTCTCGATATATGAATTATGTGAAATATTAAAAACGATATAGTATTACACAAGCTTAATATTTTGATAAAGGCAATGTTTTAAAATTGCCAGAAAGGGTTTTTTGAGAAATAAGATAATATCAATAAAATTTTATTACAATCACAATTTTAAGAAAAAATCGAGACTAAATAAAGATATACAGTGCCTCTTGAAGTCCATTATCTTGAGCGCATGTAAAATTTGTCGAGTTCTACACTTAAGATTTAAGCAGCACTGAGCCTGTTTATTAGTTGATGTGATTGCCAGAATCTAGGCCCAAAAACCTAGGTGATCGCTTGTTAAGTCTCAATTAACTCTGGGAGACCTGATAAAGAGGTTAAAGAGGCAGAACCCAGACGGATAAGTTGTTTCTTAATGAGGAAAAAGGTTTAAGAAAAACTCCTATATCACAGGTTTTTTTCTCAAATGGCTATCAAATTTTTATATATTAATTTTTGATGAATTTTTAATATCATTTTATAGAGAAACATAATTAAGACGCTTGATGCGACTTTACATGTTGGTTTTTAAAAATATGTTAAAGGAAACAATTTTAAATCTTAACATTTTTAAATTTTGTTTAAGCATAAAAGATAAATCGGAGAAGATGTATATGTTCATTTTTAAAATTTTATTTAAAACGTATCTTGAAACGGAAAACTCTTAAGAATATAGAATGTGAATTACAAATGTAAAAAAATTAATTTCAACATGTCTAGATATAGAATGTTAAAAATTGGGGCGCGCTGTCTTCCACGTGTATCGCGCGCGTGTTAATTAAGATTTTGGCATATGATGTTTAAAAATAAATCTAAAAAAGGCATATATTTTTATATAAATGGACTAATCCACCTATTTAAAATAAAAATAAGTGTGACAGCAAATGGATATTGTAATTTCCCCATCATCAAGTGTTTACCTCCTTTACCTCTAGTGCGCAAAAAGAATAAACATCCGCCAGATTTATATAGACCTAGGCTCCTAGAAGAATA
The DNA here is from genome assembly GCA_030555515.1 of Acutogordius australiensis. NCBI lineage: Eukaryota > Metazoa > Nematomorpha > Gordioida > Gordea > Gordiidae > Acutogordius > Acutogordius australiensis. The sequence continues at coordinate 12,492,849 of CM060245.1, forward strand.
TACAAGACGAGGTAGTTCCCTGGAGCTTTTATAGCTTAAGAGTTTTTAGAGATCTTAGGAATGCTAGAATAATTTTAACTGCTACGAATTTAAATTTACAGTAGTAAATCACTTTCTATAAATTAAGGAAAAACACTTTGTGAGTTTTGTTAAAAAAAAATTTAAAAGCATAGTGAAAAGCGAATATAAAATATATTTTTAATTATACTTGATTTAAAATCAGGCCCGATTCTAGCTTTTTCACTTTGGGGGGGGGGGGGGGGGGACAGAAAATTTTTTTTTGCCGCCTTCGGCGGCAAAATTAGCCGTGAAAAAAATATACATGTACAACAATTGAATCCATGTTCTTGCGATTATAAATTGGATATGTGAATTAAAATTAATTGTTTTCACTAATATCAATAGCATAAAAAGATATGAGATTTGGAAATTAATTATAAGTATAATTTTATCATTTGGTATCAATGCGCATGAAAATTAAAAAATGATATATATGAATGATGAAAATGAAGTATAAAACTTTGGATTTTAGAAAATATATAGTAAAATAAGATTGATTATCATGACAACAATTTGTATTATATGAAAAAACACTGGTCATATATAACAAGTAATTAATATTAGGGTAAAAAATTAATTAAAACATGAACATAAACGTCAAATGCGCATAAAAAAATATGCAACCATGTCTTAAAATAGTAAGCAATAATTAGCTGATTATGAGCAGTGATTGTATTAATCTAACAATTTTATGCTTGAGGTTGTTTTGATTAAATTATATAATTCATCAAATTTAACGCCCCAGTTAATGATTTTTCGTGTCCTAGAAGAACCAATCACCTTTACGAATCACTACTTGCCAGCCTACTAGAAGTTATTATCCTTTTTAAAGAAGAAAATGTGGCCTCACAACTCGACGTTGAAGAGCCAAATAACAAACTCATAGAAAAAAAGTTAAATAGATTAGAAAACGCATCTTTGTAATCATATACAAATTCAACAAAATCATTAGTAACACATTCTTTGTAATTATTAAGTTTTCTTATAGAAAATTATTTGGCTGCGTCAATTTCTTTAGATATTGAATTTTTATCATATTACTTATTTTAAAAGAGGCTCTAATTTATTTATATTTAAAAAAAGGATAATCAAATTTATAAAGGGAATCTAAAGATTCATAAATTATATCGGTAAAAAATCTATTATCAAAAGAATCAATAAATAAATCGATAATATTAAAATAAATACTTTTTAATTTACCATTATTATTTAAATTACACAGGTCAACAATTTTTGAGAGTTATGAGTTTACTATAGAGATCACTGCCATCTTAAGGAATATCAAATCCGTTTGCCTTTTTACCTAATCAAACTTAGTTAGTCAGTTATAAATATTGAAAATTTTAGAAAAATGTCAAAAAACCAAAAAAGATTAAACAAAAATAAATTAAAATTTCATTTTTGCATATACACAATATTTAAACTGTTAAATTCAAATTTCAAATAATATTTTCATTAAAACCCGATAATATATCTTGTCGTATTTATGTTTGGACGTGAAATGTTTTGTATTATCCCAATGCCGATTTAAGAACTTGATATATTAATAAATTTATTTTTCATTAGTTGTGATTAATAATATAAGTTACAAGGGATTTTTATATGCAAAAAAGATATTTAAATTATTTCTTTTTAGGGTATATTTAGATCTGTCAATTTGGTCAAAAAAGGTCATTTTTCGATATTAACCGATCTAAGGAGCCAAAGACAGAAGAAACTAAGAACAACGAAAAATATATATGAGATTAGGCCATCATGGGGATGTATTCTTTTATGTTTTCATAAAATTCACGTTTCTGACATTGATATTTGTTGACCTGTGTTATTCTCAAACTTATGACTAGAAAATAAATAAAAATCAGAAAAATCTTTAGGTTTATTTTTCTTTTATCGATAGATAAATTATTGTTATTTAAAAAAGTTTGATATATCAAAACAGTTTTTAAATAAATTTTTGAATGTATTTGTATTTCTTAATTGTTTAATTTCTAACAAATGGTGTATTAAATAAAAAGTTTTAGAAACATAAATCCTTTTGCATTGAAATTGATTATTAATTATTTTTAATATATAAAATAATTTTTCAAATGATAAATACAAAAAAATAAATAGATGATTATAAATATGGTCAAAAAACCCCGACGCTTCGGCCCTGTGACGTAAAGAAAAAAAAATTTAATTTTTAATTTTCGAAAGAGTATTTAATGTTTTTATGTAATTTTAAGAAAAAAACAATGGCGTCGTAGTGACTACACCACCGATGGGGCAACAGCCGGGTCCCGCATTCATTAACTTTCTTGATTGCATCATGTTTAAAAAATTTATGAATGGAAGAAAAAATATCAAAAAAATCTTTCCCTTCTAAATTTTCAAGACATTCTTTTACAACAAGATGCAATCGGTGGTTAAAGCAGTGAATATACAGGACATGGTGTCCAGTTATTTTGCTTATAAACACTTGCCCGGGCATTGATTTCACCCCATCGGAGCATTGTGCGATCAGGTTCTTTGGTTCTAGATTATATTCTAACAAAAGATTGTTGATAAGCGAGAAAATTTCTTAGGCATCAGATTTATGAATTGCTTTCACAAATATAAAGCTTTTTGTAAAATCAAATTTTTCTATATATCTAACAACAACAGAAATAATTTCTGTGTAGATTGATCTCTCTAGCGAAGTGTTGATGAATGAAAACACTTTTTAAAAAAAGTAAATATTTTTAAAATAATATTATTTAGATATTTTTGGCGGAGCAAATTTAATTATATTATGTGGAAGAAAAAATAACATTTATACGTATTTGGGGGGGGGGGGGGGGCAAATTTAATTTGGGGGGGGGGGGGGGGGGGCAAAAATAAAATTACTATGTTTTTTTTTGGGAAGGGGGGGGGGCAATCAAAAACTTTTTGGGGGGCACTGCCCCCCCCCCCCCCCCCCCCCCACCCCCAAAGGAGTCTAGAATTGTGCCTGTTTAAATTAATCAATAAAGTAAAATTATATAAAATTTAAAATAAGATAATTATATATGTCAGCGCCCAAACGCAATATTCCGCCGGCGGAATATTGTCTGGACTTGACCTCAACGTCCAAAGCTTATATTCCGCCGGCGGAATATAAATTGGCGTATAGTCAACGACCAAAATGCATTTTCGCCGGCGGAATATTGTCTGGACTTGAGCTCAACGTCCAAAAAGCGCTTTAACTACACATTTGAAAGTGCTTAGATTTTTTAGATACCCTCAGAAGTGCGTTAATGTAATAAAAATTGCGCAATTTTTTTGTTTTTAAAATTAAACGAAAGACTCTAAAAAACGCCGAGGTATTTCTGTAATGTACCTGTGACTTTAAATGCACCATACCTAACTCGCAATAAAGATTCAAATGTAAACAAAACATACTAAGGTGCCTTAAAACGCCTAGGTGATATTGAGAGCACGCAAGAGACTCCTAAAATAGTGCAAAAAAATGAATTAGGACTGCGCACAGGTGTCGAACTTTTAGGAGCACCAAAATAATAAAAAATTTACAACTTTAAGATTTATATAAGCCTTATTTAACCCTTTGTTAATATTAGGGCATTCCCTGCCTAGCTGGCCCTTTAAAATGCGATATTTACTGGAAGGTTTATAAGTTAAATATCTCCGATTTTAGTCCAATTAACGAACCGGCTTTAGATCTTCCTTAAAATTTTTTAATTTCAATATTCCTATTTTGTACCAATTAAGAATTAAAACATTTTAAAGGAATAAAGAAATACGGTTGGATTATTATAGGCTCAATATTATTTCAAGTTCAAAGTTTATCTAATATGTATATTTTGACAATCTTTTTGGATTCCCAGCCAATATTTGAAAAGACGCTTACTCACATAACTAAAAACTTTTGGTTATTAAAAGGGAACCAATGAAGGCTCAAAAGCACGGATCCTGATTTTAAGATCGCCCAATTTATTTGTAAAGAATTGAGGTATCTTAAACTTGAGAGAAACCTCTAACGTGCAAAATATAAATTACATTAAAATTTTTAAACGCCCAACGATATTAAATTGACGCTGAGTATTTATAAAGGCGCGCATTTAGAACCAAAATTTGTTTTTTCAAATTTAAAGGCTACCAACTCGGTAAAAGCAATAACATCACAATATAAGCAAATGTTGCCGCCAAAAAATATAAACCTTCCATTAATTCCAATATCGCATTTTTAAGGGCCAGCTAGGCAGGGAATGCCCTAATATTAACAAAGGGTTAAATAAGGCTTATCTTAATCTTAAAAGTTGTAAATTTTTTATTATTTTGGTGCTTCTGAAAGTTCGACACCTGTGCGCAGTCCTAATTCATTTTTTTGCACTATTTTAGGAGTCTTTTGCGTGCTCTCAATATCACCTACGCGTTTTAGGGCACCTTAGTATGTTTTTTCCTGATTACATTTGAATCTTTATTGCAAGTTAGGATTCTTGGTGCATTTAAAGTCACAGGTACATTACAGAAATACCTCGGCGTTTTTTAGAGTCTTTCTCTTAATTTTAAAAACAAAAAACTGCGCGGTTTTTATAAAATTAGCGCACTTCTGAGGGTATCTAAAAAATCTAAGCGCTTTCAAATGTGCAGTTAAAGCGCTTCTAAATACACCGGTCCAAATATGAATCTTTAAATCTTAAAGTTTTTAGCACTATTCTAGCCCTTAACCCTAATTTTAAATTTAACATGACCTCTATTCATTAAACATTTCATATTCTAAGCATAAAAAATCAAAAACGTCTAATAATCAATATTTCAAAATTAATCACATAAAGTTCACTGTTTGTCCCTTAAATTTGGCAAAAAATTTCCGGCGGAATATCAGCTTTGGACGTCGAGCTCAAGTCCAGACAATATTCCGCCGGCGAAAATGCGTTTTGGTCGTTGACTATGGCGGAATATAAGCTTTGGACGTTGAGGTCAAGTCCAGACAATATACCGCCGGCGGAATATTGCGTTTGGGCGCTGACATATACATTCTTCAAATAATGAAAAATTAATAAAAATGAAATATCTTACCGACACTAGGGCTTAAATAAACCTAAAATAGCGGGGCATTTCTGACCTTTTGAAACAAAAATTTGTTTTGAACCAAATTTTATTATAAATATTTTCTAGATTCACCTCCTAATTCATGCCTTGTATTCAAACAAAAAAGAACAATTCGAATTACATTAAAATGAGAAGACACGTGGTGTTTTATTCATCAACATAAGTGCAGGGCCAGCACGAAATGTCGCAGTGTGCTTAAATAAGTTTAATTATTTCCCGATTCCAAGTAACATTTTAGATTCTGCAATACGCCCTAAAATTTGCCCTGGCATAGGCATCTAGATTGCTTTTATATACTCGGCTCTGGCACTTGCTCAGTGCCCTGACCCGACTAAAAGCAAACGTCACTTAGAAGGTTTCCCAGGTTCTAAAACAATTAAATTTTTAGGTTTTATTAGGAACCACACCAGGCACGATTCTAGACCCCTTTTTTGGGGGGAAGGGGCAGTGCCCCCCAAAAGTTTTTGATTCCCCCCCCCCCCCCAAAAGAATTTGCCCCCCAAAAAATACATAGTAATTTTATGTTTGCCCACCCCCCCAAATTGAATTTGCCCCCCCCCCCCCCCCCCCCCCCAAAAAAAAAATATAGTAATTTTCCACATAATATAATTAAATTTGCTCCGTCAAAAATATCTTAAAAATATTTACTTTTTTAAAAGTGTTTTTATTCATTAATACTTCTCATTCGCAAGAGAGATCAAACTAACACAAATAATATATAGAAAAATTTGATTTTACAGAAAGCTGTATATTTGTGAAAGCAATTCATAAATCTGATGCCTAAGAAATTTTCTCACTTGTCATCAATCTTTTGTTAGAATATAATCTATAACGAAAGAACCTGATCGCACAATGCTACGATGGGGCGAACGTAATGCCCGGGGGAAAGGGGGTGTTCAAGTATTTCTAAGCAAAATAGCTGGACACAATGTTCCGTATATTCACTACTTTAACCACCGATTGCATCTTGTTGTAAAAGATTGTCTTGAATTTTTAAGTGAAGGGAAAGATTTTTTTGGTAATTTTTCTTCCCTTCATAAATTTTTTCAACATGATGCAATCAAGGTAATTAGTGAATGCAGGACCATACCCCGGATGTTGCCCCCCTGGTGGTGTGGTCACTACCTGCCTATTGTTTTTTTTTAAATTACACAAAAAAATATTTAATACACATTTAAAAATAAAAAATAAAAAACCTTTAATATCTTTAGGTCACAGGGCCGAATCGGGGTTTTGTGACCATATTTATAATCATCTATTTATTTTTTTTGTATTTAATTGAAAAATCATTATATTTATTAAAAATAATTATAGATCAATTTAAATGTAGAACGATTTATATTTCTGAAACTTCTGATTTAATACACCATTCATTGTTTGCTCGAAATTAAACAATTAAGAAATACAAATACATTTGAAGATTTATTCAAAAATTGTTTTGATACTAATACTTTTTTAAATGACAATAATTTATCAATGGATAAAAAATTAAAAAGATTTTTCTGATTTTTTTTTATTTTCTATTCATAAGTTTGAAAATATTTTAATATAAATGATGAACTAAAAAGTATTTATATATATTATTGATTTATTTATATTCTGATAATAGATCTTTTACCGATAATTTATTTAAAATCTTTAGATTCCCTTTATAAATTTGATTAACCTTTATTTTAGATATAAATAAAGTAGAGCCTCTTTTAAAATTAATTAATTGATAAAAATTTATTATCTAAAGAAATTGACGTAGCCAAAAATTTTTTAATAAGAAACTTAATAATTACAAAGAATGTATTATTGATTTTGTTAAATTTTTATAATTACAAAGATGCGTTTTCTAATCTATTAACATTTTTCCTATAAGTTTGTTAATTGGCTCTTCAACGTCGAGTTGTGAGGCCACATTTTCTTCATTAAGAAGGATAATAACTTTTAGTAGGCTGGCAAGTAGTGACCTGCGTAAAGGTGATTTGGTTCTTCTAGGACACGAAAAATCATTAACTGGGACGTTGAATTTTTATGAATTTTATAATTTAATCAAAACAACCTCTAGCATAATTGTTAGATTAATAAAAAACACTGCTCATAATTAGTTATTTACTATTTAAGACATGGTTGCAATTTTTTTTATGCGCATTTAACGTTTATGTTCATGTTATATTTAATTTTTTACCCTAATAATAATAACTAGTTATATATAACCAGTGTTTTTCATATATATTCTTCCATATTAGCATACTTAAACAATTTGTTTTCATGATAATCAATCTTATTTTCTATTCATTTTCTACCAAAGTTTTATATAATTTATTTTTATCATTCATATATATCATATTTTTAATTTTCATGCGCATTGATACCAAATGATAAAATACTTAAAATTAATTTCCAAATCTCATATCTTTTTAAGCAATTGATATTAGTGAAAACAACTAATTTTAATTAACATATCCAAATTATCAACGCAATTATTTTTTTTATTTTATGAATATAATAAATTATTATTAATTTGTTAAAAAATTTTGAACATGGATTCTATTGTTGTACATGTATATACGGCCAATTTCGCCGCCGAAAGCGGCAAAAAATTTTTTCCTGCCCACACCCCCCCCCCCCCCCACAAGTTTTTTTTGCCCCCCCAAAATGGAAAAGCTAGAATCGGGCCTGAACCACACTCGATCTCGCCGTCAAATCAGAATTTGAATTTTTACAAAACAGATTTTTATCTAACTTTCATCATGATACTTTTAAAACTGCCAATCATTTTTGATTAAACAAATATTCTCTACCACCCCCTAGATAAATAATATATTTTCCAACAAATTTCATATTTTGAAATTTTACTTTTTAAATTCTCTTCTATCTCATGGCATATAAAACTAAGTTATTTCTTCAAATCGGCATAGCATGGTGTTTTTGCGAATTGATTTTATCCTCAACTATAAATGAACCAAGGCAATTAGGTAAGTTTAATTTTGTTGCATGTATTGCTGGCCAACGCCTAACTTAAAACAAAGTATAAAACCCGTTAACAATAAGCTTAATAATTTTTTTTTAATTATTAAAAAACAAGCCACTTTAATTTTCTATGTGTTCATTTTTTTCCATTTTTTTTAAAAGCTTTGTAATTCGTGTTCAATTAATTTACCACACCTGGGATTAAAATAAAACTCAAATCGTTAAACTTTTTTGACCTTGTATTTTAAATAAAACAAATATCTGTTCTAAACTTGAGCCTCTTAATTTAATGAAAGAAATTGATCACAAAATTTGCGGCTAAATGGTTAGGCAAGATCAAAAAAATCTCTATTTCCAAAAACATTAAATTGTTAAAACCTTCAATTATCATAAAAACCGTTGGTCGTTTGATTTGAAGCACCCTAGGATAAAAATATGTCCGTTTATTAAGCTTGGACCATGACCATAATTGCCTGCGCGTTGTCATAAATCCCGCCAATTCATTTTTATTATTATGAATTATTATTTGAGGCATTGTAAATGATATTTAGATATATTCCACGTCTAAATTAGATCTTTCCCTATTATAAACATTAAGCATCGATTACCATTCTACATTTGACTAAGGGTCATTTATAAAAACCCCGGTTTATAAGATTCGGGTTTGCCAAATTTTATATTTTATTTTACTTTGGTCTAATAACAGTTAGGCATTTGTTATTTCATTTGTAGACATCAAGGTTTATAGTATGTCAACAAAATTAACCTTTATTAAATAATGATGACTATAACCATAAGAAATATAAATTTTGTGCCTTTTATTCGAATCATTTCATGGTCCTTTATATCGTGATTAAATTAATATTTGGGAACTAAGTGGCGTTGTTTAACTTAAGTTTACATACAATATCGAAATAAGGCGAGATATCCACTTTTTGTTCTTTATATCTAATATTTTTTTGGATTTAAACACGATTCATGTCGGGACGCTTTAATTTATTTTTGAGGAATTTTACGAAAGCCAAATTCTAAAGTTATCTTTTATATCACAGGTCAACAAATATTTATTTCTTAAACGTGATTATTATTAAACAAAGAATGCAATTCTATGATAGCCTAATCTCATATATGTTTTTCGTTTTTCTTAGTTTCATCCGTATTTGGCTCCTTAGATCCGTCTATAACAAAAAATAGCCTTTTTTGACCCTTGACAGATCTAAATATACCATAAAAAAATTTAAAAATCTATTTTGAAAATTCCTTGTAACTTATATTTTAAATCACAAATAATGGAATTTTTTTTTATATATCAAGCTTTAACATCGGCATTAAGATAATTAAATTATTTCGCGTCCAAACTTAAATACGACACGATATATTATCGTTAATGAAAATGTTATTTGAAGTTTAAATTTAACAGTTTAACTATTGTGAATATACAAAAATAAAATTTTAATTTATTTTTGTTTTTGTATCATTTTTGGTTTTTTAACCTTTTTTTCTAAAATTTTCAATGTTTATAACTGACTAACTAAGTTTGATAAGGAAAAACGGTAAACAGAGTCGATATTCCCTAAGATAGCAGGTTTGATCTCTGTAGTTTCGTAACTCTCAAAAAATTGTTGACCTATCTGTGTATTAGTTAACATTTTTTTAATAATCTTATGAAATCATATGAAATTAAAAATTATGAGATATTATAATGTTATAAATTAATTATTAAATATTAGTTAATATATATATAAATGATTGTTAGGGCGTGTTCGGACTCTTTAAATAAAAAATTTAAATATATTGGAAAAAAAAATATTGGTCTAATGTTAAAAATTTTTAAGAGTCATGTTTCTTAGAGTCTTGTTGACATAATTATCAACTATGTGTGTATAGATTTAGTTTTATCAAGATTTCTAAATATTCTTAAAGCAATTGCTCCGAGTATTAGAAAATTTTGTAAAAACAGTGGTTAATAATTTTCGATGTAAAAACTCAAATTTCAAAAATTGTCTAATCTAATAGTAGATACAGAATCATCATGTAATATTAACTAATTCCTTTTATATGTATTATTTTCAATCTCATCTTCTTTATTTTTTTGACAATTTACCAATGGCCTAAAAATTATTAATTAGTTCTTAAAAATTTAAAAAAAAATGCATTATTATTATATATTTTCAGAAAATATCACTCCCATGCCACCGGTTACAAATCTAAAAGCGACGTTTGAAAATAATGACGTACATTTGACATGGAACGGATCAGGGTATGATATATGTTATGATAATGGCACACTTTATTATCTCTGGTGAGTTTTTAAGGAGCACTGCAGCAATCCAAATAAAAAAAGCTTAGCTGCCATTTGCATTTGTTCTCACTTCCTTGGTTTGTTGACCCGCGGATGCTAGGGTGAGAAATTTGTAACGGGTCGACCCCAATTTCAACTCTCTGTAACTTCAAAAGTTTAAAAGCTATAAAATATATTTTTTAATAATTTGAAGAAAAATACGTGCTTTTTAATTAAATAATATAAATATTAATGTAAATTGTAAATTTTAATTAAAACACAAAGTAAAAAAAAATTTGAAAAATGAGATTTTTTCTTTTTTTATAATACATTAAATAAATCTTGTCAATAGAAATGTATCAATATTATAATCAAATCGTGTTTCAAAATCTAGTAGAATACTTTTTAAAAAATTGATAAAAAAAAATATTTTGAAATTAAAAATAATTTTTGGCTAATAATTATCATAAAAACTATATATTTAAAAAGAAAAAAAAAGAAAATTTATATCATTACTACATTATTTTAAAAAATAACTATAAAATGAAGTTGCATGTTTTCATTGAAGTGACATTATGGTTTTCAGCATTGAAATTGACACTGTGGGCCCAATAGAATTTTTAATTTCTAAATTTTAATTACTAAAATATTTAAAAAAAAAGCAAAAATCTGACCCATAATTTAAAATATTGTTGGATCAATTTAAGATGTGTTGAGGTCTATATGGACCCCACAGTGCTAATCGCTGGCTGAAGTCGTCCAGAAATCTAAAAAAAATAGGATAAGAGGAAATTAATATATAAATAATATGTAATTATGTCCTTGCTTTAAGTATTATTATTAAATTTATTTGTATTATGGCGTCAAGGTGAAGCCGATGTCATTAAATAAGAGTTTTTAGCAAAGAAATTGCCTCACTAATCATTAAGTGTGATTTGAAATCTAATATTTGTTGGAAAAGCGCAAGATCTCTGTAGCTTGATATTATTCTCTTCTATTAGTGGCGGCTTGCCACAGTTCATGCCTTAGCTACAGATTGACTACTGGTCCTAGGCAGATAATTTAGACCCTGAAATTATAAAATTTATACGGTTGGAAAGTATGAAAACGAGAAGTCCAAACATCTAAGTAATAACTGGGTAAGATTAATTTAGATAATCTTGGGCCATTTTTCTTATAGAAACCTAAGGAAATAGCCGAACTGAAGAATCTTATTAAAATTTATTTGAGACACTATCTCATATAAACGAGTTGAGTGTGGTGCTAGTCATTGACCAGATGCCGACCCTTTTCACATAAATGTAATGGGTTTAAGCCTTATTTAAGTTTTTGCAATAATAGTGTTAGCCTGCCATCAAGCACTTACCAATATGTATTCAATTTTTAATAACATATAGGTTTTCAAATCTTTGGAACTTTATCGAATTCAGTCGGCAAGCACAGTTTTTCTCGCTACTAAGCTCCAAAAAAAATGGCCCGCTTTTATCAAATATTTTCCCTTCCTTCCATTCTTCTTGTTTTTTATTAAAAATAAATTTGGGATGGTTAATTGGTTACCAGGGGTCGTTATCTTGTTAAAATAGACATAAGATATCTTTTTAGAGAATAAAGTTTTGCTGTTTTGCTGAATTTGTACACAATGGCATATTCATAAGACACCCTTTAAGGGCCGTTTAAAAAAATTAATCTTTTTTTTGGTTGCTACGTAATGTTTCATATTACGCGCTTGACTAAACTATTAATCCGGTATTGATAAGAGCTGTAAGCTCAAAACTCTTAATGACAATATGGCATATAACGCATGCAATAATATGCCTAAACAATGATTGCCATAAAATCTTTTTAAGTTATTACACAGGTCAACAAAAATCAATGTCACGAAAAATAATATGAAAACATAAAAGGATGCACCCCCATGATAACCTTATCTCATATATATTTTCCGTTTTTCTTAGTTTCTTCCGCCTTCGGCTCCTTTGATCGTCCTTAACGCAAAGCATGACCAAATCGGCAGAATAATATACCCTAAAAAGAATTTAGGCATCTCTTTTTTATATAAAAAATCTCTTGTAACTTATATTTATTATCTCAAATAATGAGAAATAAAATTTTATAAATATATCAAGCTCATCAGCATTTAGATAATTTAAAATATTTAGCGTCCAAACTTAAATACGACACGATATATAATCGGTTATTAATAATATTATTTGAAGTTTAAATTTAACAGTTTAGCTGTTGTATATGCAAAAAATTACTATTTTTGTTTTTGAATCTTATTTGTTTTTTTTTATTTTTTTTCTCTAATTTTCAATGTTTATAGCTGACTAACTCAGTTTAGAAAAAAAAACAATAAACGGATTTGAAAATTTTTTATATGGCATTGATCTCTGTAGTTTACTCATAACTCTCAAAAATTTGTTGGCCTGTGTTATAATTTGCCTGGTGTAAGTGAATTAGGCTTTTATATTAAAATTATATAGAATATCAATTAATGAAAAAAAAATAACGGCTGATATTAAATTACTGAATTTGTTCGCTAACTGATATTCCTAACTATAAAACTTTAAATTTTTAAGATTGTTAAAATATAGCTACTGTACTGTTAATCATTTGCGCTCGTAAATTTTCCACAACATTTTTTTATTCACTAGCCACAGCCTTAAATCTATCAAATAGCATCTTAAGCTTGTTACGGGCACTTTTATATTTATCATAAATAAACCCAAAAATATGATTAAATTTGGTAAAAGTTTCTGGCCAAAACTAAGGCTTATATAGGAGTAATATTAAGACTCAACAAAAGCCTCCTATGCCCCACCATTATTGTATATTATAAATGTCCTTAAGTAATATGTTGCCGCCAAGGATTGGAACTTATTGAAAAAAGCTGGTACTAAGTTCCGAGTTCTTAGGATAATTTTTGAAAGAGCTGGAACTAAGTTCTTGGAAGTACCGACGAGTACCCAAATATCGGAACTCGAGTTCCATTTTTTTATTTTTATAATTAAACAATTACTAGACAGATAAAAAAGATATATTACACATTGCACATATAATTTATTGACATTGCACATATAATTTATTAAACTATATAAAATGGAAACATTTATTTATCAAGCTTAAAATTCATTCCAACAAAAAGAATATCATTTAAAATATCATCCTTAAGTCGATTCCTTTGGGAATCTAAAATAAAGCGTAAATAGGAAAATAATCTTTCAACACTCACCTCGGTCAAGGGGACCGATACAACAATTAAAGCTAAGTTTCCTAGTAGCGGAAACTCAGCCTTGTTAGCTACCCACCAGCTTCTAATATTTTCATCCGCCTTAAACCTCGGTAAATTTTCGTATTTTAAAATTTCTATATCTAATTGCTCATATATTAGAGGGGCAGTTGGGTCATCGTGTTTATAAAATGTTTCTTCGTCTCTTAAGACATCCTCTAATAATGAAAATTGATCTGACATATTTCCAGAAGATTCTAAAATAATTTCTTCCTCGTGATTTACTGAATCATTTCTTTGAAGAGATAATGCTTTTGATTGAACTATTTTCAGAAACTTTTTGGCTTTTTCGCATTTATTATTATTTAATTTAAAGTAGAATTTTATATCTAAAAACAGCGCACAATTGACTATGTCATTATCTAAAAGCTGGGATTCTCTTTGTTCAATAAAATGCAAAAGAAATAAAGAAAAGTCGGTTGAATGGGTCTTTAACACGGCTTTGCAGAAATAGTATTTTGTAAAAAAATTGCAGATGTCTAAAGTTTGTGCCTGAAGGTGTTTCGTTAAAATTGCGGCTGGGCCTAGTGTTTCGACTAATCTTTGAAACATATGCCAAATATCATTGAAAACTTCCAACTCATTTAAAATATTTTTGTAATTATCAAGAAACGGTCGTAGTTTGAGCAATTTTTCAATGCAGGTGTAAGTCCAATTCCATCTCACCTGATGCATAAGTATTGATTGAGGAAGATTTTGAGATTTTAACATTGCTGATAAAATAGGCCTTTTAAGCTTAGTAGCCAATTGTCTTGCTACCTTAATTGCCAAAATTATTTCAGGTGTGCTGACTAGAAATGAATTAACTGCTAATTGAACCACGTGTGCAGCACAGTTGAGATCAATGATGATTGATGAGTTGAAATCATATATTTCACAAACCTCGTGAGAATCCTTTATAAAATTTAAATCATCTTCATCTTGTAACATTCCTTCTAATGGGTCAAAGATGTCATCTTCACTTGTTTTAAGCTCCATAAAATTCTTTATTCCAGCTTTCATATTACGGGCTGTGTCTGAAGTTATCGATAATATTTGGGTTTTCATTATATTGTAATTTAAAACAGTTTCTTTAAGCCATTTGAAAATATTAACTGCATTATGCTGGTCATAGACCTCTTTGCATTCCAGCACTCGGACTTGAATTTTATCCATATGGATGTATTGGCAATTTATAGCTAAAAGTAAATTTATTTGAAAAATTGAATAAAAAGTTTTACACTAAGTAGCCAAAATCACAATTAAATTTAACTTTTTAAAAGCTTTTTAAACATATTTTCTCTTTTCCTCATTATCTGATTAAACTTTATCTACTTTTTAAATGCATTGGTTAATTAATCTTGTTTTGTACTTAAATGAGAAAAATGTAAACAATGTTCATAAAAATGATTTTATTTAATTTTTAAAAGTTAATATCTGGGTTATTTTAGAAAATAAAAAACTGACTTGCCTTATAAAAATTAATAAAACAAAATATTAAATATTTTAGAATTTTTAAATTAATACATTCTTAAAAAACTGGTTTTGGCTAATTTGTCTAAATTTTTAGTTTGTATAACTAAATAATTTTAAAATTTAAAAATAATTAAATATTTATATTAAAATGTACAAAAGTTAAATGTGAAAATTAATTTACCATAGAAGGATCTGTTTGCAACACTTGCAAAATCAAATTTTATGCTTAGTATTTTATGTTTGATATCATCAATTAAAGTTGTTCGCATATATTTGGCCTTTTCTTCAACTTCATTTCTAACAGTTGGATTAATCTGTTTAAAATTAGTTCCTGATGGGCTTGCTTTGTTTATGATTCTAATCATGGCATCATCTAAAAATAGTTCAAATGGTCTGCCATGAACAGTAACCAACTCCACGCAATCTTCCATACATGGATGCACGGAGTTATTAAAGATTTTTGTCTGCTTAAATTTGGTTTGAGTTGTAATTTTGGATTTTTCTTTTTTTTCTGTAACAGTTAAAAACTTTTCATATTCTGCTTTATGTACACACTTTACGTGTTTTTTAAGGTTGGAAGTAAATTTCTTAAAATATTAAATAGAATTAATTACCGTTATATAGGTTGTTTTATTTGATGACTTGCACAAAGAACATTGATATTGGTCATTAACAAGTTGAGGTTCATAAAATTTATAAATTCCGCTGAATTTCATGGTATGCCAGAATTTATTCAAAAACTTGAAAACTTAAAAATGCAGGAAAATTTATGAATGTATGAACAAAATGTTACGTTAACAAATATAATTTTAGAAGGCTTGTGTGCAATCAAATAATAATTTAAACAATAAATGAGATTTTTTTATTCAAATTTTATATATTTTTTGAAAAATATTAATTTTAATGCGTTTTTATTCAATTAAAAAAGTTTGAATTTTAGGTATTTGAAATAAATCGCGAAGGAACTCGAGCGGAACTCGAGTTCCACGAGTTCCAGTACCCTGGTACTTAGTTCCGAGTTCCGAGTTCCGTTTCAAAAAAAAGACGAGTTCTTCGAGTTCCGAGTTCTGGAACTAGTTCCAATCCTTGGTTGCCGCGTATTCGTTCGTGGAGGTATTATCACCATATTGGTGATACAAATGGCAACACTACTTACTCCCCTTCTTTGGAAAGAATTTATAAACGGTTATTACAACAAAAAAATTGTAATATATCTCGCGTTTACTTTAGCGATAAATATTACGTGTACAAGTACAAGGATAACCTGGAAGAACCAAGAAGCTTGGGTGAATCAACTAAAACTAGAAAAACTTTTATCGAGTGCCAACGTGGCAAAATTTTAACATTTCGTGTGACGCAAACCAAGCAGGGTCGAAATGATTCGCAAGAGGCTGAGGTGAAAATCACCATTCCCCGTAAGAATTAATTTTATGGAAAATCCTATGTGAATTTAGATAAAAATATTAAGGTTGAGACCTTTCGTATTCATTACACGTCTAGGCACTATTTAGATCTACATGACTTAATCTAATTAGTAATATTTTTTTACAGTAATATTGACTTATAGTTTTTAATATGTTATTCAAAAAAGGATAATAATTATTTAAATAATTTTAAAACACCTCAGGATGTCCCATTAGAAAATTTTTTAGCATTAGTTACTTTATTAATATTTAAAAAAAAATTTTTTTTATCATTATTTTTAGTGAATAATACAAATCTAAAAAAATAAGCGAATTGTTTTTTGAATCTGATAACCACAACAAATATCAATGTTAGAAACGTGAATTTTATGAAAACATAAAAGAATGCATCCTCATGATGCCCTAATACATATTTTTCGTTTTTTTTAGTTTCTTCCGTCTTTGGCTCCTTAAATCCGTCTAACGAAAAATGGCCTTTTTTACCAAATTGACAGATCTAAATTTACCAAAATCCCTTGTAACTTATATTTTTAATCACAAATAATTAAAAATAAATTTTATTAATATACCAAGCTCTTACACCGGCATTTAGATAATACAAAATATTTCGCGTCCAAACTTAAATACGACACGATATGTTATCGGTTTTCAATAAAAATATTATTTGAAGTTTGAGTTTAACAGTTTAAATATGGTGAATATGTAAATAAAATTTCAATTTATTTTTGTTTTTGATCTTTTTTGGTTATCTAACCTATTTTTTAACTTTTAATGTTTATAACTGACTAACTATGGTTGATTAGGAAAAACGGTAAACGGATTCGATATTCACTAAGATGACAGGTTTGATCTCTAGTTAACTCATAACTCTCAAAAAATGACATGTGTTCCTCCTTTACATTTAGATTCAGGAGCAAGGAATTTGATATCACACACTGAAATTAAAAAAAATTTCTTTCTTTTACGTTTTTTTAACTAATTCTGCTATATTTTATTTCTTTATTTTGTTAGAATATGGTTTCAAACTCACAAACATTTAAAATTAACATAAAGGTAAAATATTTGCGACCTCAATGATATTCATTGTGAAATTAAAAAAAAATATTATATTATGACTTCAACAAATTAGCCACACTTTGATTAGAAATAAGCATGACTTATGCTGGTTTAAGCGCTATTATCACTTTTTTTTTCAAACCTTACTTTGGCATATTAGCCGATTCTAGCTTCAATTTGAGGGGGGGGGGCATAAAAAACTTGTAGAGGGGCAGAAAAATTTTATTTGCCGCCTTCGGCGGCAGAATTAGCCGTAAAAAATATACATGTACAACACAAATTGGATATGTGACTTAAAATTAATTGTTTGCACGAGTATCATTTGCTTAAAAAGATATGAGATTTTAATTGTAATTTCAAGTATAATTTTATCTTTAGGTATCAATGCGCATAAATAATAAAAATATGATATATATTAATGATAAAAATGAATTATATACTTTGGATTTTAGAAAATGATTAGTAGATTGATTAACATGAAAACATATTGTATAAGTATGGTAATTTGGAAGAATATATGAATAAACACTGGTTATATATAACTTGTACTTAATATTATGGTAAAAAATTGAATAAAACATGAACATAAATGTTTTATGCGCATAATAAAAATTTACAACCATGTCTTAAATTCGTAAGTAATAATTTAGCTGATTATAAGCAGTTTATTGTATTAATTTAACAATTTTATGCTAGAAGTTGATTTGATTAGATTATGAAATTCATCAAATTTCAACGCCCCAGTTAATGATTTTTCGTATCCTAGAAGAACCAAATCACCTTTACGCAGGTCACTACTTGTCAGCCTACTAAAAGTTATTATCCTTTCTAAAAAAGAAAGTGTGGCCTCACAACTAGACATTGAAGAGTCAAATAACAAACTTAAAGAAAAAATGTTAAATCAATTATTAACCGCATCTTTGTAAAAATTTAACAAAATCATTAGTAACACGTTCTTTGTAATTCAAGTTTATTTATTAAATAATTTTTTGCTATGTCAATTTCTTTAAATTGAATTCTTATCAATAATGCTTATTTTTTAAAGAGGCTCTAATTTATTTATATTTAAAAATGGATAATCAAATTTATAAAGGGAATCTAAAGATTCTAAATAAATGTTATCGGTAAAAACTCTATATTTAAAAGAATCTATAAATAAATCAATAAAATTAAAATAAAACTTTTTAATTTATGATTAATGTTTAAATTATTCTCAAACTTTCGAAATTGGGTAATTTAATTCACAAAAAAGAATATCTTACATGTTTGCAATGTCCCATTTGCCTTAAAATAATCGGAATTTATGACTATTTCATCAGATATTGTTTTTTCTAAAAAGTATAAAAATTTTAAAAAGGTAATTAAACAAATTAACTGAAAATGAATGGCAATACCTTTATTAAAAAAATAATTTTCATTTTTTTAATAGATAGCGGATGAGAACTGTTGATATGAATGAAAACACTTTTTAAATAAACAAAATATTTTTAAAATAATCGGATATTTTTGGGGGAGCAAATTTAATTTTATGAGAATGAAAAGGCAAAAATAAAATTTATACGTATTAGGGGAGGGGGGGGGGGACAAATTTAATTTTTTTGGGGGGAAAAAATAAAATTTCTATGTAATTTTTTTTTGGGGGGGGGGGGGGGGGGGGGTGCAAATTTAATATTAGAGAAGGACAAAAACTTTTGCCCCCCCCCCCCCCCCCCCCCAAAGGGGTCTAAAATTGTGCCTGTGGCATATTAATAAAGAAAAATGTGACACATCTTGCGATAGAAGCTGACATTATTTTTAATTTTTTAAACCATTAAAAGAAATTAAACCTTTTTAATAAAAATAAAATTTATTATATTTGAATCAAAAAATACAAATGATGTGAACTAATTATATTATTGTGATTATATTGTATTATTTTAACTTATATCAGATTTTTTGAAAGATATTAGTTTTGAGTTTTTAAAGTTACAAAAATATTTTGACGTTTGTAATACAAAATTTGATGCATAGCAAACAGGAAAGGGAAATTTGTCGTGTAGAAAAACGAAAATAGTTATAATAAGGGTTAAGCAGTATAATTGCTTGGCTAACTTCCAAAATTCAAATTCACGTATTATATAAATTAAGAAAGTAGAAAGATGATATATTTACAGATTTTACGTGCCCCTTTATCTGTTTATAGGCGTGCCTCAAGCAAATTTTTTTCATTCTTACCAAAAGTTTAAAATACGCATTTTTAGTGAGGGAAGGGAAAAAGATGTATTAGCCACAGACAAATAGGCCCACTTTTCTAACAATTTGATTTTTAATTTACCAATAAAGCCGGGGTAACTAAAAATATACTTTCCTTTCAACATTTATTAAATTTTTTAAAATTAGGCTAAACCTTCATACTTACCCATGCAGGTTAATTTTTTATGTTACTAAAAGATTTAATAAAATGAAATAAACAGAGTTTTTAAAATTAAAGGTAATAAAAATCTTCATGAATAAATATGAGACATCATACTTAATATTAAAGAATATGTGAATGACAAATGCGACTATATCTCCCACCAGGCCCGATTCTAGCTTTTCCATTTTAGGGGGGCAAAAATAACTCGTGGGGGGGCAGAAAAATTTTTTTGCCGCCTTACGGCAGGTTAAATAAGCCGTGACCTTCGGTCACGGCAAAAAATATACATGTACAACAGTAGAATCCATGTTCAAAATTTTTTAACGAATTAATAGTAATTTATTGTATTCTTAAATTAAAAAAAATGAGTTTATAAATTGAATATGTGAATTAGAATTAATTGTTTTCACTATCAATTGCTTAAAAAGAAACGAGATTTGAATTAATTGTAAGTATAATTTTATCGTTTGGTATCATTGCGCATGAAATTAAAAATATGATATATATGAATGATAAAAATGAATTATATAAAACTTTGGATTATAGAAAATGAATGAAATAAGATTGATTTTCATGAAAACAAATGTATAAGTATGCTAATTTGGAAGAATATATTTGAGAAAAACACTGGTTATATATAACTAGTTATTAATATTAGGGATATTAAATAAAACATGAACATAAACGTTGAATGGCGCAGTTTGCAACCATGTTAAAATAGTAAGCAACTTATGAGCAGTGTATTGACTCAAACTATTTTATCTTAGAAGATTTTAATTAAATTACAATATTCATCAAAATTCCCCTAGTTAATGATTTTTCGTGTTTAAAAGAACCAAATCATCTTTAAGCAGGTCCACTACTTGTCAGCCTTTATTATCCTTCTTAAAGAAGTAAATGTGGCCTCACAACTCGACGTTAAAGAGCCAATTAACAAACTTATAGGAAAAATGTTAAATAGATTAGAAAACGCATCATTGTAATCATATAAAAATTTAACAAATTCTATAGGAACACATTCTTGGTAATTATTAAGTTTCTTATTAAAAAATTTTTGGCTACGTCAATTTTTTAGATAATGAATCAATATCAATATTACTTATTTTTTAAAGAGGCTCTAATTTATATATATCCAAAAAAAGGATAATCAAATTTATAAAGGGAATCTAAAGATTTTAAACAACTATTATCGGTAAAAAATCTATTATCAAAATATAAATAAATCAATAATATTAAAATAAATACTTTTTACTTCATCATTAATAAAAAATATTTTCAAACTTAGGAGTAGAAAATAAATAAAAATCAGAAAAATCTGTTTAGTTTTTCTTTTATCCATAGATAAATTATTGTCATTTGAAAAATATTAATATAAAAACAATTTTTGAATAAATCTTCAAATGTATTTTATTTCTTAATTGTTTAATTTCTAACACCCAATGGTGTATTATATCAGAAGTTTTAGAAATATAAATCGTTCTGCATTGAAATTGATCTATAATTATTTTTAATAAATAAAATAATTTTTCTATTAAATACAAAAAATAAATAGATGATTATATATATGGTCAAGAAATCCCGATTTGGCCCTGTGAACTGAAGATATTAAATTTTTTTATTTTTAATTTTTAAAGAGTATTAAATATTTTTGTGTAATTTTTAAAAAAAAACAATGGGCAAGTAGTGACCACACTACCAATTGGGCAACAGCCGGGGTATGGTCCGGCATTCACTAAATACCTTGACATCGTGTTGAAAAAATTTATGAAGGGAAGAAAAATATCAAAAAAAACTTTCCCATCACTTAAAATTTTAAGACCATCTTTTGCAACAAGATGCAATCGGTGGTATGCAGGGAATATACGGGACATGGTGTCCAACCATTTTGCTCAGAAATACTTAAACACCACCTTTTTCCCCAGACATTACTTTCGCCCCATTGTAGCATTGTGCGATCAGGTTCTTTGGTTCTAAATTATATTCTAATATAAGATTGTTGTTAACTGAGAAAATTTCTTAGGCATCAGATTTATGAAATGCTTTCACAAATATAAAGCTTTCTGTAAAATCAAAATTTTCTATATATATCTGTTTGTTTGATCTCTCATGCGGATAAGAAGTATTAATGAATAAAAACACTTTTAAAAAAAGTAAATATTTTTAAGATATTATTTTTTAGATATTTTAGACGGAGCAAATGTAATTATATTATGTGGAAGAAATAAAATTACTATGTATATTTGGGGGGGCAAATTCAATTTTTTTTGGGGGGGCAAACATAAAATTACTATGTATTTTTGGGGGGGCAAATTCAATTATTTTTGGGGGGGCAAACAAAAACTTTTGGGGGGGCACTGCCCCCCCAAAAGGGGTCTAGAATCGTGCCTGTCTCCCACTAAACAGGTGAACAAATTTTTGAAAGTTATGAGTTAAATACAGAGATCAAACCTGCTATCTTAGGAATTTTTAATCCGTTTACCATTTTTTAAATAAACCTAGTAATTCAATGAAAAATTAAAAATTTTAGAAAAAATGTCCAAAAAAAACAAAAAAAAATAAAAAACAATAATAAATTGAAAACAAAGCAAAACTGTTAAATTCACACTTCAAATAATATTAATATATCTTGGCGTATTTAAGTTTGGACGCGGAATATTCTGTATTATCTAAATACTGATGTAAGAGCTGTATAAACTAAAAAATGAAATTTCTCATTATTTAAGATGATAAATATAGGTTACAAGGGATTTTTATATAAAACGGAGATTCCTAAATTTTTTTATTTTTTAAGTATTGAAGTCGCAAAATTTGTCAATTTGGTCAAAAAAACCAATTTTTCGAGAGGCGGGAGAAATTTAAAATAACAGAAAATATATATGAGATAAGGCCATCATGTGTATACTTTTATGTTCTCAAAATTTTTTTCTAACATTGATATTTGTTGACCTGTGATTTAAACAAAACATGCATGTAAAAGTCTAATTGATAAATTACAAAAGAAATTTTCAAAACAATGAGTTGAAAATTTTGACTAAACCTGAGTACTCTATAATTTGTATTGGTACATCAAAATAAAATTTGATAATCAAGTGTTATATATTTTTTTCTATGATTACATAAAATTATAATTAGTTACTAGTAATTTAATAAAACATTTTCTCACATAAATTTGAACGCTTAATTCATTAAGAATTGTGATAACCCTTATTTCAAATAAAGATTTGTCAAAAAAAACAAATTGGCCGTTATTATTTTATTTCCAAAAATAATTAAAAAATTATAAAAACTAAAATTTAATTTAGTGTTTTTACCTAATTATTAATTATTGTTACCAGAGGCCGCTTTAAGTACATTTAAAAATCTTATAAATTTTATATCTAAATCCATATGCTTATAAATTATTATTAGCTAAAAATATCCTATTGAACCAATATTTTAAAAAATTTTCCCAAAAATTTTATCAAAAACGTTGAAACGTAAATATGAAAAAGGATTTTTGATTAAAAATTATTTTAAAAGACCGGCATGAAAAAACTTTTGTGATTTTTAATGAGCCATCCGCATTATGTACTAAATATAATATTTTTGTTAACCACAAGGGTAATTAAATTTAATTATATTTACAATTTTGCATACTCTAAACAATTTAACTTTTTTAAAATAATATATGTAAACCGCCAAACCTTTAAAGATTTAATACGCCTTTTAAAGGCTTTAACTGGTTCAAAAAAAATTTTAAGGCTTTATCTTCTAATATAAATATATAAAAATAAATTTATAAAAAAAATTTATAAAAAAAATTTAAAAAATTTATTAAAATTAAAAACATGATAATATTTGTGTATTTCACCTATGTTTATTAATTCTCAATTTGCCATAAAATTATTGACAAATTCTTTTATAGCAATTTGAGCTATAAAAATTTTGGGGTCAGTGGTGCAATACACAATTAAACATTGGTATTTTATAACTAATGCCTTTTTTGGTAATTAGTCAAATATTGATTTTTATTGATGAATTTAGATAAGTATATGCCTAAATACATGTTTCATGGCAATTTAAGTGTATATGAAAATTTATTACCAAACAGATAGCATTGAATTGGACTTTTCGCCTAGCAATAACTCATTTCAACTCAATTGGAGAAATCCAATGCTAAGCAGTCCAAACGTTATTCTGGGATATTTGGTTTGTATGAAGGAATACAAAGCAAAGGAGTGGATTTGCTATAACGTAGTTGATAGTCATTGTAGCATGCAACATTTTATGGTATTACATACAATTTAGCCTTTTATATTTTTAAAACTGAAGAAGATAACCACTTGTTACTATCTTTCATATTTTTTTGTATAATATTCTTTGTATTAAATAAATAGTAAAGTTTTAATTTTAATCTCGTTATTTTATGTGTTATTTTTTAATATTAATAAGATTGTATTTAAAAATAAAACCAGCATTAATGTTATAATATAATAATGTTAAATATAATTAATAAAATTTATATTCATTACTTGGCTGAAATATTTTATTTTCCAGCCTGAATGCTTTTTCGTCTTTTTCCTCGTTAATTTAAATATTAAATCTGTGAAATACATTGGAAAGTAAATAAGCTGTATATTATTTTACTAATAAAGATAAATTTTTGAATTTTAAGACTTTGTGAAAATAACATCAGACTCAGTAATTGATTCACTAGCTGGAATTAGAATTCTGTTTCCGCAAGTCTGCTAATTTTAAATATCCTAACCACATCTTCATATAATCTTTAATGTTAGAATGCATTATTACTTGAATTCCTATATACATCATTTAAAACAAATGTAACTTTGTGAATAAAAGGTCTTAAACCATTAATTCGCAATAAAATTTTTAAACTTGGCCGTTTTTTTAGCGAGTTTTCATAATTAAAAGCTGTACTATTATGAGAAGCTCAAGCTTAAAGGAAGGAAGGAAAAGTTAACCTTTAAAATGTTAAGTTTTTAAAACTGTAAGCTTTTTTACGGTAGGCAATCATTCGGTGTAAAATTAAATTCAAGTAGAATTTTACTTCATTTTTACAGCGGAACACTGTATATTGCAGGGTATGTTCTTAGATATTTTATTTTTCAAAAAAGTTATAAAAAATTTCAAACTTTTTAATAATCGTGGTAATTTTGTAACCTTTTTAATAAAATATATAATGAAACTATTTTTTCTAATTCTCTCGTTTATGGTCACTTGATTAGCAGCCCTCTCAGATAAAAATATATTTGTCCGCCTAAGAAGTATTTAAATCATTTTCACTTGGAACAAATATTTTTCGAGATTTCCAAAGGTTTAAAATAACTCAATCCCTGCTCGTTTGCATAAAAGCCGCACCCTCCAAAATTGCATTTTTTATAATAAAAAACTTTATATGAGGCAGTGGTCAAATAAATTTTATATGAAGGTCTTTTTTACTAAGTCCTGTTATAAAAATTATGCATTAATGACTTACCATCTCTAAATTATGGCTGTTTGACTATTCGGAGTATTAAAAATCCCATCTCCCTTTAGATGTATATTCTCCCATAGCAAATTTGTAACATTTGTTAATATTTTAATATACAGAATTTATTTACCTCAGCTTAATGAAAAAGTTTATAAAACGAAATATTAAAATTGGGTTAAAATATGCTCCAAAGTTGTTAATTACATTAAAATATAATTAGGGACAGTGTTCGTATGTTGTGACTGCGCAGCCAACTACAGTTTACAATTATAGGGTAGAAATTCTTTACAACAATGGTAACGATTCCATGGGCGGAATTCTTAATACAAGTTTATAATTTTACGATCCATACCTACTTAAAATCCCTTTTTAAACGTCCTTGAAGGTTGTAATTAATATTAACAAAATAAACTAACATCTGAATTAAATATTAGGTGCATATGTCAGCGCCCAACAATATTCCGCCGGCGGAATATTGTCTGGACTTGACCTCAGTGTCCAAAGCTTATATTTTGCCGGCGGAAGATTAATTGGCGTATAGTCAACGTCCAAAACGCATTTTCGCCGGCGGAATATTGTCTGGACTTGACCTCAGCGCCCAAATTTATATTCCGCCGGAAATTTTTGCAAAATTTAAGGGACAAACAGTGAACTTTATGTGATTAATTTTGAAATATTGATTATTGGACGTTTTTGATTTTTTATGCTAATATGAAAAATGAATAGAGGTCATGTTGAATTTAAAATTAGGGTTAAGGGCTAGAATAGTGCTAAAAACTTAAAGATTTAAAGATTCATAGGCGGACCGGTGTATTTAGGAGCGCTTCAACTGCACATTTAAAAGCGCTTAGACTTTTTAGATACCCTTAGAAGTGCGCTAATGTTATAAAAACCGCGCAATTTTTTTGTTTTTAAAATTAAGCGAAAGACTATAACAAAAGTCGAGGTATTTCTGTTATGTACCTGTGACTTTGAATGCACCGAGAATCCTAACTCGCATTATAAATTCAAATATAAGCAGGTATTTAAAAAACATACTAAGGTGCCTTAAAACGCTAAGGTGATATTGAGAGCACGCAAAAGACTTCTAAATAGTGCAGAAAAATAAATTAGGACAGCGCACAGATGTCGAACTTTTAGGAGAACCAAAATGATAAAAAATTTACAACTTTTTAGATTTATATAAGCCTTATTTAACCCTTTGTTAAAATAAGAGCATTCCCTGCCTAGCTGGCCCTTAAAAATGCAATATTGGAATTAGTGGAAGGTTTATAGGATAAATATTTCTGATAGTTCAGTTAACGAACCGGCTTTAGATTTTCCTTACAATTTTTTTAGTTTCACTGGTCCCATATATAGTGGACCGATTAAGTATTTATTTTAAAAGAATAAAGAATTACGGGTGGATGACTATAGGCTCAATATAATTTTAAGAAATGAATATTTTGACAATTTTTGGATTCCCTGCCAATATTTGAAAAGGCGCGTCCTCACATAACTAAAAACTTTTGGTTATTAAGAGGGAACCAATGAAGGCTCAAAAGCACGAATCCTGAATTTAAGATCTCCCCAATTATTTTGTAAAGAATTAAGGTATCTTAAACTTGAGCGAAACCTCTAACGTGCAAAATATAAATTACAATAAAATTTTCAAAAGCGCAACGATATTAAATTGACGGAGTATTTATAAAGGCGCGCATTTAGAACCAAAATTTATTTTTTCAAATTTAAGGCCTGCTCCAATCCAAAAATAAGGTTCGAAAATTTTTAATAACAAGCTAAAAAAGTGTTGTTTTAAAAATACAGTAAAAATAGAGAGTAAAAGTTATACCCTTTATCGTGTGAAAATAAATTTATCGTTTTTAGTTCTTGTTAATAATAGTTACATATAGAGCATATGAAATTCAAAACTTCGGCCCATCTCGGCCAGTAATTTCTATTTTTAAATTTAAGCCCAGTGCGTTTGGCCCGTTATAAATTTTGAACCGTCCTGGCCCTTGTTTCCTGGCGGGCCGGGGGCCGAACTTTCGGTTGACTTCAATCTCTAATGTGATTGTAGGCAAATCATTAAAATAAATCGCGAAGTGATGTGCAATGATTATTATTGAATTTCTTCATTTAAAATTATACATATGTGTGGACATTTGACATTCTTTTGAGGGTTAAATAAAATTTTATAAAATAATAAAAGCGCATTTTTTCGATTCTAGTAAATTAACTTAGTATCCTCATAAAAACTTTTTTTTATTAGTAAAGGCTACCAAGACTCGGTAAAAGTAATATATCATCAAAATAAACAGATGTTGCCGCCAAAAAAAATAAAAATCCTACTGATTTCCCTGCCCTATATCTCTAATAAAAAGTCTATGCAACCCATTTATGTGAAATAATAATTATTATTAACATTAAATATGAAATTAACAGTATGTTGTTAAAGAGGATAGCCGAAAAATGACAACAAAGTTTCTAGTTAAGGGCCACTTAGTCTATAGAATCCATTTGAGGACTTAAAATTCAAGGCTATTTTATGCGTTTTTACTTGGAATTTGAATAAAGTAACGGGTATCTAAAGTCAATGCCCAAAAAAACTTATTTTCTTTTTGCGTTTTTTTCTAAATTAAGGCGCGTTCAGACTCCTTTCATTTTTTTCAAAAACTTTGAATTTTTTGAAATTTTATTTTCTCAAAAACTTTTCTTTCAGAAAAACTATTTAAATGCTAATAACAAAATTTGGTACTTTTTGTAAAAAAGCGTTCAATGCCAAGAAATAAAAAGTTAAACATTTTAAATTTTATCAAAAAAATGAAATGAGTCTGATCGCGCTTTTATAACTTGCTCGTGAGATTGGAGAAATAAAGGACATTTAATTTTTGAATTAATCTTTTTTATATTATATACCATACACAACAATTTTGCTTTAAAGTCAAAATTCTAACTTTTGTTTTAATTACCCCTTACAAAAATGAAACAGCTTAACGGGCCACTACATATATAAACCTTACTAATTACCCAATATCCGATTACTTTTCTAACATGCCCAAATAGGTAAAATTTGGCCGCTTTTAATAAAAATCTTTTAAATTTTTGGGTATATAACTGTTATACGTCAAGCATTTTTTTCCACAAGGGGTAAGCAAAATTTTCTAAACAGCGCATATTTTGGCTCTCTCAGTTATTGTCAAAAGCAAGCTTCAAAATTGAAGGCAAATATGAGCCATATATGCAAATATCGGGCTGGGTGTGAAAATGCGATTACGGGCGTGCAGCTAAATTATAATAAGTAAGACGGTTTGGGCGGGAATATAACGTCCGGTCTTAATTCTAATAATAATACGTATTGGGGTTATCTAGATTTTTTATTTTTAATTATTGGCAGGAGATTTAAAATGATTTTCAAAATATTAACAATATATTTTAATTAATCACATTTAGCCTAATGTCACCCAACCGTATTTATTTATTTTTAATATGTTTTAATCTTTATTTGGCCCACAAAATATATAAATTGGACCCAGGGCTTTCAGCTCTAATTTAGAAGTTTTTATGAGGATACTAGGTTAATTTACTAGAATCCAAAAAATGCGCTTTTATCATTTTATAAAATTTTATTTACCCCTCAAAAGGATGTCAAATGTCCACACAAATGTAAAATTTTAAATGAAGAAATTCGATAATAATCATAGCACTTTGCTCCTCTTAGAAGCCCTCCACATCGCGATATTTTTTTTAATAATTTGCCTACAATCACATTAAAGATTAAAGTCGAGAACCGAAGGTCCGGCCCCGGCCCGCCAGGAATCAATGGCCAGGACGGATTAAAATTTATAACGAGCCAAACGCTGGACTTAAATTAAAAAATGGAAATTACGTATGCTCTATTTGTAACTATTAAAGGCCTAAAAAGGATAAATATATTTTTACACGATAATGGGTATATCTTTTACACTCTGTTTTTACTGTATTTTTAAAAGAAAACTTTTTTGAAAATTTTAGGGCGGATTGGAAGGCCTTAAATTTGAAAAAACAAATTTTGGTTCTGACCAATCTGGCTGTTTTGCCAGAATTTGGCCCGATCTAAATGCGCGCCTTTAAAAATACTCAGCGTCATTTTAATATCGTTGCGCTTTTAAAAATTTTAATGTAATTTATATTTTGCGCGTTAGAGGTTTCGCGCAAGATTAAGCTACCTCAGTTATTTACAAAATAATTGGGGTGATTTTATTTTCAGGATTCGTGCTTTTGAGCCTTCATTGGTTCCCTTTTAATAACCAAAAGTTTTTAGTTATGTGAGGACGCGCCTTTTCAAATATTGGCAGAGAATCCATAAAGATTGTCAAAATATTCATATTAGATATACTTCAAACTTGAAATTATATTGAGCCTATTGTCATCCAATCGTATTTCTTTATTCCTTTATAATATTTTAATTCTTAATCGGTCCACGAAATATATATGGCACCAGTGAAATTAAAAAAAATTGTAAGGAAGGTCTAAAGCCGGTTTGTTAACTGGACTATCGGAAGTATTTAGCTTATAAACCTTCAATTAATTCCAATTTCGCATTTTTAAGGGCCAGCTAGGCAGGGAATGCCCTAATATTAACAAAGGGTTAAATAAGGCTTATATAAATCTTAAAAGTTGTAAATTTTTTATCATTTTGGTTCTCCTAAAAGTTCGACATCTGTGCGCTGTCCTAATTTATTTTTCTGCACTATTTTAGAAGTCTTTTGCGTGCTCTCAATATCACCTACGCGTTTTAAGGCACTTTAGTATGTTTTTTAAATACCTGCTTACATTTGAATCTCTATTGCGAGTTAGGATTCTTGGTGCATTTAAAGTCACAGTTACATTACAGAAATACCTCGGCGTTTTTTAGAGTTTTTGCTCAATTTTAAAAACAAAAAAAAATTGCGCGGTTTTTATAATATTAGCGCACTTCTGAGGGTATCTAAAAGATCTAAGCGCTTTCAAATGTGCAGTTAAAGCGCTTCTAAATACACCGGTCCGCCTATGAATCTTTAAATCTTTAAGTTTTTAGCACTATTCTAGCCCTTAACCCTAATTTTAAATTCAACATGACCTCTATTCATTTTTCATATTCTAAGCATAAAAAAAACGTCCAATAATCAATATTACAAAATTAATCACCTTAAGTTCACTGTTTGTCCCTTCAATTTTGCAAAAATTTAAGGCGGAATATAAATTTTGAACGCCGAGGTCAAGTCCAGATAATATTCCGCCGGCAAAATGCGTTTTGGTCGTTGACTATACGCCAATTTATATTCCGCCGGCGGAATATAAGCTTTGGACGCTGAGGTCAAGTCCAGACAATATTCGGCCAGCGGAATATTGCGTTTGGGCGCTGACACATACACATGTAAAGAAACAATGTGTTTGAGAGTTTTCCTTCCCCATTTAACGCTATACCAAATTAGGACTTAGACTCTTTAAACCCGAGCAAAGCAATTAATATTGCTGACCGGTTAAATAGTAAGATTTGCTTGCACACACCGACGAGACCTAGGTTTTTATTCTAGGCCCTCACTTTAAGCATATCGATTAGGGCCTACTGTCTATGCAGGCCACTCAGCAGCTTTGAAGTGGCTGCACATGGATACTATTTTTACGAACAATAAAGCTTCATGTTCACGAATTCGAACTCCAAACCTCGTGCGTGTAAGACAGGAATGTTTGCCACGGAGCTGAATAAAGACAAATGTTTTTTATCATAAAATAATTAATGTTGGGGGTGCGTTTAGAATTCTAATTTTTTAATTTTTTCATTTTTTCTTAAAAATAGGTTTTTTTCTTTAATTTATTAATTTTTTTACAGAATTTTCTTATTTCCTGTGCTTCTCTAAATATTTTTGGAAATTTTATTACTATAAACTTAGCTTAAACATATTATGATTCAAATTGAAAATTAAATAATTACATAATATTTTTTTAGCAAAATTATAATATTATTAAAAATTTTCCAAAAACGATTGAGGTCTGGAATGCGCCCTTTCATGAAATAAATTTTTCTTGGTTTTGTCAAGTGCCTAAAAGAATTTAAAAAAAAACCAATGTGTCTAACCAAGCCCTTGTTAAGTATAATATTATTATGAATTTGATTGATTTAATTCCTTAAAAACCAACACAATAGTATTTACTTAATCGAATGACTTACAACTTATACATTAAAATAATAGAAAAAGGGGCAGACTAAAAAATCAAGTAAAGAAATTAATCAGATAAATTAAATAGTATATAAAACACCTCAACTTTTTAAAGAATGTAAGGTAAGATTTTAGGCAATATATAAATAGCCCGTCACCTTGAGAGGGACTTCGATTGTAGAAACAACGAGATCAAATTTTAATCCACCTATATGTTGTTTTACCGTTTAGACCCGTTATCCGTTGGAAAGGGCGTCGTTCAGACACGATTCTAGACTAGACCCCTTTTTTTTGGGGGGGGGGGGGGGACATTTATTTTTGCCCCCCCCCCTTCCAAAAAAATTAAAATTGCCCCCCCCCCCCCCCAATACGTATAAATTTCATATTTTCTTGCACATAATATATTTAAATTTTTTCCGCCAAAAATTTCTAAAAAATATTATTTTAAAAATATTTACTTTTTTTAAAAAGTGTTTTCATGCATCAACACTTCTCATCCGCTAGAGAGATCAAACTAACACAAAAATTATTTCTTTTATTATTAGATATATAGAAAAATTTGATATTACAAGCTTTATATTTGTGAAAGCAATTTATAAATCTGATGCCTAAGAAATTTTCTCACTTGTCAACAATTTTTTGTTAGAATATATTCTAGAACCAAAGAACCTCGCATGCTACGATGGGGCGAACGTAATTCCAGGGGAATAAGGTGGTGTTCAAGTATTTCTAAGCAAAATAGCTGGACACAATGTCCCGTTTATTCACTGCTTTAACCAGAGATTGCATCTTGTTGTAAAAGATTGTCTTAAATTTTAAGTGAAGGAAAAGATTTTTTGGTTTTTTTTCTTCCCTTAGGCAATGCGGGAATATACCCCGGCTGTTGCCCTATCGGTGGTGTGGTCACTACGACACCATTGTTTTTTTTTTTAAATTACATAAAAATATTAAATACTCTTTTGAAAATTAAAAATCAATTTTTATATCTTCAGGTCACAGGGCCGAAGCGTGGGGTTTTTTGACCATATTTATAATCATCAATTAATTTTTTTGTATTAACATTTGAAAAATTATTTTATTTATAAAAAATAATTAATAATTAATTTTAATGCAAAACGTTTTATTCTAAAACTTTTTATTTAATACATCATTGTTTGTTAGAAATTAAACAATTAAGAAGTACAAAACATTTGAAAATTCATTCAAAAACTGTTTTGATATATATAATACTTTTAAATGTCAATAATTTATCTATGGATAAAAGAAAAACTAAACTTAAAGCTTTTTCTGATTTTTATTTTGACTCATGAGTTTGAGTTTAAATAGTAATGATGAATTAAAAAGTATTTATTTTAATATTATTGATTTTTTTATTGATTCTTTTGATAATAGATTTTTTACCGATATTTATTTAGAATCTTTATAGATTTGATTATCCTTTTTTTAGATACAAATTAGAGCCTCTTTTAAAAATAAGTAATATTGATAAAAATTAATTATCTAAAAAAAATGACTTAGCCAAAAATTCTTTAATAAGAAAACTTAGTATTTACAAAGAATGTGTTACTAATGATTTTGTTAAATTTTTATATGATTACAAAGATGCGTTTTCTAATCTATTTAACATTTTATCTATAAGTTTGTTATTTGGCTCTTCAACGTCGAGTTGTGAGACCACATTTTCTTCTTTAGAAGGATAATAATTTCTAGCAGGTTGGCAAGTAGTGACCTGCCTAAAGGTGATTTGGTGTTTCTAGGACACGAAAAATTATTAACTGGGGCGTTGAATTTTGATGAATTTTATAAATTAAACTAAACAACCTCTAGCATAAAATTGTTAGATTAATACAGTGCACTGCTCATAATCTAATTACACTGGTCGACAAGAATTTTAGACCAACAACCTGAAAAATGTTTCTAGTGCAGTTTTTTTTGCTGAACATCATGGTTTTTTCCGTTTTTTTCTACCTGATCTGGTTTTTATTTTATTCGGTGTTAAAGTTGCCAAAATGTGCATTTTTGGCACATTTTGACCTTAATTTACACCATTAAAAAATAATAAATTATATAAACTTTTTATATTAAAAAAAAGCTTAAATCTTTATCTATTCAAATATATAATTATTTTTTTTTAATGTATTTAAAAAACAATTTAAAAACATACCTTATTTTATTTTATTTAATTTCTAGACCCATTGACGCCTTCGATGCTGCTTATGCATCGCTTCTTTCTTTCTCTCTCTCCCTCACTCTTTACGCGAAATATTAACATTTATAGAGAAAATTTATAAAAAATGAGATTTCAGGGTAATTTCAAAGCAGGCCCGATTCTAGTTTTCTCCATTTGGGGTGGCAAAAAAAACTCTTGGGGTGGCAGTAAAAAATTATTTGCCGCCGGGCATCTGGTACTAAATTCCAAGTTTCGAAATTTATTTAAATAATTCGATATTTATATAGGGCATAAAAACGTCAGGCCAGGATAAAAACATTTTTGTTTCGGGCTGGTTCAAATGTAAAAACTTTTAATACTGGTTTCGACCCGTTGAGGGCACTTATACAAAGTTTAATTGTTTAAACTGATGAAAGAGACGTGAGCAAATACACTTGTTTCGCACAGTTAAGGGGGCGGGGGCTAAACAATTGCAATTAACTCTTTTTACACATCTAAACGAATACAATTTCATCATTTTTGGATTTTAAACTAAACCAGCTGATGTATTATAATTTTATTGAAATAAAAACAATTAAACTAAAAACTATTAAACGAATTTAAATGACTCAATTAGAACTAATTAAAACAAAAAAAATACTAAACATTTTTTTCCGTCACTTTGTAGGCTTAATTATACCACAAAAGTTAAACAAAAATGAAATTTAACCCAAAAAAGAACCAAACTAACTTTATAAAATAGAAAGAAATTGAATCAAACAGAAAACTTAACACACACACTATAACAAAAAATAAAGAGAGAGAGAGAGAGAAAGAAGCGATGCATAAGCAGCATTGAAGGCGTCAATGGGTCTAGAAATTAAATAAAATAAAATAAGGTAGGTGTTTAAATTTCGTTTTTTAAAAAAAGTAAAATACATAAAAAAAAATAATTATATATTTGAATAGATAAAAATTTAAGCTTTTTATCAATATAAAAAGTTAATATAATTTATAATTTTTTAATGGTGTAAATTAAGGTCAAAATGTGCCAAAAATGCACATTTTGGCAACTTTAACATCGAATAAAATAAAAACCAGATCAGGTAGGAAAAAACGAAAAAACCATGATAATCAGCAGAAAAAACTGCACTAGAAACATTTTTCAGGTTGTTGGTCTAAGATATGAAGTCATAATTTGTCGACCAGTGTTATTGCTTACTATTTTAAGACATGATTGCAAATTTTTGTTATGCTCATTTAACGTTTATGTTCATGTTTTATTTAATTTTTTACCCTAATATTAATTATTAGTAATATATAACCAGTGTTCTTTCATAAATATTCTTCATATTAGCATACTTATACAATTTGTGATAATCAATCTTATTTTACTATTCATTTTCAAAAATCCAAAGTTTTATATAATTCATTTTTATCATTCATATATATCATATTTTTAATTTTCAATGCCCATTGATACCAAATGATAAAATTATACTTAATTAATTTCCAAATCTCATCTTTTTAAGCAATTGATATTAGTGAAAACAATTAATTTTAATTCACATATACAATTTATAAACGCAATCATTACACAGGTCAACAAATATTTATGTCAGAAACGTGATTATTATGAAAACATAAAAGAATGCATCTCCGTGATGGCCTAATCTCATATATGTTTAATTTTCATAGTTTCTTCCGTCTTTGGCTCCTTAGATCCATCTTTAACGAAAAATTGCCTTTTTGACCAAATTGACAGATCTAAATATACCCTCAAAAGAAAAAATTAAAATGTCTTTATTGCATATTAAAATCCCTTGTAACTTATATTTTTAATCACAAATAATGGAAATTTTTTTTATTAATATATCAAGCTTACATCGGCATTTAGATAATACAAAATATTTCGCATCCAAACTTAAATAGGACACGTTTTTTATCCTTTTTTTCTTTAATCTTCAATGTTTAAAACTGACTTATTAAGTTTGATTAGGAAAAACGGTAAACGGATTTGATATTCCTTAAGATGGCAGGTTTGATCTTTGTAGTTAACTCATAACTCTCAAAAAATTGTTGACCTGTGTTATTTTTAATTTATTGAATATAATAAATTACTATTAATTTGTTAAAAATAAAAATTTTGAACATGGATTCAATTATTGTACATGTAAATTTTTTGCCGTGACCGAAGGCGGCAAAAAAAAATTTCTGCCCCCCCCCCCCCCACGAGTTTTTTTTTGCCCCCATAAAGTGGAAAACTAGAATCGGGCCTGGTGTCGTTATTTTATTTTAGCATTGAAACTTTGTAACTATTAGCTCTAATATTGCGTGATGGCTCATTGCATATTAAAATTCCTTGTAACTTATATTTTTAATCACAAATAATGGAAATTTTTTTTATTAATATATCAAGCTTACATCGGCATTTAGATAATACAAAATATTTCGCATCCAAACTTAAATACGACACGTTTTTTATCCTTTTTTTCTTTAATCTTCAATGTTTAAAACTGACTTATTAAGTTTAATTAGGAAAAACGGTAAACGGATTTGATATTCCTTAAGATGGCAGGTTTGATCTTTGTAGTTAACTCATAACTCTCAAAAAATTGTTGACCTGTGTTATTTTTTATTTTTTGAATATAATAAATTACTATTAATTTGTTAAAAATAAAAATTTTGAACATGGATCCAATTGTTGTACATGTAAATTATTTGCCGTGACCGAAGGCGGCAAAAAGAAATTTCTGCCCCCCCCCCCCCCACGAGTTTTTTTTTGCCCCCATAAAGTGGAAAACTAGAATCCCTGGTGTCGTTATTTTATTTTAGCATTGAAACTTTGTAACTATTAGCTCTAATATTGATGGCTCAATTTGTTCGGGGTAGAGAAGAACTGTAAATTCTCTAACATTAAAATCAATTTGTAATTCCATATTAGAACCTCTTCCAGGAAGGTACGTGAAACCAGAGGTAACGATTGTGAATAATACAGCACAAGTGTCGTGGCCCACTCTTAACAATTATGGGAATGAACAACGACTAGTCCAGCTATTTAAAACAGAAAGTTGGGCGTCAAATTTTGTTGGCACCTGCGTATACACAGCAAATGTAATGCGTTTACAATAATTATTCTGTGACAATATTTATTAAAAAATAATTAACTTTATTTTTATTTATATTTTAGAATCAATTTGTAACTTGTTTGGTCATTTTTGCTAAATATATATAAAATTAAATATACAGAAAATGGCGACATATTCAGATAAAAGCTATGAGGAAAACAAAAATTACACCTATAGTGTGATCGTCAAATTTAAGAATTGGCAAATGTATTATGGAATTGAGAGCGATCCGATTTATTTAGAAAATGGAGTGCTTAAGAAGTATTAGTGACTTTTTAACTACGTAAGTAAGTATATTTAAAAAAAATGATTAGAGTTTTTTTTGAAAAATCTAATAGCTTTTTTTCAGGGGCAATACATTACAAAATATTTGCTTTTAAAATTATAAAATTATCACACGAACTACAATAAAATAATAAAAATATATTTTGAACTACGGTCATTTTCTCTAATCGATTGTTGTACTAATTGTCCCTCACTATGCAAATAAAAAAATCTATAATAACACTTTGTGTTCGATAATCCCAAAAGTAGTAAAGGCTTTGAGCAGTTCCACTTTATTGATACTGGTCAGCGTAATATCCTTCTTCAATGCAAAAACATAATTGCAATTAGCTCTCCCACCTTTACATTTTTTTTTAAAATAAAAATGTAGGATTTAAAATTATTAGCTATACAAAGTTAGAATTTTATAAAAGGTTTCAGAAAATAATGGATGTTTACAAATTTTATTCAATAAATATTACTATTTTACAGTTTTTTTATATTCTAGATATACACTACTCTAATATGATACATTTTAATAATTTTATAAAATTTTATTAATGGTGATTGTGTAAATTTTTTAATGAATAAAACAAATTAGCAGTATAATTTTAGGGAAATTCAAACACATATCATATAGGATATATAAAAACTGCCAAAGGCGTGCGGGATAAATTCATGCAATTAGTGCGGAAGCTCTTTGCGCCCGGACATGTTAATTCTTTAAACCACGGAATGCTTGATAGAAACCGAAAATGCGGCCTTATTTTGTATTATTGATATGATTGCATTGTTAGTTTTTTACAATGCTTAAATTTATATAACATATACACATGGGAATAGGTATCTTGAAGGGTTTACATAGGCAATTATTGATTATCATTATTTTTAAAAATTAACATTACAATTTAACACACTGAGGGGCAAGGATTTGATGCAAGTGTACCAAATATATTATGTACATATACCAGTAATTCACATGCCTGAAATAAACGGAGTAATTTAAAAAACAGTGGCTGTTGAGGGGTGTAAGAGCAAAAGAAATTATGCAGTTTTACGACCGATAAAATAAATATTATTTCAGAATTCAAATTTCCTATTATCTTCCCTGAATATCTACAAAAACCGTCATTTTTGGGCAATCATCATCTGTTACATTTTGAACATGAAAAGGGGTCTATCAAAAACAATACTTATATGACCTTCTTTGTCAAATTCATAAGTTGAAATTAATTAAATCCGATAATTAATTTTATATGGTAAAAAGTTTTAATTTACAATTACAAAACCAATCAGTTGGAACTAGGTCCAAGCTAAATTTATAATTACAATAAGGGCTAAACATTCAATGGCAGTGTGCGCAAAAAAACTACAATAAATTAGACTTAGTAATGATAAATTCCATGTTAAAGTTAAGAAAAAAAATACAATGAAGCAAACTTTGTTATTTTTGGCCAAATATTTTTTTTTTAATAATTAAAAAGTTACCGTCCAAACTCTGTGAGTTTTATGAGGGAACTTTGTTTGGGTTAAGGTTAATGAGAAAAATTATATATCATGGGTATTACGTAATAAGGTATAAAAAATTTTGAAACGTAGGTAAAAAAATTTTACCCGTCTGGTTAAAGGAACCCTAGGTGAGATGACCCCCTTTTCAACCGAAATTTTTGTTGGATTATACGAAGGTATTAAACCAGTAATAATTTAGCAGGCCACCTGTCATATAAAATTCCAGCTTTAGTGAGATAAAGGTGACTATAAATTACACAGGTCAACAAATATCAATGGAAAATATGAAAACATAAAAGCATATTTCCCACGATGGCCTTATCTTATATATATTATCCACGTAGTTCTTCCGCCTTCGGCTCCTTAGATACAACCATATTAAAAAAATGGCCTATTTTGACCAAATTGACAGATTCTGCGACCTCGAGATTACTCTAATAAAAAAGTAATTTAAGACTTTTTTCATATAA
The DNA here is from genome assembly GCA_030555515.1 of Acutogordius australiensis. Taxonomy (NCBI): domain Eukaryota; kingdom Metazoa; phylum Nematomorpha; class Gordioida; order Gordea; family Gordiidae; genus Acutogordius; species Acutogordius australiensis. Next base: position 12,531,988 of record CM060245.1, read on the forward strand.
ACTTATATTATCTTAAAATATTAAAAAATAAATTTTTTAGTATATTAGGCTTAGATACACTATTTCGCTTCCGAACTCAAAAACGACCTAATATATATTTAGTTTTTAATAAAAATATTATTTAAAGTTTGAATTTATCAGTGAAGCTGTGTGAATATGCAAAAAAATTTCAATTTATTTTTTAATTTTTTTTTGACTTTTTTGATATTTTTTCTAAAATTGTCCATGTTTATAGACTTAAGTATGATTAGAAAACCGGGAAACTTTAACCGATTTGAAAATCCTTAAGATGGCAGGTCTGTAGTTAGCTCCTCAAAAATTTGTTGTTATGTTATAAACACCGAACTCATGTAATAATAATTATACACAATTTAAAAAATTTATCTTAAAGAACTTTTATCTGAAATTTATATTGCTAATAATTAGGATTGCAGTTGTTTGTTATAGTGCCTTTTATGTCAGGAAAAATTTTAACAATTTTTTCATTGAATTTTAGGCCTTTCTAATTCCAATTCTTAATATATTTGAGCCTTGTCTTTTACTGGTCGGTTTTAAGCTACTGTTTGGACTTGGAAACTGCCCGATACTTTAAGGTATAATTGGGAATGCCAAGATAATTATTTTGTCTAACATATATGGTAAACTAAAGCTAAATAAAGCCGTCTGCTAAATAATTTTTTGTTCCTAAAATTTCTAAAATTTTTAATGGTAAGATTGAGTTTATTGATTAAAATAGCAAAGTGTAGAATAATGTAACTGTGGTGTAAAATCGTAATAATGATGTAAAATCGTAATAATGATGTAAAATCGTAATAATGATAATTTATCGGAAAATTAGCTGTTTATATAATGTATATGTATTAAGTTCTTGGCAAGGGATATTACTTAATATAAACCTTTTGGCATAAATCAAACTTATAGTAATGGAAAGTTTTAACGCCAAGTTGTAAATTATAAAGTCGTAAAAGCGATCAAATTTTAACCATTTAACTTAGATAATTAATCATAAACTTTATTAACTATAATTTATTACTAGTATATTATAGCGCGTAAAATTAGAACAAAATCCATCAGTCACTATGACACCTTACCCTATAAAAAAGTATAGCGTAAGCTATCTGTATCAATTATAAGAATTAATGTGAATGTGACCCGTAGATTAAAACTATTTGTAACTAGTTGTTTTTATCGTAGCCGAGTATTCTCACAGTCGTTAGATCATTTGTGATTGTCGTCTTGGTTGAGTATCACTTACTAACTATCCAGTACGTGGGCATTGTAAGGTTTGGTTTAGGTTTAAAATTTTTACTAACTTTTAATTATCAAGAACTTTCTGATTCTAATCATACAAAGGTGGTTTTTGCTTTGCTTTCAGTTAAAACTTTTTAAATAATTTTACAATTTATGCTTTCAACGTAACCCTAGTTTTATAATATATGCGGCTAATTTTAATTATACTTATTTAGTATGCCGACTTAATTCTTCCGTCATAGCGGGTATATCACCGTCAAGCGGGAAATAATAACTTTGGGCATAATTTAACGTTGGTTTAAATAAGCAACCTATAAAAGGAAAAATATCATACTAAACACTCTGGACTGTCCACCTGCCAACTTCGGACAAAATGTCACGGTTCTTTATGCTTGATAATTAAGAAAAATTGAAAAATAAAGATTTATGTTTAAACTACGTACAATTGACGTTATTCATATTTTTAATCCATAAGGATTATCTAATTATATAGACATTTATGCTTTCCTGTCCACTGCTAAAAATTATTTTGACCATATAAGGTTTATATATGCAGTATTTGGATTGGAGCAATCTTTCTTATTTATCATGCCATTACTTAAATAATTTTTTTGTATTTTTATATTGTACGTGAACCTTTTAAAATTTAAATTGTAAAAAACTTGGGTTTTAATATTACTTATGAAAATCTTAGCGTCTGACGCAACGCTTTAATAGCATGGCGAGCGTCATAGGCTGAAAAATATTGGAAACTTGCCAAACTTAATTGGTCGAATTTAATTGACTATGAACAACTATAAAAATTGTCCATGTGGGTATATCTTTATTAATAGTTTATACCATCACGAATATGTTTGAAAATTTCCGAAAAATATACTGGATACTTTGTAACTGAATAGTTATACTTACTGTAAACTTATTAGTGTTTGAATAATTATTCTTACTGTATGCTTTAAACAGTGTTAATTAGTAGCGGACTCTAACGTCCTCTACATGCCTTATTACTATTGATTTATCCTGTGCTAGAATTTCAAGCACCCGAGACCCTTTAGAAGAGATTTCTTCTCCCATGAGCCACTTGGGACGCTTTTTGTTATGTGATAGGTACCAATTTTGCCCTTTAACATACTTAGTGTTAGCTATGCTCTCTTTATGACCTATAATTTCGTTGGGAAGTCTAATTTTTCGTCCTAAAAACTTTTCCGAAATTGATGGTTGGTTGTACGACCCTACTGCATTGCGGTATACTTGGTATAACCATGTCCCATTTTTTTCATGTTGATGTAATTTTAACCATTTTTTAGCCATTCCAACCGATCTCTCAGCTAGTCCATTTGAACTAGGATGATGTGGTGGAGTAAAAATTAGTTCGATATTCCATTTGTCACAAAATGTTTTAAACTCTTGTGAGGTAAACGCAGTACCGTTGTCGGTTACTATTGTTTCCGGGAATCCAAATTGACTAATAAGCTTTTTAACGAAATTAATTACTACTTGCGATGTAGTATGGTTAACTTTTATAAAATCTGCCCAGCTAGAAAATGCGTCAGCCACGATTAAATAATTATTTTTATCGAAATCAAAAAAATCTAGGTGTATGCGTTGCCACGCACGTGTACAACTAGGCCATTTCTTAACTTTATCGTGCTTTGGACGTGATGCTATGGAAGCACATGTAATACACCTACGACATACTTCGTTAATTTCATTATTCATTTTTGGCCACCAGTATTTTTCTCGGGCTTGTTGTACACATTTATCGCGTCCTTGATGTCCTGCATGTAATTCCTGGCTTATCTTATTAGTGAGAGTTCTTGGGATAACTATGAGATCTTGTCGTTGCACTAGCTCGTCTTCCAAGTGTAGTTCGGTCATTACTTTATAATAAATGTTAGACGGGTAAATATGCTCAATCTGACCCTTTAAGTATTTTTTAAGAATACTTAAATCTTCGTCTTTTTCGATCGCATTTATTATATCTTGCCTTGATGCGCAACCTTCATCTAAGATGGAGTTGATTATATCAGGCTTTGTCCCATAATAGCATAGGCGTGATAATGCATCTGGCAAGTTGTTCCATTTACCAGGTATATGTACTAACTCGAGGTTAAAATTTCCCATGAGTAGCTGCCAACGCTGAAATCGTGGAGACAGAAGTAGAACACGGTTGTCCTTTTTTAATAATCCTATGAGAGGTTTATGGTCAGTCCACACTGTAAATCTTTGACCAATCAGATATTCTCTGCATCTCTCTAATCCAAATTGGATAGCTAAGCATTCCTTTTTAATAGTTGAAAACCTGGTTTGTGGGTCTCGAAATATGCGTGAAAAGAAGAGTAGGGGAGACTGGGGCATTACGGCCGATGGGGCAAATAGGCCACTTGCTATATTTCAGTCAAATATAATTCAAAAAATCTAAAGTTTTCATCAAATATTTCTTTTAGTAATTAGTGAGCATACAATAAATTTTTATTAAGAAAAAATTTATTTCAAAAAAGATATTTAAAAAAAACTGTTTTTTTGGAGTTTTTAACGATATTTTTAGGGTCATTGTTTTTCGTCTAATTTTTTTTTACTATAGATAAAATAATAAAACTCAATATTTTTTAGTTTAAAAAACATCTAGCATTACAATGATATAAGTTTTATATGATAAAAATTTAAATTAATATGTTTAATTTTTAAAATTTAGAGTTTACTCCTAGTGGGGCATTGCGGCCAGGGGCAAATCGGCCACATTATCATATAATTTTCATTTAATATTTTTGATTTGATAAATTTACATGGTGAAAAATTATAAATTAAAAAAGACAAAAAAGGTATGTGCCCAACATGATACTTTATATGTTTATCATAATTAACTTTAAATATTTTGTATAAATTTGAATAAATAATTGTAAGTAGTCTTTGAAATGCGCAGTAACAATAGGAACAGCTGATTTCCGGTATTAAAAAGAGTTCTAAAATTTCCCAAAGCAATGTTCACTCCGCCAAAGATATTTTTAAAAACCTTTATTGTCTTTAAAATGAAATAAATAGAGGTGGCCGAATTGCCCCTACCTAATGGCCGTAATGCCCCATGCCTGACCGATTTACCCCATTTTTTTATTTTTATTAAAATTCAAATAACTCCAAACTGATTCAATTTTTTTTTTAAAAAATTTTATTGTAAAGAAAGGTGCCCTGCATCTATAATTTGGTATAAAAATTTTTGTCCTAGCTATGATATTTCATTTTCTAGAAGACTTTGAATTTTACCTGGCCGCAATGCCCCAGTCTCCCCTATAGGTCTATTTATTGTTTTATACTTTTGTAATAGCGTGCCACCGACTCCATGAGTAGACGCATCTACCGCTAAAATTAAAGGATAGTCGGGGTTGAAGCTTGCTAAGACTTGCGGGTGGGTTAAAATGTCCTTCGCCGATTCAAACTTCTTATGATGTAAATCTGTCCAGATAAAAGGAACATCCTTTTTACAAAAATTGTAAAGTGGTGCCGAAATTTCCTTGTAATCTGGAATAAACCTGCGATAATAACCTAAAGTACCGAGTATTGAGAGGAGTTCAGCTTTGTTGTTAGGATCTCTCATTTTCATCAACGCTTCGGTCTTTTGAGGTAAAGGTCTGATACCTTGCGCACTAATCTCATGTAAATAACTTATTTATTCCAAAAGAAATAAGCATTTGTTTTGACCTAATCTCATCCCCTTTTTCTTGATGCGACCTAATGCGATAGAAAGTCTTGCATTGTGTTCATGCATCGTTCGGCCAAAGATAAGTATGTCATCTAGATAGGCAAAAACACCTTCTAGGTCTCCAAATATCAGCGACATTGCCCTTTGAAATATTTGTGTCGATGCTGAGAGTCCAAAGGGTAATCGTAAAAATTGAAAAAGACCTAAGTGCGTATTTATTGTCAAAACGTTGACGCTTTCTTCTGATAATGCTAATTGAAGATGGGCTTGTGAAAAATCAAGTTTGCTAAAAAATCTAGCTCCAGCAAAACGCGAAATTATTTCAACCTAGGCAACGGATAGGTTACTTTTTCTAATTTATTAACTGTTAACCTAAAATCTGCGCAAATGAGTAACTTTTTATTTTCTTTTTGGATGGGTACTAAAGGAGTTGCCCAACTACTATATTCAACTGGTCTAAGTACGCCTAAATTTTGCCAATCTAATAAAATTGATTTTACTTTGTCCAACCAAGCGAATGGAATTCTGCGACAAGGGAGGTAAATAGGTCTGGCGTCCGGTAAAATTGGTAACTAATCCTTCAAATAAATCCTTAAACTCAATTAACCAGTTTTTAATAAAGTCTTTTGCTTCTGTACTTGTAATGTCCTTAAAATAAAATTGATTTAATTCTATATTAACCTTTCTAAAATATCAAATTTAGAAAATTATTCTGAAATAAAAAATGAATAATTGGCCATCCTATAATTATTACTGTTTCAAAATCTACAATATAAAATTTCGTTGTCGAAGATATATTATTTATGTAAATATTTACGTCTATGAACCTTAAAGGTCTAAAATTATCTCCTGACACAGTTTTAAAGATTTGATTACAATTATTTATTTTAGAATATGGAAATATTTTTTTAAAAGTACTCAAACTTGTTAAGGATACAGCGGCTCCCGTATCGAATAAGATTTTATATTTAATTTGATTAATAAATATAACTTGTTCAGGAGACAGTTTCTTGACTAATTGCTATTAACCTTGACCTTGCTGCGCTTGCGGGCGTTGTGGCCTACAAGTGCATCCCCCACCTTGATTATACGATCTATAACCTTGGTTATACGGTCTATAACTTTGATTAAACGGTCTATTATAACCACCTCTAAAGTTACTAACCCGTACAATTTGATCAATTTTGAATAATTTGACATAATAGTTATGAAAACTAAAAGGGCTAAAGTTGGGCTCCTTTAAAAGGAATCCTAGTTCAAGACAATATTTATTGTCATAAAACATTATAACGAGTTAATTAGTATTTTTATTATAATTATTCTACTGTCTCGCACTATTAAAGCTAGTAAAAATAATAGAAATAAAATAAAATATATGTGGTTACCTATTTTGTTTTTTATCTTGAATTGAATAAATTAATATTGATTGGGTGGGAACACCACTAAATTGGTATCAGATTGAGTTTATTGATTAAAATAGCAAAGTGTAGAAAAATGTAATTGTGGTGTAAAATCGTAATAATGATGTAAAATCGTAATAATGATGTAAAATCGTAATAATGATAATTTATCGGAAAATTAGCTGTTTATATAATGTATATGTATTAAGTTCTTGGCAAGGGATATTACTTAATATAAACCTTTCGGCATAAATCAAACTTATAGTAATGGAAAGTTTTAACGCCAAGTTGTAAATTTTAAAGTCGTAAAAGCGAACAAATTTTAACCATTTAACTTAGATAATTAATCATAAACTTTATTAACTATAATTTATTACTAGTATATTTTAGCGCGGGGTAAAATTAGAACAAAATTATCGTAAATCCATCAGTCACTAAGACAATTTTCTATTATACAAAGCGCTTTTTTAACATCCTCTAACAATGGCGCCAAACCTTTAACGCAATATGCATTACGATAACAACTACCATGTTTTTTAGCTCATTTTTTAAAAAATTGAAATGCAATGAGACATGGTTGAAAGTTATTTGTAAAGATCTGAATTGATTTGATTTATTTTGCCCATATAATTGTCAAAAATTTTCGATAGAAGTTTAAATTTTTATCTATTTTAAAAACTAATTATAACTTAACCTACTTTTTCTAAATTTTAATATTGAACTTTTTATAAGGCTAGCCGTTTTTAGATTTGAATAAAACAAATATTTAAATGTAATAGGCAGAAAAAGGGACATTATAAATTTTCTTTATTCGGTAGGATTTTTAAACACGAAAAAAAAATTAAAATTCCTACAAATTTATCTATAAATTATTAAAAGGGTATATAAATAGCATTTATAAGTACTGGCTTTATTTATCTTTTTAACCTATTTAGTAGGTCACTTATATATGTATTATTTTAGATCGACAACTTTTTCCATCAATTGGCCTCATTCCGAGTCGAAATTCTATCCATTAGAGAGCGGGAAAAGGAGGAAGAAGCAAACCCTAAATCATTCCGTCACTTACCTGTTTTTGATTACGATCAACCTCCGAAACGTTTCGAGCTGGGCTATGACTTAGATCAAACCGAAAAAGAGTGCCATGTTTAAACATTTTTTAATATCCCAATTTCTCTCGAATGGCGTATTCATGAATTTTTATTATCGAACTGTAATAAGTCCTCTACTATTTTTTTAAATACTTATTTGGCATAATAAATTGAATGACTTTTGGATATATAACAATAATCTAATTATTTATTGAATTAAAAAATGAGTGACTAACAAATTTGGTTATTTTTCAGCAAGATTCAATAAAATATCCATAACTCTACAAATTCAAATATTTTTTTTAACAAAAATGAAAAAAACCAAAAGTTCTCATTATTTTTTATTGTTTTGAAATTTTGATTATAAAAAGCTATTTACAGGAATTAGTTGAACAGTTGGAAAAGGAAAAGAAAATTTCAAACATAGCGCCTGTTTTTGATATGCTAATCTTATATGAAGAGAAAGTCAGAGTGCACGAAAAGACGGATATAGAAGCTCAAAAACTTTTGTTTGATCAATGGATTTGTGAACGTGAACAAAATTTAGAAAATCAAGTAATGCATATATGATAATTTGTATATTTTTATTTATTATTATTAATTACATATGTTGACAAATAAAATAAAATGCTTATTATGGCCTAATTTCTCATATTTTCCATTTCTCTAATTATCTTTTGCCTTTGGCTATTTTTTAGGTATCAAAAAATGGCCTGTTGTGGCTTTTAAAAAGAAATATTAAAAGAATTTTTTTTACATTAAAATCATTAGTAACTTATATTTTTTGACTCAAATAATGAGAAATTAAATTTTTAGGAATATCACTTACATTAACATTTAGATTATACAATATATTTGGCATTTCAATAAAGGATACACAATATATCATCGGCTCAAATATAGAATTTTAAATTTAGCAGTGTAGCTGTTTTAAACAAAAATATTTTTTGTTTTTATTGAACATTTTTTTGAAAATTTTTTAAGGTTTATAGCTGAATTAAAAAGTTGATTAGAAAAAACGGTGAACGGATTTGAAATAAGAGGTGGGTTTAATCTATTTTGTTAGCTCATAACTCGAAAATTTGTTGACCTGTTTTATAATTATAATCTATTCCTTATTGTGTAATTTTCGCCCAAAAATCAATTTTTATATATTTTAGTAAAAGTCCAATATATTTCAAAGGTATAGTTTAATGAAAAGATACCGGGGGGAAATTTTGTTGAGGGGGTGTTATTTTTATGATCATATTAGAAATTATTCCTTTACCCTTATTTTGATTTATTATGCCGAAGGCACTAGCCTGTATCACAATTTGTATAAAGGCACGTGCAAATTGAGTTTTTATTTTCGTAAATTTTGAAAATTCTGAAAACGTTAAAAATTTATTTTTTTTTAAATTTTTTTAAAAAATTTTTATTTCAGAAAAAGCATTTTAAGTGCATATTTTAAATTTGGCAACTTTTAAAAAATTTGCTTTTTATTACAGAAATATTTTTTTTTCAAAATTTTAAAAATTTCACGAAAATAAAAACTCACTTTGCACGTGCCCTAAACAACACTAAAAGCAACATAAATTTTAAACGATTGAGATAAGAATTTTCAGGCAAAAACAAAATCCTTTTACTCGTCAATTTTATCATGCACAATAATTTTTATAATTCGTAATTCATTATTTACTAATCCATGTTAATACATGTATTATTTAGATTAAAGAACACTTTAGAGATCTCAAATTGCGTGAAATTGCCGAGACGCGTCAAAAATGAGGAGGAAAAATTTGTTACGTTCTTCGAGCGGGAAAAGGAGATTAAAATGTTGCTAGATAAATCCGGGAAAAGTCGAGATTTGATTAAACGTAAAAATGCTCCGGCTCCTGACCCCGGCGATAAATTCAGATCTTCGTTCAAATTGACCGATTAGAATTATTTCGTTTATTTAAATTTCTTCCAAAAATATATTTAAAACAGAAAATATTTTATATATTACTATTTACATATATCGTCAACTAACAATTTTATTTAAAATTCAAAGTCTGATAATATTTTTAAATCAATGGTAATAAAACAGATTTAAACCATTGTGTCAACATATTGTTAGAACATCGGCGCGTGTCGTATAGCCAAAATATTGGATTTGATATAAATATTTATTATGTTATATTATATATCTGAATATAATTCTAATTCGGTTTATATACATTTAGTCAAGGGCATTTATTGACCGCAGGACTAAATAATAAATGTTAAAATTTGAAATCTAAAATACTCAATTATAAACAAGGTCAATTAAATCAATATTAAACAAAGCTAAATATATTCAATATACCTCAAGGTTTATTAAAAGGTTAACCAGATCAATTACCAACATAGACAATTAAGGTTTATCAAAAAGGTCAATTAGATAAATTATCACAAGGACAATTAAGGTTTATCAAAAATGTCAATTAGAATAATTACCAACACATATATCAATTAATGTCAGAAAAAATTAGTCGTTGAAAACTTAAAAGAATGTTTCCCCATGATAGCCTTATCCCATATATATTTTCCTTTTTTCTTAGTTTCTTCCGCCTTCGGCTGCTTAGATCCGGCCATAAAAATGGCCTTTTTTGACAATTCACATCTTAATATACTTTAAAAAGAAAAAATTTTAGATGCATTTAAAAATCTCTTGTAACCTATATTTATCATCACAATTGGAAATTTTATAAATCAAACTCTTATACCAGCATTTAGATTTTTTTTTTACATTGTTAGCTTTTTGCCATTGAGGCAGTGAGCTCTTTCAATTTAAGTCTCCATTTGTTTCTATCTCTACACTCATTTCTATTTAGATTGTGACATCTCAGACTAGCGTCTACTCTTTGAGACCAGGTGAGTTTAGGTCTGCCCCTTTTATTCTTGCCTTGCACTTCAATTGCATTTACCAGATTGCTTAGATACCCGTCTTTTTGCCTCATAACGTGTCCAAACCATCGGAGTCTGTTGATTTCGACTTTATTTTGTATGGGTGTTATGTGTAAACTTCCAAGTATATGATCGTTGCGGATCTTGTCTTTGCGAGTCACCCCGAGAAACATCCGTAGCATGCGCATTTCCATCGTTTGTAGTATTCTTTCATCGCTTTTCCTTAACGCTGTTGTTTCTAAGCCGTATGTTATGCCGGTTGTACTATGCTTGAGTAAGCCTTGCCTTTAATTTTTATTGGTATATTTTTGTCGAACAGGACACCTGTCAACGATCTCCATTTTAGCCACCCAATTTTGAGTTTGTTCCTAACTTCTTGCTCGACGTTTTCATCGGATTGTAGGTAAGCACCTAGGTAGGTGGCTGTTGGCTTTGATTTGAGAGACCAGTCATCGTTAATTACCAGTTGTTCACCTTCTGAGCCTCCGAAAACTATCAATTCAGTTTTGTCTTTGTTAAATTTTAGGCCTAGCTTTTCAATCGCTTTTATCCAATTATTCAGACTTTCACACATCTTCTGCGGGTTTTCAGCCATTAGTAGAATGTCGTCAGCGTACAGTATGTGCCACGGTGGATTTGTGGCAACGCTCTTTGAGATCACGTCCATCACCGCGATGAATAGTAGGGGACTTAGGGCTTTAAAAGTATGTGACATTAGTTTGATGCCTCTGTAATTGTGGCAGTCAAATGCGTCGCCTTTATTTTTGAAGATTGGAATAATGTAGCTTTCTTGCCAATTCGGAGGTATTTTCTGATATGTTAATATCGAATTGAATAGAGTCGTTAACGCCGAAATTCCCTCATCTCCTAAAGATTTCCAGCACTCAATGGGTATGTTGTCGGGACCTGTCGCTTTCCCGTTTGAACACTTTTTGAGCTGAAGGCTGACTTCTGATTTTGAGATTGGTGGTATTAGGTTACAGTTTGGGGGTATCTCCTCGAGCTCAATTCTATTTGTGTCGCTGTTCAGTAATTCATTAAAGTATTCTTTCCAACGCTCCAGTACCTTTGTTTGATCTACGAGAAGCTTGCCTTCTTTGTTATTGATGAACTTTACGTTTCCGTCTCAATCTCTTGAGGGTCTTTCACGTTGCTTTGCCATCTTGTATACCAAATTTTGCCCACTTTTGGTGGCCATCTTCTTGTATGCTTGTTCATATACTTTCTTTTTCGCTTCTCGTACGACATTTCTCACAACTTTGCATTGTTCTTTGTCAAGCTTGTCGTTGGTCAGTTGACTCTTTTTCCATCGTTGGAGCAGCTTTTTCTTTTCTGATATTTCCCTTTCAACTCTTTCATTCCACCACCATGTAATTCTTCTCTTATCACGCCCACCTTTTGTGGTTCCAAGTATTTCTTTCCCGGCCCCTTGAGTTTTGAAGATAACTCGCACCAGAACTGCATAGGATTTGGTATGATTTCGCAATTGTATTCGCTGTCAAGGTTGCAGGTGATTGCGAAGGCTTCGTTTCTCTCCTTGAGCTTTGACCATTTGATTTGGGGAACAAATTCTGTTTTGCTGAGCCTATGTTTCTGGCGCTGAAACGTAAAGTCCATAACCAGGAGCTGATGCTGCGCAGATATGGTTTCTGGGATGATTTTGCAATCTTTGATTCGTTTAAGCTGTCGTCTCGAAACTAGCATAAAGTCTATTTGAAATTGATTGGAACCACTTTGGTAGGTAATGAGATGGGATCTTCTTTTGCTGAAGAAGGTGTTGGCAATGGCCATGTCGAAAGCTTGGGCAAATCTTAGCAAGTGCCCTCCGTCATCATTGATCACTCCATAACCTTTGCCTCCGTGAACTCTTTCGTACCCCACATTTTCTTCTCCTACATGAGCATTAAAATCCCCTCCAATCATTGTCAGTTCCTCGTTTGGTATGTCCATCAGCACTGCTTCTAGTATTTCACGAAACTCTTCCTTTTCTTGGTTCGTAAGATTTGTTTGGGGTGCATACACCGAGATAACGTTGGTGACTTTGCCTTCAATAACCAGTTTGATTGCTATGATTCGCTCAGAAGCTCTGTTAACTTTAACAACTGTTGTAATTAGTTCTTGCGCTAGTATTATCCCAACTCCGTTACGATGGTTTTCCTTTCCATTGTAGAACATCTTGTATCCTAAGCCCATCATCAACGCCTTTGAGCCTTTCATCTTGGTTTCTTGCACACACATCACATCAATCCGCCTTTTAGCTAGCATGTCCGCCACTTCTGCCATCTTTCCCTTCATCGTTCCCACGTTTAAACTTGCAAATCTAATGGTTTTTTGTTTTGCTTGGACCCTAATGTTTCTTCTCACTTGATGCGGGCCAGATGCACCAAGCGCGTCGCATACAGGGGACGCCTTAACGTTTGGTTTTTCATATTGTTTGGTTGTGTTCATTTTGTTTTTGTTCAGTTCGGGATTTTCACACCCGCCTTCTGAGGGCTGACGGTGACCCAGATTTGACTCTGGACTCCCTAGGCATCATCGTTTAGGGCCTACTGCCTTGTAGGTCACCAGTAGTCATGTGGCTACTCTCTTGCTAAAACTTTCTCCTGAAAATAAAATCTGCCTTCGCCGGGATTAGAACCCCAAACCTTCTAGGCTTATTCAGGCTACAAGCAAGCGCTCTGCCACTACACTATATGCCGATTATACCAGCATTTAGATAATACTAAATATTTTGCGTACAAATTGAATTGACACATATATTATCGGTTTTTTATAAAAATATTATTATTTGAAGTTTAAATTTAACAGTTTAGCGCTTGTGAATATGCAAAAAAAAATTAATTTATTTGCTTTTTTAAATATTTTTTTTAACCTTTTTTTTTTGATCTCTGTAGTTAACTCTCTCAAAAATTTGTTGACCTGTCTTATAAGAATTCCGTAGACTATTGAATAAAATAACAAACATCCGATTATCAAATGAGAGGGCTGGTTGGCCAAATATAAACAGTATTTCTTTTTTCATTATTCATGTGTTTTTTTACATAGTCCGACAAATTTTTGGCGTATGAGCTAATTTAAGTTTGAACTACGAAGGATTTTTTATCTGTTTACCATTTTTTTTATCAGAATTTGTAAGCTAGCTATAAACATTGGAAACTTATGGGAAAGTATTTAAAATGAGACTAAAAAATATTAAAAAAAATTATTTGCATATAAACAGTTAATTTAAATTAAAATTATTATTAAGCTGTAAAAAAGTATCCTACATAAGTATAGGTTGGGATGCAAAATATCCTATATAACCCAGGTCAAAATATCAATGTCAGAAAAAATATGTTTATGAAAACATAAGCATGCATTCCCATAATGGTCTTATTCGTATATATACGTTTTTCGTATTTATTTTCGCCTTCAACTCCTTAGGTGTGTCTCAAAAAAATGGACTTTTTTGACCAAATTGACAGATTTTGCGACCTCGAGAAAACCCTAAAGAAATTCAAGATTTTTTTTTCATTTATAAATTCCTTGTAACTTACATTCATCTCAAATAATAAGAAATTGATTTTTTTAGTATATTTTACATTGGCATCTAGATAAGGTCACGTACAAAGTTCAAAATTTTATTTTAATAAACGCTTATTTTTAAAATTTGCCAAATTTAGTTAATGCACATAAAATGCTTTTTCTTTAAAAAATTTTTATAAAATTTTGAAAAAAAAAATAAAAAGAATTTTTAAAATTTTACGAAAAAGAACTCACATTGCACGTGGCCTAATACAGAAAATTTTGCATCCAAATTTAAAACATTAAATATTATCGTCTGTAATAAACAATGCCAAAAAAACAAAAAAGATTCAAAAACAAATTGAATTTTTTTTAGCATATTTACAACAGCTAAACTGTTAATTTTAAACTTCAAATAAAACTTATTAAAAACCGATAATATATCGTGTCATTTTTAAGTTTGGACGCGAAATATTTTGTATTATTTAAATGCTGATGTAAGGGCTTGATATACTTAAAAATTTTATATCTCAATATTTGTAAATACAAGTTACAAGGGCTTGTTATAAGAAAAAAAAATCTTAAATTTTTTCTTTTAGGGTATTCTTGATCTGTCAATTTGGTCAAAAAAGGCCATTTTTTATATGGACGGATGTAAGGAGTCAAGGCCGGAAGAAACTGAAAATACATATATGAGATAAGGCCATCATGGGGATATATTCTTTTATGTTTTTGTCGTAGCCGAGTAAAATATAAGCCGAGTAAAATATAAATATTTATTCCAATTATTAAAATTATTGAACAAAATCAAAATTCAAAAGGAAAAAATCTATTCTGTAGCAAATTTCGTTTAATTCTTCTTCTCTTTTCTTTCTCCCCTTTGTGCTATCTTCATAGCTAAATAATAAATAAATAATAAATTAAAATAAGTAAAAAACAGTGCTCGTGCCAGTTGGCACGACACCTTCCCATCCAAAAAGACCAAATTCTTCCTAAGGTTTCCTAATCACTCAATCAAATAAAAATTAACAAACACAAAAAAAAAATCTATTCGTACCATAGCCCCCTTTTCAATTACTATGGACAACACACCTCAATTACCGCGGCGGAAATCCTCCCCATAAATATATAGATCTTTATTAACTTCTCAAGCCTAATTACTAAATTTAATGATTAAATTTTCCATGTCTGTCTGATACCACCGGAAACTAATGCTAACTGATTCAACGAAGATCAAACGCACTGATAAAATAAACCAAAACGGAAATAAACGCTCAAAATATAAGCCACACATACACATCGTGCAAAAGAGAGAAGACACTGCCAAACGCTTAAACTCCCTTGCAAGAGATAAAATCTTTAGAAATAAAATACAAAAACAAATGTATTTAACATTAAATCTATGAAACAGAATAACTACAAACTACCGTAACAGTTGCAATAGTATATGGTCATAAAACATTAAAATTCTCATACTAAGTTTCTAACAACTATGGTAAACGCCAAGGCAAATTGCAATACAAAAAAAACTTTATGAGTTTATAGACCACTGCTAATACTCCTCGTTCGATAACTGAATATCTACGCTCCGCATTTTGTAACTTTCTGGAAAATTACTTTACTGGTCGTTCCACATTATCAATTATCTGCAATAAAACTACACCTAAACCTTCTAAAGAAGCATCGACCGCTATTCTGGTCTCTTTATCATGATCAAAACACACTAGTACAGGTTTAGACGTTATCGCGTTTTTAAGCTGTAAAAATCTTTAGTCATGTATTTCCGTCCAATTAAACGGTGTTTTGTCTCTAGTTAGATTATTTAACGGAGCCATTATTTCACCACAGTTTGCAATGAACTTGCGATAGTAACTTATAGCGCCCAAGAAAGACTTTAACGTTTTAACATCTTTAGGTCTTACAAGATTATTGATAGCTTCAACCTTACTTTCAACTAATTTAATTTCATTGTTGCCAATCAAATAACCTAAGTACGTAACTTATTTAACTTCAAACACACTCTTTTCTAAGTTCGCCTTTAAACCGTTTTCTTTTATATGATGCAGCACCGTTTGTAAATGTTCTTTTTTTAATTCATTTTGATAGCTAATTTCCATTAAAACATTTATATTTTTATCCTTTTTAATATTAGTAAATTCTTTACGCATAAAAACATCCCAAAAATAGTTTTCTGGCCCCAAAATACTAATCCAATCCCAGCCTAAAACATTTATAGGACTCCTACTATCTATCCAAATTTTAAAATACCTATTTTCATTTTTAATCGGAAAATTAATTTCAATGAATTCTATAAAAATGATTTTTTCCCCGTTAAATTGTAGAGCAACCAACCGTCCCTGTTTTAAATCTTTATTTTTCCACATTTTCCTAAAAGTGTCTGAATTCATGACCGTTATAGCAGCTCCCGTATCAAATAAAAATTCAGTTTTACGCCCTTCAATATTTACTGTAACATATGGACATGCCGGTTGGCTTGTTAAATTTATAAATATATATTTACTACTCTAAAAAGTTAAATTATCATTTTCGTTATTATTTTTTACATTCGCATCAGCCTTTATTATTGATGGGGTACAGGACTGACTTGTCCCATGCCCCTCTGCACAAAATTTTGATCAGCTTTGTCACGTTCATTAGGCACTATCGGCTGATAACTTAGACTCGTCTGGTTTGTTTTATTTTTGTAAAAACAGTTTTGACTATTATGTCCCAGTCTATTACATACGCCACACTTTGTAAAACTTGACACTTGACCATAATATCGCGATCTAAATTGATTGACAAAACTCGTCTACAATTTGCCGCTATGTGACCAATCTGTTTACAATTATAGCACATTCGGTTATCCCTTAATTTGTTTACATTTACATAATTACAGTCCTTTCTCACATGTCCTTTAAAACCACAAGCATAGCACGTTACATCACCATTTCTACGTCCGGTAGCTAAAGACATAACATTTAATTCATTAGAACAGTCGGGTTCGGCTTGCGCCTCCCCCCTTCTCGACAAACGTCGATCGGGTCCGGCTTTCGCCGCCCCTTGTCTGTGGTCAGCAGACTATCCATTAAGGGTGGCCAACAGCTTGTGAATCTCTTGCTGAAGATTCCAGTCAACTTTGATTGTTGTCCTCCCATTCCTTTGCCCAAGCAAGTATCCCATCAAGAACCCCATGATTAATGCGATTCCAATAACCAACGTATAATCCAGATCCTGATCCATCGAACGGTGAAGATTACGTAGGCCACCAGTCCAAGCATGAAGATTGTTAGCCAATTTGAGAGCATCGAATTTGAACATCCGAATCACGAATAATATCGCTAAAACAAAATTTTGCTTTAAATTTTATTTTTTAAAATTTTAATCTTTTTTTTCGACTGCGCCAATTTGTCGTAGCCGAGTAAAATATAAGCCGAGTAAAACATAAGCCGAGTAAAATATAAATATTTATTCCAATTATTAAAATTATTGAACAAAATCAAAATTCAAAAGGAAAAAATCTATTCTGTAGCAATTTTCGTTTAATTCTTCTTCTCTTTTCTTTCTCCCCTTTGTGCTATCTTCATAGCTAAATAATAAAAATAAATAATAAATTAAAATAAATAAAAAACAGTGCTCGTGCCAGTTGGCACGACAGCTTTCATAAAATTCACGGTTGTGCCATTGAAATTCGTTGACCTGTGTTATGAGCTCAAAGTTGCTGTTTTATTGTTTGTTAAGTCATAAAGAAAATTTTTATTTAATGAGGTGCATCATGTATTAAAAATCCCGTTGCAGTTTTTTGCTTTATTGAAAAATTATAGAAATAAATAACAACATGTTAAAAGAAGTTGAAAAAATTATCAAATAAATATATTTGATACAATAGCACCGAATTTAATAACGTCATTTTTTGTTGATTTTTAGAGCGACTATTATCTCTCAAAACTCTTAAATAATCTTGTAAAAATAACATGAATGATTTGTACAGGGGTTTATAGAAAATTTTCATGCGATAACAATTTTCGGCTTAGTTTTTCTCCACCTTTATATTTAGATCCGTCCATATCGAAATGGCTTTTTTTGATTGACAGATTTTGCCTCGAGAACGCCCAAAAATCTTTTTTTCATAAAATATTCTTTGTAACTTATATTTTATCATCTCAAATAATGAGAAATTAATTTTTTTACTATATCACGTTGTTACATAAGCATTTAGATAATACAAAATTTCGGCGTCCAAACTTAAATACGACACGATATATTCAGTTCTTAATAAAAATATTATTTGAAGTTCAAATTAAACGTTTTGCTGTTGTAACTATGCAAAAAAGTGTTTCTTCTCTTGTTTTTTGGACATGTTTTCAAAATGTTTATAGATTATTAATTTGATTATAAAAAACAGTATAGGGAATTGAAAATCCCTTAGATGGCTGGTTATAGTTAGCTCATAATTGCTTTTTCAATTAAAAACATACATATTTAGATTACTCTACTCATTAGATCAAGTCTAAACGAGTACAATCAAAACAATCAATGATAAGTAATTTAATAACCCTACACGAATGGATAATCTTTAATTACAATTGTGAGTATTATTTAATAATGACTATGGAAACGGTATTAATTTTGGGTATTTATTTTAGTTTGGAATGCTTCCTAAATGTTAGTCTTTGCGTATTATCAAGGTTGCTGACAAAATTGAGGCAATTGGACATTTTTATTGTCACCCTACTAAATATTGTGAAATTAGAAAAAGGCTTAGGCAGTTTCGATCTTTTTAACAAAGTGCCGTAGTGTATTGCAGTCATCAATATTATTAGTCATCATTTTTGATTAGTCATCATGTTTAATTATAAACTTTGAATTGTGTAGTAAAAGTAATAAAAAATATATTTAGATTTTATAGTTAAATTAAAATTAGATCGTGCACATCACGATGATAGTCTAAAAATATATATATATATACCAGATAGATTATTATATAAAATCATTATTTTTACTTAACATTATTTTAATAAAAAAATTACAAATTAAATAGTTATCTTCAAAATCTATTAGTAAAATCCTGGTGGCCTAGCCACCAGGAGAGAAATTACTTATATTAATCAACTAAATCCCAACCGATATATTATCCTATATATTTAATTCATCTTAAACAATGGTGCCGTTAAACCCGAGGACGAACCAGGCAAAATCAAAAACTTCTTAAAAAATTTTTGGCTTACACCTTAATTCATTGCCGATAGGTACGTCGGTAATATTATCGGTTGTCGATGAATATACATTGGGGATAGCATTAATCTTGACAGTGAGACATTCTAAACATTTTCCAATGCGTAATTCTCTCATCCAATGCGTAATTCTCTCATCAAATGCGTAATTCTCTCAACACAAGGATATCGATTCTAATCAATGCTTCCCCCCCCCCTTTTTTCGTTACACGAATTGAAGGTCATTGACTTTCAATATTCTAAATCGACTCACTAAATTTGACTCAATAATCGGCCCGAACTAAATTGATCTCCCAATATGCTAAATTGGTATGAACTATTAGATAGTTTAACATCAAATAACCCACAATTAAATATTACTTTACTCAAACCACCCCAACAAAAATTCTTAAGAGAGATCAACCAAACGTTTCTCGGACATAAAGGAGATCACACCTCAATAATGGAATCAAGGCTTTGCATGCTGATGGAAAAGATGGTGGTCGCGCAATAGATACCGGTTTGTTTTTCCTTTTTATAAGGTTGTTCTATAACTCGCGTAAGTGTAAGACCTAGCATCACCCTAAATGAATTACGGCAAAAGTTCCGTCTAATCTAGGCACATCGCAGAGGAGCATAAAAAATAATAATAATAAATCTATGGATCAAAAACGGATGGTAAACCACCTTAATACAGAAACCGACAAACGCTAGCCGCACACAATGAGAGGTGACGAAACTTCAAACGGAACAAGAGATCAGCAAAGCTCAACATCCCTAGCAACTAAACAAAACAATTCAACACCTATTACTGGTTTTTACGCTTATCTTCTGCAATCATCTAATTATATAAATCGACACTACGACAGGTACGATGCCCCCTGAAAATGAAGATACGATTGAAGCTAATAATAACACCCGCTCAACCAGGGTTCCTTTCCCTTGCCCCCTCACAAAAATAAAAAAAAAATGACGCATTACTATCAAGCCACGATAACAACCGAACGTTTTACATTTCAACGAGATAGATAAAACATCAATTAGCAAACCATGATTTTTTTGTTTTAACATTTAATATTAATTTTTTTGCTGATAACTCTTACTACTACGCCCTCTGAAAAAGGGAGGTGTCGTAGTGTATTGCAGTCATCAATATTATTAGTCATCATTTTTGATTAGTCATCATATTTAATTATAAACTTTGAATTGTGTAGTAAAAGTAATAAAAAATATATTTAGATTTTATAGTTAATTTAAAATTAGATCGTGCACATCACGATGATAGTCTAAAAATATATATATATATACCAGATAGATTATTATATAAAATCATTATTTTTACTTAACATTATTTTAATAAAGAAATTACAAATTAAATAGTTATCTTCAAAATCTATTAGTAAAATCCTGGTGGCCTAGCCACCAGGAGATAAATTACTTATATTAATCAACTAAATCCCAACCGATATATTATCCTATATATTTATTCATCTTAAACACAAAGCTTCGAACATTGTCTAACCCGCGATTTACTGCGGGGTTCCGGACCCTAGCACTTTTTATATTTTGAATATCTTCAAAAATATATATTATTGGCCAAAATTTTGTGAATTTTAATTAAATAAATAATAAACTAGTAATTATAATTTGGTCTAAATCTAATAACAAAATTTGTTTAGAAATTATAAATTAAATTGGGGTCCGTATGGACCCCATATGGTAAATTTCAATGTTGAAAACCATTAAATTGCCTCAATGTATATCCAAACAATATCTGTAACCTTTTTTAGTTATTTTTTTTTTAAATTTTTACAAAAAATATAAAATGTTTGTATTGTGTAATAATGATAGAAATTATTATTTTTTGTAAAATGTCTAGTTTTTAAGGTGAATGATAGTCAAAAGTAATTTTAAATAAAATTTTTTTTCATGAATCTTTGATAAAATGTTCTACCCGAACCTAAAAACACGATTTAATTATTAATATTGATAAAATTTACTGACATGATTTTTTTAATGTAATATAGAAAAATGAAAAATTTCTTTTTTTGATTTTTTTTTATTTTTGCGTGAAATAATTTGCACTATTGATATATGATATCAGTCTATATTTAAAGAGCACGTTTTTTTCTTTAAAATAATAAAAAATATAAATCATAGCTCTATTCTTAAATTTATAGAAAAAATCTCACCTTACCATTATCGATTTAAAAGCTATATCTATAAGGTTCTTTCATAGTTTTACTATTTTATAAGTTCAACTAAAGATTAATTGCATAGCTAAGCTTTTTAAATTAAAATCATTTGTTCAAGGCGCAAACTATAATATTTTATAAAAAAGGGATAGAAAAAAGTTTTGTTGAGTTGAGTTCAAAATGTAATAAAACTATAACTCGCTTGTTTAGATCTATTTTGCTGGCATGTGCATTATGTGAATTATCAAAAGGCAAGCAGACCTTGAGACAGAGCATAGGTTGATATTCTCTAAAGGATTGATTTAAAAAAATATATATTTTAGACCGTAATTATAGCGGAAAAAAATAAAGATATATATTGAAGGGCGTGAAGCAATTTATGGGCAAACACTGCTTAAGTGCATTAGACAAAGGGTCGAATTTTGTTAATAATTGGGGTAAAAATAATTTTTTATATGTTATGCTATATTACGAGTATCAAAACACTTCTAGATAATTAAAAAAAACTATTATTTTTATGGGTATTTAGAGATAAATTTAGCAATTTTAATTACAAATGACAAATACTAAAAAAATTTCGGAAAAAGTAAATATTTAGAAACCCCTTATAAGTTTTAGCAGTTTTTTTTCTCATACAAAATAAATAGAACATTTTAATTTAAGCTTGGTCAAATTTATAATGCCCTAGGTCAAAAAACTGTTGCAAGCCATAAATTGCTAAATGTCCAATAACATATACATTGCAGCTTAAGTCTTTGCTCACCCTTTTAATAAGGCTTAGTTAAATATTTAGGCTATTGTTTATTAAAATAAGTATTGCCGTTTAGAACTTAAGTGAGCATATATTAAATAAATATTTTATAACTAATTTTTTCTGGTAAATTGTAATTTAGAATCGTCCATTAAGGTAATTTAGTAAAAAATCTGAAGGCTAGAGACAGATCCTAAACAAAATCTTATATTTTCATACTTAGAATTCGAAGGCAACGGCGAAGCTGTGAAAATTTTCTAAGAATTTGTATATCTTAAATTTCTCTCATCCATACCTATCGTGTATGTTTACCTAGCCCGGCGCTTAATATTGCGTACATCAGCTTTTTTCTTTAATTCTCTCGTTTTTATAAGGCGCAAACTATGTTATTTAGAATTAAAAGCATATAAAAATTTGTTGACCTATGGGGTTGAGCTAAGAAATGTAATAAAATTTTAACTCTCCTCTCGATATATAAATTATGTTAATTATTAAAAACGATATAATAATATACATGTTTGCTTAACACAAGCTTATATAATATTTAAAGGCAATCTGTAAAATTAATAGAAAGGGTTTTTTGAGAAAAAAGATTGTATTAATAAAATTTTATTTAAATAATCACAATTTAAAAAAAAATTGACCATAAATAAAGATATAATACAGTGCCTCTTGAAGTTTATTACCTTGAGCGCATGTAGGATTTGTTGAGTTCTACACTTATGAGCCTGGTTATTAGTTGCAGTGATTGCCAACGAATATCAAAGCCGCATATTTTTTCATGAATTTAGGCCCAAATACCTAGTTAATCGTGCTTGTTAAGTCTCAATTAACTCTTGGGGACCTAGTAAAAAGGTAAAAGAGGCAAAGCCCAGACAGATTGGTTGTTTCTTAATGTGGAAAAAGGCTTAAGAAAAACTCTTTTATCACAGGGGTTTTTTTAAAATGGCCATCAAATTATTATTTATCAATATTTGATGAATTTGTCATATCTTTTTATAGAGAATCATAGTTTAGACGCTTGATGCGACTTTATATGTTGATGTTTAGAAATATGTAAAATGAAACAATTTTATCTCTTAACATCTTTTAATTTTTTCTGTATTTTTCTAAATAAGCATAAAAGATAAATCGGAGAAGATGTACATGTTCATTTTTTAAATTTTATTTAATACATATTTTTAAATGGAAAACTCATAAATATATAATGTGTAATTGCGCGCTTTGTTCCGCCATCCGCATTTTACCTACTCATCGGGGTATAGGTAGAAGTTTAAATTCATACCCATTAATTCTTAGCTTTACCGCAATTTTTTCTTTACTAAATTATTAGTTTTTTGCATCAAGGAACACTTATTTGTGAGTAGATAAACATGATATTCTTTACTTCGCGAACGGTAGGGTGAGAATTTCGTAACGCAAATGCTTGGGGTCCATAAGCATTCAAACTCTAAACCTTTTTTTAATAAAGTGCATCTTAACGTAAAAATTTCGCTGCAGTTTTTTGCTCTTTTTAAAAATTACATCAATAACAACATGTTATAAAAAGAAGTTGTGAAAAAGTTGTCAAAAATATATTGTGTTACTATTGCACCGAATTTAATAACGTCATTATCTGTTGATTTCGAGCTATGACTATTTTAAACTCGTAAACAAGAAAAAAAAACAACATAAATGATTTGTACAAGGGTAAGAAAATTTTCATGCGAAAACAATTTTCGGCTTAGTTTTTCTCCCAATACCTAATTTTTTTGAATTGCGTCCGTTCAAAAGAAATTCTCAAAATTTTTTAAACTATTATATTTAAAAACATCAATTGGCATATTCAGATTCCTCGTATATAACATATCTAAAAAGGTTATAGTTTAAAATTATTAACTATTACTGATCAAAAACAAATTTTATGACACATTAATTTTATAGAAATGAAAAAAATAAATAAAT
Organism: Acutogordius australiensis; assembly: GCA_030555515.1. NCBI lineage: Eukaryota > Metazoa > Nematomorpha > Gordioida > Gordea > Gordiidae > Acutogordius > Acutogordius australiensis. The sequence continues at coordinate 12,555,938 of CM060245.1, forward strand.
TTTAAATTGTCAAAAAGTTTACCTCACGCTAGTAAATTAATGTTTCAGTACAAATTTATTTTTGAACTTTTGTTAATACCCATTTTATAATAGAGAAGCCCAAAATACTTCAAAAATAATAAAATTCTAACTTTGACACCGAGTAACTACTGAGGAATTGGCTAGAATTCTGATTTCATATTCGTAATTTGCACCTAAATGGTTGAATTTAAAAAGCTGAGCTATACAATTAACGAGCGTCTCTAGTTAAACTTATACCACACAGGTTAACAAATATGTCACAAAAAATTATAAAACATAAAAGCTTGCATCCCCATGATGGCCTTATCTCATATACATTTCCGTTTTTAATTTCTTCCGCCTTTGGCTTACATCCGTCCATATCGAAATGGCCTTTTTTGACCAAATTGACAAATTTTGCAACCTCAAGAACACCCAAAAAAAATTAAAATTTTTTTTTTATAAAAAATCCATTGTAATTTATATAAATTAAATTTTTTAGTATATCAAGTAAGCATTTAGATAATACAGAATATTCGGCCTCCAAACTTAAATACGACAAAATTATAATTTGAAGTTTAATTTTAACAGTTTTGCTGTTCTATGCAAAAAAATTGTTTTCATTTTGTTTTTTTGGACATTTTTTTATAATTATAGTTGACTTATTAATTTGATTAAAAAAACAGTATACGGATCCCTTAGATGGTAGGTTTTAGTTAACTCATAACTTATAAATATTTGTTGACCTGTGTTATTATAACACAAATTTGAATAAACTCTTAGCTTAAAAGGCCCCATATGTTATAAATTTAAGCGTTTTAATTATACTTTTTTTTATATTTTTTTTGCTTGCTTTTTCAATTAAAAACACACATATTTAGATTACTCTACTCATTAGATCATGTCCAAACGAGTACAATCAAAACAATTAATGATTGAGTAATTTAATAACCCTAAACGAATGGATAATTTTAATTTCAATTGTGTGTACTATTTAATAATGACTATGGAAACGGTATCAGTCATTTGGTATTTATTTTAGTTTTGAATGCTTCCTAAATGTTAATCTTTGGGTATTATAAGGTTGCTTACAAAATTGAGGCAATTGGACATATTCCCACTAAATATTGTGAAATTTGAAAAAGGATTCGGCAGTTTTGATCTGATTCAAAAAATATTTATAATTTGAAGCCAAGGGTTAGAATATCATACAAAGCTCTGAACATTGTTTAACCCGCGATTGATACTGCGGGGTCCATACGGACCCCAGCACTTTTTATATTTTGAATATCTTCAAATATAATATATATTAGTGGCCAAATTTTGTGACTTTTTTCTTAAATAAGGAATAAACAAAACTAGTAATTATAATGGTACCGTATGGACCAGGCACGATTCTAGACCCCTTTTGGGGGGGCAGTGCCCCCCAAAAGTTTTTAATTGCCCCCCCCCCCCCAAAAAAAAAAAAAATACATAGTAATTTTATTTCTTCCACATAATATAATTAAATTTGCTCCGTCAAAAATATTTAAAAATATTATCCTAAAAATATTTACTTTTTTTAAAAGTGTTTTTATTCATAATACTTCTCATCCGCAAGAGAGATCAAACTAACAGAAATATATAGAAAAATTTGATTTTACAGAAAGCTTTATATTTGTGAAACCAATTCATAAATCTGATGCCTAAGATATTTTCTCAGTTAACAACAATCTTTTGTTATAATAGAATCTAGAACCAAAGACTGATCGCACAATGCTACGATGGAGCGAACGTAATGACCGGGAAAAAAATGGTGTTCAAGTATTTCTAAGCAAAATAGCTGGACACCATGTCCCGTATATTCACTGCTTTAACCACCGATTGCATCTTGTTGTAAAAGATTGTCCTATTTTAAGTGAAGGAAAAGATTTTTTTGATTTTTCTTCCCTTCATAAATTTTTTCAACATGATGCAATCAAGGTATTTAGTGAATGCGGGACCATACCCCGGCTGTTGCCCCATTGGTGGTGTGGTCATTACCTACCCATTGTTTTTTTTTAAATTACACAGATATATTTAATACTCTTTTAAAAATTAAATATAAAAAAACTTTTATATCTTCAGGTCACAGGGCCGAATCGGGGTTTTTTGACCATATTTATAATCATCTATTTTTTTTGTATTTTAATTGAAAAATTATTTTATTTATTAAAAATAATTATGGATCAATTTCAATGCAGGACGATTTATATTTCTAAAACTTCTGATTTAATACACAATTGTTTGTTAGAAATATTAAGAAATAAAAATACATTTGAAGATTTATTCAAAAATTGTTTTGATATTAATATTTTTTTAAACGACAATAATTTATCTATGGATAAAAGAAAAACTAAACCTAAAAATTTTTCTGATTTTTATTTATTTTCTACTCATAAGTTTGAAGATATTTTAAATATTAATGATGAATAAAGTATTTTTAATATTATTGATTTATTTATATTTTGATAATAGAATTTTTACCGATAATTGTTTAAAATCTTTAGATTCCCTTTATAAATTTGATTAACCTTTAATTTAGATATAAATAAATTAGAGCCTTTTTTAAAAATATGTAATATTGATAAAAATTCATTATCTAAACAAATTGACGTAGCCAAAAATTTTTTAATAAGAAACTTAATAATTACAAAGAATGTGTTATGATTTTGGTAAATTTTTATATGATTACAATGATGCGTTTTCTAATCTATTTAACATTTTTCCTATAAGTTTGTTAATTGGCTCTTCAACGTCGAGTTGTGAGGCCACATTTTCTTCTTTAAGAAGGATAATAACGGCTGACAAGTAGTGACCTGTTTAAAGTTTGGTTCTATTAGAACACGAAAAATCATTAATTAGGGGCGTTGAAATTTGGTGAATATTGTAATTTAATTAAAATCCTCTAAGATAAAATAGTTTGATCAATACAATACACTGCTCATAATCAGCTAATTATTGCTTACTATTTTAACATGGTTGCAAACCTTTTTTATGCGCATTTAACGTTTATGTTGATGTTTTATTTTTTTACCCTAATATTAATAACTAGTTATATATAACCAGTGTTTTTTCATATATATTCTTCCAAATTAGCATACTTATACATTTTGTTTCCATGATAATCAATCTTATTTCACTTTTCATTTTTTAAAATCTAAAGTTTTATATAATTCATTTTTATCATTCATATATATCATATTTTTAATTTTCATGCGCAATGATACCAAATGATAAAATTATACTTACAATTAATTCAAATCTCATATCATTTTAAGCAATTGATTTTAGTGAAAACAATTAATTTTAATTCACATATTCCATTTATAAACTCATTTTTTTTAATTTAAGAATATAATAAATTACTATTAATTTGTTAAAAAATTTTGAACATGGATTCTATTGTTTTACATGTATATTTTTTGCTGTGATCTAAGGTCACGGCCAATTTTGCCGCCGAAGGCGGCAAAAAATTTTTTTCTGCCCCCCCCACGAGTTTTTTTTGCCCCCCTAAAATGGAAAAGCTAGAATCGGGCCTGGTATGGACCCTACATGGTAAATTATTTTAAAGTTGAAAACCACTAATATTTGTAACCCTTTTTAGTTATTTTTTCTAAATATCTTTACAAAGAATATAGAATGTTTGTATTGTATAACACAGGTCAACAATTTTTTGAGAATTATGAGTTAACTATAGAGATCAAACCTGCCATCTTAGGGAATATCAAATCCGTTTACCGTTTTTCCTAATCAAATTTAGTTAGTCAGGTATAAACATTAAAAATTTTAGAAAAAAAAGATCAAAAACCAAAAGAAGATTCAAAAACAGAAATAAATTAAAATTTTATTTTTGCATATTTACAATAGTTAAACTGTTAATTTCAAATTTCAAATAATATTTTAATTAAAAACCGATAATATATCGTGTCGTATTTAAGTTTGGACGCGAACTATTTTGTATTATATAAATGTCAATTTAAAAGCTATATTAATAAAATTTATTAATTTTTTGCGAATAAAATTATAAGTTACAAATGATTTTTATATGCAAAAAAAAATGTTTAAATTTTTCTTTTTAAGGTATATTTAGATCTGTGAATTTGGTCAAAAAAGGTCATTTTAGACGGATTTAAGGATCCAAAGACGGAAGAAACTAAGAAAAACTAAAATATATGAGATTAGGCCATCATGGGGTTGCATTTTTATGTTTTCATAAAATTCACGCCATTATTGTTGACCTGTGTAATAATGATAGAAATTAAAATTTTTTCATTGTTAAATGTCTTATTGGTGAATAATAGTCAAATATAAAATTTAATTTCTTAATTTTTTTTTTCATGAATCTTTTATAAAATGTTCTACCCGACCTAAAAACACGACATAATCATTAATATTGATAAATTTACTGATATGATTTATTTAATGTAATATGGAAAAATGAAAAATTTCTATTTGATTTTTTTTATTTTTTGCGATGAAATTGCACTATAGATATACAGGCACGATTCTGGGGGGGGGGCAGTGCCCCCCAAAAGTTTTTGATTGCCCTCCCCCTCAAATAATTAAATTTTCTCCCCCAAAAATACATAGTTATTTTATGTTTGCCCCCCTCCCCCCCCCCCCCAAATTGAATTTGCCCCCCCCCCCCCCCCCCCCCTCCAAAGACATAGTAATTTTATTTTTGCGTCCCCCCCCCAAAAAAAAAATTAAATTTGCCCCTCCAAAAATACTAAATTTTATTTTTTCTTTCACATAATATAATTAAAGCTCTGCCAAAAATATCTAAAAATATTATTAAAAATATTTACTTTTTAAAAGTCTTTTCTTTCATCAACACTTCTCATCCGCTGGGGAATCAAACTAACACAAAAAATTATTTCTGTTGTTATTAGATATATAGAAAAATTTAATTTTACAGAAAGCTTTATATTTGTGAAAGCAATTCATAAATCTGATGCCTAAAAAATTTTCTTACTTGCCAACCAACAATCTTTTGTTAGAATATAATCTAGAACCAAAGATCCTGATCGCACAATGCTACGATGGGGCGAACGTAATGCCCGGGGATAAAGGTGATGTTCAAGTGTTGTTTCTAAGCAAAATAGCTGGACAACATGTCCCGTATATTTACTGCTTTAACGACCGATTGCATCTTGTTGTAGATAATCTTGAAATTTTAATTGAAGGGAAAATTTTTTTTGATATTTTTTCTTCTCTTCATAAATTTTTTCAACATGATAGAATCAAGGAAGTTAGTGAATGCGGGACCATACCCAGGCTGTTGCCCCATCGGTGGTGTGGTCACTACGACGCCATTTTTTTAAAATTACATAAAAATATTAAATACTCCTTTGAAAATAATAGTGGTCATAAGGCCGAAGCGTCGAGGTTTTTTGACCATATTTATAATCATCAATTTATTTTTTTTTTATTTATCATTTGAAAAATAATTTGACTTATAATAATTAATGATAATGCAAAACAATTTAAGTTTCTAAAACTTTTGATTTACACCATTGTTTGTTAGAAATTAAACAATTAAGAAATACAAATACATTTAAAGATTTATTCAAAAACTGTTTTGATATATATAATATTTTTTTAAATGACAAGGATATATTTATAGACAAAAGAAAAACCAAACCTAAAGATTTCTGATTTTTATTTATTTTCTACTCATAAGTTTGAGAATAATTTAAATATTAATGATGAATTAAAAAGTATTTATTTTAATATTATTGATTCTTTTGATAATACATTTTTTACCGATAATGTTTATTTAGAATTTAGATTCCCTTTATAAATATGATTATCCTTTTTTAGATATAAATAAATTAGAGCCTCTTTTATAAGTAATATTGATAAAAATTTATCAAAAAAAAGTGACTTAGCCAAAAAAAATTCGAAAAGAAAACTTAGTAATTACAAAGAATGTGTTACTAATAAATTTGTTAAATTTTTATATAATTACAAAGATGCGTTTCCTAATCTATTTAACATTTTTTCTATAAGTTTGTTATTTGGCTTTTCAACGTCGAGTTGTGAGGCCACATTTTCTTCTTTAAGAAGGAAAATAACTTCTAGTAGGCTGGCAAGTATTGACCTGCGTAAAGGTGATTTGGTTCTTCTAGGAGAAGAATCATTAACTGGGGCGTTGAATTTTGATATAATTTAATCAAAACAGCCTCTAGCATAAAATTGTTAGATTAATACAATACACTGCTCATAAATCAGCTAATTATTGATTACTATTTTAAGACATGGCTGCAAATTTATTTATGCGCATTTAACGTATATGTTCATGTTTTATTTAATTTTTTACCCTAATATTAATTACTAGTTATATATGTTTTTTCATATATATTCTTCCAAATTAGCATACTTATACAATTTGTTTTCATGATAATCAATCTATTTTTATTTTTCATGCGCATTGATACCAAATGATAAAATTATGCTTACAATTAATTTCCAAATCTCATATCTTTTTAAGCAATTGATTTTAGTGAAAACAATTAATTTTAATTCACATATCCACAATTTGTAAACGCAAGCCCTAACGGGTACGGCGGCCTCAATAAAGAAGAGGCTGTGAGGGGGTGGTTTTTTAGCAGGTACTCCTAACCCTGCATGCACAGGTGAATTTTTAGTGAAATAAGGACATCAGTGCGGTTAATTTAATTCACCATATCAAAATACCTTTACTTCATTTAAAATTATTGGTGTATTTGATGATCCCATTCCCAGTTTATTTATAGGCTAGCTTTGGGATCAAACGAGCAAATTTTTCCAACTCCTTACCAAAAAAAATCATTTTTTTTATTTTAAGAATATAATAAATTACTATTAACTTGTTAAAAATAAAAATTTTGAACAAGGATTCAATTGTTGTACATGGATTCAATTGTTGTACATGTATATTTTTTGCCGTGACCGAAGGTCACGGCTAATTTTGCCGCCAAAGGCGGCAAAAATTTTCTGCCCCCCCCCACGACTTTTTTTGCCCCCCTTCCCCCCCCCCCCCCCGACTTTTTTTGCCCCCCTTTCCCCCCCCCCCCCCCAAAAAAAAAAAAGTGGAAAAGTTAGAATCGGGCCTGTAGATATATGATATTAGTAGTCTATAATTAAAGAGCACGTTTTTTTATTTAAAATAATAAAAAATAAAGATCATAGCTAAAACTCTTAAAGTTATGGAGGTTTAAAAACAAAAATCTTACCCTACCAAAAGTGGGTTAAAAGTTATATCTGTGAGGTTCTTTCATAGTTTTACAATTGTATAAGTTCAACTAAAGACCTATTGCTTAGCTCAGCTTTTCAAATTTAACTCATCGCAAACAATAATATTTTAATTGAAAAGAGGAAGGAAAAAGTTTTGTTGAGTTGAGTACGAAATGTAATAAAACTATAACTCGCCTGTTTAGATCGATTTTGCAGACATGTGCATTATGTGAATTTTTAAAATGCGAGCAGACCTTGAGACAGAGCATAGGTTGATATTCTCTAAAGGTTTGATTTAAAAAAAAACATTATTTAGACCATAATTATACATAAGGAAAATAAAGATTTGAAGGGCGTGAATTTATGGTTTATACTCACTACCCAAGTGCATTAAACATTAGGTCGAATTTTGTTATTGATTGGGGTAAATTTTTTTATATGGATTATGCTATATTATGAGTATGAAAACACCTCTAAATAATTTAGAAAAAAAAACAATAATTTTTATGGGTTTGAGATAAATTTAGCAATTTTAATTACAAACAAATACTAAAAAAAATTTCGGATATTAAAGTGATTAGAAACCCCTTATAAGTATTTAGCAGTTTTTTTTCTCATACAAAATATATAGAGCACTTTAATTTAAGCTTGGTCAATTTTATAATGCCCAAGAACAAAAAACTGTTGCAAGCCATAAATTGCTAAATGCCCAACAACATATACATCGCAGCTTAAGTTTTTGCTCACCCCATATTTACAATTATATCAGCTTTTGAATTCTTTTTCTTTGTTTTTCGAAATATAAAATATGTAGCTTGGTATATGATATATTTTAATAAGGCTGCTATGGTTTATTGTAAGTATTGCCGTTTTTGAACTTAAGTGGCATATATTTATAAATATTTTATAACTAATTTTTTTTGTTATAATTTAGAATCGTCCATTAATGTAATTTAGGAAATGTGATGGCTAGAGGCAGATCCTAAACGAAATTTTACATTTTCATACTTAGAATTTGAAGGCATGGGCGCTGTAAAAATTTTCTAAGAATTTGTATATCTTAATTTTCTCTCATCCATACCTCTCGTGTATGTTTACCTAGCCCGGCGCTTAATATTGCGTACATCAGCTTTTTTCTTTAATTCTTTCGTTAAGGCGAAAATATATTATTTAGAATCAAAAGCATACAAATTTTGTTGACCTTTGGGGATGAGCTAAAAAATGTATTAAAATAACTCTCCTCTCGATATATAAATTATGTGAAACATTAAAAACGATATAGTAATATACATGTTTGCTTAACACAAGCTTATATAATATTTAAAGGCAATTTGTAAATTTAATAGAAAGGGTTTTTTGAGTAATAAGATTGTATTAATTAAATTTTATTTAAACAATCACAAATTAAAAAAAATTGACCCTAAATAAAGATGTACAGTGCTTGTGGAGGTCTATATTACCTTGAGCGCATGTAGGCTATGTTGAGTTCTACACTTAAGATAAGTATCATTGAGCCTGGTTATTAGTTGCTGTGATTGCCAACGAATATCAAAGCCGCATATTATTTTATGAATTTAGGCCCAAATACCTAGTTAATCGTGCTTGTTAAGTCTCAATTAACTCTTGGGGACCTGATAAAGAGGTAAAAGAGGCAAAGCCCAGACATATTGGTTGTTTCTTAATGTGGAAAAAGGTTTAAGAAAAACTCCTATATCACAGTTTTTTTTTCAAATGGCTATCGAATTTCTTTATAACTTTTTTATAAATTTGTAATATCATTTTAGGGAAACAAAATTTAGAAGCTTAATGCGACTTTATTTGTTGGTATTTAGAAATATGTAAAATAAAACAATTTTAATTCTTAACTGTTAATGTTTTCTGTATATCTAAATAAGCATAAAATATAAATTGGAGAAGGTGTACATGTTCATTTTTAAAATTTTATTTAAAACATATTTTGAAAATAATAACTCTTAGGAATTAGAATGTTTAGGGGCCCGCTTTCCTCCACCATGCACATTTTACCTAAAACCATGGGCAGGTTACTATTTATTTTAACCTCAAACATTTAAAAAAGGATATGGAAAGCAACGTAGACATTAAGAAAATTTCTTAATCAAAGAATTACATATAAAAATCTCATTTTTGGTATTGAAGTTTGATAAATGATATAAAACTCAGTTTTAACCAGCGTCTCCTACTCCCCAAATTTCATGGAAGAGCTACCCCCCTCGGCAAAATCTCGGGGGTAACAAACTTCGTAATTTATTCATATTCCCCCCATAACTATACCTACCCCCCTCAAATACCTACCCCCCTCGGCCGATTTTTTGGAACCGCTTAGTTCCTACCCCCCCCCCCCCCCCCCCCCCTTCCCCCCGGAGTAGGAGACACTGGTTTTAACTGACTGTTGATGTGAACATACCTTGTTTTGTAAAGACACATTGCTCATTTTTCAATTAAGTGGCACCTTTTATTAAAAATACAACAACAAGAGTTTATAATTAAAATATGTATCGCACGCGTGTTTATAAAGTTTTTGGCATATGATGTTTAAAAATAAATCTAAAAAGGCAATTTTTTATGTAAATGGACTAATCCACCTATTTAAAACACAGGTCAACAAATATGAATGTCAGAAACGTGAATTTTATAACATAAAAGAATGCATCCCCATGATGGTCTAATCTCATATATATTTTTCGTTTTTCTTAGTTTCTTACGTCTTTGGCTCCTTAGATCCTTTTATAACGAATAATGCGACCAAATTGACAGATCTAAATATACCCTAAAACAAAAAATTGAAAAATTTTTTTTGCATTTAAAAATCCCTTGTACCTTATTTATAATCACAAATAATATAAAATAAATTTTGTTAATATATCAAGCTCTTACATCGGCATTTAGATAATACAAAATATTTCGTTCTAAACTTAAATACGACACGATATATGATCGGTTTTAAATGAAAATATTAAACAGTTTAAGAACTAAATAAAATTTCCATTTATTTGTGTTTTTGAATCCTTTTTGGTTTTTTTACCTTTTTTTTCTAAAGTTTTAAATGTTTAAAACTAACTAACTTATTTGATTAGGTAAAACGGTAAACGGATTTGATATTCCCAAAGATGGCAGATTTGATCTCTGTAGTTAACTCATAACTCTTCAAAAATTGTTGACCTGTGAAATAAAAATAAGTATGACAGCAAATGGACATTGTAATTTCCCCATCATCATGTGTTTGCCTCTTTTACTTCTAGGGCCCTGCACGAATAAAAGTATTAACATGCGCTAATGATTTATATAAACATAGGTACCTAGAAAAGTAGAGGAGACAAGGCAGTTACCTAGAGCCTTTATAGCCTAAAAGTTTTTAAAGATCTTAAGCATGCTATTTAAATGCTAGGAATTTGAATTTACAGTAGTAAATCACTTCCTATAAATTGAGAAAAAACACTTTTTGAGTTTTGTAAAAAAAATCAAAAACATTGTGAAAAGTATTACAAAATACATTTTTAAATTACAGTTAGATTTAAAAAAATCAATAAAATAAAATGATATAAAATTTAAAATAAGATAATTAAATATTACATTCTTCAAATAATGCAATAATCAAAAACGTTGAAATATTTTACCGAAACTAGGGCTTAAATATACCTAATATCCTGGGCATATCTGGCCTTTTTTTTGTTATACAAAAATTAGATTTGAACCAAATATTATTATGAGTTTTTCTAGATTCACCTCCTAATTCATGCCTTGTGTAAATTTAAAACAGAACAATGCGAATTGCGTTAAAATAAGAAGACACGTGGTGTTTTGATTATCAACATGAGTGCAGGGCCTGCGCAAAATGTCGCAGTGTGCCTAAATATTTTATTATTTCCCGATTCCATATAACATTTTAGATTCTGCCAATGCGCCCAAAATTTTATGATCCACTCTCATAGGCATATTCTAGATTGCTTTTAAGGATCGGCTTTGCCACATGCTCAGCTTCCTGACCCGGCTAAAAGCAAACGTCACTTAGAAGGTTTCCCATTTTGTAAAACAATTTACCACACGACCACGACGTCAAATCAGAATTTCTGCTGAATATGGGCTCACAGACTTTGGCAAAAAACAATCTATGGCACACCTTATATGGCCGAAGCTCTAATTTTTATAAATATTTGTATTTAGATCATATTTGACACGGAATCAGTTTTTTTAATTTCCTTCCAATTTTTAGTTTTAGAGATATTTTACTCTGAAATTTGAATAGCCGATTAACTAATCTAAATGTAGGCACAGTCGAGGTTTAGGGTTAGGGTTAGTGTCAGGGTGAAATTAGGGTCGCAATATTGGGCCTGCGGCAGGATATTTCGATTAAGCCCAATCATATTTATACCTTCCATCATGATAATTTAAAAACTGCCAATCATTTTTGATTAGACAAATGTTCTACCCCTCAGACTATATAAATAAAATAAATTTTCAAATTTTATATTTTCAAATTTTATATTTTCAAATTTTATATTTTCAAATTTTACTTTTTTTAATTCTCGTCTATCTCATGGCATATAAAACTAAATTATTTCTTCAAATTGCCATAGCATGGTGTTTTTGCGAAAATTTATCTTCAATTAATATTGACCTAAGGCAAACAGGTATATATTTAATTTTGTTGCATGGCTGCCCAACGCCCATCTTAAAAAAAAGGAATAAATTTACCCCTTTAACAAAACACAAATAATTTTTTTTGAGTTATTGTCTAAAAAAAACAAGCAACTTTAATTTTCAATGTGTTCATTTTTTTTTCCATTTAAAATTTAAAAGTTTTGAAATTCGTGTTATTAATTTACCACACCTGGGATTATAACACTCATATCGTTAAACTTTTTAAACATTGTATTTTAAATAAAACAAATATCTGTACTAAACTTGAGCCTCTTAATTTAAGGAGAGAAATTAATCACAAAATTTCTTAAATGGTTAGGCAAGATCAAAAAATCTCTACTTCCAAAAACATTATAGCCTTCAATTATCATAAAACAGTTGGTCGTTTGGTTTGCAGCACCCTAAAGGTAAAAATTTGTCCGTTTTTTAAGCTTGAGCTGGTAATAATAGCCTGCGCGTTGTCATAAAATCCCACCCTCAAATATTATAAATTCACTGGACAACAAAATTTAGACGACCCTAATGGCAACAACTGTTTTTGGTCAAGTTTTTGGCGCTGATCAATATGAAATCAGATTTAGCCAATGCCTCAGATTTTTAGTTATTCGGTGTCAAAGTTGAGATTTTTCCATTTTTGAAGTATTTTGGGCTCTATATCATAAAATCTATGGGTAGTAACAAGTTTAAAAATATATTTAGATAACAAAAACATTTATTATTAATGTAGGGCGTTTATTTTTTTTTATAATATTTAAATTTTTTTTATTTTTTTTTATTTTTATAAAATAATGGTTTTTGTCATAAAATCCATTTTTTGATCCTAAATAGCTTGAAAGTGATTGCTTATAAATTTAGGTAAACCTTTCTTATGTTTTTTATAAGGAATCTGAATATGCCAATAGAATTTTTGGAAAATTAATAGTTAAAAATTATTTTGTAAATTTTTTTCTGAACTTTGGATGCGGTTTAAAAAAAATTGGAGTAGCCCGGGATCGTTATCGCAACAAATTCTCTACAAAAGCCTCAAAAAATCCTTTATGTTTTTTTTTGTTGAGGCAACGTAAATGATATTTAGATATGTTCCACGTTTATATTAAATCTTTCTTTAATATATAGATGCATCGATTACCATTCTAAATTTGACTAAGGGTCATTTATAGCCCCGGTTTTCCAGATAAGATTTGAGTTTACCAATATATTTTTTTTATTATACTTTAGTCTAATAACAGTTAGCCCTTCGTTATTTCATTTGTAATCCGACATCAAGGCTTAAACTTTATAGTATGTCGACAAAATTAGTTTCTATCAAATAATGATGACTCACCATACAAAATATAAATTCTGTGCCTTCTATAATCATTTCATAGTCCTTAATATCATAGGCCATTGTATATTTTGGAAAAATTCTAAAATTTTATTCAATTAAGAGCTTAAATTATCTATGCGCTTTTTAAAATTGGTTAATATTGGTTAAAAGACATTTTTAAAAATTATTTTTTGACATTAACTAAAATATTTAAATTTTATCGTTTTGTCATATCGTATAGAACGCTGACAAATTTTGTAATAGAAAAGTGCTTTAGGGCACGTGCAAAGTGAGTTTTTATTTTCGTGAAATTTTAAAATTTTAAAAAAATTTATTTTGAAATAAAACGCAAATTTTTAAAAAGTTGCCAAATTTGGTATATGCGCATAAAATGCTTTTTCTGAAATAAAATTTTTTTTCAAAAATTTTGAAAAAAATAAAATTTTCAAAATTTTTAGAATTTTCAAAATTTCACGAAAATAAAAACTCACTTTGCACGTGCCCTTAAGCATGTAATTATTTTGTGACTTGCTCCACGTCTAAAAACACGTTAAGACCTTAGAAGTCTTTATAATGAATATACTTAATTGATGTAGTATAAACAAAAAATGTTGGCGGATTTATTACTCCAATTAATGATAAATTTAATTTTGTGCACCTATAAAAACAATTTGATAAATTCCTTAGCTTTGAAATTCCTGAAGTTATTAAGCTTTAATATTGTGGTCCGGTTAGATCCCACTGACATTCTATACCTAGTATTTCATGTAATGAGTGAATATTTGTCGATTTGAGCTATTTTAAAGTTTAATGCTATACTGCTTTGATATAAAAGTTATATAGAATGCGTTTAAAGATGTGGTCCGACTTGTAAGATTAATAAAGCACAAAAACTATTTGACACATGGGCAAAAACAAAAATTCCCAGTGTAAAAACAAATAAGCTTCAAGCAAAAACTGTTTTTAAAAGTTTTTCAAATGAAAATTTTTGTTTTAATTGCCGCACAGACATTTTATTAAAGTTCCCAATTTATCATATTTTAATAGACAAGGCGAAGTGAATTTAAGGAAATACTCACAAAAATTAAATGTTTTTTTAAATACATGAAGTGTCTCTATACATATAAAAAAACACGTTTGTTTAGGGTAGGCTATAGTTAGCTTAGATGCAAAAGAATACTTTATTAAGAAATAATTATTTAAAAATAAGATACTATAAAAAAATTTAACGTTAAAAACAAGGAAAGGGTTCTGGTATAAAAACGAAAATATAAGGTTTTAAGAAATCAAACATTACATCTACATTCAGTCACCGATATCAAATTTATTGTTTCAGCACTTTAGGCCACATGGAATGTCAATTTTTATGAATCTGGAAATAAATTTTATAAGCGTTCATTAACAAATTAAAATTTTTAAAAATTTTTGAAATTTTATAAAAATAAAAACTCACTTTGCACTTGGCCTTATTATTTTAGAATGCTTTATATTTTAGAAGAGCTAATATTTAAGCATATAAATTATTAACATACAATAAAATCTGCTTTAATTCTTCATTTTTTGTAAACATTTAATTACTATAAGCTCAGTAAATTTAAAAATTTATGAGCAATAACTTAAATTAATTACCCTTGATGTTGCACCTTTTTTTCATTACGCATAGACATATTTAACTTGGTCGAAATAATGACCTAAAAAGAATAATTAGATGCAGGCATCTATTACTTTGTTGTTCAGTAACTATTATTTTATTAAATAGATTTTTAAATTTGTATAAATTTTCTATCGGTTGAGTAATCTCTTAAAAACTTGCAATTCTCTTACTAAAATATAGGTGCTTTAATTTTATAACACAGGTCAACAAGTTTTTGAGAGTGATGAGCTAACGAGATCAACCCTGCCATCTTAATGAGTTTCAAACCGTTTACCGTTTCTTCAATATAATTAGTCAGCTAAAAACATTAAAAAATTTAGAAAAAAAGGTCAAAAAAACAAAGATTTAAAAACAAAAATAAATTTTGCATATTTACAACGGCTAAACTGTTAAATTTAAACTTTAAATAAAACTTCTATTAAAAAATGTATCATGTCGTATTTAAGTTTGGACGCGAAATATTTTGTATTATCTAAATGCTAATGTAAGAGCTTGATATACTAAAAATTTTATTTCTCATTATTTGATATGATAAATATAAGTGTTAAGGGATTTATTTTTACAAAAGGATTCTTAAATTTTTTCTTTTTAGGATATTCTTGATCTGTCAATTTGGTCAAAAAAGGCCTTTGATATGGACGGATGTAAGGAGCCCAGGCGGAAGAAACTAAGAAAAACGAAATATATATATGAGATAAGGCCGTCATGGGAATAAATTCTTTTATGTTTTCATAAAATTCATAATTGGACCTTTGATATTTGTTGACCTGTGTAATATACATAAAATGTTGATAATATTATATTTTAAAAATTTTGTCACATTTTTTAATTTTGTTATGTTTAATAGAAATTCTATTTTCTGTAGCTTAAAAATTTTTTAAGAAATATCTTATAACTATGGCGGTGAAAAAATACTGTGCTCATAAATTTTACTAAGTTTACAAAATTTTAGAAAGTTAGTGAATTTTAAAAATAATTTACAATATGTCCTCAGTTTACCTATATTTCCAATTTAGGCTAAGGTGCTTGAATAAAATGTTTCATAATATACTTATTAGTAACCCACTAAAATTTTTTTCATTAAAAATATTGTTTTATGATAACCAAAATGTTTTGATTTTAGATTTTAAATTATTCTAGTGATTTTATACTTATTACAGGCACGATTCTAGACCCCTTTTGGGGGGGCAGTGCCCCCCTAAAAGTTTTTGATTGCCCCCCCAAAAATAATTGAATTTGCCCCCCCCCCCCAAAAATACATAGTAATTTTATGTTTGCCCCCCCAAAAAAAATTGAATTTGCCCCCCCCCCCCAAAAATACATAGTAATTTTATTTATTCCACATAATATAATTAAATTTGCTCCGTCAAAAATATTTAAAAAATATTATCCTAAAAATATTTACTTTTTTTAAAAGTGTTTTTATTCATTAATACTTCTCATCCGCAAGAGAGATCAAACTAACAGAAATATATAGAAAAATATGATTTTACAGAAAGCTTTATATTTGTGAAACCAATTAATAAATCTGATGCCTAAGAAATTTTCTCAGTTAATCTTTTGTTAGAATATAATCTAGAACAAAAGAACCTGATCGCACAATGCTACGATGGGACGAACGTAATGCCCAAAAAAAAATGGTGTTCAAGTATTTCTAAGCAAAATAGCTGGACACCATGACCCGTATATTCACTGCTTTAACCACCGATTGCATCTTGTTGTAAAAGATTGTCCTATTTTAAGTGAAGGGAAAAATTTTTTTGATAATTTTTCTTCCCTTCATAAATTTTTTCAACATGATGCAATCAAGGTAGTTAGTGAATGCGGGACCATACCCCGGCTGTTGCCCCATTGGTGGTGTGGTCACTACCTGCCCATTGTTTTTTAAATAACACAGAAATATTTAATACTCTTTTAAAAATTAAAAATAAAAAAACTTTTATATCTTCAGGTCACAGGGCCGAATCGGGGTTTTTTGACCATATTTATAATCATCTATTTATTTTTTTGTATTTAATTGAAAAATTATTTTATTTATTAAAAATAATTATAGATCAATTTCAATGCAGAACGATTTATATTTCTAAAACTTCTGATTTAATACACCATTGTTTGTTAGAAATTAAACAATTAAGAAATAAACATTTGAAGATTTATTCAAAAATTGTTTTGATATTAATATTTTTTTAAATGACAATAATTTATCTATGGATAAAAGAAAAACTAAACCTAAAGATTTTTCTGATTTTTATTTATTTTCTACCCATAAGTTTGAAAATATTTTAAATATTGATGATGAAAAAAGTATTTATTTTAATATTATTGATTTATTTATATTTTGATAATAGATTTACCGATAATAGTTGTTTAAAATCTTTAGATTCCCTATAAATTTAATTAACCTTTATTTTAGATATAAATAAATTAGAGCCTCTTTTAAAAATAAGTAATATTGATAAAAATTCATTATATAAAGAAAATGAAGTAGCCAAAAATTTTTTATTAAGAAACTTAATAATTACAAAAAATGTGTTACTATTGATTTTGTTAAATTTTTATATGATTACAATGATGCGTTTTCTAATCTATTTAACATTTTTCCTATAAGTTTATTAATTGGCTCTTCAACGTCGAGTTGGGAGGCCACATTTTCTTCTTTAAGAAGGATAATAACGGCTGACAGTGACCTGCTTAAAGGTGATTTGGTTCTTTTAGAACACGAAAAATCATTAACTAGGGGCGTTGAATTTTGATAAATATTGTAATTTAATTAAAATCCTTTAAGATAAAATAGTTTGATCAATACAATACACTGCTCATAATCAGCTAATTATTGCTTACTATTTTAACATGGTTGAAAACTTTTTTTATGCGCATTTAAGGTTTATTTTCATGTTTTATTTAATATTTTACCCTAATATTAATAACTAGTTATATATAACCAGTGTTTTTTCATATATATTCTTCCAAATTAGCATATTTATACATTTTGTTTTCATGATAATCAATCTTATTTCACTTTTCATTTTTTAAAATCCAAAGTTTTATATAATTCATTTTTATCATTCATATATATCATATTTTTAATTTTCATGCGCAATGATACCAAATGATAAAATTATACTTACAATTAATTCAAATCTCATATCTTTTTAAGGAATTGATTTTAGTGAAAACAATTAATTTTAACTCACATATTCCATTTATAAACTCATTTTTTTTAATTTAAAAATATAATAAATTACTATTAATTTGTTAAAAAATTTTGAAAATGGATTCTATTGTTGTACATGTATATTTTTTGCCGTGACCGAAGGTCACGGCCAATTTTGCCGCCGAAGGCGGCAAAAAATTTTTTTCTGCCCCCCCACGAGTTTTTTTTGCCCCCCTAAAATGGAAAAGCTAGAATCGGGCCTGACTTATTAAAACTGTTAATATTTTTTATTTGAATTCTTGTAATAGGGGAGACCGGGGCAATTGTGACACATAAAAGTCAAGCCCAGATTGCAAAAAAACTACAGGGTTTTTTGAAAAAAAAATTTTAGTTTTCGATAGCTCTAACTTAGTTCTTTAATATATATAATGTTTATTTTTCTAGGATTATCTAAAAAAAATTTATTTAAAAAAACATAATTACCCCACGCTGGGGTAATTATGATCAGCGTAGGGTAATTCTGAACATGTCGAAAAATCCATTAGCACTTAAAAACATTTTAATAACCTAATATATTACTTGATTTTATATAAATAAAAGACGAAAGAGTTGTATAAAAAACGATAATTTTTAAGGATTTAAGGTTTTTTTTGGATTGTAAGCTAAAATGGTTTTAATCGTTATTGCGCAAAAATATCGGAAATTTCCTATCTAAATTGATAAATTATTAAGTAATATTAATATTTTATTATAAAATAAATGAATTAGATCATAACCATAAATTTTTTCTTATTAAAATTGAGTCAAAACTACCCCACAATTTTTGACTCATTTTTGCCCCAAGGTTAGTCACCAACTTTGAGGGGTTAAAGAATATAATTAAACACGTGATATAATAATTATTTTTACATAATTCAATGACTTAATACTTCATTAGATAATTCCGTAAATCTTATGTAAAATGATCAAGTTTAAAAAATTTTATCCAAAAAAAATCAAGAATTTTTTTTGTAACTTTTGGGCATCAAATATACGTTTTACTATATAACTCAAAAAGTTTTGATCATTGGGATATAAAAATTTGCTGATAGGGGTTTTAAAACATATATTTTATTTATAATATATCACTATTATCATACCAATTACCAAACTTTTTAAAACATCAAAAGTTATAATTGCCCCAATAGCATAATTGCCCCGGTCTCCCCTACTACATGTAGCTTTTTAATGTTTATAGCAGGCTTGGATTAACAGGACCAGAAAATGGGCGGTAGTAAAAATTCGACCTAGAAAATTGATTTATACCTAGAGAAATGTCATATATTAATATTTTATTTTTTTTATTAACAATGAATATTTTTTAAAAGATGTATATAGGTAGATACTGATTGCACAAATTAAAAAATATTAATGCCAGAAAAAATAAGTGCGTAAAAACATAAAAGCATACATCCCCATGATGGCTTAATCTCACAAAAGTTTTCCATTTTCGTAGTCTCTGCCTTCGGCTCTTTATATCCATCCGAATTGGTTTTTTTGACCGAATTCTCAGATTTTGCGACCTCGCGAATGCCCTGAAAAGAAAAAATTATCCTTTTTGATAGGTAAATCTTTCACAACTTATATTTATCAAATAATAAGGATTAAAATTTTTTGTATATCAAGCAAGCTCTTACTTACATCAGCATTTAGATAATACAGAATATTCGGCGTTTAATAAATACTACACGACAAATTACGGTTTATAATATAAATATTATTTGAAATTTGACCTAAAGTTACCTATTAAGAATATGCAAAAAAAATTCAATTATCTTTTTTTTTTGTTTTTTTTTTGACTTATATAAATTTTTAATGTTTATAGCTGACTAACAAAGTTTGATAAGAAAACGGTAAACGAATTTGAAAATCATCTCTGTAGTAAACTCATCACTCTCAAAAATTTATTGACCTGTAATGCCTATATTTTTTCTATAAAACTACACTAGGTGATTATCCAATAAATAACTGTACATTATTTTTATTCTTAATTTTATTGTTATACAAATAATCAAAAAAAAATCAAACCTAAACAAATTCACTTTAAGGTTAAATGTCCCCCTAAATCTATTGAGAGCTAATTGGCGTAATATAAATCAAGAAATAAAACTAAGGCGAAAAATTCTTCTTTATGTCTCCTATATCTAATATTTTTTGAATTTAAACTTACAAATATTACACGATTTATGTTGGGCTTTAATTTAAATATGAAAGCTTCTATGAAAATAGATTTTTTATATCTTGAATTAATTTTTTTTAATACTTTTACATATGAAATTTAATAATATTTAATAATTAAAATAAAAGTTAATATATATGAATGATGTGTATTAGGGCGGTTCAGACTTCATTCAAATTTTCAAAATATTTTTGAAAAATAAATTTTAATCTATTAAAAAATTTCGCAAAAGTTAAAAATTTTTTAAGAATCTTGATAAAATTATTCAACTATTTATATGTATTTGGATTTAAATTTAAAAACATTTTTATTAGACTTACGTCAATTGCTTGGAGTGTTAGAAAATGTTGTAAAAACAATGGTTAATAATTCTAATGTAAAAAACTAAAATTCAAAAGTTGTCTATTAGTAGGTACAGAATCATTATTTAAATTCAGCTAAATCATTATGTAAATATTACATTTCTATCCTATATTCTTCTATTTTATAATTCTCTTTTTTACATTGCAAACAATCCTTATATAATTAAAAGTGACATTTTTCGCAAACGTCGAGAACACAATTAAAAAACAACAAAAATATGTTTTTTTGTTTAGATACTAAAAGCTATAAAATGTTGGTGATAGCATTATAAATAAGAAGCTAGTATTGTTTATTACTTTTTCGCTCAATTGCTAGCCTCATTTAAATTTAAATGTGGCTTTCTGATGTTTAAAACGTTTATAAAATTTAACTAACACTTAGGCCTTTGATTAATAACAGATCAGTCACGATGCCGGTGCATGTGTCATTTTTGATATTTTTATGTCATAATAATTTGTACAAAGATATTTTGGCATAAAAAATTAAAAAAAAATGATTTATAAGCCTATAGTTTAATTTATACGTAGTATATATACGAGACTTTAGTTTTAATAGTGACCTGTAATTTGAGCGCGCCCAAACACTCATTTATGGCTGCTATATTTGAAATTGACTTCGACCAAAGCCTTTTTTCGTTGACAACATAACAATAGCCGAAAAATATTTAATTTTTAGGGTTACATTTTGTTAATTATTTAAATTTTTAAAAAATATTTGGATTCAACATTAAGAAAATTAAAACAGTGTATTATCAATATATATTTTCAGATGCTCTAACTCCCATGCCACCCGTTACAAACCTAACAGCGACGTTTGAAAATAATGACATCCATTTGACATGGAACGGATCAGGGTATGATAATTGTGAGGATAATGGCCCAGTTTAATATGTTACATAGGTTAACAAATTTTCGAGATTTATGTGCAAACTATAGAGGTCATGCCTCATCTTGGAAAATCTCAAAACCGTTTACCGTTTTCTATTTAATATTTTTGAGTCAGTTACAAAATGGAAAATGTATAAAAATATTTTAAAAATTAAAAAATTAAAAAACAAATAAATTGGAATTTTTTTTTTGTATATTTACAACAGCTAGACTATAAAATTCAAATAATATTTTTATTAAAAACCTATAATATATGTCGTATTTAGGTTGGGATACCAAATATTCTCCATTATCTATATGTTGATGTAAAAGCTTGAAATACTTAAATAATTTATTTCTATTGATATAAATAATATATGTTATAAGTGATTTTGATATGCACATTAAAAATTTTTAATTTTTTTAGGGTATTCTTGAGATCGCAAAATCTGTCAATTGGTCAAAAAGGCCATTTTCAATAGGAAAGAGATTAAATTTTCCGAAGGCCAAAGAAAAGAATAAAAAGGGAATATATTAGGGCGTCATCCTTAATTTGTTAAAGTCTAAAAAAAAATCTATAAAATATAGAATCAGAAGCACTTTCATATTTATAAAAATAATAAATAGTATCTAACTATGTCTTTGCTTTATGTGATCTCATGTTATTAAAATAGTTTTGTATTCGCGTCGAGGTGCCGCCGCTACCATTTGGTTTAGAATTTTAGCAGAAGTACCTTTTAGAATAATTAAGTGTAATTTGAAATCTATTATTTGTTGGAAAGGGGGAAGAACTTTTATTAGAAATTCTTGCCTCTTAACAGTAACGGCTTACCCGTCATTGACCTAGGCTCCAGTTGGATTCTGGTTTTCAGCAAAGAACAAGGTTTTCAAGATAAGTCGATTAGACCCTAAAACTTAAATGTTAGGTAAAACATTGCATTATAAAATTTAATGAGGAGCCAAACACCAAATTAATTTATTGTTAAGTCTACAAAATTAATTAGTATGTTCTACAGTTAGGCGGGTGTAAAGCAAGCCATCAGCCAATTAATTTTTAAACATATAAATTTAAATCATTTTAAGCCTGGGCAACCCCAATCTAAGTTTTGCAATCATAATTGTGTCAGTTTGCCCTTAAACTTTTTTTTATATATTTGGCACTTAACACATGGTCAGATGTAAGCACAATTTTTCTCGCTGCATTGCTCCAAAAAGTTTACAGCCGCTTCTCTCATTTCTCTTTTATCATCCTTCTGTCTTCTTGTTTTTTATTCAAAATCCAGTAATTGGCCAGTTACGATGGGGCCCACCTTGTTGAGTTCGATAAAAGAGTGAATTAAGCTCTTTTGGAAACATTTTTGCAGAGCTGGACATAATGACATTTTTATAAGGCATTAACGCGTCGCTAGAAAAAATTAATCATTTTTGGGTTGCTGCATGGTTTTCCATATTACGCGTTAGACATTATTAATTCGGTAATGTTAAAAGCTGTAGTAGCTCAATAGCGGCTTCTACCTAACAACAAAAATGACTTATAAAATACTTCTTTGCAAATGAAAGAAAACTCGTAAATAAACAATATTTTTTATCTCAAATATTGATGAACTTATAAAGATATTAAGCTTTTACCTCAACATTATACAGAATTTTGGCACCCGAATTCATAGAATACCATTATTAGTTAGAAATAAAAATATTTTTTAAAGTATTTGTATATAACAGTTACGTTGTTTTAAATCTTTTTTTTTTCAAAATTTTTCAATGTTTATAGTTTGCTTACAAAGTTTGATTAATAAACAAATCGGTTAACGGATCTGAAAATGCTTAAGCTACCAGGTCAGATTTCTGAACTAAAAGGACTCAAAAATTTGTTGACCTGTGGAATTTGTCCGATGTAATATAATTAGGGTTAGAGTTCATTTTTAAAAAAATATTATTAAAATTAACGGCTAATATCAAATAAATGTAATTTGTTCGTTAAAGGGTACTTATTTATGAAACCAGCATTTTTACTATTTTTTACTTATTGTTATTTACAAACAATTTATAGACAAGTTCTATTCTATTTTAGAAAAGTTCTATTATTATTATTTGGATTTAAATTTCTTTTGTTAAATAAATTATTTTATAATTTTATCAGTACTTTTATTTAATCCCTACCATTGGTCTTTCTGCGGCCGGATATATTCTCTTTATACACCAGATTTGTGCTCCTCTTACAAGGGACCAAATTAAATGAGTGCTGCACTCTCTCGATTTGGAAGGTGACGGTAGGGCAGAACAACGCAAACGATTATCTGAAAATCCTAAAGCTACGCCGATCAAAGATCGAAAATTTGTTCACCAAATATGAAGAATTACAATTCAAATTGGAATTGCAAGATGAAAAAAAGAAGGATAATGCGAAAGAGGAGGTCCAAAACCACTTTTTTGTGATGGTTTAAACCGATGAATCATTACAACCGCAATCTAAGGTAGCATCTTATTCCGAACAGCGAATACGTTTTCCTAAGATTTAACTTCCAACATTCTCTGAATCGTATAATGACTGGTAGAACTTTTGCGATAAGTTCAACTCATTAACCATTCACAAAATTTTACAGGTATTGAAAAGTTGAATTACCTCAAAGCGTCTGTCAAGGGAAGCGCAGCGGAAGTTTTCCAATCGCTCGAAATCTCAGAGGCAAACTACCAAATTGGAATGCTCTTAAAATAAGATAAGTCAACAAACGACTTATATTGCAAAAACACCTGGATGGAATACTCGAGCTTCCAGTGATGCATGAAGAAAACTATCAACTATTACGACTCGTAGACGGGCTGAACAAACATACAAGAGCTAGAAGCCATGAAGCGACCAGTTGAACTCTGGGACGACATCCTGAAACATGCAGTCTCCAAGAAACTAGATTCTCACGATTAAGGCGTGGGAAACATCGTTAGCGAAAGATTAAAATCTAACCCTAAAGCAGATTGTCGAATTTCTCAACCGCAGCTGCCAAATTCTTAGAGGGACTTATAACGCAGAGGTAGACAATTGCAAGGTTACAGTCTATATCTTAACATCTGAATTAACATATATGTACCAGGACATCCAAACCATAAACAAATGCAATTCACGGAATTGATCACCGCGGCATCGCGAACAAGCCGTCTTTGATAAACGGCAGAGCGCAATGGTTGTGATGTGCCGACTTGAAGCAGATGTGTCGGCAAATTTTTATGCACCAGTCGCATTGCCAATTACAGCGGATCTTTTGGAGAGAGAATCCGTCAGAAAAACTAGTTTCTGTCTATTTGAAGACAGTCACATACGGTACTTCTTCAGCGCCTGATTTAGCAATCAAAACCGCAACAGCTTGCTTATGAGGATTCCAAGGAGCTCCCTATCGGGTTAAAAATTGCTCTGAATTTTACGTTAATAACCTCTTGACAGGGGCCGATAAGGTTTCTGAATTTTTAAAAGTCATACGACTATAACTATGCTTAACCATGAGGGTTTCACTAAACACAAATGGATGCAAACGATCTTGGGTTACTTCTCGAGCAATAAATCTGACAAAACAAGGCCCGATCTCAATGAGCGAAAATCAGAACGATACCTTCATATTCAGTATTAGTTTGAACACAATCTTTCTAGCAACCAAACTTAAGATTGTATTGACCATTGCCCGAGTTTTCGACTCAGATAGGTAGGACCCATTACAGTTCAAACTAAAATGATGCCGAAATTATGGGTCTTGAAAGATTGGGGTGATCCCATACCCAATATCACTGCTAGGGATTGGTCCCAACTTACGAGTGAACTATTGCATTTTAATACGATTAAAATTCCGCAACTCACAACCAATCATCTTAGCCCACAATGCATGGAAATTCACGGATTTTCATATGCCAGTGAGAAGGCATATGGAGCTGCAATTTATTAGGTCAGTATTAAAGGGTCTAGTCGAAGGGCTCAATTAATTTGTTCAAAATCGCGTGTGGCACCTTTAAAAGCCGTTTCCATTCCCAGAATTAAATTGTGTGGGGCATTACTTTTAACGAGATTGCTTTCAACAATTATACGAGCACTCCAAATAGATTTTGACAATATATTTTGTTCGTCTGATTCCACAATGGTTTTAGCCTGGATCGCAGCCTTATCTTGGGAACGAAAGACTTTTTTATCTAGAGTGTCCGAGATTCAGCAGCTCTCTAAAGAATGGAAGTGGGTACATGTATCGTCCCTAGACAACAAGGCGATTTATTGTCGAGAGGCTGCTCTTTGAGCGAATTGAATTTGTGGTGGAACGGTCCAGAATTCTTAGTTTCATCACACAAGTCATTTGCGTGCCCAACGACATTGCCAAAAAAAGGAATGTAGGCGGATTTATAACAATGCATCGACTCCATCGCATAAAACGCTAACCATGACAATATCTGTAAATAATTCATTGCTTTCACGTAACTCAAATTTAATCGTTTACTAAAGGCATCGCTTACTGTTTACGCTTCATACACATAGAGTTGCCTAGTGTTCGAATTAGTATTTTTCAACCGTTTGCCTCTTTTTGCGTTGATCACTTTGGTCTTCTATTATTAAAGGAGGGCACACAAGAAAATACCGCATATCAGGGGTTACGGAGCTTGTCTGTTTTGCCACCAAGGCCATGCATTTGGAATTAATGTCGGACTTGCACACTCAGGCTTTTATAAATGCTTTGAAGCGCTTTATGTCTCGGCGGAAACATCTATTCCGACAACGGTACCAATTTCACCGGGGCCAACAAGGAGCTCAAGCGACTCTTGCAAGGCTCTAAAACATATACAAGAATTTGTTGCAAAATTTAGCATCCGAGGGCATCCAGTGGCACTTTATAACTTCTCGTGCATTACACTTTGGCGGATTATGGGAAGCCGCTGTCATGTCAACCAAACACCATTTCAAAAGAATAATCGGTTCAACCCCCTTTACATTAGAAGAAGCAACTACATTATTAACCCAAATCGAGGCAATTCTTAATTCTCGGCCCTTGACTCTTATGTCAAATGCGATTTGAGCATGCTGACACCGGGTTATGTTGATCGGACGTCTAATAACACCCTCACTGGAGCCAAATCTGACGGATATCCCAAATTCTCACCTGACGCGATGGCAGCATATCGAAATGATGCGTTGCCATTTTTAGTTTCGATGGTGGCGCGAATATTTAACGCATCTACAACGTCGCAAATGGAAAGGGGCATCTACCAATTTAAAACTAGGCCAACTTGTACTAGTTGCCGAAGACAACTTACTCCCTTTAATGTGGAAAACCGGTCGAGTTATTAACTTACACCAAGGCAAGGATTCGAGAATTTGCGTTGCCACATAACCTGCGCTAATAGTAAGAGGCCCGTGGTCAAATTATGTCCCTTCCCAATTACAGCTGAACGTTTTTTATTTATGATTAATCCTTCCAATCCCGGGGAGTATGTTTATAAAACCAGCTTTTTATTATCTAATACTTATTGTTATTTACAAACAATTTATAGACATGTTCTATTCTATTTTAGAAAAGTTCTAATTTGGATTTAACTTTCTTTTTTTAAATAAATCATTTTATAATTTTATCAGTATATCTATTTTATCCCCACCAGTACTCCTACCAAAAAATTTAATTTCTTAAAACTTAAATATGGCCACTTTAAAGATAAATTGAATTCACATGCCACCGCCATAAACCGCTTAAATTAGCATATGAATGTTCCTGTTAAATAAAATTTAGTTTTATCAAACTAAAAAACCCAAAAATAACTCATTTTTCTCTATTGGTAAAGTTTTATGAAAGTGTGACCAAGAACATGATATTTTATTTTTTTATTATTTAGTATGAATTAAAAAACAATAACTTGAATAAGGACCTATATAGAAATCAATTTCCCACTAATATTTTATTTATTTAATGTACTAAGCGGTTATTTTATAAAGTAAAAATTAAAACAGGTATTTTTTAACTTTTTTATTAGCGAAGTATACTCAGTCTTTAAGTACGAAAATAACCTGGGTCCAAAAAGTATTGATGAAACATTTGAAACTCGAAAAACTTTTTACAATTGCGAACGTGGCAAAAATTATACATTTCGTGTGACGCAATCTAAGAATGGTGGGAAAGCTTCGCAAGATGTAGCCGTAAAAATCGCCATTCCTCGTAAAAATATATTTTGTGAATATTCTTGGTTTATATTGTATAGTTTCTCAAGGCAGCTTAAACATTAAAAATTTTTGGAAAATATTTAAAAATAAAAAAGGTTCAAAAGCTAAAAAATAGTAAAAAAAAAATATTTTTATATTTTAAAACAGCTAAACTGCTAAATAAAATAAAACGTGTTTTATTTAAAATGGTATCCTATTTAAGTTGAGGTGTTTAAATATTCTGCTAAACCTAAATGTTAATGTAAGAACTTGACCTACTGAAAAATATATTTCTCATTTTTTGTGATATAAAATTGAGGTTACAAGTTTACATATGAAAAAAAAAAATTTGGGGGGGGGGGGTTTCTCAAGGAGGTTGAACTTGGCTATCGATTAGCATTTCTGCTAGCAATATATCCATATTTGATTTTAACTAAATAGTAGGCCGCAATTATTGCCTTTAATTAAAACAAATTTTATGTTATAATTTCATTATTAACAACAGATTTTTATTTTAATTTTTTTTTGTTTAAGGTGAATTATTTTCATTTTGGTTAAACAAGATAAATCAATTTTTTTTATAGTTTTTAGATAGACATAAAATAATTAATTGAATGGACTTAAATAAATAATTTTTTATGACAAATTTGTATCTCTATGACGCTTTGTCGAAAATACAAAACTAATTTGCAGTATATTTTTATTTTCAAAAAAATTTGTCTTTTGTGCCAAAACAGGCATTCTAGACCCCTGAATGCCTAAAAAAAATTATTGTGCCCACAAAAATACATAGTAATTTTATTTTTGCCTCCCCCCCCCCTAAAAAAATTGAATTTGCGCCCCCCCCCCCCCCCAACTACGTAAAAATTTTAATTTTGCCCTTCCACCCCCATAAAATTAAATTTGCTCCCCCAAAAATATGTAAATATTATTATTTCAAAAATTTTTACTTTTTTTAAAAAGTTTTTCATTCATATCAACACTTCTCATCCGCTTAAGAGATCTAAATGATCAATTTCAATGCAAAACAATTTATTTCTAAAACTTTTGATTTTATACACCATTGTTTGTTAGAAATTAAATAATTAAGAAATACAAATACATTCATAGATTTATTTAAAAACTATTTTGATATATATAATACTTTTTTAAATGACAAAATTAATTTATAGATAAAAGAAAAACTAAACTTAACGATATTTCTATATTTATTTTCTATTTATAAGTTTGATAATGATTTAAACATTAATGATAAATTAATATTTATTTTAAAATTATTAATTTATTTATTAATTCTATTAATAATAGATTTTTTACCAATAATATTTATTTAGAATCTTTAAATTCCCTTTATAAATTTGATTATCCTTTTTTATAGATATAAATAAATTAGAGCCTCTTATAAAAATAAGTAATTTTGATAAAAATTCATTTTCAAAAGAAATTAACTTAACAAAAATTAAAAAAAAAACTTAATAATTACAAAGAATGTTAATAATGATTTTTTTAAATTTTTTTTATAATTACAAAGATGCGTTTCCTAATTTATTAAACATTTTTTCTACAAGTTTGTTATTTGGCTCTTAAACGTCGAGTAGTGAGGCCACATTTTTAATAATAAAAAGTTTAAACATGGATTCAATTGGTGTACATGTATATTTTTGACCGTTCACGGCTAATTCTGCCGCCGAAGGCGGCAAAAAAAATTTTCTGTTCCCCCAAGAATTTTTTTGCCCCCCCCCCCCCCCCCCCCCCCGATTTGGAAAAGCTAGAATTGGGCCCGTGTCATAAACATAACCTAAGTTTGAAAATGGGTTTAGAAATAAAGTTTTTATATACTTTAAAAAAATGAAATATTATTGATAATATCTCGGCCATCATATTTCCAAATTTAAATTTTTTTGCAAAAATGTGCAAAATGTTTAAATTACAGGTCAACGAATTATGAGATTATGTGCTTACTTCAGAGATCAGACATATCTTAGGGATATTTAAACCCCTAACCGTATTTACCGATCAAACTTTGAAATCTAGCTACTATAATCAATAAAAATTTAAAAAAAAAATGTTAAAAAAAAAATTTAAAAAAAAAACAGCCAAAATGCTAAATAACTTTAAATTATATTTTGAATTAAAACTTTAATATATTATGTCCCATTTAAGTTTAATTTCCAAATTATCTGTATAACCTGTGTTGAAAGAGCTTGATAAACTTACAGTTTATTTCTCCTTATTTTTCTCCTTATTTGAAATAAAAAATATAAATTACAAGTGATTTCATTATAAATTATATTTTTTTAACTTTTTTTTGGATGAGGTTGCCGAGGTCGCAATAATATTTATGAGATAGGAATTTACTTCAGTGACATAATTTTTTGCACTAATTTTTTTGAGTTATAGGCATGTAAAAGCGTAATAGAAAAACGCAAGTTTGTTATATTCAAAAAATACAATTATCTTGACCTAATAAGTTATAACAGGCTTAATTTTAATGAATTTAAAAAATAATTTTAAACATTGATCTATCGTTAGATTACCAATTATATTTTCTCTATTAAATAACAATATTCTCTTTTATTAAATAAAATTGTTATATATAATTGATTAGGGATCTTATTTTAAGAATGTAAACTTTATGTAAGCTAATATATAATTTTGCAATATCCTGACAAAATGTGTTATTGAAAAAGTACTTGTAAAATGCTTTAATAAAATATTTGAGTAAATTTAGTTTTGAATTTTTTAATCCTTTTTTTTAATAAACTGTCTTAACAACATACATATAGTTTAAAATTTCGCAATTAGCCTATTTAAAAAAATTGGTACAAGAAGAACAAATTACACAGGTCAACAAATTTTTTAGAGTTAAGAGCTAACTACGGAGATCATACCGGCCATCTTAGGGGTTTTTAAATTTACCGTTTTTTAACCAAAACTTTGTTGGTCAGCTATAAACATTGAAAATTAAAAAAAAAATCCAAAAATAAACAAAGATTTAAAACAAAAATAAATTGAATTTTTTTTGCATAATTACAACAGCTTAACTGT
Source organism: Acutogordius australiensis (assembly GCA_030555515.1). Taxonomy (NCBI): domain Eukaryota; kingdom Metazoa; phylum Nematomorpha; class Gordioida; order Gordea; family Gordiidae; genus Acutogordius; species Acutogordius australiensis. Next base: position 12,586,602 of record CM060245.1, read on the forward strand.
TAAATTCAAACTTCAAATAAAACCTCTATTAAAAACCGATAATATATCGTGTAGTTTTTAAGTTTGGACGCGAAATATTTTGTATTATCGAAATGCTGATGTAAGAGCTTGATATACTAAAAAATTTATTCTCATTATTTGATATGATAAATATAAGTCACAAGGGATTTTTATATGAAAAAAAAATTCAATATTTCTTTTTAGGGTATTCTCGATCTGTCAATTTGGTTAAAAAAGGCCGTTCTTTTTATATGGACGGATGTAAGGAGCCGAGGACGGAAGAAACACGAAATATATATAAGAGATAAGGCCATTAAGGGGCATGCACGGTTGTGCCATTGATATTTGTTGACCTGTGTTATAAGCCAGCACTTAGGTAAAAATTTAAAAATTTTAATTTTAATACTTTAAATAAAGAAAGAAGAAACACAAAAATTGATTTATTGTAGAAATAAAGATTTTCTACTACACATTTTATTTTTTTTTCCTTCTATTTTTATATCGTAAGAGTTTCTATATATTTTAATATATTCTTCATTAAAAAAATAATGATAAATAAAATTAAAAATATTTTGGTAGAAAAAACATGATAAATGTTATTCAAAAATTAGAGCAACTTTAATGTTAAAAAGGAAATACAATTATTAGTATTGAACAAAGAGTAAAATTTTTTTAGGCAGCACCCAAGTTTGATACTTAAAGTGCTCAAATTTTTATAAAGAACAATTATAATCTGTAAATTAAAAAAAATTTGGTTATCAATTTCAATTAACAAAAAATAATAAAAAAGATTTTGTTAGTCATTTTAATGGCGAATTGCAAAATAATTAAATTTTGTATCTCGTAATATTCTTTTTATAATAGTACGAATATTAATTATCTAATTTCTAATATTTATAATATAAAAAACATTTGAAAAATATATAAATTTTGTATTCGTTTATAATTTTAATCCTTGGGCAATTTTGTGTTATAGAGTCATATAAATAAAAAAAATCATCTTATATTTTATGAACGACATTATTGGTGTTAATTACAATTTAGAGTTTAGGAGAGAGTTAATTTTTATATAAAGGAGTAATATAAGAATTTTGATTGAAGATTATTTTCAGTTAGGATTGGCATAACAGAACTTTCATGTTTAATTTAAAGCCCTCCACATTTGTAATACAGGTCAACAAATATTTGAGAGTTATGAGCTAATTAGAGACAAACCCGCTCTTAAAGATTAAATCCGTTAACCTTTTTTTTAATCAAACTTAGTAACTTTGAAAATTTTAGAAAAAATGTCAAAAAAGCAAAAAAGATTCAAATTGATTTTTTTTTGTTTATTTAAAACGGCACTGTTAAATTCAAACTTCAATTAATGTTTTAATTCAAAACCGATAGTAATTGTGTCGTAATTAAGATTGGCTAAATGCTGATGTAAGAGCTTAATATACTAAACAATTTTATTTCTCATTATTTAAAATGATAAATATAAGTTACAGAAAAAAGATTCTATAATATCTTTTTAGGGTATTTTCGAGGTCGCAAAATCTGTCAAAAAGACCATTTTTTGATAGACGGATCTAAGGAGCAGAAGGCGGAAGAAACTACAAAATACGGAAAATATATAAGAGATAAGGCCATCAAATGTATGCTTTTATGTTTTCATAAACTTATTTTTTCTGACAATCATTTGTTGACCTGTGTAAGAGTACGACAACTTAGGTTGGGGTGCCAAATATATTGTTTAATCTAAATGTTAATGTAAGAGCTTGATATACTTAGAAATTTTATTTCTCATTGTTTGAGATAATGAATGTAAGTTGCAAGTTAAAAACTTGTTATTTTTTTTAAGGTATTATCGAGGTTGCAAAGTACGTATATTTGGTCAAATAAGGCCATTTTTCAATATCAACTGATTTAAATAGCCGAAGGGGGAAGAAACTGCAAAAAACGAATGTATATGAAATAAGGCTATCATGATTATGCATTCTTATTTTATCAATAACATTATTTTTATGACATTATTATTTGTCGACCTAAGTTATATATAATTATACATTTTTATTTCGCAAAAAAACCACAACTTCACAAGGTATTTTTTTTTAATAGAATTTTAGACTGACTAGCCTTCAATTATGCAGACTGATTTAGAACTATTAATTATGTCAGCAAAGCCGTAATCAGGATTTAAAAAAAAAGATGCACCCAAAAATTTCTTTGCCGCCCAGCGCTAAGCGCAGAAATTTTTTTGACGCCTTTGGCGACAAAAAATTGAGCTTTTTTTATATATAATAAAAGCTGAAAAATTTGTTTAATTTCAAACCATTTTACGCTGATTTATTTTAGTTATTTATTTTTTTTTTAAATTAATCGGCGTTTGTTGTGAATCTCAGCAACTTAAATTTAATAGGGTAGCTAAATGAAGTACAATTTATTTATAATGAAAAATGTTAAAAATATATGACTAACAACATTTAAAAAATTATATACATAAAGCATTTTTTAATATAATATGCAAAGGGGAATATATATTTAAAAAACAGGTAAAACAATCATAAATTAGACTTGAAAATTAACAAAACATTTTAACCGGCTTAAAAGATTAAGGTGTTAAATTATTTGATTCAATATAACACCCTTCGAGAGTAAAATTTGAACATCGTAAGGTTTTTTTCAATAAGAAAAATTTTCTCGATTATATTTGTATGTGTTTAATAGATAAACGATCAGTAGCCATTGATCGCAAATAACATTTTATACGTTTCATTGTACTGAAATTACCCTAGGCCGCACACAAGGATATTAAGGTGTATAATTAATTGTGAAACTCAGCCGAATATATACATGTGTGAGGTTCTTGGCTTGATTTAAGGTATAATCCTACTTTCGTGGCCAAATTCTCTGCCTCGAAATATACTTCGTGAAAAATTTCTTCGGCATTTTCTTAATGGTTTTAATACGGCAATAATATCTTGGGTACAAGAAGCGGCTTCAATAAAAACGATGTCACTTTGTTAAAGTTTTTGACTAACTGGTTTTTAAAACCTGTGACCGTTAGGATTCTGCCACTTTTAGCTCTCAGCAGCTCGTTAAATGAGATTTAACCCGCGTAGGTGACCTGGGTTTTTAGACCTAGGCTTTCATAAAAAAAGGACGGCTTTGGTTGGAGTCGCCTACCCATTTAACTAATAACCAGGCTCAACGTTGCTCAACTTGAGTGTAGGGGTTAAATAACTTGAATATTTATCGAAAATCAATATAAAATGAAATTTGGATCAACAAGACCTTTTAATAATTTTCGAGCTATGCTCGAGTTCGAAATTTCCCTTCATCAAAAAAAAATTTAATTCTTTAATTATATTAACAGCTCTACAAAAACAATTAATGACCCTAATTTATCGGCTGATCTAGTTTTGCAAAAAAGAGTTATATTTAATTTAGTCTTCTTATAGAACTAGACCGACAAATATTTATAATTTCCTTAATATATACAACACTGTTTTGGATATTAAAAATGTTAAAACTTTCTTGTACAGCCAAATTTAATTAGTGCGAAGCAAAATTAAAATAAGTCGCCTCTATGTAAATTTGTTGTACTGTTTTTATATGACCGGCCATTACGCTCCGTCGTAAGATTGTCCGACAAGTATGTTTAAATTCAGGTCATTTTTTTTCAATTATCGAGTAAGTTTTCATGGCATTCGCCTTTTGGATTCGTTAACTTCTGTTTCTTTATATATTAGATTTTTTGTGGTTAGTGGATTTGCTGATGAAAATAATAAATTCATTCATCTCCAAATTAATTATAGTAATGCTCAAAAGGTTAAAAACTTAAATGGCAACAAAATTAAGATAGCAATATAAGAAAACACAATAGAGTTAAGTCTGGAGTGAGTAACTGAGTAAAATGATAAGTCAAACAGAGAGAAAACAAAAGGCAAAATAAAAACGTGTGCACCATGGGCGTATACAGAAACTTTTCTAAAGGGGGGCAAGAAATTTTTTTGGAGGAAAAAAATTACAAATTATTTTCTAAAAAATAGCAATTTTATTTATTTCTATTCCCTTTTATATGTTTGATATATAAATTCAACCACTGGTTACATCATTAAAATTAAAAAATATTCTAAAGGGGGGCAATTGCCCTTTTTTGACCCCCCCCCCCCCCCCCCCCTCAATACGCTCCTGATGTGCACTATTAAAAAAGCGTGGGTAGACGAAAAGGGAATAAAATAATAAAAAAATAAAAATAAAAATATAATAGAATTGTTATAAAAAGTAGATCTAGATTTTAGAGATTTCTTATCTATAAGGGCAATCTAGGCAATGCTGGGCGTCAAACTAATTTTACTAAATATTAGGTTTTTTAGCAAAAATATTAAAAAGTGCATTTTAAGCGCCTAGAATCTGTTGGCTTAGAGGTGTCTAAAGGCAACGGATTGACCTTGGTCATGAGTGTTACATATTGCATGCGCATATTTTTCTGAATTTAAGGGATCAGCCGTATTAGATGGACTAAGCGGCTAATTAAAACCCTACTGGGAGCAGGAAGCGTCAGGCAATTTTTATCAAAGTAACCGAAAATAAAAAGTCCTCAAGAAAAAGGGGCCCCGTGCCAGGTTTGCCCCCTCCCCCCTGGCCACGGCTCTGTATAATAGCATATTAGATGAATTCTGTTTTTACAAAGCACAAAACTCATACGCAGCTTTATACTAAATATTAATATATTGAAAATATAAATAAAGTAAAAAATAAAAGTTGGTAATATTTTAATTTTTTTACTTATGTTAAAAGTTCTTAATATGGCCAAAAAATTCTTGAAAAAAATTATTGCATTTTTAGCTAATTTGGGGTCCATGTAAAATTCTCAATTTAACGTTAAATTTATTACCAAACAGATGACCATTGTTTATTGGACTTCTCGCCTAGCAATAACTCATTTCAGCTCAGTTGGAAATGTCCAATGCCCAGCACTCCAAACGTTATTATAGGCTATTTGGTATGTGCGAAGGAATACACATCAAAGGAATGGATTTGCCATAACGTAAATGACAGTCATTGTAGCATGCAACATTTTATGGTAAGGTTTAAAAATATAGCCTTTTTTTAAATTACATTTAAATCTTAGTAAATTATGTTAATTATGTGGCTAAAATGTTCTATGTTCCTATATCCTTATGATTCTGAATTCTTGTTGTTGAGTTTCGTGAATTTATTGGAAAGTAAATAGGCAGTATTTAAAATTAATAAAATATACTTTTTGTATTTAAGACTTTTTGAAAGTAATAATTTTCGGTCGGCTAAGTTTAAATATCCTAACCACATCCTCAAATAAGTTTTATCCTTAGCATTTATCAAACTAAATTAGAAAATTAATGCATTACTAAAATTTTAATTGATACAAATTTTTTTTCATATTAGCTTTTTGCCTTTTTGTTGGCAGTGAGCTCCTTCAGTTTTATTTTCCAATTAGATCAATTCATGGTGGCATCCTATGTTGGCGTCTATCTTTTGGAACCAGGTAAGTGTAGGTCTACTTCTTTTGACTTTGCCTTGGAAGTTTTGTATTTATCAGATTGCAAAGATTAAGCTCCCCATTCGTTTTGTGGCTAAACCAGCGATGCCGATTAACTTCAATTTTTGTATTGATGGAGTTATGTTTAGGCTGCCGAAAATGTAATCATTTCGGATTTTGACTTTGCGCGTCCTCTAGAAACATTCGTAACATTGCATTTCTGTCGTTTGAAAGATTCTTTCGTCACTTTTTTGGAGGTCCGTAATTTCTAGGCCATTATTGCAGGTTGTATTATTGTTGCATGAGCTTTACCTTCCATTTTGATAGGAATGTTTTTGTCGATTAGGCGGTCAACGATCTCCGTTTTAACCATTCGATTTTAAGTTTGTTTCTTAATTCTTGCTCAACGTCTCATGTTGAAAATAGGTTTCTAAGTAAGTTGCCAATGGTTTGGACTTAAGAGACCAGTCTGTTACGATCATCAACACTTCGTGTTCCGATCCTCCGAAAACTATGAGTTCGGTTTTGTTTTTGTGGTTTTTAATTCCTAACTTGCACGTTTCCAACTTAGTACAATTTCGCGCAATTACTCTGAATTTTGAGCCATGAGCAGGATGTCATTTGCTTAAAGTATGTGCAACGTTGGTTTTGTGGTACCGCTTTTGATATCTTGTCTATTATCGAGATAAATAGCAGGGGACAAGCCGAACCTTGATGCACTCCCTCATTATGTGAAACCTGAAGTTCTCTCAAGCTTCTTACGTAAGTTATGTTGTCATACAAGCTCTGAACTAAGATATAAGACTCAGGCACGTTCTTTTTCCTTAACGTCCACCATACTACTGCTCTCGGGATCTTTTCGAACGCTTTCTCTAAGTCTCTAGGCAAGTAAGCTTCAGATTCTTTCTTTTGAAACGCTCTGTCAAACTGGGAACAGTGTGAATTGCGTCCGTTGTAGACCTTCCTCTCATAAACCCGCATTGTTTCATTCCAATCTCGATAATCTCACATTCTGGTTTCAAGATTTTTTTGAAAAAATTTAAAAGTATGGGACATTAGTTTAATGCCGCGGTTGTGGCAATCAAACGCGTCGCCTTTGTTTTTGAATATTGGTTCAATGTAACTGTTTTGCCATTCGGTAGGTATTTGTAGATACGATCGAGTTGAAGGCTTTTAACGCCGATATTCCCTCTTTTCCTAAATATTTCCAGCATTCAATGGATATATTGTCGGGTCCCGTTGCTCTGACGTTCGCGCATTCTTTAAGTTGAAGGCTATTCTGAATTGGTTTGGTAAAAGGTTGCAGTTTGGGGGAATATTTTCAAGCTCAAATGCATTGTGGTCGCTCTTCAGTAAATTTTTAAAGTATTCTTTCCATTGTTCCAAGACTCTTGATTGATCGACGAGAAGCCTGCCCTCTTTGTTTTTGATAAACTTTACTTTCCGTCCAGTTTTTCGATTGCCTTTTACGTTGCTTTGCCATCTTGAAATTCAAATATTCACTTGTGGCCATTTCGTTGTAAGATCTCCCAACTTCGCTCTTAGCATGACGTACGACGCTTCTGACGACTTTGCATTGAAATTGATAGTTGAGCTTGTCGCTGATCAGTCCAACGTTTGAACAGCTTTTTCTTTTCTGTAATAGCGAGCTCTACTTTTTCATTCCACCACCAAGTACTCTTTTACTATGACGCCCTCCAGTTATTCCAAGTATGTCCTTGCCTGTCGTTTTAAGCCTTGAAGAAAGCTGCTCCCAGAATTGAATTGGACTATTTGTGTCCTCGTGGCTGTAGTCGTCGGGTAAGTTGCAGCTGTTAGCAAAGGTCGTTTCTATCTCTAAGCGTAGACCATTTGATTTGGGGGAGGAATTGAACTTTGTTGTGTGTGGACTTTTGTCGTTGAAACACGAAGTCCATGATAAGAAGATGGTGCTGCACTGATAGTTTTGGGTATGATCTTGTAGTCTTTGATTTGTTTAAGCTGCTGCCTTAAAGATTAGCATGAAGTCTATTTGAGACTTATTTTTGCCGCTTTTATAGGTGATGAGATGAGACCTTCTTTTGCAGAGGAAGGTGTTAGCTATAGCCATATCGTATGCTTATGCAAGTCTTAGCAGGTGCCCCCATCTTCATTAATAACTCCATATCCTATCCCAAAATGGGCCCTTTCGTACCCAGTGTTTTCTTGAAGTACATGAGCGTTAAAATCCCCGGCTATAATTGTTAATTTATTGTTTGGTATCTTTTAACATAACTTCCAGCTGTTCCCTAAATTTGTTCTTTTCTTGCTTGAGATTGGTATGAGGTGCATACAATGAGATAACATTAGTAACTTTTCCCTCGTTGACCAATTTGATTGCCATGACTCGTTCGGAGCCTCTTTGAACTTTGATAACTGCTGGTATCAGGGCTTGAGTTAGTATAAATTCTACTCCGTTGTGTTGTTGTCATTTCCGTCATAAAACATCTTGTATCATAAACCAGTCATCAATGCTTTTGCTCCTTTCATTTTGGTCTCTTGCGCACACCTCACATCAATCCTTCTTTTAGCAATCATGTCCGCCACTTCCGCCATATTTTCCTTCATGGTCTACACATTGAGACTTGCAAATCGTATTTTTCCTTTTTGTTTAGCAGACTGGACCCTAATGTTTCACTTGATGCAGGCTAGATACACCAAGCGGGTCGCATGCAGGGGACGCCTTAGCATTTGATTTTTCGCTTTTGTTTGTCGTTTTCATTAATGTTGTTCAGAATTTCAGGATTCAAACCCGCCTTCTGAGGGCTGACGGTGACCCAGATTTGACTCTGGATTCACTAAAAAAAATTTACGTCTATTAAAGCCTACTATAGAACGTTCTAAAAAAAGAATGTTAATCTAAAATAACGGTAGCCAATAAAGTTAACAATTTTATAAAAATAAGAGTTTTTTTTTAAATGATATAAAAATATTGAGGATATAATGGTGATTATAGCCAAAATACATCATTAGAAACAAAAATTAATTGCAATTAAATTACTAGGTCCTAAATTATTTAAATACCATAAATCGCAATAAAAATTCTAATCATGGCTGGCTGCTTGCGGACTTTTAGGCAAAAGAGGAATCACAAGCTGTACCATGGGAACAAATAAACTTTAAAAAAGATATATTTAATTAGTTAAACATATTTTTATGGGTTAAAATAAGTATTTTAGCCTAAAATAAGTTAGGTATGCATTCAATGTAAAATAAGATAAAATTAGAATTTAAAGAAAGTTGATTTAAAAACGGGAAATTGAATAAGGTATTGTTTTTTATTTTTTAAATTTGTTAAAACTTATAAGCTTAAATTTTTAATACTCGTGGTAACTTTTTGTAACCTTTATTTAAAAATAATAACATTTTGTTATATTAGTATTGCTAAACTAAGATTTTATGAAAACAACAATTATTTAACCACTATAATTTTTTACTAAATATTTTTTATGAATTATAATGTTATTTTTTAAATAGATTTTAAGCTTTGCACTAATTTGCGTGCTAATTTATTACCCTGTAATCTATATAGTAATTATATGACATGACACTTTATTTTATATTTTTAATCTGAAAAACCATTTAAAGAGAATTTTTTTAGTTTTATAATTTTTACATAGAGGTGAATTATTGTTAGCCCCAAGTATATTTTTTTTATAAAACAAAATTAAAATTATAATAATAAATTTTTAATTCTCAAAAAACTTATTTTATAAAAATATAAATAAGAAATGATTTAAATGATATTTTTTGTGCAGATATAAATATTCTTAACCAAAAGCATCAAGTGACCAAAAATTAAATTTTTTGGAAATTTATGTTCTAAAATATTTTTTTAGATTAACAATTTGTTGAGAAACAACATTAAATTTTATGTGTTAATAAAATTCCTGTTCTCAATATTTAGCATTTTATTATTTCATGAGGTTACAAAACCTTAATGTTTATAATTGCCTAATTGTTTTAATAAAGTCAGACTCTAAAAGCACCCTTTTTTACGAAAAATTAAATTTGAAGTCGGCAAATAGTATTTATACATTTCGTAGTACAAAGTCTTACCCTCTCAATTTTTATGCATTAACTTATCATATCTAAATATTTATAGGACTTTGGGGGTTCGCAAAGTTTTTATCTACCCAGAGATGTATTCTCTCCCTTAACAGATTGTTACTACTAAAATTTTAAAAATGTAATTTTTTTTAACTCAGCTTAATATATAGGTCAACAAATATCAATGTCAGAAAAAATTATGAAAACAAGCATACATTTCCATCCTTAAATCAGATATAGCGTTTTTCCTAGTTCCTTCCGCCTTTGGCTCCTTAGATCTGTCCATATTAAAAAAATGGCCTTTTTTGACCAAATTGGCAGATTTTTCGACCGAACTTAAGAAAAAATTCAAAAATTATCGTAAAAAATCTCTTGAAACTTATTATCAATCTCAAAAAATGAGAATTAATTTTTTTTAGTACATCGAGCTCTTTCAATAGCATTTAGATAATACAAAATATTCGTTATCCAAACTTAAATACGATATGATATATTATGATTTTAAAAAAAATTATTTAACAATTTAACAGTTTAGCTACTGTGAATATGCAAAAACAATTTTTATTAAATTTTTGTTTTTGAATCATTTTTGTTTTTTTGAAATTTTTTTAAATTTTTAGTGTTTATAGCTTATTCACTATGTTTGATTAGAAAAAATGGTAAACGGATTTGAATTTAAGATGGCAGATTTGATCTCTGTAGTTAGCTCACAACTCTCAATATTTGTTGACCTTATTATCAAAGAAAAAGTGTATAAAACGAAACATTAATTAACCCGAGAATTCCCAATGCAACCTCCAGGTTACGCCTACTTTGAAGACCTGAATCTTAAAAACTGGCCACAATTAAATTTTTAAATTTTATTTAAAAGCCCTCACGCATAATATCTGATCTTGTTTATTTTATTTCCTTTGATTCCATTCTTTACTTATCCCAAACCAAAAACCCCAAAAATTTCACCTTAAGCATCATCATTTTCATTCGAAATTTATGGTTACTTATACGTAAATTTGATATTTTATTTGGTATATTTAAAATCTATACATAATGAAGATGGTATTTATAAAAAAAAATTGTTTTTAATCCATTATTTTTTTTTATTCGCATTTAAAGATGGCTGTCACCTAAAGGTTAGGCTGGAGTGCTCAATATAACTTGAGTAGGTTACAAATTTCTAAATCCACCTTAAATAAATTTAATAATTTTGTCCCTAATTTAATTCCTCTAAATTGTGAACTTTTAATCGTATTAATTGTTATATGATTTTTAGGTCTATTAATGATATTGTTGAAGACCTTGATGCCCGACCTAATGAATTGATGAAATTATAATCATTCCCCCACAAAATGAAGAAGAAACCGATATGGAAAGTATGAAATTATTGTCGATTTTCAACACCTACCCCAATCTATGCCGAACTCATCTGTCAAAGTTGTGAGATCAAACGCTATTGAAGATTCTCTTGAGATAAATTTTCAGCGGTGGTATGATGACGATACAATATTTAAACTACGTGGCTGTGGTAATTTAGCTGTAAATTTTAGCTAATGCAAATGTCTTGGAACAACCCGAAGATTATTTTGAACAATTTATTAACAACAATGTCTTTTCTCTAATCGTTAATATGAGTAATATGTATGCCAAACAATAATCACGACCTTAATTTAACAATCCCTGATTGCAAAATTGGTATTGCAATCCTTATTTTTAACGGGTAAGCCCAGTGAACATTAAAATGTTATGGGAGCTACAATCCAATACTTTTAGCAGATAGTTTCAAATGCGGCAAAACAGATTTCAAGAAATTACCCGATTTCTTCATTTGGCCGATAATTATACTTTAGATAACCAGGATAATTTTTCCAAAATCTTACCTTGATTTGATTAATGATAGAAAGATTTACAATTTCAATACAACAAATCAAATCCTCCCACATATCAAGATGAATCGATGGTTCCGTATTACGGACACCATACAGCTAATCAATTTATCAAGGAGAAACCCATCAGATTCGGATATAAAATGTGGTGTGCGGCTAATACAAGTGGGTATATAGCAACCATTAAACCGTACCAAGATACATCAATAAAAATGGACAAACAAAAAGAATTTGGTCTTGGAGGTTTTGTTATTATTGATTTAGTTGAAAAACTACCAAATGAATATAAACCATTTAACACGTATTTTGATAATTATTTCACTGGGCTTTTGATAATTATTTCACTGGGCAAAAACTGTTATTTTTATCTAAAATAAATGTTGACGGCACAGGAACAATAAGAGCAAACAGTATAAAATCGCCATTAGTTGACCTAAAACTAATAAAAAAGCAAGATCTAGGGTACATTTCAAAAAAATACGTCCAACTTAATGGCAGTTCGTTGGAACGATAATAACATTGTTACAATGCTATCAAACTGCCATGGTTTACATCCGATTAACAATATTGACCGTGCCCAAGTTGATAAGATGAGGTAAAAAATTCGTGTACCTTGACCCTACGTAATTCAAATGTACAATAAATATATGGGTGGCATCGTTCGACTTGACCAAAATTTAGATGGCACTAGGATATCATTTCGAGGCAGAATATGGTATTTTCCAATATTTGTTTTTGGTGTTGATGCGGCATGCCAAAATGGCATACATATTGTAAAATCAAAGAAAAATTGACCTTCTGCAATTTCAAAAGAAAAATTGTGCAAAATTATTTTATAAAATTCGGAATGCCTGCAAAAAGAGGATTAAACCCCAGAATTGGTCGAAATTTGAATACATCTATACACGCTAGGGAAAGATACATCCAAAGACGATGTGTCGTGTGCGGTAAAGCGACCAGGATTATCTCTAGTTACTGCCAAGTGGCACTTCATGTTCATTGTTGGTCAAATTTTTATATTATATGATTTATATTTTGTATTATCTTATATGCAATAAAACTTTCAATACATATATAATCTCTTGCCTCCCAATGTAACCTGTAGGTGACACCCCCCGAAAGTATGAAATTTTTTTAAGTTTTTTTAACGAAATAGGTTTATTTGACCTCTAAAGACAGCCAGATTTTTTTTTTGTAAAATTCGACTCGGCCGAAACATTAGTGGTACCTGTCGGGTTAAATTGGTTTTATGCTGTCTAGTGCCAAATTTGTTGTTAATTACATTAAAATATAATTAGGGACAGTGTTCATACGAAGTGGCTGCGAAGCCAACCAGAGTTTACAATTATCAGGTACAAACTCTTTACAACAATGGTAACAATTCTAAGGGCGGAATTCTTAATACAGGTTTAATATTAAAAATTTATTTACAATCCATATCTATTTAAAATACATTTTTAATCCTTAAAAGTTGTAATTAATATTATCAAAATTAATGAGTTTAGGAGTATATACAAAATGGGTGTGTTTTACCCACCCTTTCCCTTTAAGGGACGCCATACCCAATGAAATCTTTCACTCTTAATCCCAAGCAAAACAAATTAATCTTGCCGACCGGTTTAACAAAGATTTGCTCAGACACCGGCCTAGGTTTTTATCATAGGCCCTCATTTTAGGCATATCGATTAGGGCCTAGTGCCTAAGCAGGCCAATCTGCAGTAAAGTGGTTGCAATATATACTATTTTTTCGAAGAAAAAAGCGTGCACGGATACAAAGTCTCAATCCGAGACAGGAAAGTTCGCCACTGAGCTATTAAGCCGATCATATACATAAAAATCTTTTTTTTATCATAAAATAATTAATGATTTGCGTCTAGAGTTTATTTATTTTTATAATTTTTAAAAATATTTGAAAGGGCTTTTATATTGATTGTGGTCCATATGAAGCCCAGATCATGTAATTTAAATATCTTCAAAAATATTATCTATAATGGGCAAATTTTTTAATTTCTTAATTATAAAATAAACAAAACTAGTAATCAAATTTGGTCTAAGTCTAATAACAAAATTTGTTTAAAAGGGTCTAGGACCCCACACTCTCAATTTCAATGTTAAATGCCATGATATTGCCTCAATGTAATTTAAACTGAAAAAATTGCAAATTATTTTCTACGTTCTTTAATTAGAGTACGTATTTTATAAAATGTTTGTATAGTACAGGGCTGGGAAAACAATGAGTCAAAAAATTTTGGCTCATTTTCCTCTAAATAAAAAAGAAAGGGGGCTTTAAATAAAGGGCCAAAGTAAGAATTCAAAAAAGCCCTTACTAAGAAAAGGGGCAAAAAAAACTTATAAAAAGTGGCTCTTAAAAAGAGCCCCAAAAAGCTCATTTCATAGTTTATTTATAATAATTTGAAAAAATTTTGATTTTTTCTTTATAATAATGATGGGTGGGTTATTTCTTATAGCTCCTAGAAGTTTTTTTTTTGAAGAAATGGGTCTTTTGCCATGCCTACGAGTTTGTGGGCATTTAGAAAAAAAAACTCAAAAAATTGTTAAAAAAAGCCCATTTAGTTTTTTTCCCCAGCCCTGGTATAGTATAACTTGGAATTATATTTTTTATATAATTCCAGTTATGAATAAAAAACAAAATTATTTTTTATTTCATAATATTTTATTTTTATGAATCTTTCATAATGTCATACCCGACCAATCATTAATATTCATAAATTTTATTAATCACATAAAGGTAATATAGAAATAAATTTTTTTGATTTTTTAGATTTCTACCCTATGTCAAAAAAAATTTTCAACATTACCTAAAATAACTCATATTAGTTGATGATTAAAGAGCATGTATTTCACTTCAAAATAAATATATAAAGATCATAGCTTTGAACTTGGAGTTATAGAGGTTTATAAACTGGGGCCGTATGGCCCTAATAGCATTCGCGTTACAAATTTCTCACCTTACCATTCGCGGGTTAAGCATTAATTACAAAATACTTCTATTTACACTGCATTAGCTCTATATGATTTTAAAAATATTAATTTTGTATTTAGCTTATAAATCTATGACTCAAATTGAATTAAACAATTATTCAATGGTTTTTTAGCAAAATTATAATATTATTAATATTTAGGCCAAGACAATTGAGGTTTGAACGCGCCGCCCATAAGTGAGAAAAGTTTTTACTGGTGTTGTCAAGTGCCTGAAAGAACTAAAAAAATAATAGTAGATTGTAAGTCTAACCAAGCTTTTGATAAGAGTAATATTATTTAAATTTGATTAATTTAATTCCTTATTTAACAAAATAATTTTATATAATCGAATTACCTACAACTTATTAGAAAAGGGGCGGACTAAAAATCAATTGAATAAATTAAGCAGATAAAATAAATATTCAAAACACCTCACCCCTTACAAGGATTATAAAGGTAAGATTTCAGGCAAAATTTATAATTCGTCATTTTGAGAGGCACTTCAATATGGAAAACCAAATCCATTTTTATTCCGGAGATATTTGTCATTTTTTATCGTTTAAACCCTATTTATGACCCTTGGAGAAGGGGCATTGTTATTTTATTTTAGCATTAAAACTTTTTAACTATTAGCTCAACATTGTAAAGGCCTTAATTTGTTCGAGGCGCAGAGCAGACCACCTGTAATACATTCTCTAACTTTAAAATCAATTTGTAATTCTATATTAGAACCTCTTCCAGGAAAATACGTGAAACCAGAGGTAATGATAGTGAATAATACAGCACAAGTGTCGTGGCCCCCTCTTAACAATTATGGAAATGAGGAACGACTTGTCCAGCTATTTAAAACAGAAAGTTGGGCGTCAAATTTTGTTGGCACCTGCGTGTACACAGCCAATGTAATGTGTTTACACTAATTAATATGTGTCAATATTTAGTAAAAAATAATTGACTTTATGTTTATTTATATTTAACAACTTAGAATCAATTTTTAAAATGTTTAGTCAATTTTTTTGCTAAATATATATAAAATTAAAATACAGAAAACGGCGACATATTCAGATACAAGCTTTGAGGAAAACAAAAATTACACCTATAGTGTGATCGTCAAATTTAATAATTGGCAAATGTATTATGGAATTGAGAGCGATCCGATTTATTTAGAAAATGGAGTGCTTAAGAAGTATTAGTGATTTTTTAACTACGTAAGTAAGTGTATTTGAAAAAAATGATTAGAGTTTTTTCTGGAAAATCAAATAGCTTATCAGGGACAAAACATTAAAATTACAAAATATTTGCTTTTAAAATTATAAAATTATCACACGAACTACAATAAAATAATAAAAATATATTTTGAACTACGGTCATTTTCCCTAATCGATTGTTGTACTAATTGTCCCTCACTATGCAAATAAAAAAATCTATAAGAACACTTTGTGTTCGATAATCCCAAAAGTAGTAAAGGCTTTGAGCAGTTCCACTTTATTGATACTGGTCAGCGTAATATCCTTCTTCAATGCAAAAACATAATTGCAATTAGCTCTCCCACCTTTACATTTTTTTTTTAAATAAAAATGTAGGATTTAAAATTATTAGCTATACAAAGTTAGAATTTTATAAAAGGTTTCAGAAAATAATGGATGTTTACAAATTTTATTCAATAAATATTACTATTTTACAGTTTTTTTATATTCTAGATATACACTACTCTAATATGATACATTTTAATAATTTTATAAAATTTTATTAATGGTGATTGTGTAAATTTTTTAATGAATAAAACAAATTAGCAGTATAATTTTAGGGAAATTCAAACACATATCATATAGGATATATAAAAACTGCCAAAGGCGTGCGGGATAAATTCATGCAATTAGTGCGGAAGCTCTTTGCGCCGGGTGGGTCTGAAAAGCAAAATCCTAAAATGCAAAATCCCAAAAAGCAAAATCCTAAAACGCAAAAACCGGAAGTAATTAATCATTTTTAAAAAAAAATGGGCGGAGATTTTAATGTTTACATTATTATGGAATTTGTCGGTATTTTGATTGTTTCTTTGATCTTTAAGTAATTTTTAAGGGATTTTGCTTTTTAGGATTTTGCGTTTTTCGGCCGAATTCAGTAATTTTTCAGACAAAATTTTTTTTTTCTGATTTTGATTTTAATTAATTTATATGGTGTCCCTATGATGTTTTAAGGTAAAATTTCGCCGCTTTTCGGGGATTTTGCGTTTTTTGGCCGAATTCAGTAATTTTTCAGACAAAATTTTTTTTCTGATTTTGATTTTAATTGATTTATATGGTGTCCCTATGATGTTTTAAGGTAAAATTTCGCCGCTTTTCGGGGATTTTGCGTTTTTTGGCCGAATTCAGTAATTTTTCAGACAAAATTTTTTTTTCTGATTTTGATTTTAATTGATTTATATGGTGTCCCTATGATGTTTTAAGGTAAAATTTCGCCGCTTTTCGGGGATTTTGCGTTTTTTGGCCGAATTCAGTAATTTTTCAGACAAAATTTTTTTTCTGATTTTGATTTTAATTGATTTATATGGTGTCCCTATGATGTTTTAAGGTAAAATTTCGCCGCTTTTCGGGGATTTTGCGTTTTTTGGCCGAATTCAGTAATTTTTCAGACAAAATTTTTTTTTTCTGATTTTGATTTTAATTGATTTATATGGTGTCCCTATGATGTTTTAAGGTAAAATTTCGCCGCTTTTCGGGGATTTTGCGTTTTTTGGCCGAATTCAGTAATTTTTCAGACAAAATTTTTTTTTTCTGATTTTGATTTTAATTGATTTATATGGTGTCCCTATGATGTTTTAAGGTAAAATTTCGCCGCTTTTCGGGAATTTTGCGTTTTTTGGCCGAATTCAGTAATTTTTCAGACAAAATTTTTTTTTTCTGATTTTGATTTTAATTGATTTATATGGTGTCCCTATGATGTTTTAAGGTAAAATTTCGCCGATTTTCGGGGATTTTGCGTTTTTTGGCCGAATTCAGTAATTTTTCAGACAAAATTTTTTTTTCTGATTTTGATTTTAATTGATTTATATGGTGTCCCTATGATGTTTAAGGTAAAATTTGGCCGCTTTTCGGGGATTTTGCGTTTTTTGGCCGAATTCAGTAATTTTTCAGACAAAATTTTTTTGTTCTGATTTTGATTTTAATTGATTTATATGGTGTCCCTATGAAGTTTTAAGGTAACATTTTGCCGCTTTTCGGGGATTTTGCGTTTTTTGGCCAAATTCAGTAATTTTTCAGACAAAATTTTTTTGTTTTGATTTTGATTTTTATTGATTTATATGGTGTCCCTATGAAGTTTTAAGGTAAAGTTTCGCCGCTTTTCGGTGATTTTGCGTTTTTTGGCCAGTAGTTTGACAATTTTTTTAGTTGATTTTAGATATATATGATCACCGCTTTGGGGGGATTTTGCGTTTACAATACGTTTCTAATAAAAACAAAATTATAGGGATTGGTGTAAGTTTGTAAAAATAAAATTTCACAACACCCTAATTAATCAAGTATGAAGGCGTGAAAAGGATTATAGAGAGGGAGGAGAAATTCAAATTAATTTTTTTTAATTTCTGTGGTGTGGTAGGGGCTGATAGGTCTGCCCGCCCCTCGGTTTCAACCTACTATAAATATAAGGCAGGGATGGGCACAATTACTTTTTAAAAGTAATCATTATCATTACAACTACTTTAGAAAAAAATGTAATTAATTACTAATTACCATTACTGTTTTTAAAAAAGTACTTAATTACAATCAATTACAATTACATAAATTTTCAAGTAATTAATTACTAATTACAAGTACAATTACAATTACTTTTTCAAAAATTTTTATATATAAAATTAGAAAACACGAAAATAATAATACACAAAAATAAAAACACTTATTATATAGACAATATGTAAAAAGATTCATTTATTTTGGATATAAATGCTAAATTATATAATTAAAAATATATTTGAGTTAGTGGAAGAAAGTTTGATTAGTTACTAAATCCTTATAGCCGGTTTCGTATTTATATTTACTTTTTAAAACAATTAATTTCTCAAACAACTCATTGGACAATCTGTTTCTATTAAATCTATTTAATAAAGTGACAAGACTGAATAATCTTTCGACTGATCCTGATGAGCCTAATATCGATACTTAAATAAAATCTTTTTAATTGTTGGGTAATTTTCTAACATTGGTAGCTTTTCACTATTATCATTTAAATATTTTAGAACCTCTAATTCTGCCTCTCGTAGAGATCATTTGTTAATTTTGATTTAGGTAAATTTTTAAACCTGTATAAACTTTGATTTTTAGAAACATTTTGACTTGAAGATATGTCAATTTTTTTCATTTTTTTTGCTTCTGATATCAATAACGATTTTAAATTTTCTTTGTTCTCCCTGCCCTCTAACCAGTCTAATTTAAAAAATGGATGAGACATTGATGCTAATAATGCAAAACTGGAATTTACCGACATAGTAAGATGGTCTTCAAACCTATTTTCAAAACTAGAAATCATTTTTGAGACAAGGTTTTTACAAAATTTTAAATTAGGTAAGTGTCAAACGTGTCGATACAATTTAAAAAATATAACTTTTAAAACAAACTAATGCAAGAAAAAACAAAAGCAGGTTTCTCTTAATATCTATATACAATTAAGCATGTTAATAAATTCAAATGGAATGATTACTTTAATACAATGATTACTTTGAAAAAGTAATCATTATCATTACAACTACTTTACTAAAAAATGTAATTAATTACCATTACAATTACTTTATAAAAAATGTAATTGATTACTAATTACTAATTACTATGAGAGTAATTAGTAATTGTAATTTAATTACAAGTAATCATTACTTGCCCATCCCTGATATAAGGTATATATGATATTTATCGTTAAAGTAATTTTGTATCATCCTCTGTTATTTAATGTCCGAATATAAGCATGCGAAATAAATAAACCCAGTAATAAACCAACGTTAAACAATGTTAATATGCAGCCTTAAAAGATAAATTAAAATAGGAATACTAGATGGCGTATTTTAAATAACTTACAATTTATTTTTTTTTATATACAAAAATAGATTTTTTCCCCTTAAAATCAAATATGTGTTTTATCCTTAATATACTAATATTTAACAGAAGGTTTTGTTGTTCCAAAAACTGCATGTTAATTCCTAAAGTTCAAAAAGCAACATATTGGGTTAAATTAGAGGCTATATATTGCCCAACTTGAGGGGTTCCTCCCTTATTTTTCTAGGGGCCGATTCTCTAGATGAAAATCGGAATTCAAACGCTTGCTTCTTTACTTCCACCCGCTCCAAAACCCCTCGTGCAGTTAAAATTTAAAACTTCTCTGTCCTGTTCTAACTATCCCCATTTAAAAAAAAAATTAGAACCATGTTACGATATTTAATTATACGTATTACTTCTACATTCTGTATTTTATTAATAAATTGGCTAGGGGCTCCTTTATTTGAATCCCTAATTTTCACAGCCGACAATATTTTTTGACAACCAAACTTTCAAATAATTTTGTCTTCCTCTTGAGAGTTGGCCTCATCCAATCTTGCCTAAAATGTATGTTTTTAAAGTGTATCGTCAATAATTTCTTTTATTTTGCAGAAAAGGGCTAAATAATTAAACAAAGATTTTCGTTATTGTAAATATTTAACAACTTTTAAACTACCATTCGCACTTATTTTGCTATGTGATTATGTCACAGTGAAATTTCCAATTATAATAAAACATTTATTGTATCTTATGATATAGTGAAGAAATGATTTATTTATATTGCTTTATAATAAATAAGAATTTTAAAGGTACTGAGCAGCGGCGTATGGAGGGGGGGACGGGTGCGTGAATTTGGAGCTTAAATATTGCTATACTTTCAAATAAAAATGTTGTCCTCTGCATATTAGTTCCCTTTCTAAACCAATTGTCGTATAAAATCTTAGCGTTGCTATTTTCCTAGAAATTTTTAGGTATAAAGTAAAAAGCAACATATATCCTCTGTTGTGGAGGTATAAATTGTGTTTTATTTCATGTGTTCGTGTCGTATTAGATATAGACTACAAAGTAAATGTTATTTTCTGTCATTACAAAGGTAATCTACTAAATGCCGCCATGTTAATCATTTAAAATCAAAATCTAAAAAAAAAATTATTTGAAAATGACAAGCTCGTGGCCGTTGACAAAAAAATGGGACAATGACGAATACTGGTGGTCCAAAGGGGGAAGTTATTATTATTATCCAGGGACCAAAGGTAGGTATTAATATTGCCTTAATTGGGGAAAAGGTTATTCATTAATTTTCATTAGAGGAATGGGGCATTAGGAAAAAGAATAAATACTTGTAGACCTTTTATTTCAAACATTCAATTAATCAAACTTTTATATTTATTTGGAACAATATATTAATTTCATTGCATCAAGACATCGAATTCTTCATAATTACTCTCGGCACTCAGACAACACAAAACAAATTCCTCTTTTTTTTTATAACCAAAAAAACTTCCACTAAAAACTAAATTTTTTATTCTCTTCAGCTTCGTGTGCGTTGGGGCACGCGCACGACAGAAAAATATCTGAATTCGACCAAAAAACGCAAAATCCCCGAAAAGCGGCCAAATTAAAACATCATAGGGACACCATATAAATCAATTAAAATCAAAATCAGAAAAAAAAAATTTGTCTGAAAAATTACTGAATTCAGCCAAAAAACGCAAAATCCCCGAAAAGCGGCGAAATTTTACCTTAAAACATCATAGGGACACCATATAAATCAATTAAAATCAAAATCAGAAAAAAAAATTTTGTCTGAAAAATTACTGAATTCGGCCAAAAAACGCAAAATCCCCGAAAAGCGGCGAAATTTTACCTTAAAACATCATAGGGACACCATATAAATCAATTAAAATCAAAATCAGAAAAAAAAAATTTTGTCTGAAAAATTACTGAATTCGGCCAAAAAACGCAAAATCCCCAAAAAGCGGCGAAATTTTACCTTAAAACATCATAGGGACACCATATAAATCAATTAAAATCAAAATCAGAAAAAAAAATTTTGTCTGAAAAATTACTGAATTCGGCCAAAAAACGCAAAATCCCCGAAAAGCGGCGAAATTTTACTTTAAAACATCATAGGGACACCATATAAATCAATTAAAATCAAAATCAGAAAAAAAAAATTTTGTCTGAAAAATTACTGAATTCGGCCAAAAAACGCAAAATCCCCGAAAAGCGGCAAAATTTTACCTTAAAACATCATAGGGACACCATATAAATCAATTAAAATCAAAATCAGAAAAAAAAATTTTGTCTGAAAAATTACTGATTTCGGCCAAAAAACGCAAAATCCCCGAAAAGCGGCGAAATTTTACCTTAAAACATCATAGGGACACCATATAAATCAATTAAAATCAAAATCAGAAAAAAAAATTTTGTCTGAAAAATTACTGAATTCGGCCAAAAAACGCAAAATCCCCGAAAAGCGGCGAAATTTTACCTTAAAACATCATAGGGACACCATATAAATCAATTAAAATCAAAATCAGAAAAAAAAATTTTGTCTGAAAAATTACTGAATTCGGCCAAAAAACGCAAAATCCCCGAAAAGCGGCGAAATTTTACCTTAAAACATCATAGGGACACCATATAAATCAATTAAAATCAAAATCAGAAAAAAAAATTTTGTCTGAAAAATTACTGAATTCGGCCAAAAAACGCAATCCCCAAAAAGCGGCGAAATTTTACCTTAAAACATCATAGGGACACCATATAAATCAATTAAAATCAAAATCAGAAAAAAAAATTTTGTCTGAAAAATTACTGAATTCGACCAAAAAACGCAAAATCCCCGAAAAGCGGCGAAATTTTACCTTAAAACATCATAGGGACACCATATAAATCAATTAAAATCAAAATCAGAAAAAAAAAATTTGTCTGAAAAATTACTGAATTCGGCCAAAAAACGCAAAATCCCCGAAAAGCGGCGAAATTTTACCTTAAAACATCATAGGGACACCATATAAATCAATTAAAATCAAAATCAGAAAAAAAAATTTTGTCTGAAAAATTACTGAATTCGACCAAAAAACGCAAAATCCCCGAAAAGCGGCGAAATTTTACCTTAAAACATCATAGGGGCACCATATAAATTAATTAAAATCAAAATCAGAAAAAAAAAATTTTGTCTGAAAAATTACTGAATTCGGCCAAAAAACGCAAAATCCCCGAAAAGCGGCGAAATTTTACCTTAAAACATCATAGGGGCACCATATAAATTAATTAAAATCAAAATCAGAAAAAAAAATTTTGTCTGAAAAATTACTGAATTCGGCCAAAAAACGCAAAATCCCCGAAAAGCGGCGAAATTTTACCTTAAAACATCATAGGGGCACCATATAAATTAATTAAAATCAAAATCAGAAAAAAAAAATTTTGTCTGAAAAATTACTGAATTCGGCCAAAAAACGCAAAATCCCCGAAAAGCGGCGAAATTTTACCTTAAAACATCATAGGGGCACCATATAAATTAATTAAAATCAAAATCAGAAAAAAAAAATTTTGTCTGAAAAATTACTGAATTCGGCCGGAAAACGCAAAATCCTAAAAAGCAAAATCCCTTAAAAATTACTTAAAGATCAAAGAAACAATCAAAATACCGACAAATTCCATAATAATGTAAACATTAAAATCTCCGCCCATTTTTTTTTAAAAATGATTAATTACTTCCGGTTTTTGCGTTTTAGGATTTTGCTTTTTGGGATTTTGCATTTTAGGATTTTGCTTTTCAGACCCACCCCTTTGCGCCCGGACAAGTTAATTCTTTAAACCACGGAATGCTTGATAGAAACCGAAAATGCGGCCTTATTTTGTATTATTGATATGATTGCATTGTTAGTTTTTTACAATGCTTAAATTTAAATAACATATACATGGGAATAGGTATATTGAAGGGCTTATATAGGCAATTATTGATTATCATTATTATTTTAAAAATTAACATTACAATTTAACACACTGAGGGGCAAGGATTTGATGCAATTGTACTAAATATAACATTATGTACATATACCAGTGATTCATTGCATGCTTGAAATAAACGGAAATTAAAAAACAGTGGCTGTTGAGGGGTGTGAGAGCAAAAGAAATTATGCTAGTTTTACGACCGATAAAATAAATATTATTTCAGAATACAAATTTCCTTTATTATCTTCCCTAAATATCTACAAAAACCGTCATTTTTGGGCAATGATTCATCATCTGTTACATTTTGAAAATGAAAAGGGGTCTATCAAAAACAACACTTTTATGACCTTCTTTGTCAAATTCATAAGTTGAAATTAATTTCCGATAATTAATTTTAAATGGTAAAAAGTTTTAATTTACAATTACAAAACCAATCAGTTGGAACTAGGTCCAAGCTAAATATATAATTACAATAAGGGCTAAACTTTCAATGGCAGTGTGTGCAAAAGAAAAATTCAATGTTTAGACTTAGTAATGTGATAAATTCCATGTTAAAGTTAAGAAAAAATACAATGAAGCAAACTTTGTTGTTTTTGGCCAAATATTTTTTTTTTAATATTTAAAAAGTTAACGTCCAAACTCTGTGAGTTTTATGAGGGAACTGTTTGGGTTAAGGTTAAAAAATTATATATGGGTATTACGTAATAAGGTATAAAAAATTTTGAAACGTAGGTGAAAAATTGTTACCCGTCAGGTTAAAGGAACCCTAGGCGAGATGACCCCCTTTTCAACCAAAATTTTTGTTGGATTATACGAAGGTATAAAACCAGTAATAATTTAGAAGGCCCCCTGTCGTATAAAATTCCAGCTTTAGTGAGATAAAGGTGACTATAAATTACACAGGTCAACAAATATCAATGGAAAATATGAAAACATAAAAGCATATTTCCCACGATGGCCTTACCTTATATATATTATCCACGTAATTCTTCCGCCTTCGGCTCCTTAGATACAACCATATTAAAAAAATGGCCTATTTTGACCAAATTGACAGTTAGAAAAATCGGTAAACTTTAACCGATTTGAAAATCCTTAAGATGGCAGGTCTGTAGTTAGCTCCTCAAAAATTTGTTTCCCTGTATTATGATATAAACACCGAATTCATATAATAATAATTATACCCAATTCAAAAAATTTTACCTTAAAGAACTTTTATCTGAAATTTATATTGCTAATAATTAGGATTGCAGTTGTTTGTAATAGTGCCTTTTATGTCAGGAAAAATTTTAACAATTTTTTTCATCGAATTTTAGGGCTTTCTAATCCCAATTTTTAATATATTTGAGCCTTGTCTTTTACTGGTCGGTTTTTAGCTACTGTTTGGACTTGAAAACTGCCCGATACTTTAAGATATAATTGGGAATGCTAAGATAATTATTTTGTCTAACATATATGGTAAACTAAAGCTAAATAAAGCCGTCTGCTAAATAATTTTTTGTTCCTAAAATTTCTAAAATTTTCTATTATACAAAGCGCTTTTTTAACATCCTCTATCAATGGCGCCAAACCTTTAACGCAATATGCTTTACGATAACAACTACTCCGTTTTTTAACTCATTTTTTAAAAAATTGAAAAGCAATGAGACATGGTTGAAAGTTATTTGTAAAGATCTGAATTGATTTGAGTTATTTTGCCCATATATTTGTCAAAAATCACTTCAGGTCAAAAAAGGGTTTTATTAGTAGGGGAGACCGGGGCGAAATGGTTGTTGGGGTGAAATGAATAATGAATATATCTCTGCCAAAAATTATTCAATATATATAAATTTTATATATGTGGTAGATCATTAAACAAGCTATCGATTCATTATATTTTTTACATATACATCCATTTCAAAAAATTTAGAAAATCTCAATTAAAGAAAAACTATTCCAAATCTATGTTTTAAGCAACAATAATTTTGCTTAATTTTTAATAAAATGTTACCTCAAAAATATTATTATAATTGAAAGATTTAAAAAACACTTCGTTGTAAGGATATAATACATTTTTACCTTAAAACTTAATATTATTTGAACATTATTGATTTTGCAAACACTACTCAATGCGGGGCGAAATGAACATATTCATTTCGCCCCACGCCATAACCATTCATGCGTAATTATAAAAGAAAAAGTTTAAAGACAGAAAGACTCAAACAAGCTCTTATAACCTCAAAAAAAAACAATTTAAATCCATAATTAGATTAGAAAACTAGCATATGAATATGCTGTCATACTTAACAAAAGAACCCCTACCAGTTGGATTGAACAAAAATTAGCTAGACATGATTGGTTTAGCAAATATAAAAATAAACCCTATCATTTCTATAAGAATGAATGTACCAGTCTAGCCAGGATATCTGGTTTAAAGAAGCAATCAATGGTTTTTACCAAAACCTAATAGATCTAATGGAAAATTATTATTTTATCAGATATTCAATTATTCAGGAAAAATTTATAGGGAAAAATGTAGTGTGTGTAAAATTAAAAATTTGTTAAAAGTGATATTATGATATGTGATGATTAAATTCAGGGTTTATATATTGGCAAAGTTGTAAAATCACTAAATTTTAACATTTTATGATTTATTAGTACATTTAGTTGGTAAATTGGGAAAAGGTTAGCTAAAATGAACAACCGATAAAGAGCTAATTAATCAAAAACTTTTACTTTTTAAATTGACTAGATTTATTACTAAGACAAACTTTTACTTTTTAAATTGACTAGATTTATTACTAAGACATTACTAAGACACCTTACACTATACGAAAAGTATAGCGTAAGCTATCTGTTTCAATTATAGAAAATTAGTGTGAATGTGCGCAGTCGATTAAGTCTGTTTATGATTGTTTCTATCGTCGCCATCATCAGGTATTCCCATAGTCTTGAGGTCTAGATTTGTGGTTAACGTTTTGATTGTGCATCGATTAATAACTATCCATACGTGAGCATTGCAAGTTTTGTTTTAAGGTTTGAAATTTTTACATTAACATTAACTTTTAATTATCAAGAACTTTCTGATTCTAAACATACAAAGGTGGTTTATGCTTTGCTTTCAGTTAAAACTTTATAAATATTTTTATAATTTATGCTTTCAACGTAACCCTAGTTTTAAAATATATGCGGCTAATTTTAATTATAATTATTTAATATGCCGACTTTATTCTTCCGACATAGCTGGTATATCACCGTCAAGCGGGAAATAAAAACTTTGGGCATAATGACGTTGGTTTAAATAAGCTACCTTTAAAAGGAAAAATATCGTACTAAACACTCTGGACTGTCCACCAACTTCGGACAAAATGTCACGGTTCTTTATACTTGATAATTAAGAAAAATTGAAAAATATTTTGTTTAAACTACGTACAATTGGCGTTATTCACATTTTTAATCCGTAAGGAATCTATCTTATTATATATACATTTATGCTTCCCTGTCCACTGCTAAAAATTATTTTGACCCTATTAGGTATTTTATTAATATTGCAGTATTTGGATTGGGGTAATCTTTCTTATTATCATGCCATTACTTAAATAATTCTTTTAAATTTTTATATTGTACGTGAACCTTTTAAAATTTAAATTGTAAAACTTGAGTTTTAATATTATTTCCAAAAATCTTAGCGTCTGACGCAGCGCTTTAATAGCATGGCGAGCGTCATAAGCTGAAAAAAATTGGAAACTTGCCAAACATAATTTGGCGAATTTAATTATCTATGAACAAGTATTGTAAAAAAATATTGCCCATGTGGTTAGTATATCTTTCTTAAGAGTTTATACCCTCACGAATACAAAATTATGGGTGTTCGAAAATATCCGAAAAATATACTGGATATTGCGTAACTGAATATTTATACTTACTGTAAACTTATTAGTGTTTGAATAATTATTCTTACTGTATGCTTTAAACAGTGTTAATTAGTAGCGGACTCTAACGTCCTCTACATGCCTTATTACTATTGATTTATCCTGAGCTAGAATCTCAAGCACCCGAGACCCTTTATAAGAGATTACTTCTCCCATGAGCCACTTGGGACGCTTTTTGTTATGTGATAGGTACCAAATATTTTGCCCTTTGACATACTTAGTGTTAGCTATGCTCTCCTTATGACCTATAATCTCATTGGGAAGTCTAATTTTTCGCCCTAAAAACTTTTCCGAAATCGATGGTTGGTTGTACGACCCTATCACATTGCGGTATACTTGGTATAACCATGTTCCATCTTTTTCATGTTGATGTAATTTTAACCATCTTTTGGCCATTCCAACCGATCTCTCAGCTAGTCCATTAGAACTAGGATGATATGGTGGAGTAAAAATTAGTTCGATATTCCATTTGTCACAAAAAGTTTTAAACTCTTGAGAGGTAAACGCAGTACCGTTGTCGGTTGCTATTGTTTCTGGGAATCCAAATTGGCTAATGAGCTTTTTAACGAAATTAATTACTACTTGCGATGTTGTATGGTTAACTTTTATAAAATCTGCCCAGCTAGAAAATGCATCAGCCACGACTAAATAATTATTTTTATTGAAATCAAAAAAATCTTGGTGTATGCGTTGCCACGCACGTGTACAACTAGGCCATTTTCTAACTTTATCGTGTTTTGGACGTGATGCTATGGAAGCACATGTAGTACATCTACGACATACTTCATTAATTATTCATATTGGGCCACCAGTATTTTACTCTGGCTTGGTGTACACACTTATCGCGTCCTTGATGTCCTGCATGTATTTCCTGGCTTATTTTATTAGTGAGACTTCTTGGGATAACTATGCGATCTTGTCGTTGTACGAGCTCGTCTTCCAAGTGTAGTTCGGTCATTACTTTATAATAAATGTTAGACGGGTGGATATGCTCAATCTGACCCTTTAAGTATTTTTTAAGAATACTTAAATCTTCGTCTTTTTCGATCGTATTTATTATATCTTGCCGCGCAACCTTCATCTAAGATGGAGTTGATTATATCAGGCTTTGTCCCATAATAGCATAGTCGTGATAATGCATCTGGCAAGTTGTTCCATTTACCAGGTATATGTACTAACTCGAGGTTAAAATTTCCCATGAGTAGCTGCCAACGCTGTAATCGTGGTGACAGAAGTAGAACACGTTTGTCCTTTTTTAATAATCCTATGAGAGGCTTATGGTCAGTCCACACTGTAAATCTTTGACCAATCAGATATTCTCTGCATCTCTCTAATCCAAATTGGATAGCTAAGCATTCCTTTTTGATAGTTGAATACCTGGTTTCTGGGTCTCGAAATATGCGTGAAAAGAAGAGTATCGGTCTATTTATTGTTTTATACTTTTGCAATAGCGTACCACCGACTCCATGAGTAGACGCATCTACCGCTAAAATTAATGGATAGTCGGGGTTGAAGCTTGCTAGGACCGGCGGATGAGTTAAAATATCCTTCGCCGACTCAAATTTCTTATGATGTAAATCTGTCCAGATAAATGGAACATCCTTTTTACAAAGATTGTAAAGTGGTGCTGAAATTTCTTTGTAATCTGGAATAAACCTGCGATAATAACCTAAAGTACCGAGTATTGAGAGGAGTTCAGCTTTATTGTTAGGATCTCTCATTTTCATCAACGCTTCGGTCTTTTGAGATAAAGGTCTGATGCCTTGTGCACTAATCTCATGTCCTAAATAACTTATTTTTTCCAAAAGAATTGAGCATTTGTTTTGACCTAATCTCATCCCCTTTTCCTTGATGCGACCTAATGCGATAGAAAGTCTTGCATTGTGTTCATGCATCGTTCGTCCAATGATAAGTATGTCATCTAGATAGGCAAAAACACCTTCTAGGTCTCCGAATATCAGCGACATTGCCCTTTGATTGGCCGATGCTGAGAGTCTAAAGGGGAGTCGTAAAAATTGAAAAAGACCTAAGTGCGTGTTTATTGTCAAAACGTTGACGCTTTCTTCTGTTAAGGCTAATTGAAGATAGGCTTGTGAAAAATCAAGTTTACTAAAAAATCTAGCTCCAGCAAAACGCGAAATTATTTCATCAAACCTAGGCAACGGGTAGGTTACTTTTTCTAAAAATTTATTAATTGTTAACCTAAAATCTGCGCAAATGCGTAACTTTTTATTTTCTTTTTGTATGGGTACTAAAGGAGTTGCCCAACTACTATATTCAACTGGTCTAAGCACGCCTAAATTTTGCCAATCTAATAAAATTGATTTTACTTCATCCAACCAAGCGAATGGAATTCTGCGACAAGGGAGGAAAATAGGTCTGGCGTCCGGTAAAAATGGTAAACTAAATTTAATCCCTTTTAATAATCCTAATCCTTCAAATAAATCCTTAAACTCAATTAAGCAGTTTTTAATAAAATTATTTGCTTCTGTACTTGTAATGTCATTAAAATGAAATTGATTTAATTCTATATTAACCTTTCTAAAATCTATCAAATTTAGAAAATTATTCTGAAATAAAAAATGGATAATTGGCCATCTTATAATTATTACTGTTTCAAAATCTACAATATAAAATTTCGTTGTTGAAGATATATTATTTATATAAATATTTACATTTATAAACCCTAAAGGTCTAAAACTATCACCTGAAACAGTTTTGAAGATTTGATTACAATTATTTATTTTAGAATATGGAAATATTTTTTTAGTTTTTAAATTAATTAGGGATACTGCGGCTCCCGTATCAAATAAGATATTATATTTGTTTTGGTTAATAATTATAACTTGTTCAGGCGATAATTTCTTGACTAATTGCTATTGACCTTGACCTTGCTGCGCTTGTGGTCCTTGTGACCTACAAGTGCATCCACCACCTGAACGATAGTTTTGGTATGGCCTATAGTTTTGATTATATGGCCTATTATACCTGTTCCTGAATTGGCTCACCCTTACGAGCTGGTCCACCTTAAATAATTTCCAATAGACGATTGTTACAAAAACTAAAAGGGCTACCAAATAGGGTTCCTTCAAAAGTACTCCAATATCCAAAAAATATTTTTTGTCGTTGAATATTACAACGAGTTGATTAATATTTTAATTATAATTATTCTGCTGTTACGCACTATTAACGCAAGCAAAAATAAGAGAAATAAAATAAAATATATGTGGTTACCTATTTTATTTTTTTATCTAGAATTCTAAGAATTAATATCGATCGTGAGAACACCAAATATTCAGGAAAAATTTATAGGGAAAAATGTAGTGTGTGTAAAATTAAAAATTTGTTAAAAGTGATATTATGATATGTGATGATTAAATTCAGGGTTTATATATTGGCAAAGTTGTAAAATCACTAAATTTTAACATTTTATGATTTATTAGTACATTTAGTTGGTAAATTGGGAAAAGGTTAGCTAAAATGAACAACCGATAAAGAGCTAATTAATCAAAAACTTTTACTTTTTAAATTGACTAGATTTATTACTAAGACAAACTTTTACTTTTTAAATTGACTAGATTTATTACTAAGACATTTGTCGTAGCCCGTAATACTAATGGATTATAACATTAGACAATTGATTGATTGATGGGCTAAATTCATCTGTGTCATCATAACTGGCAAAAAAATAGTTTTTTTGATAGAATTAGTTTTAAATAGAATATATCATTATATTTATTCATCTTATCTTAATAGAATATTCTTTTTACTTTACTATTTTAATAAAGAAATTATAAAGTTAAACAGTTTCCTGGTGGCCTAGCCACCAGGATACCAATTATTTAATATTGAGCTACTAAATCCCAACCAATATATTATCCTATATTTTTTCATCTTAAACAATGGTGCCGTTAAACCCGAGGACGAACCAGGAAAAATTAAAAAAAACGTAGTTTTAAAAAAAAAACATTTTGGCTTACACTCATGAATATACGAGGACAGCATTAAACTTGACATTGAGACATTCTAAACAATTTCCAATGCGTAATTCTCTCAACACAAGGATATCGACTCTAGTCAATGTTCCCCCCCATTCTCTCACCACCTACGTTATTCTTTGCAAATATCATTACACTATTTAAATTGAACTATCAATATTCTTAATCGGTATGAACTTTTAACCGGTAACTTTAACACTCAAATAATCCACAATTAAATATTTTTCTACTCAAACATCAAACGATATTTCGCTACTCATACACCCAATTGAATTTCTCATACACTGATAACAAAAATTTCCAAACAGATCACACCTCAATAACGTAATCAAGGCTTTGCATACTGATGGAAAAGATGGTGGTCGCGCAATAGATTCGCTTTTTCCTTTTTATAAGGTTGCTCTATAACTCGCGAAAGTGTAAGACCTAGCATCACCCTAAATGGATTACGGCAAAATTCCCGTCTAATCTAGGCACATCGCAGAGGGGCATAAAAAATTATAATAATAAATCTATGGATCAACAACGGATGGTAAACCACCTTAATACAGAAACCGACAAACACTAGCCGCACACAATGAGAGGTGCGAAACTTCAAAACGGAACAAGAGATCAGCAAAGTTCAACATCCCTAGCAACTAAACAATTATTCAACACATATTTTTGGTCATGCAAACACCCATTTTCCGAAACCATCTAATTAAAAATCGACACTACTACAGGTACGATGCCCCTGAAAAAGGGAGGTGTCGTAGCCCGTAATACTAATGGATTATAACATTAGACAATTGATTGATTGATGGGCTAAATTCATCTGTGTCATCATAACTGGCAAAAAAATAGTTTTTTTGATAGAATTAGTTTTAAATAGAATATATCATTATATTTATTCATCTTATCTTAATAGAATATTCTTTTTACTTTACTATTTTAATAAAGAAATTATAAAGTTAAACAGTTTCCTGGTGGCCTAGCCACCAGGATACCAATTATTTAATATTGAGCTACTAAATCCCAACCAATATATTATCCTATGATTTTTCATCTTAAACATCAATGAAACTGGTTTAATAAAATTTCACCATCTAAAGTGGTTGCACAGAATAGTGTTACAATGCTAGCTTCAATAAAGTGGCACATGTTAGAAATAGAATGATCAATAGACACATAAAATGTGGCCATCAACTACTATATTTTTTATCGTTATCACTAATAAAATAATCACGATCACACTTAAATGATTACGATCACAATCAAATGACCAAGATGATGTTTTCATGATAAATATCACTATGTTGTGGCTAAATGGTCACACAAATTAGTGATGTTAACCATGAAATCATCATCTTGGTCATTTAATTGGGACAGAGATCAATTAAATGTGATCGTGCGTGATCATTTAATTAGTGACCGCGAACAAAAAATAGTTTAGATGGCCACATTTTATGTGTCTATTGATCATTTTATTACTAACATGTGCCACTTTATTGAAGCTAGCACTGTAAGCAAATTTATTATACATTATATTAATTAATTACTAGGTAGGAACAATTGTTTTTGCTAAAAGGGGCAGCCTTGTTACCATGTGTATTGCCATAAATCAGTTTTTCTCAATTAATTCCACCTTATTTCATTTTTCCTAGAAACAGGTTTAAGGTGGAATTAACTAATGGTCCTAATGGGAGTGATGGTTGTGGCAATTCATCAGGATGGATGAAAAAAAGAACAGTTTGTGGGGTATTTAAAACATTAATATGTTAAATGCTCAACTGAGGATCCAGTAAATTGAATTATTACATTTTAAATAAAGACACTTATAAATATGGATAACCATGTATCCCATATATCCATAAAAGCAGTGAACCTTTTTAAAGATAATGGGATTAAAGTGGTGACACTACCACCTCATTGTTCACATAGACTTCAGCCCCTTGATGTTGAAATTTTTGGGCCTCCGGTAATTGATTATTTAATGATCTAAATCTATATTTATTTTTCAATATATAAGGTTTATTTGAAATTAAAGCTGTAAATTTAATAAATTAAACTCTCATTTTGCCCCATGGGTGTTTTATTTTACCCCGCATATGGGGCGAAATGGTTAATACTAGTGGGTTTATTCATTGTTTAATATCTTTTTACAGAATCGTATTTTTTTGGTTAAACAAATTTTTTTATAAATATAATGAATTATCTATAAAATGAGCCATTAATTTTTTCTTTTGGATTAAAAATGTGTCAGCAGCAATGATTTTGCAAAAATATGTTAATTTCGCCCCGGTCTCCCCTACCCTAAGACCCTATTAGCACTATTTTAGC
Organism: Acutogordius australiensis; assembly: GCA_030555515.1. Taxonomy (NCBI): domain Eukaryota; kingdom Metazoa; phylum Nematomorpha; class Gordioida; order Gordea; family Gordiidae; genus Acutogordius; species Acutogordius australiensis. The sequence goes on from CM060245.1 coordinate 12,620,241, forward strand.
CAAATTTAAGACTTAAAGAGAAAAGGTTTGTCAGTTTGAGAAATTAGAGAGTAAATCGGGGCCAAGCTCGACACAAGCTGTGTCGGGCCGGGCCGGGCCAAAATTTAAATCGGGCCGAATGGGTCACGATGGAATTAGAAAAAAAAGAATGACGGCCGTAGAGTTTTGGAAACGACTTAATTAAGTAAATATTGATTTTAATAAAAAACATACAGAAACTAAAATTTTTAGCAGTTTTTTAATTTATTGGTAAATTTAATGTTAAAATCATATATTTAAGGCTGAAATTTTATTTTAAAACTCATATTAAATATAAGCGATATTATAACCTTAATATTATCTATATTTTTTCTCTTGATATTTTGTAAAAATGTAAAGCCATAGAGACAATATATGTGATTTTATTGATTTAAAAATTAATTATAATTTGAAATAATCTTATTTTTTTCCAATTTTTTTTCGCAATTATATGATAAGTTTAGGGAAAATATTTTTCTTTATGTCAATTGTTATGAACTAAATTTACCGAGAGAAGGTTAAAATTATTGTATGCAAATCTTCCACCATTCACTTAGTAACATTTTTTTACCACAACAATGGGTTAACACAGAATTTGTAATTTTGAACAAAAGGTACTTGCTGGATTTTACCAGTTTTCTTTAAAATTTAAAACTAAATTTTATGAATTTTTTTTATTTATGAAATAACTATTTATGAGCAATAACAACTTAGTAAAAAACACTTTAAAGGGGACACATAATAAATGATATAAAATAACTCACAAAAATTTTTTTTACAATTTTTTATATAAAAAAACGCCTTTGGGTTCGCAAATTTTTTGTGTAAATTCTTTCATTATAGCTATACAAAAAAGTTTCATCATTTTTAGAATATGAAAATTCTTTGGTTATATCTATTCCTCCTCTTTATTTCTCAGCTAAAATTGGCAAAGAATTCTCCAATAGGTTTATAAAAAACTTTTATTTAACTTACCCACCTACACTAATTTTAGTTCATCCATCATACCCTTAATGCCAAAGTTTTTTCACCTTGCACATGGTTTTTTTTTTTTTATAAAATAACATAGGTCAACAATTTTTTGAGAGATGAGTTAACTACAGAGATCAAACTTGCCATCTTAGGGAATATCGAATCCGTTTATCGTTTTTTCTAATCAAACTTAGTTAGTCAGTTATAAACATTGAAAATTTTAGAAAAAAAGATCAAAAAACCAAAAAAGATAAAAATAAAACAGAATTGAAATTTTATTTTTGCATAATCATAATAGTTAAACTGTTAAATTACAACTCTAAATAATATTTTCATTAAGAACCGATAATATATCGTGTCGTATTTAAGTTTGGACGCGAATTATTTTGTATTATCTAAATGCCGAGCTTGATATATTAATAAAATTTATTTTTTAAACATGCAAAAAAGATTTTAAAATTTTTTCTTTTTAGGGTATGTTTAGATCTGTGAATTTGGTCAAAAGGTCATTTTCGTTATAAACGGATCTAAATAGCCAAAGACGGAAGAAACTAAGGAAAACGAAAAATATATATAGGCCATCATGGGGATGCATTCTTTTATGTTTTCATAAAATTCACACTTATGACATAGATATGTTGACTTGTGTAATTACATTAACACCTTTTATAACGTGCAAAGAAAAGGATATAAAAAAAGAGCAAAATATTTAATACGTTTAATTTAAACTAATAAAACTAAAACTAAAATATATTAAATGTTCATAAAATTAGAGTCTTAATTTAATGTTTTAAAATTACAAAAAATAACTAAAATTACCTAAGATTGCAGTAATTTTTTAACTTCCCAAACTTCATAACCTTAAAAATTTTTCTTTGTCTATAGCTAATCGAAGTTTTTTATTGCCTTTTAGAAAATATATGGGCCGATTAATAAACATTTAATTAAGTAATAGTGGTGTCGTTACAATGGATACTTTTTATGGGCAGAGAAGCGCTATCAAGGGCTGGTCCGTCCATATGTGCAAGCCAGATACTGCTTGAGGGAAGAGGCAATTTTTAATAATAAATAGAGTCCATCTGCCAAAAATTAGTAAAATAGGTTTTTAGAAAAACGATTGGCTCAAAGACGGAAAAAAGATTCAACCATTCTAATACAAACAAAAATTCCAAATGTATTCTAATTCAAAAATAAATATTGTAGGTTTGATAACATTCCCAACGGTCGTTAAAGATTCCCTCGACGTATGCTCCAGTGGGTGCCCAAAGTCATATGCATATATGGCCTGCCTAGTTCACTGCATTGGTAAGTTTGAAAATGAAAAATACAATATTCAAAAAAAATATGATTAGCATAATTGCCTTATATCTAAAGTGATATGTATTTTATCTTATATTCGTAAATTAACTTATAATGATCAATAAATGATTCAATATTTAGTTAAAGAGCGCTGTTTTTTTTAGATATTTTACAATTAAAATATATTTGATGGTGTTGGATGTCCCTAGGTAGATGTAAACTAGAGGTTACATATAATTGAAGGAGGCGTATAGATCTACAAGATTGGACGGAGGAGATGCAAAATCCTAAATATGGGGCTTTCCTTAAGCCCGCGATAAAAACAGGTAACGCCGGCTGGGGCGTTCTCCGTCATCCAAGTGAGATTGTTAAGATTTGAGGATATAAGATTAATTATGAATGTGGGGCAGTGTTGGCAATAAATTAGCGCTGGTAATTTGGTTAATTTTGGACGTCCTTATGTGTTTAATTAATCAAAAAAAAATAAAATAAAAAGGAGCCAAAGATTACAAAGCATTAGGTAATGATAGCATTAAATTTTTTAGCGGCGAATCATATTTATTTAAAGAAATTTACAGGCACAATTAAATCCCAAGGCATATGTGTCAGTCTATTCCTACCTTAGGTGTTTTTGCACCGTTGAAGGATAGACAATAGGTCGGATTGCAATTTTTAAAAACTCGGATTGGCTTTGGATTTTACCAAGTGCCAGTGGTTAACCTTTTTGCTAAATATGTAAATCCGACACAATTGATTATGCGGTTTTGCTTATAGCAATGCTATGTCAACTTTCCAAAACTTGATTATATGAAATAGTTAAAATTTTGACTATTAATCAAACATCTTTATCATTGTGGTTAATAAAACTATTGAATATTTTTTATTTGAGAACAATTTTTAAATAAAAAAATTTATTTAGTCAATTTATGAAATAATTATTTTCTTCTACAATGTTTTTATTAATTATTTATATTAGTTGTAATTCTAATCATGCAAAATATAATTTTGATTTTGTCTTAAGAGTTTAAAGCAACAGTTATTAATTCACCGAAGCGGACTCAAAATATTTTTGAAAAGAAATTTGACCATCAATTTTTCAAATACTTAATTAAATGAGATTACAAATGCAATATATTTTATTGTTTTAATTCCAAGAGTCCTTACTTCAGCAATTGTCTCTTTTATATGAGATACGAAAAAAATTATTTATGTAAGGTTTTGACCAAGGCGAAGCCCAAGCCGTTTGGGCTAAAAATTACAACTGGACGGATGTACCGAATAAAAAATTAATTTTTTCGATCTCATAATTGTTTCTTTTAGCGATTGTTAATAAGGATTAGTGTAATACTTTGTGACACAGTGTATTTGTCAGATAATTTTATAGCAAAAATTTTAGCTTTATATATCGAATTTTCGAATTTATAATTTTGAACCGAGGCAAATACAAATTAAAAAATTAAGTTATGGGCTAGGATAAACCCCACCCGCTAATTCGGGCCGGCGTCTGGCGGGCCGAGTTGTAATATAACTGCCTGGTTTGAAATTAATAATGACTTTACCTAACTTTTAGCAATTTATAACCCGTTTTACGGCCGTAACAACGGAAATAAGGTGAAAACACGTGCCTATTTTCGATTTCCCATAAAAATGGCATTATTGTAATTTGTCCTCTCCTACCACGTTATTTTAGTGGTATTTGAAAATATCCAAAAATTTATCGACAATAAGATAAATATAAGGATATTTTCCGAGCTGCTGTGAGGACTCAATTTTTTTTATATAATCGAATCTCCACATCCTAACTTTTATTAAACCATTTTTTATAAGATTTTATTTTTTGTTTAAACTCGTTTATCAAAAATTGAATAAAATTTTAAAAACTATTAAATTTTAATGATTTTTTAAATTAAAAAATTATTTAATTACGCAATATTGCAATATTTAAAAATTAATTGTAGCAAACAGAGCAGTTATCTGAAAGGGTAAGTAATAATTGTTTTAACAGTTATATTGACCATACTAATATTCTAGGTATATATTTGGTTAAGAGACGTCGTTATTAAAAAAAGGATTTACATAACTTGTGGTGGAATTTTTTATTAACCGAACAAAATAAATTTGTTTTTTTTCCATACATAAAATGCACGATATTTATTTAAAATTAAAAGATATTTTTTGAAAACAATTTTGATAATAAACTGCGATAATAAAACATTAAAAAAATTTGGAATGGAACACAAACACTCAAAAGCAAAAACGCGGAAATTTTTTGATTTATGCATTATAAACCATTAGAATTTTAATTCAAAAACTTAAAAAATATTTGGTATGACGCCGAAAAAAACGCTTAAAAGAAAATTGAACGACCTCCGCTATTTGCATTTTCAGACTATTCATACCAAAATGGTATGAAACGCAAAAACAGGTATAAAATGCATAAACTCATTAAAATCATTTATAACTTTTGCTTTTTGCGTCTTAAGATTTTGCGTTTCACACCCACTCATAAACGATGGGTAGCCCTGGTCGATCGAAATTATTTTTCCATTGTGCTCAAATTACGCTCGGTTTGGCAATTAGTTACTTTAAAGATAAATCAATTATTTCACAAGTCAACAAATACCAATTGCACAAACGTGAATTTCATGAAAACATAAAAGAATATATCCCCATAATGGCCCTATCTCTTATATAAATTTCGTTTATCTCTTTTTCCGGCTTCGGCTCCTTACATTCGTCCATATTAAAAATATGGCCTATTTTGACCGAATTGACAGATTGGAAATACTCTAAAAGAAAAATTTAACTTTTTCCCATGTAACAATCCCTTGTAACTGATATATATCATCTCAAATAATGAGGAATAAAATTTTTTGGTATATCAAGCTCTTACATCAGCATTTAGATACTAAATATTTCGCGTCCAAACTTAAATACAGCACGATATATGATCGGTTTTTATATAAATGTTTCTAGTTTGAATTTTACAGTTTAGCTGTTGTAGCAAAAAAAAATCAATTTTTTTTGTTTTTATATAATTGTTTTTTTTGGCATTTTTTTTTAAATTTTTAATGTTTATAGTTGACTAACTAAGTTTGATTAGAAAAACGGTATGAAAATTTCTAACATGGCAAGCTTGATCTCCGTAGTTAGCTCATAACTCTCAAAAATTTGTTGACCTGTGTTATTAGGTTTTTGACATTTTCCAATAAACTTGCATGGCGTTAAAGCTCATTTAATAGAAGGGTTTTGTGTTTATGTAAACTCTAGGTCAAAAATTTGTGTTTATTATAATCATTAGTTGGTTTTTAATAAACAAATATTATGGCCAGGATTATAACCTATTTTAAAAATCAGTATTTAAATGGCTAAAATATTTAGAATTTAGGGGGGAGGGGGTGAAAAAATATGGAAAGTAAACAAGTGGAGTTATTAATTGGAGGTAAAAAGTTGATAGGTCAAATGGGAAAACACTAAAACGAATTAGCCAAACTGGTGCAGTCGGAGAAAAAAATGGGGCAAGACGATGGAATAAAATGAAAGTATAATGTATAAAAAAATTGACTAAGAGGTTCGTACCCTTAAAGATCTCAGGATTTTGATATTTTTGTCCGGTGGAATGGATTTTGTTGATTAATAAAAAGATAAAATAAATTAGATTAGGAAGATAAATAATTGGAATTGGTGACTCGAGAATGCGATTGAGGGTTTTAACTAGAGTTTAACAGAAGAATTTCGTACTTATAACAATCGCCTCAACAAATCAAACAAACAATAAATGAAATTTAAAACAAATTTATATAACTGAGGCTTTTATAAGCAAAGCTTTTTAGCCCAAAGGCGTCCAAAAATTGCCATTGCTTGCCGCTGAAGGCGAAAACTGGATTGCATGCGGCACGAATAGGTTTTGTTTAACCTTCTTAGAGTATTTCCACCAATGTTCATTTTTAGGGAAAAATATTTTGCGAGTTCATAGTTCATTCATTATATTTTCCGAAATTTTAAATCCCGGTAATATGTTAAATTTTTTAAAAATTTTAATGCTAATAATCAAGATTGGCTACCTCTTATTTAAATGCGCTATGAGAATTAAAATTATAAATATTTTACAAAAAACTGATTGAACTCTGAAAGTGCAATTTATCAGTTTATTTCTTGTTGCATTTAAAAATTTTAACATTAAACATATTCAGAGCATTCGCAAATTAATTTTGACCAGAAATCGTTGACAATCTTAGAATTCCTAATATAATAAATTATAGCAGTAATTAAATTATTGATTTATATTAATTGCAAGAATTATTGTAAATAATTGTCTATACAAATATGTTCATCATCTCTGAAAAGTTCTGTTGGTTTGAATAAATGGAAGAGCTTTAATAGTGTTAAAATAGGTTTTAAATAGGAATAAAATATTGAAAATTTTTATCATGATATTTTTGTCGTTATTGCACCGATAGGTTAGATCCAGGGGCAGATTACCCCAAAATGTCAACTAAGTTTTTTTGGTTGTCTTACACAGGTCAACAAATTTCAATGGCACAACCCTGAATTTTATGAAAACATAAAAGAATTTATCCCCATGATGGCTTTATCTCATATATATATTTCGGTTTTAGTTTCTTCCGGACTTGGCTCCTTACATCCGTCTATATCGAAAAAATGGTTTTGACCAAATTGACATTTGAGAATACCCTAAAAAGAAAAAATTTAAGAATCTTTTTTTTATATAAAAATCCTGTAACTTATATTTATCATATCAAATAATGAGAAATAAATTTTTTTAGTATATCAAGCTATTTAATTAGCATTTAGATAATACAAAATATTTCGCGTTCAAACGTAAATACGACACGAATATTATCGGTTAATAATTAAAATATTATTTGAAGTTTGAATTTAACAGTTTATCGTGCAATGTAATAATAAAATTTTATTTTTTTTTTTTATTTTTTTTTTTTTATTTTTTTTTTCTAAAATTTCCAATGTTTGTTGATTAACTAAGTTTGATTAGAAAAAACGGTAAACGGATTTGAAAATCCCTAAGGTGGCAGGGTTGTTTGCTCCGTATTTAGCTCATAACTCTCAAAAATTTGTTAATTTGGGTTATTAGTTACATCTTAGTTATATATTTTTGTCTTAATCTATTTAAAGGTAATGTATTAAATCAACCTTAAAATTACTATAGTATTATTTAATTAAGCAACAATTTTTACCATTTTATGATTTACACGCTTTGAAATTGGAAGCATAAAATCCATATATAATAACTTAAGTTTATTATTTTAATTCATATGTATTACTAATTTTCTATTTGATTTCGGCTAGAACAGGTTTATTTAAATTCCCTGTAAAAAAGGTATTCATGCAACACAATTCATTCTCTTTATTGCTATTTTTTAAAAAAATCCAACACCCAATAGTTGTTTATAAAACTATAAATCAATATCTAGTTATAATTAAATATCACTATAATAAAATAAATATTCCCCTTATTTTAGTTCTGTCTTGCCAATCTATATTTTTAGTTATCTTTTGGTTAAATGTGACAAATATATTGCATTTTTGACAATTTTTTAAATAAAAATTGCACCAGCCTTCTGATTTAAAATGTTTTTCTTCTTAATTCTAAAATAATAAAAAATCTAATTAAAAAAAATAAGGAATAATTATAAAATGGGTTTGACCAATAGGTTTTGTTTTCTCAATTTATATTTTCTTGCCAATCTTTCGCCAAACGTTATTATATTTAGCAAGCTTAGTTTTACACGATATTATATTTTTGAACATTCAAGTATGATTGACTATTAAATAAAAAAAAAGAATTGTTGGGAAGAGTTATTACAAAAGATTAAATTCGATCCCCTGGCATAACTATATATTTTTAATTATTTTATGTTTTTTTACATATTTTATATTTAGCATCTAATGTTAAAAGGTTTTAGTGATGCACAATTTTTCATTGGGTGTTTTTAATCGTTGAGTCGTGAATACTTTGAATTTAAATAGCAAAATAAAAATGGGAATATCTTTTTATTATTTAATTGCACTGATGTCATTACTTATTCATGCAAACAAGATCTTATATTTTTTTTGAGTCTTATAAGTGGCATAAAATTGTCAGCAATACTTATAACAGCATTCTCATGTACTATTCGACGTTCACAGATGATTCTATATACTAAAACTTCCGACCAATATCGTAATCTTTCGATAATATGATTTGTTTGGTTAAACAAGTATATCATTACCCCTATCCTAACTCGTTGTATAATCTGAAACTAAAAAAATGATAATAAAATATGTAATATATATTTGGAAACACCCATCATTTAAAACTTTTTTGGCAAATGTTTATGCTCAAGAAAAATTGGTTAGAAAAAAAAATAGCCATATATCTTGCCTCTTTCAAATACTTTACTAATTTAATTAAATATTGTCGATGTATTGTATTTTAAAAATCTAGAACAAAGTCTAATTTATTCAAAATAGGTGTCATATGTTTGGACCTATGTTTTATTGCTACAAAAGTTTCTTTTTATTTTATATATATTTTAATTAATTTTTATATTGAATATATAAATATATCTAGGTATAAGGGATTCTTGCAAACTAAATAAAATTGTTAAACAAATTTTTTAGACAAGATTAAGCTACAGCTAATGGAAAAAAATTAAAGAATAAAAATTAAAGGCATTTGATTAAAATTCAGATGGTTAAAGTATAAAAATTTTTTAGTTAGGCATATATTGGCATAAAATATATTAGAAAAAATGTTTCTATATATAAAATAACAAAAATTTATTATAATAAATTAACATAATTAGTTTATTCTAGTCATATATAATTTTTATTTAATTATAAGATGTTGAAGTGAAAATCGTCTTTTTATATATTTTTCAACTTTAATCAAACAATGAAAAAGTAAAATTGATAATAGTCGGCTCGAACATATCAGCCTCACGCAGGGTCGGGATTCTAATCCGTGCATAGTTGTCTTTTTTCATAAAAAAATGAACACATGCGCAACCACTAAGCTGTTGAGTGGCCTAATTAAGCCTTTGGCCAACGATAGGCCTAAAGGCTAAAAGGTCGACGGGGTGGAAATTAATATAAGTCGTCATATACGGGGAATGGTGTGGGGGAACCACTATTTTTTTACTCGTTTTTGAATAAAAAAGTTTTGTACCAGATTTATTCTACTTAGGTTTTTTAAAAATTATTTCTTCGCTTATTTTGAATTTATTAATGATGCATTCCACATCTACAAACATATAATGGATGTCCTGTAAAATATATGAATTTTAGTAAACTTATATACTTAATAGTCTTTTTGATCATTGCATTAGGATTATACAGCTTATAATAAAATTTACTCGGTATAAGCCAGGTTCAAATTGTTCCGAAAATGCAAACTTATTATTCCGATTAAACATGTAAATTGTGCAAGGTTCTTGGAGAATATCGGAGTTGATTGTGAGCTGAAAAATAATTGCATAAATTAATTATTATTCAATAATTAAAATATTTTCAAGAAAACCGGGCGTCACACGAGCCCCCACTCTTCCTCCCAGATTCTAATCATGAATTTCAACACTAAAATTTACACCATGTGGGGTCCATAACCCAATTAATTTCTAAACAAATTTTGCTATTAGACTTAGACCAAATTTTAATAACTATTTATTCATTATATATTTTAAAAAAAAGTCACAAAATTTTGGCCCATATTCAAAATTTTAAAAGTACTGAAGTCCATATGGTCCACACAGTGCTGTGGGTTAACAAAAAATTTTGATTAAGGCACGTGCAAAGTGAGTTTTTATTTTCGTGAAATTTTCAAAATTTTTAAAAATTTTATTTTGTATTTAAACGCAAAATTTTTTGTTGCCAAATTTAATATATGCATATAAAACGCTTTTTCTAAAATAAATTTTTTTGTAAAAATTTTGAGAAAAAAATGAATTTTTAAAATTTTCAGAATTTTTAAAATTTCACGAAAATAAAAACTCACTTTGCACATGCCCTTTCAAATCCGTTCAATTTTTTTTTTCAAATATTTTTTTATTAGCCACACCCATTGAGGGAGATTAATTTTTTTTTAATGTTAACAATATTAAATCTTTATGTAATTAATAAATACATTGTTATGTGAAACATCCAGTCCCAAACTATTGTGATATCTTTGCCTTTGGAACCTTGTGAAATAACAATTAATAAATTGCTCCATTTTTGGAAAAATTATTTTTTAATTTGTTTTCAGATTGTGTTTATCCTCACGCAACTCACCTCATTATAAGAAAAATAGCCTTTTAAATAATTATCCTAAAAAGATTTTACCCAGATGTTACAGAAGGTCATCAAACTTGATTATGAAGATTATTTCTCGCGTAAATACCAGAATAAGGGAATCAATATTAAAAAATTAAATTTGAGAACAAAACTTAAGTTTCTAAATGACATCTTGTTTTACGAAACAGGTGTTATGTTATATCCCTTTATGGAGAACACAAAATATTTTTTAACCTTACAAAAGTAGGATCAAACCGAGCCAATAATTGAATTGTTTACATATGTGTCGCTCCACTAAGTCAGAACGTAATATACCTGACTATAAACTTTAATTTGGCAAGAAATGGTCAAATTTGTTTTTTTCGAAATAATTGACAAAATTTTAAAACGCATTTTTACAAAAAGTGGCTTAAAATTATTAGGACCAAAAACATTTTCTTTGAAATAAAAAATTTATTTTCAAAACAATGAAAAATAAAATTTAATATTGTTTGCGGAGCATTGTAAATTACATTTTTAGCTTTACTAATTTTTGTTTATGAAAAGTAATGATATCAGAATAAGAATTTAAAAATATTACTTCTGTGGTGTACATTTCTAAATAATTTGCTCTTATTAAAATTATTGTAGACCTGTGTAATTGAGTTAAAAAATTATTGTCTGAATGGATTTAGCCCTACTAAGATTTTAAAATGAAATTTTTCTATTTTCTAACATTTTTTGTACATTTTCAATTACACAGTTTACAAATTTTCCGTTTAAGTTTTATTCTGAACTATGTAAACCATATTGAAAATATAATAAACGTATGTTTAAGT